>OX465120.1:3775086-4392586 GCA_949987565.1 Luidia sarsii | reverse complement strand
GGAGGCGGAGGCGAGGGCGGAGGCAGAGGCAGAGGCAGAGGCAGAGGCAGAGGCAGATGCAGATGCAGATGCAGGGGCAGAGGCAGAGGCAGAGGCAGAGGCAGAGGCAGAGGCAGAGGCAGAGGCAGAGGCAGAGGCAGAGGCAGAGGCAGAGGCAGAGGCAGAGGCAGAGGCAGAGGCAGAGGCAGAGGCACAGGCAGAGGCACAGGCACAGGCACAGGCACAGGCACAGGCAGAGGCACAGGCACAGGCAGAGGCACAGGCAGAGGCACAGACAGAAACATGGACTGCTTACCAGATACTGTACACAATCAAAGAGAGAGAAAAAAACGAATTCGTTTCTCAGCTATTCCGGTCCCACTTTCCAGGCTCAGTGATACCATTTGGCGAATCTACTTATTCAATTGGGAAACTTTAACGCGATAACTGCGATCTATCTTGTTGGAGTGGGCGTAAGGAGAAGTAAAGGGAAGGGCAGGGGGAAAAGGTTGGGGAAAAAGACTGCTTGACAAATCACGCGTACTAATGCATCGCTCCATCCAACCTGCCACGTATTGGCCTTAGTAAACAGCGATAAGTCGCACAAGCCGTGGCCTGGTCGCTTTCGGTCTCCCCCCTCGCTCTCTCTCTGTCTCTCTGTCTCTCTCTTTCTCTGTCTCTCTCTTTCTCTCTGTCTCTCTGTCTCTCTCTTTCTCTGTCTCTCTCTTTCTCTCTGTCTCTCTGTCTCTCTCTTTCTCTGTCTCTCTCTTTCTCTCTGTCTCTCTCTTTCTCTGTCTCTCTCTTTCTCTGTCTCTCTCTTTCTCTCTGTCTCTCTTTTTCTCTCTTTTTCTCTGTCTATTTTTCTTCCCTGTCTCCCCCCTCTCTTTTCTCTCTGTCTCTCTGTCTCTCTCTGTTTCTCTCTGTCTCTCTCTGTCTCTCTGTCTCTCTCTTTCTCTGTCTCTCTCTTTCTCTCTGTCTCTCTCTTTCTCTCTGTCTATCTTTCTTCCCTGTCTCCAAACCTCTCCTACCCTCTCTCCCTCGTCCTCCCTCTCTCTTCCACCCTCTTTCTCAGAGAGAGACAGGTATCTTTCTGTCTCTGTCTCTCTTTCTCCCCTCTCTCCTATCCTTTCTCTCACTCTCTCCCTTTCTCTCTCTGTCTCTCCTTCTCGCCCCTCTCTCTATTTCCTTCTCTCTTTCACTCTCCCCTATTACTTTCTCTCTCCATCCTCCTTCTCCCTCTATCTTCACCTCTTACTCCGAAACCTTTTTCTCCCCTTCCCTTTCTCTCTCTCTTTCTCGTTCGATATCTTGTCCTATATTGAATAATCATTATCTTTCCTTGAAAACAAAACAGAACAACAAAAAGCAAAACAATGGAAATTTTGTATTGTGAATTTGACATAGGCTTAATTGTAACTATAAGAAGCCGCTAAAATATAATAGACGTTGACTGCTACGAAACGAGTTGAAACAAAAAGAATTGACCGTATAATGAGGCCTCCAACATAATAACCCTAACAGGATTGCTGAGCCGAGATGCAAAATCGGTCCCCAGGCGCCAGGTTGTCATCTATAAGTGGAGACCGTCCTGAAGATAATTAGTAAGATTTCCCGAGTGAAGCCCACTAGCTCATCAAGGACCGTCATTAATTCTAAATGTAGTCTTGTTTTATACACAGAGTATAAATTCGACCTTCCCGATCGGTTCAACTTCCGCCCTTTGCAGCTTTTTAGAACAATAACCTAAAAATAGTCCTAATGACAATCATTTCAGCCTGTTCCATCTGTCTGCCTGCTGTACGATTGCTAGGCCGAGTCAGAAACGAGCTATTCCTAGTCTCAAGAAACGCGAACTGTGACCCTTACAATATCTCACTTAAAAAAAATAGGAGGGCCTGGCGTTTCGATCCCAGCAGGACCTTTGAGAATGGTCCTGCTAGGATCGAAACGTCAGGCCCTCGTTATTGTTCGTATGCGAACATGTTAGTCTGTTTACTATGTGAATGATATTGCTCTATGACATTTCATGTTATCATAAGCCGATGCAAATTAATTTTTAATGGACTGGGATTTGAGGAAAACACCAATTGATTAAAAATGCAGCGAGACAGTCAAGCCACGAAGACACGTATACTGAAGCCCGTCTCATCCAAGTTGTTTTCGTCATATTTTTTTTTTATTGAAATGAAAGGTTTTTTTTTTATTTTGGTTGTTACGGGTAAGGAGAAAAGTGATCAAAGTCACACGATGTCTCGTTGTCATGTATTTTATTCATTAACCAAATCAGATTGCCGTAAACAAATATGGAACATGAAACTTGTTTTAAAATATTGTTGAAGAACTTCTCTTTTAGTATTCCTTCAGTTGCCTGCTATCTGGGTAAGGTGAAAGAATTGTAAAACCCATTAGAAAAAGAACAAGTTTTATTTCCGTTTACGCCTGGCGAATTCGTATTGTAACAAGAACGGACAACGGGCATTCTGGCCGGAGTCATTTGGGAGGGCCAGTGGGGAAAGAAAGCAGCGTGTCTCGCATAATGATTCCGTGGGGAGAGTGGAGCGATCAAGCCCCGGTGGGATGAGGCTTTGCGACGCGGTGCGGGAGCCGCGGTGTCCCCCCCCCCCGTTTCCACCCAAGCGATCCATTGAGCCGTCCGTGGGGAATTTAACCTCCACCCACTAGTCAATCTGGCGTGACAAAATAGGCCTTGATCTTATCGCCTTTTTTTCCCGTAACCCCGTAATCAAATTCACCGTATATGCGTTTTCCTTCCCTTGCCTGCGTGCCGGGTTTTTCTACCCGGTGCCGGTACAACATTTTGTTTCCACCCTGGTTTATGTCTTCTTTTAACACCATGAGAGAAGCGACAGTGTCACAGCTATGATTCATCAGCCGCACGCTATGTATCTGTGCCGAACACTCGACCCAGATCCCCCATGAAACAAACATGAACACGACCGAGTAGAACGAAAAGAAAGGTGCTTTGCAAAAGAGGCGGATGTGATTTTCTAACCGAGGTTATGCTACGTCAACGATCCTAACCACACAGGCAAGACCCATTCACCCGAAACAAACAAAAACATAACACTCTCTGCCTTTGAGAAAGGTCCTGCTAGGATCGAAACGTCAGGCCCACTAAATTTTAGAAAAACATAACACGTCAAAATGTTCTTTCGAGAAACGCAGTGGCTGTTGTTACGGCAGTCGTCCGTGTGGTTCCCTGACTTGATTGTATTTCGTCAGCATTGCAGGCTGGTTGAACCAGTCTATTATCTGATAGTCTGGTTCAAAGTGCTAAAAATCCTGACAAATACTGTGAAGTCAGGGAACCACACGGACGACTGCCGTAACAACAGCCACTGCGTTCTAGAAAACGTCATGTCCGACGTGAACGTATAATAGGGCTGTCTTGCTTTCCCGCACGCGTATTTGTTTTACACCGCAGCCACAGGTTGTTCGCCATAGGCCTTCAAAAGAGACTACCACTGTGCTGTCTGTAAGCCAGGAGGGAGGCCGCTGGAATTTCCACTTGTCTCTCATTTTTGTGGCAAACTATCTCCATTATCAACGACAACAAAACACCTTCTGTCCCTCCGCAGGGAGTCCCAACTGGCCGATAACCTAACACACCCTTCATGTAGTCTCTTCAAGGCCGAATTTACGACGTTAGAGCGAAAAACCTGTGGCTGCGGTGTAAAAAAAAAAAAAAATACGCTTCCCGCACACACAGCCGTCTCCCCTTACAAACCAAATCTCGACTGAAACCCGCATATACAGGGCCCCCTGCCCTACAGTGGTGCTCACACACGAGCAAACGCGAGCCCTCCCAGACACTCAATGGAAATAAGACCGCTGTTAAACAGCACGGGTGTCGTATTGTTAATACCGCGAGGGTTAATCACGGTGGGCGTCCGTCGTTTTCTTTTTTTAGGACAGCGCGGACATAAGAATTCCTCTTGCATGGTCCTCTTGCTTTGCCATTCCCCTCCCTTCACAGAGGATCAAAGCAACCGATGGAACTGAAGCAAAAAAAATAAAAGAGTGACTGGAGTCACCTTTCTGTTGGTATTGCAACTGGATACCGCTTTCAGTGCTGCAGCGTCATGGTAATTTCGGATCGCTCCCGTCAAAGGGAGTTGACGCTGTTCTGAATTAGGAGGACACTTACGCGATTCCAGCACATGGAGAGGTGCTGGCCACTCGTTTGTTTTTATTTTCGACCCGTATTCTCAGATTTTCAGCGATCATGTCTCCATCTATCAGTACGAGTTGGGCCAAATCAAAGAGAATTGAAGCAGTTCGACACTGCTAGAGTCAATCACAAGGGAAGCGACATTTTCCGAGTTTTATCAGGGAGACTGCAATATTTTACAAATTTGAAACAAAAAAAACCCGATTCAAATAGACCTAGCTTAGGTTCATGTTAAACGCTTTGTTATTCTACTGTCGTTTGTATTCAATCAGAGCTCAGCAGAGCTTTAGTCCTGTTTTGCTCCAACATGAACCGCATAATTATAGGCAGAATAGTCTGGTAACCCTTTCCACTAAACTGCATGGGAATCGGGGTTGCTCTCTACAGTGTACACAGGACCTTCGACGGAAAAGACGTGGCTGGCTCATTGCCCCAAATCATCACGTTGCACGACATACGATCAATGCGAACCAATGATGAGATATCTTGTCCTCCAATTAAGGCGGAAAAAGCATTTCCTTGTACTTTTTGAAACAGTGATATGGCCGAAGTGAAGAAAAGGAAATCTAGATTCTACGGTCACAGCACAAGATCATCAGGACTCTCCAGAACTACACTGCAAGGCACTGTGCTGTCAGGACGAAGAGCACTAAAAGGAAGACAACAGAAAAAATGGGAGGACAACATACGTGAATGGACGGGTATGGGGCTGGAAAAGACAATGCCAGAGGCAGAGGACAGAGAGGGATGGAGGAGACTGGCTGCAAAATCTTCTGTGATGCCCCCAAAGATCTCTCAGACTGCAGGATACGTAAGACGCAAGCCGTCAGAATGATACAACAAAATTGTCCATACGTTGCCAATATCAATAGTTAAAGCATGAGCAAGACAAATAGGCAGGTAAAGCGCACCAACACAACTAACTTTATGTTGAAATGGTCTGGAAACGACCACCAGAAGACTGAATGCCTTCGAAAAAACTTATGCGAGGATCAAAACGCCTGGCCTTCCAAAACGTGTAACGCTTTAATATCTATGGTGACGTTTCTACACCCACCATTCTTTACCCTGGGGGTCTCCACATACAAGCTTTTTATCAGTTTAGCTGCATGGACGTGACAGCCAAAGCCTTGTCCAAAACGATCCCTTGGTTTAGCTTAATACCGTCTAGTCTATGCGCAGAAACGGGAGCGTTTGGGATCGAGGTGGGTACAGAGTGAAGTCACCCTTTCTCCTCCACGATTAGATAGGTCTAACTGGGAACTTAAACTCAAACTGAAATCTGGCTCGTGACGTATGCTAATGAGGTAAAAAGCTGCGTTTTGATTGGTCCAGAGGCTAAAATACCGCCCACATGGCGACTGCATAATGATTATTATTATAGACGGTATGCGATGTTTCGCCCAGTGCCGAGAATAAGCGATCGCGAGTCCTCGTTAATCTGGCGCCTCCACGGTAACTGATGCGCGCGCCTGGCGATACTCGTCATATTGTCCACGACGAGGCGGTTGCTAACGAATCACACTGTAGTGATTGACACGGGCAGTGTCGAAGGCCGAGTCCAACGGCTGTTCCATTATCAATTCACCTCCACAGATTCGCCCTTGTTAAGAATAGTCAGAGACAACGCTTATATATCTACATTCTCTTGCTTTTCCACAATGCCATGTTCATTTGTGGTAATTCAAACAATTAGCTGTAAAATGCTGGTACCTCTGATGTATTTTGTTCAATGCGTCGACACTGGTATACCGGTACATGAAACAGCCGTATGTTTATTGGGTCGGACAAGGACTTTCTTCTGTAAAGACACATTCACCTTCCTCAAAGTGCTAACAGCACAAAGGCTGGGGCAAATCGAATCAGACTGATCGTCTGTGTTGTTAGTATTGGGGTAAATTGGACAAAGGTGTTTAGTGTACAAAATGGCCGTAGCATCTACCAGACGTTCACGGAACAGCCGCCTGGCGTTTCCCCAAACAGATTGGACATCAACTTTTCATCGTGCACAAGGCGTGGGGGAGTTTTTCCATCAAAGACTGAGATAGCTGCAGACCTTGTCTCCCCCATCCCTGTCCAGAAATCAAACCCGTTATGTCGTAAAATTCCCGCCTTTTTTCTGTCTAAAAAAAACAGGATTTTTGTTTTTGTCACATTGCGTCAAGGGAGCATACGTTTTACGCCGGATCGGCGTAACAGGTCACGGTTTGTCCGGAAAGTTGAGCGACTATCATCGGTCTGCCAAAGGGTAACAAACGGTCCCTGGACACATTTTTTCGATGCCTCCACAGTTGGCCAAGTGACCTTCTTTTCAAAGCAAAAAAATCCAAAAGAAAGATAACGAATGCTTGGTAGTTTTTGTTACGCACGTATTATGCGGTTCTAATGAGAAAGAAACGGTTGCGTATCACTGGACTGTCACGCCACTATTAAACTCGATGATGTCATCATAGCAAAGAATAATGCTATTTGATTTTCAATAGTGAATTAGATGCATAGCGCCCTCAATCGTTTAAGCAGACACCAAGGGTTCCCAAGCTTTCTCGTGGTTTGAATGCTGATTTTTACTCAAGCGTGTGGGCGATATTGCACCTCGTTCTCACCAATGGGCGATTGTAAGATGGCTTGGTTTCCACACCAATACAGTAAGACATATCTTAACTTACGAGTTTTATAAGTACAGTGTACATGCTTTGAAGCATCGCTATTGTTTGATGGTGTCTGTTTAAAAGTGTTTTATTGTTGGTGGTCCTATTCACTGGTGAACTTATTTCGACAGGCCGAGCTCAATTCGATGCAACTTTTAAAAAAATAATCAGCCTCATGGTTTCAGAGTTTTGGGGTTTGGGGTTTGGGGTTTGGGGTTTGGGGTTTGGGGTTTGGGGTTTGGGGTTTGGGGTTTGGGGTTTGGGGTTTGGGGTTTGGGGTTTGGGGTTTGGGGTTTGGGGTTTGGGGTTTGGGGTTTGGGGTTTGGGGTTTGGGGTTTGGGGTTTGGGGTTTGGGGTTTGGGGTTTGGGGTTTGGGGTTTGGGGTTTGGGGTTTGGGGTTTGGGGTTTGGGGTTTGGGGTTTGGGGTTTGGGGTTTGGGGTTTGGGGTTTGGGGTTTGGGGTTTGGGGTTTGGGGTTTGGGGTTTGGGGTTTGGGGTTTGGGGTTTGGGGTTTGGGGTTTGGGGTTTGGGGTTTGGGGTTTGGGGTTTGGGGTTTGGGGTTTGGGGTTTGGGGTTTGGGGTTTGGGGTTTGGGGTTTGGGGTTTGGGGTTTGGGGTTTGGGTTTGGGGTTTGGGGTTTTGGGGGTTTTTGGTTTGGGGTTTGGGGTTTGGGGGGTTTTTGGTTTTTGGTTTTTGGTTTTTGGTTTTTGGTTTTTGGTTTTTGGTTTTTGGTTTTTGGTTTTTGGTTTTTGGTTTTTGGTTTTTGGTTTTTGGTTTTTGGTTTTTGGTTTTTGGTTTTTGGTTTGGGGTTTTTGGTTTTTGGTTTGGGGTTTGGGGTTTGTGGTTTTTGGTTTGGGGTTTTTGGTTTGGGGTTTGGGGTTTGGGGTTTGGGGTTTGGGGTTTGGGGTTTGGGGTTTTTGGTTTGGGGTTTGGGAATTTTTGGCTTGTGGTTTGGGGTTTTTGGATTGGGGTTTGGGGTTTGGGGTTTGGGGTTTGGGGTTTGGGGTTTGGGGTTTGGGGTTTGGGGTTTTTGGTTTGGGGTTTGGGAATGTTTGGCTTGTGGTTTGGGGTTTTTGGATTGGGGTTTGGGGTTTGGGGTTTGGGGTTTGGGGGTTGGGGTTTTGGGTTTTGGGTTTGGGGTTTTTGGTTTGGGGTTTGGGGTTTGGGGTTTGGGGTTTGGGGTTTTTGGTTTGGGGTTTGGGGTTTGGGGTTTTGGGGGTTTTTGGTTTGGGGTTTGGGTTTTTTCATTTGGGGTTTTTGGTTTTTGGTTTGGGGTTTTGGGTTTGGGGTTTGGGGTTTGGGGTTTTGGGGGTTTTTGGTTTGGGGTTTGGGTTTTTTCATTTGGGGTTTTTGGTTTTTGGTTTGGGGTTTTTGGTTTGGGGTTTGGAGTTTGTGTTTGTCCACATAATTATGACTGTCAGTAGTGGGCGTGAATCTAGTGCCTTGTGGAGACCTAGTCCAAAAGGTTGAATACACAGGGAAATTGTAACGGTCTATAGGTCTCCACAAGGATTTCACGAAACTGGTATTTGGAAATGACTCAAATCCAGGAAATGTGTGATGAGTAAGAATCCGTCACAATTTGAAGTATTTAGGGACATACGGTCCAAATTTCTAGTGCATGTGGTTGAAGTGGGAGCATTTTTAAACATCGTGTCTCACTCGGTTGTACAGTGCACGAGAACAAAGCAATATCTCCACAAGGACACAAAAATTAGTGAGTGCTTGGAACGTCTATGTTCACCTTCAAGATCACGTTTACGTTCACGTTCTCATTCGAGCCACTGTTCTTGTTTTTAGTCATGATCTAGCTCTTGATGCTATCTTTATGAAGCTCACATGCTTACGTTCTGTAGTCATTGTTTAAATCTAAATCCCTTCCTATGTCCCAGCCCTCATCAGTGTCTTCCTTCACGTTCACGTTCATGCTTAGGGTGGTGTTTCAGATACACGGACATCTATGCAGCTCCTTGGTGTTAACACGCTCTTCAACGTCAACATGCTCCCCTAGCTGCCTTAAAAAAAATTGTCGGACAGTGCGGACCAAGCGCGCTCGCTGTGCGGGTACGGGTACTACCTTGACCAAAGTATTGGAGGACTAGGGAGCGTGTTGACACCGAGGAGCTGCACAGATTTCCCTTTAAATGTTCGCTACACCACCTCGCACGACCAAACACAAGAAAATAGACAAGAAAATAATGTCGCCCATTCCATGGAATTGGGCCGACGCTTACGACAGATCGGATTACGCCTCCGCCATTAATAGCAAAATCGTCAACGATCGGGGAGGTTTTTTTTTCTGGGCGGACTGTTGTGTCCAGCAAAGAGACATTTGAGTTTTGATGCTCGGGGTCTGAACAAGCACGCACGACTCAGCAGACTGCCAGTAAATAAAATGCCCCTATTATCGAATCCCAAATGTTCCATTTCCTCAGTTGCCCCTTGTTTGGTTTTGTTTTTTGGCGCGAAAACGAAGCGAGCTAAACGAGAAGGAAATAAAAAAAATCCTGTCCCGAGTATATATCACGCGTCGGGGACAAACAAAATCAATTGCTTCTAAATATAACGACCTTTTACCGCGCGTCTGCCCAGATTTCACGCGCTGAATAACAGAGCGTTGCACGCCCCCTATACACCACGCCCCTCGTTTGCCCAGTGCTTCCTGATGCGAGCGAAACGAGAGAAGCACAGATGCATAGATCACTTGGTCCAACGTCTACACTACGGGAGAGCGCCCGCAGTCGGGATGGGTTGCGCGCATGCGCAGAAGAAGCATTCCCTTCCCATCCACGCTCTGCGGCTGACCGAGTGCAGCGGCGATGCGGTGACGCGGCCGGGCATTCGCGCATGGGCAGACCGACTCCTTTCTGCCGGGCTGACGACTGCCGCGTCATCGCACACGATGCGCAATCAAACAAGAGAATGAAAGAGAGGAAGAAAAAAACAAAAAGAGACAAAAAACAGACCAGAAGTTTCTAATTGGCGTGGAGCCGCGATTGTGCAAGTACCGAGTGTGGTTTTGTAAAAATTAAAACAGGGGCAGCGGGTACCACAAAAAAAATACCAGGAAGTGTGACTGCATTATAGACAGGCCGTACCGGACTTGTTTTCCGTCAACGGAGCGGCGAATCTCGGAAAGCAAGCGCACGGCAGTGATACGTGCCGTGGCTCCAGGCGTATAAAAAGGCCGTGCTCGCTGGGGCGGTACCCACTTCACTTTCGGCGGGCTCCTCGAGAGATCAACAGGGCTACCGACACCGCACTCGCTGTCTCTCACACGCATCGATCACTCTTCCGCTCTCTCTCTCTCTCTATCCCTCCCGTTCTCTGACCGTAGCCGGGTCTATACCCTGTTCATCAGCAGGCCGCAGGAGGCGGACCCCAGCGACACTCCAGCTTCTACAGCCAGACCCGACTAGTCCCACCTACAGGTGAGTACTCAGCTGTTTTCAGTTACAGTTTCAGTTTAAGTTTTCAGTTATTTTTTAAAATCGAGTCAACTTTCAGAAACGACTTTTCGATCCCAGCCTTAGAGAAAGATCCCGAAAGGATCGCAATATCATCGATCCATGTAAACTGGTCAATATTTAGTTTCAGACAGTAGATATAGCATATGTTATCCGCCGAATGGCACCAATTACGGGACAAACTGGCGAACTGTTTTCTTGATAACATAATCAGTTCACGCCATAGATGCAAACGGTCACAACCCCTTAAGGGTCGCTAGGGAGCTTATGGTATGAAGTGCAGGTAGAGCGCGTTTGATTGGCCGAGAGCCCCATCTCTAATGTCTATACCCAATGTAGGTGTATCAAATATCTCGTTTTTCCCGTAGGTTATATTTTTAATTCTTTCACTGACGGTGGTTTTTGTTTTATGTTGCCCCACATTTGACTCACTTAGAAACAACGCCGTATTACGACGTGTATAGCAACGACTTAGTCACCTAAAGACGAGACGCCACATATTATAATGGTGCAAGTCACTGATTTGAGCCCTATCGCGATAGTGCGTAACTTTTGTAAAATTCGTTATCAAGACAGTTGTTGCGCAGAGTGCGCACTAACATACGGAGTAAGTGGAGCTACGCCATAAAGCATATAGTGTTTCGTGCAATCGGCTGTGGGAATGCTCCTACTTTACATGCCTCAATGATCACGCACAGTGCTAGATGGAATCTGATGACGACTGGCGGAGTACCATACATTATCTCAAACAGTCAGAGCCACACTCCGTCTCAATACAATATCTTAAAGCCCCTAAACAGCATTGGTAAGATCAAAAAAACAGAAATGATCACAGATTTACATGAAACGTATACAGTTTGAAGATGGTTATAGTAGAAACCTCGCATTGAAATATTTCTGCCTAAAATGTTGTATTTTGGGAGAAAAGAGTAAAAGAAACATTTTACGTCTCACCGAGATCTAAACTTTTTTTCGGAACAGTACGGCATTGAATGCTGCATTTACGCGAAACAAATGAAGCGATTTTCACGATTGTCTCGATACTCGGTTGGCGGATTGAGCTGAAATTTTCATAGGTGTGCTATTTCATGCATATGTTGGATCATCCAACCAATGTTGTGTAGGGGCTTTAAATGGGGTTACCCCTAAACTTCCACTATAAAGGACTCACAATGATTACTTTGTTATTCGGATTTCTACAAGCCCGTAAGTGTTTTCAAATGTATTCTCAACTTATATATTTGAAGTGGGAAAGAGAGGAGTACTATTTTGGTTTGTTTTTAACGGACCACTTTGTTCAATAGAATATCACCAACGCACATGGAATGATACTTTCACATGCTTTAAATGGTAGATCTGTGACGGTCCTTAGTACGGACAGCACACGGCCTGAATTGAAAACACTGAAATAAGGGGGTGCAAAACTTTACAAAAAAAAAAGTCATCTAAATTTGCGCACAAAAGTCGCCCAACGTTACTCCTGTCGGACAGTATTCTTGTGTACAATCAAGATTTTGATATACGTGCAACTGATCCTAGTTTCATTTCCATTTTTGTATCTCTGATCTTTGAGCAGGAACTCTTGGCAGTTTCATCTGTCGTTTCGGTAGTATTTCTCTGAACTCAGTGAGTCTTTAAAAAAGTGGTTTTCATTAAAACTGGCCGCACCTATAGATGTAGCACGATACAAGAGCCCGGGGGTGCACCACTTTACTTTTAATGTTGTCCGACATCTCCAATCAGACACACGTATCTTCTTACCCAGCCCTGCCTGAGGACAGAAACGTCGAAACGCTATCCCAGTCTTCAAAATGTTTTAATAAGGGCAGCGACGGAGAGAGAGAAGAAAAGAAGGGGCGTCCAAAAAGAGAGCGAAGGTTGTCGGGGATAGAAACGCGATCTCCCGGGGACGTTTCGCGAGCAGACTGGGTCCCGTTTCGTGCTCAAGTGTAGGTCTTAAGTATGGTCCTTCAAACTTATCAACTTCCTCCGTTGTATAATTCTAACCCTCCCCCATTTTCTAGCTATGAATAATGGGCAGGCAATGCACACGGTACTGGTATACCTACTCGGAAATGCAGAAATAAATGTCGGGCAAAAAATAAACCCAGTTAATGTTAGTTGCTCCCAACACAGTGTAGGTTAAGGGAATAGTGGGGTAATTGATTTGTTGAAAAATTACTTCAAATCAAAAATAAAGTGATATACAAAAATGTTGCAAACTGCTTACTGACTAAAATTACCAAAATGCAAATCTAAATTACCAAAATACAAATCAAAAATAAAGAAAAAACAGACTTAGAACATCATATGAGAAAATAATTAGGGCCTAATGATTGCACTATCAGTAACGCGGAGTGAGAAAGTTGGGTATTATAGTGTTTGTCTAATTGCTTGTCCATCCTGTATTCATGTTATGGTTACTTGACTGATTTCGACTAATACAATGTAATAGTTTGGCGCTTGTATTAGCACCTGATCTGTTCTTATCCGAAAATAAGGGAATTTTATCTACAGGAGTCAACCCTTTTTTTTCATTTCGTAAGGTATATCTTTACAAATTTACTATTTTGACTAATATTGTTCAATATATCATGACCCGGCACAACGACATGAGGAATATACCACCAAAACACTTTTTGAGTAAACAACGCCTGAAGTTAAAGTATCTTCACAATTCAATTACAAATGAATTTTCTTTTTTTTTGTATTTTCAGTAATTTTAAGGATTAGAGGATATTATATTTTGATATCATTAGAAAGCTAATGGTATACTCTTTCACATCATTAGAAAACCTCAAAATCTCAAAAGTGGGGTTATTCCTCATTATGCTGTGCCGGGTCACATAAATAGTAGAGCATTTATCAGACAAGATCTTAATCAGTTGATATTTCGAACAACGGTAGTCAAACGGATTGATGAAAATTGCTGTAAACAAATTCAGATTACAGCAGTGCCCTTCCCTGGGAAATTTTCTGAGCCTAATATAACTACTTCCTGCGAGCATTTCCCAACTTCCTTCCGATGACTTGTACTTAATGAAATCGAATGGCTGCAAAATCAACGCTTAGGGCAGCAAAATTGAAACCCCATATACTGACAATCAAGGTAACTGTGGCAAAGCATTAACACAACCCATTTTTCTCCTGCACTCTCCTCAAATTGAAAGAAAAAGGGAAAGAATAATGCCCCTCGCCAAAAAACATATCAATTGTTAGCGGCGGGAGAAACTATTTTAAGGCCCCAGGACAAATGGACCCTTTTTACGGTAAATTGTCTGGCTGACTTCAGTGACCTGAAAGAGTGTGAATCAAAAAGGTGAGAGGGGACTGGAATATTGTATGTCGTACCCAGTCGAAGAGAAAAGGAGCTTTCGGATTGTAGCCTTGAGGGAAAGGTCTGGCAAAGAGCCAAACGTCGTGCATTCAGAAGATTCACAAAGGAAAGGCCCGGTAGGACAGACCACTTCTTCTGATTTTTTTGCCACAATTATGTCAACGTTTCTTTGGAACAAACGCTAGATGTTAGCAATTTGCGATTTAAAAAGTTCGACAGGATCGCGTTTGCACGAATTACTGTATAACCATTTGATCCCGTTTAATCAGAAAAACAATGAATTTCTGGGTTTTTTTTAACAATGCGATCTGGCAGTAGAACGATTACTTAGACCAATTTATTTAACTGTCGATAAACGGTCCAGTATTGAGTCAATGTATCAATTTATTAGTTTATAGCTATGTCCTCAATAATGTTACACTGTAAATCGGCGAACATTTTATCACGAAAATGGAGATGAATTATGTCTGGTGTTTTAAGATCCAAAAACACAATATAAAAGGACATACACTAGGGTTAACAGAGAGAGACAGTGACTCAACGATGGAGGGAATGATGCTCCAAAACCCCTATTTACGACTCGATAGGGAAGACCAAGGTTAGGTCTCTTGTCCAAAAGATCATCGGTTGAGTGCCGGTTGAATTCATCCGACCGATAAAATTTCCCCCCGTAGAAAGCCGATTGGACTGGATTCTGGGGTGAAAAATTCACGATGGCTATCCGGTGGAAACGACATCGGACGGGTCAAATCATCTGATAGCCAACCGATGATCTTTTTGACAAGAGGCCTTAGGGGAAAGTGTGGAGGAGGTCCATACATCAGTGCACCAATAATCAGTTAAACTATTCGGAGATGAGTAAGCGAGTAGGTTTTTAGATAACTTTAGATAGCTCATTTGCCTATATAACGGGCCAATTGTCTCGATACTTCGATATATGTGACCCGGCACAGCATAATGAGGAATAACCCCACTTTTGAGACTTTGAGGTTTTCTAATGATGTGAAAGAGTATACCATTAGCTTTCATATGATAACAAAATATAATATCCTCTAATACTTAAAATTTCCGGAAAAAAAGAAGATTTGTAATCGAATTGTGAAGATACTTTAACTTCAGGCGTTGTTTACTCAAAAATGTTTTGGTGGGATATTCCTCATGTCGTTGTGCCGGGTCACATATGGCCACATTCAGAACTTTACAGCCGCACAGTGATTGAACAGGCAAGCCGTGATCGACCTGCCCTGGCCGCTGCTAGAGAAGGGTTACTGATCCGTAGAGACCCCGGTGTATGGTATGGTATGCTAGGAAGCGGGCGAGCTGCCCGCGTGCGTGGAATTAGTAGCCACGACGTCGCGCCCTAATGCCGCCCAACCTCTAGAGACCGAGCCCGCTGCCGTGGCGCGTAACTGGCTGACTAATTCAAATTGGTCCGACGGAGCGTGGTCTTAAACGAATCACCGCCAACTTGCAAGGGTTGAGCTGATGAGGGAAGGTTATTTACAAGAGACAATTAACTCTCGGCGCAATGGAATTTGTTTTTTTTTTGGCTTTCCCCCTTCCCATTTTTCACCAGAAAGGTTAAAATTCCACGAGTGAGTGGCATTTACGTATCCAGGCAATCCTACGTGTGGCCCTTAGCCTTCAGGCGCAGAGTGCAGGCGACCTCTGCCGAATTGAGGGCCTTTATCGTCAAGTGAGGGCGCCATATAGCAACTGAAGATTCGGGGCAGCTGGTATTTTCTTAATGTAACATTGATGGTAAGGTTGAAAATATACCCACTATCATCAAAAGGAAAACTAACTCCATTTTCATTTGGCTCACCAATTCAGTTCAAAATATCACTGAGATGCTATAAAAAACTACAGGGGGTGGAATACGCCCCGGCTCTTTGAGGGTTAAAAAAATATTTGTGAATTCGATAAGATTCCAACCTAACAACCATTATTTTGATATTGATCCTCATGACCAACAAAACACCCATCCGTCAAACCGAACGACATGTCCCAAAAGCCTTCAGATAGTCACGAACAGTTCCGGTGACAGCTAAGCCCGATTTCATACAGCCGCTTAAAGCCCCTACCCAACATTGGTCGAGGTCAAACAATAGCGTCCATACGTTGGATGATCCAACATATGCATGAAATAGCACACCTGTGAAAATTTCCGCTCAATCCGTCAACCGAGTCTCGAGAAAATCGTGAAAATCGCTTCATTTCTTTCGTGAAAATGCAGCATTCAACGCCGTACTATTCCGAAAAATAGTTTAGATCTCGGTGAGACGTGAACGATTTCTTTTACTCTTTTCTCACAAAATACAACATTTTAGGCCGAAATATTTCAGTGCAAGGTTTCTACTATAACCATCTTCAAACTGTAAAAGGTTTATGTAAATCTGTGAACATTTCTGTTTGTCGATCTTCCCATTGTTGTGTAGGGGCTTTAAGCGTTAAAATCTGCCAAGCTCGAAAAGTCTTCCGCGTTATTTACCTTTGACCTATGTGAAACTGTCCTTTACTCAGCATGCAACCAAGTTTGGGTCGGTAAAGTGATTTTGTGAATAATGACATTTTGTGCTTGAGAGAGTTGTGGCGGTTAAGCGACTCTATGAAATTGGCAACAAAAACTCGCTAATTTTGCGATGAGCAGTATGAAACAAAAAGTGTTTTTTTAAGTTTCGTCGAAACTCCCAAATAGATACTACTCATTGTTTAAGGTTTGAAGGTTTCTATGGCGGAATCACAATGTTGAAATTTTGCAGTGACGCCATGTTTGTCATCTGACATGTGTAAGTGTGGCTCTGAAAAGACCAGATAACTCAACGTGTCGGGTAATGTGTACACTGACTAAGTCATGACTGACAGTACTAGTAATGGCAAGCCTTCCCAACAAGTAACGCAAACTGCTTTCAACTCGCTACCTTCACCATGAGAATCCCAACATCCGTGTGTTTTTGTACAACCACACACACACACACAAAGAAATCGCACCGTAAACTATTCTCGACACGCTTCTTTCACCGTGAACAGCCCACGATTTGCGACTTTCTTGAAGACTAACTGCCACTGAATGTGATTCTGTTTCATTCATTCCGTCGGGTCGACGTGCCTAGGGTTTCAGAAGTCGAGTGATGGGGGTTATACAATTTTTTGATTTCTTCATATTGGTTTTTCTGGCGTCTTTTTTTGTGTGTGCGTGTAAGTCTCCCTGGCCTTCGGGCGTCAGGGGAACGTCCGTGATCAAACGGGTGGTGGCGAGGTGGCCCCCCGGGGGGAGGAATTAGCCTCTCGCCCGCCGAGTAGGTGTCGACTGCCCCGCCCGGAGGGGACACGCGGAAGAGAAACCTCGTGCGAAACACGGGCGACAGAAATTGGGGGAGAAATAACACCACATTGCTCCTCCCTGACGGAATATGCATCGGTTCACTGGGGCGTCCCGTGCGACCGAAGCTAGCCTTGTCACGTATGGCACATTTTCTTTTGGAAAGTCTCAGAGGGCGTCAGCGTAGACTCGTTACCAGTCCACCGGCGCCCATCTCCCATGCACTTTCTCACTCTCTCTCTCTCTCCCTCCCTCTTTTCCTCTCCACCCCTCCCCCTCCATCTCTCTCCCGCCTCTATGTCTTTCTGCTCATCTCTCCCTATCTATAGTCCATATCTCATTCGTCAATCTTCCTTCCCCCCTCTCTCTCTCTATCTGCCACTCCCTGTCTGTCTACGTGTATATCATCTTTGTTACCTTTCTCACCTATTACCTTTCTCACCTCTCTATGTCCCCCGTCACTCTCTATCTCTCTTTTGTCATTCTCCCTCTCATTCTGCCTATCTCTCGTCGTCATTAAGTATCCCTCCCCATTCCCGGTTTCCCCTCTCCCTGTCTCTCTTCTCACTGTGTCTCTTTCCTCTCACTCTCTCCTGACTTGTCTCTCTTACTCTCAGTCTCTGTCCTCTTTCTGACTCTCTGTCTCTTTGTCTCACTGTCTATTTTTTCTCTCTGACTCTCACTCCATCCCACTTTCCCTTACTGTCTCTGTCCCTTCCTCTATCCCTCTTTCTCCCCATTTCTCTCATCAACACCTCTCTCTCTCCATCTTCCTCTCACTCTCTCGTTCTCTCTCACTGTCTCCCTCCCTCTAATTATCTGTCTGCGTCTCCCCACTCCCTATTTGTCTGTCTGTCTAACTGTGTGCTTATGTTTTTGTATGTCTGTCTCTCTGTTTGTCTCTCTGTTTGTTTCTCTCATCCTCTCTCTCTCCTCTCTCTCTCTCCATCTCTCCCTCTCTCTCTCTCTCTTTCCCCATCACCCCCCTTTTCTCTATCCCCCCTCTCTCTCTCTTTCCCCATCACCCCCTCTTTCTCTATCCCCTCTCTCTCTCCTTCTCTCCCCCTCTCCCCTCTCTCTCGATCGTTCTCTCTAATCGTCATAGGCTGAGACTCCCACTTGGGTTTTGTGTCTGTTAACTCATGTTTATTCATTGGGATTCCATGAGTGTAGCTGGGCCCACTTAGGCTGCCACACAGGGGACGCCGATACGGTGAGGTCAGCTGCAAATCTGCTATATGACACATTATGACACATTCGGTTGCGCGAATGCGACATCCATGTGCAATAATTAACTTCATTTAAAAAAAACAAGATTGGTCGAAATAAAAACAGAAATAATCCCTGTGAGTAAAAGCTATTTTATCTAAACTTATAAATCTATCACAAACGCATCGTTTCCATACACAAAAAGCAGTGCACGATTTACAACCAACCTTTTGGGGCATGATTGGTTTTAAGAACTAAACCCCAAAATTCGAGCAAAGGATTTTGCACATTCCCCGTTCAGTTGCTCCCTTTTTTCCAGATTGGTCGAAACCTTAACGCAGCGTGCCCGAAGTTGATTTGCTAAGAAAAACAAAGCCACAAAAACATAAAAGAAAAACCTGCTACTCGTCTGTCGGCAGCATGCAGTGCGCTCGCAACCCGAACCCATAGGCTATTCGAAAACACGCACGTTGAAATACAGAATCATTCCACAGCGTAGAACAAGGAGAAATTGTGAGCTTGTATCTGTGTTTGCAATAGAGCATAAGGATTTTACGCTTTTCATACATGTTTCAACGCAGGCCATTCTACATTACCGGTACATTCAATAATTATCGTCATCCAGGTTTCCAGAAGAATTTGTTGTGTTTCAAAATCTTGTGTGCGCAATGCCATGATTACCTCGATTTTGGTCTGGATTGGAATTAGAAGTGATCAACCCTGACCTGACATGGTTGTAATGTCCATTTTTGCTACCAAATTTAAATGCTAAAAGGCACATCTGGTTTCGACCAGAAGCAATGGTCGAAGGACATAATGGACGCTGGATAAAATGCAGGCCAAAAAGGCAAGGCTGCCTGCCATTGATTCAATGATCGACTTGAAACGAATTCGAAGACTTTGAACGTTGGATGAGTGGTTTGCGGTGACACCATGTAAATAATCTTTAATGAGTATGTGTGGTTCTGAAAAGAACCGGAGGAACTCGACGTTTTGAAAAGTGTACTCTGCTCGTCTTCAGGAGACAAACAGAGTACACTTTACACTCTTGAAGAGTACACTGCAATTCTCACCATGCAAACCTTCAAATCTCACTTTGAACGTTGGAAGAGCTGCCACATATCCTTTGAAAAGCCCAAAACGGAAGGACAAAGACAGAGACAAAGACAAAGGGAGAGAAAGTAGCAGAGAAACAGAGACAGATGAGAGAAAGTCAGACACGGAAGGCAAAGGCGAATGTAGATAGGCCCAGACGGAAACAGAGACGGACAAAGTAAGAGACGGGAGAAATCAATCAAGAGAGAACAAGAAAGAAAGAGATCGAGAAAGAGAAAAGGGGGCGGCTTTACAGAAGGATGGGATTTCTAGAGGGTTGCGTGTAGGTTCCGCTGTTACCGGGTTGATTTCAAGAGGTCCAGCGGGCCGCGGGGCGAACAGCGGGCGGGCCCAGGGCGCCTAAATCCGGGGACTCGAGTGTAGAGCCCGCCGGCCCCCCAAAAAATCCATGGGTGGAGGGAGGCAGTCTGGGGAAAGGTACGAAGGGCGGGACGGCGTGAGCTGTTTGCACGGGATAATTGCCCCGTTCGGCCTGGTCAGGATGTTTGAGGCTATACCCCCGAATCAATTTATCTCCGGCGTTTGACACACGCTGTTACGCCTTGTGTAATGATCACCTGTACGAAGCACTCTCTTTTGAAGAGGCCCATTTGAAAAGTCACCATCAAATACAAAGTGAAAGACGGTGATATGATGGCTATTTGTCATCAAACAGCAAACTCACATGCAATCAAATTCCCCCCTTCTTCTGAAAACTTTCAAGAGCGAATTGAGTTTTGAAGAGTCATCAAACATTGTACAATCACTGGTAAAGATAGGGGAGGTATTATAGTTTCAATCTCTCAACTAAATCGATTGAAATTAGAACAAATATTGGACAAAAGAGTGAATCATTTCACATATAATCACGCTATTCGAATATTGAATTAGATTGGATTGGATTGGACTGGATAAAATTTGATTGAAACGAATTCAATTTTATTGCTGACAAAAGTCATTTTCTCAAAATTACGTCTCAAACAAAACCGTCTTACTTAGAATTTGGAGATTCAAAAAAAAACACACACACAAAAACGCTCCTCTCGTGACAGGCCAAACAAAAAATCGCGATCGAAACTACCGTGGACAGGGCAACGCTATCACAGGCCTAACCGAAGGGTTCGTCAGTATGCCTCCGTGTCGCTTCCTTTCTCTCCCTATCCCCACCTGTCCTCGATTTCTTGAATTTGCACACCGATTGACAGATTGCCCGAGAAAGAAAGAGTCACTTTATTCGATCGGTGATGGGCTTTCTTCCTCGTCTCTCTCTCTCTCTCTTCTCTATTCTTCTCACTCTCGCTTCAATTCCTGTGCCTCACCATGTCTCTCTCTTTCTCCCCTTCTATTCCTCTCGGATTTTCTCTCTTCTCTCTCCTCAATTTTCAGCTACTCCCTCTCCCTCGACCTCTCCCTTTCCCTGCCCCTCTCCCTCCCCCTGCCCCTCTCCCTGTCCCCCTCACCCTCCCCTCTCTCACCCCTGCCTCTCCCTCCTCTCATTGCCCCTCTCCCTTTCCCTTTCCCTGCACATCACCTTCCCTGCACATCCCCTTCCCCCTCCGTCTTCCTCTCTCTCCCTTTCTCTCTCTCTCTCTCTATTTCTCTCTTCCCCACCCCTCTCTCTCCCTCTCTCTCACCCCTCTCCCCTATCTCTCTCTCTCCCTCTCTCTCACTCTCTCTCTCCCCTCCCCATCTCTCTCTCCCTCTCTCTCTCTCCCCCCCTCTCCCCCTCTCTTCCTATCTCTCCATCTCTCCCCCTCTCTCTCTATCTCCCCTCTCCCTCTCTCTCTCTATCTCCCCCTCCCCCTCTCTCTCCCTATCTCTCACTCTCTCTATATCTCTCTCTCTCTCTCTCTCTCTCTATCTCACTCCATCTCTCACCTCTCCATCGCTCTCTCTACCTCTTCCTCTTCTCCTTGTGGAGGTCCGGGTCGATACGGGATTCATTTCGCTACAAGTTACCGGCGAGTTTGCGCCGTCCATTACGGCCACTCGGGCCACTCTTTGCACAGAAGGAGGACGCGATTCTCGTCCCAAGTTCAGCCGCCACCGCCATCGCCACCGCGGCCGTCCGCTGTTTACCCGATGCAATCAGAAGTGTGGTTCACCGGTCAATATTGGACGTCCGTGCTCCGATTGAACGCGACGGGCATGCGGGGAGCAGGCGGGGAGCTGGACTGCACTCTATACCCGATGGGTTCTGGAGTGAGTGAGAGAAGGTCTCGCAGATGGGTCTTGTTTAGAGTCTATCAACTCGTTCCTGCCTTCAGATTGTGCCGGCCAGATTCACGCGAGGGTAGCGCTAATGGGTGTGGGGTGAGGAAGGAGTGTCCAGTACGGATGAGCGAGGAGAGGGTTTAGAGGAGAATGGGGATGAGGTAGAAGAGGAGGAGGGGAGCAGGGTGAGGGCGAGGTGGTTTCGGTGGAGGCAGAAGAAGTCAAAATGTACGAACCCCCGGGAGTCAATTGGCAACAGAGAGCGCGTGCTTAATGGCCCAACCCGGTGACAAGAACTTAAATTGTCAGATAAGATCGAGGTCAAGTACTGACCATTGCCCCTTAGAGCTTCAGGCACCATGCAAGGTTTAAGAATGGCATTGGCTTACAATGTTACGGCACCGTGACGTAACATACTTCTAATGACGCAAATCAGTTTATGAAGATTAAACTTTGAGTAAACTGTTTTCCCTTTATAGCATGAACCCAGGACTCTTGTTAACGTACCAGCAGCCGATTTCACGAAACTTCAAATGTTGCGTACGCAACATTTTGTTGCTTAACTTACGCAACATTGTGCTGCATTTTCTTAATAGTGCACAAAAGAGCCATTGTGGAACAAGACTTACGCAACATTTGTACGTTGTGTAACTTACGCAACTTTTCTTGAAATCGGCTGCTGTGTTCTACCTGTTAAGCTACACAGCCCGCATCGGTCACCTTTCCGAATAGCAAACTATCTTCGTGCGAGTAGGAGGGCGGCAGAAGTGCAATTACGTGTAGGTATATTCAAACCACAGGTTATTGAAATCAAAGAAAACCTGACTGCGCCTTAGCATGGATCCGGGCCCTTAGGTTTGATATTATATGATATACCGAGGTGTGTGTGTGGCTTTGGTAGGAGTGACCTGGTTTCCCGTTTACACCATTTTATCTTCGCTTAAGTGGCAGCGCCAATAAATTGCAGAGTAAATATAATTATCTGAATTAAACGTCATACGTAAATCGTTCCATTGTAAAACATTGTAGGCATTTACGTCCGGAGTAACGAATCGTGTAGAGAATTTGTTCAATCTTGCCCAAATCTCAACTTAGAAAGACACCTCTCGGAAACCCATAGAGCTCTATAAATAAACTAGAGTGCGCACTCATCGCGTGACACGTGCCGACAAGGGAACTGCGACGCCATTTATACCAAACAGGTGCAAATGCATGGATCTCTACGGGGCAAACCACGGCAAACTAATCCCAATTTGTACGAAGGTAAGTAGGACATTAACATTCCTCAACCCCTTAAGGTATTGATGGCCGTTTCCTTTCAGTACTAAAAAACATCTCTATAACATTTCATAGTTCCCGCATTCACAACCTTTCGGTTATACCTTTCCCTATTCATATTATGCGCGATTGCTACTGACATCCGGGCACTTCGAGCTGAAGTTGCCCTCTTCGGTAATGGCGGATGCACGTCCTTGTCGGCACACGTTCGTACCGCGCGTTGATAGGGGAGTGTGCACTTATTTATAGAGCTCTATGCGGAAACCACTTATACACGAAACAGCCGTCGACGCATACAGGCAGCAGTCGTGCATCACCTTTAACCCATCTTCTTTTAAACATAACCCATTGGTACTCTCTACGCACACCTTGGCCCCATTACTCCTCGCTCGAATTTAGCGCTCCCCCGGCCCCCCTTTTCTTTCACCCACTCGACACCAATTACGCATCCTCAGCCCGGACCTTGGAAGCCCGTCGTGGGCAAAATCGCCGGGAGACCGATTGATCGCCCTCCTGCCGTAAAGAGCGTCGATTTCCCCCGTGGATCGCTCGTCCGACATGGTCGCCAGTGACCGCTGGCGTTTGGCCCGCTGTTTCACTAACGTGGCACGGCCGAGAGTCTGTAATAAGTTTAAAGGTGGGGAAATTGGGGTAAGGGTTAGGCTAGGTGTTCAATTCATAGCGCCGTTTCTGCCCCCCCCCCTCTTTCACTCTCTTCTTTTTTTCTCCTTCTTCTTCTTCTTCTCCGTCTTCTCCTCCTCCTGCTCATCCTTCTTCTGTGTCTTCGTCGTGTTTTTGAACCCCTTATTCTTCTTCTGTTTCTTCTTCTTCTGGTTTGGTTTGGTTTGCTTTGCTTTTCTGTTATTTTCAAAGGAACGAAATAAAGTGTTCCTTTTGAAAAGTCAAAAGTCTTCTTCTTATTATTATTCTTCTTATTATTCTTCTTCTCCATGAACGTGTCATGATTTCATAAACTCATGGCTTTCGCAGGAACACATCGTTATTGAGTATACATTTTATTTTGAGGTCTGTCCCTAATTCAATCAATAATAGATTAGCGTACCTCTTCTAAAATGTTGCAGACTTTTCCTCGCGTGTGTGATCTCCCTCGCTCTCTCTAGATATCACCTCTCTTCTCTTCCATATCTCTCTCGCCTTTGCTCTTGTTTCCATCTGTTTCCCGCTCGACTCCCTCCGTTTCAATTAGTCATTCATAGATGAGTTCAAGGTGGGTTTTTTGTGCGTATTGTCACTTTGAAAATATTAGCGATTTGTACGGTAAACCCATCCTTCGTTCTTGGAGAAAATGCAAAGAGGCAGTGGCTCCGAAATGGTGCGCATTACTGAGAATGTGTGTATGTCTTCAGGGATTATGGAATTGACTCTCGGGGATTCTAAGAAACCTCGCCGCACGTCAAGGCGCCAAGACCTCAGGGTCCATGAAAATTCACCAAGTGCTCCATCCAATAAAAAGGCGCTACCCGCCACTATCGCTTGACATTCTGCAACCGTATAGCATCCTGGCTTTACCCTTTGTGTTTCCACCGAGGACTGCCAGTGCAGACTGGTCGAACCACCGAGCAAACCACGTATAGCCCTTTTTATCAGCAGAATGACGTCACATCATCCTAATGCTACCACTTTTCTTTGCACAACTTTCGCTGACGTGAAATCCAGGAACTCTTTCCCCAAACCCCCCCCCCAAAAAAGCTTTATCCTGATTCCGCTTCTATCTTTAGTTGCAGGCGTTTCACCTTTAATTCCCCGAGAGTGAGACTTCTCTCTCTCTCTCTCCCTACCTCCCAGCGGCGACTCGGAGGTACATTGCGATGCATGAAAACGAGCGTCAAAGCAACGGATTGATGCTCAAATATTCATGGTATATTAAGAACTACACGTGCCCCAAGCACCACTTCAAAGGGAATACCCGTCGAATAGTTGCAGTCTATAGTCTAGACCGCACGCATCCTAGAAATGAAATAATGAAAACAAGTTAGCGACCGAGTGAGTGGGAGGCGTTCAGACCATACAAGAAGCTCCCTCGGGCCACAGTTCCAAAATACGTGACTTAAAGCTCAACTTCCACAGATAGCGCCGCAATGCCCGAAGCTCATGCTAGATTCAAAACCTGTCAGATTCTCCCAATGCCATCCATATCCGTAACATACATTTGGCAGACTATAATTACAGACTTAAATGACCCAAATGCAAGCTGTCATCTACTTATTGACTTAAATGATCCAAATGCGATGCTTTAAAATGTAAATGGCAGAATCAGTAAGCAGAATCATTCTGCCCTTTACGAAGAGGCGAAACATCGGTCCATATAACATCTCCATAATTGATGGTCGTTTAACAGTTTCACACATTACCCAGAGTCCACTTCGTAGTCAAACGGGGCTGCAAATTACAGGGGTCTACAGTAACAGATTTCCAAGTGTGGTCTGAGATCTGCACTTGGACCAACAATTAACAAAGTCGATGAGCACTCGCCAGCATGTTGTAATTTACTCGATTTCACTTCATAATTATCCGCGCCCGGACGGGTCGCTATCCTGACCTTCAAGCCCCGACACAACATTAGTAAGATCGAACAACAGACATGTTCACAAATTTACATGAAACTTAGGCCCTGATAGTTTGAAGATGGTTATAGTAGAAACCTTGCACTGAAATATTTCTGCCTAAAATTTCTGGAGAAAAGTGAACAAGAAATCGTTTACGTCTCACCGAGGTCTAAACGATTTTTTTTCGGAACAATTCGTTGAATGCTGCGTTTTCGCGAAACAAATGAAGTATTTTTTGTTTTACTATTGTCTCGAGACTCGGTTGGCGGATTGAGCTGAATAATTTTCACAGGCTTGCTATGTCCTGCATATGTTGGATCAGGCAAGGCATGGATGCTATTCTTTGACCTCGACCAACTGTAGTTATATCCCTTTAATCAGTGGCGTGCACCCTCTGTGGTTGTGACGATGGTGGGGGTGAGGGGGTGGGGTGTGGAAGTCGTGTTTCAACACGTCGTCGGCACCACCCGACTGTCTCACCACTGTTTATAGCGCCCGACTGCAATCTATGGGAGCCTCTTTTCCACCCGCTACAAAGTTTACTCCCCCCCCCCAAAAAAAAAAAAGCTACAGACGAACGGCGATTGGAACGCCGCGGCACTCGAACGGGACAGAACTCAGCGACCGCGTCAGCTGACGCTTTGCCGACGATCAGCAAACATGCACACACACAAAGACAGCGGGGAAGAAACTGCCTTGGAACCGACCCGTACTCTAATGGAGAAGTGGCGGGCGAAGAGCGAGCAGCAGGCGCGCTAATTTATCACGAGGAGTGGGCAGGTGAAAGTACTCAAAATGTCGCCGGGAATGTTACGGACCCGAGTCCCTGCTCGTAGCCTCAACAGGCTCTTCCCCACCTCCCCTCCGAGGGGGAAAAACATATAGAAAGAACATTGAAACATTAATGCTAACTGCAGCGGTAAATTGAAGATGTCGGTCCGATCACTTTAGCGATATCCCGCCTCGCGTCCGGTTCAGACGTTCAGTGAACGCAAACAAAATCAAGTAACCATTTATTGTAAAGAGACGTGCACGAAATACTGCTTCCCAGTTGGTATCGTCCTATAACTCGAACTTCTTCTTCTTCTTACTCTTCTTCTTCTTCTTCTTCTTCTATCAAATCTTCACTTTAAAACTTGATACTAAACTTATAAGTAGTCTTTCCCCAGTTTACAGGGAAATGATGCGTGCCTGGATGACCATTGGTGCTCGAATTGTTACTCCGTCTGACTCACTACATCATGTCCTAAATTTGCCCGTTATTTATCCTCCTCTTGTTAATCCCTTGCCCGGTGGTGCGGCTTTCTTTGAGAGACTCCGAGCATGCGGAACAAAACTAGTTAAGCACCTCATTGACCCTCACAATGGTACGTGGCGCTCCATGAACGACTTCGGCGCCTCCCTTGGGAGTGCGCGCCCTCCCTCAACTCGACTTCTGCAGCAGGACATCACTCGTCTCCATCGTGCTTTGGCCTCCACCTTCCCCGCTCTCTTCAACCACAAAGGACTTCTCCGTCAACTTGATGGTGACATCCCCTGTCGCCCTCCAACTCCTGGCCACGTACTGCTTAATACTGACACAGATGCTCTTCTTGTACCCTCAAGAGCTCTCTACTGGCTATTCAACACCAACATCAACTTTTTAGCTTCACCGATCGTCACCCCGTGGCACAATAAAGGCTTCTTCCCACCGACTTTCAAGATACCGTGGAAGAACATATACGAACTTCCAGCTAACAAAAAAGAAGGGGACGTTCAGTTTAAACTGCTTCATAACGTCTTGCCCTCTCTTCCAGTACTTCACCATCTCAACAACATCATCTCCTCCAACTGTCTTTGGTGTGGAGAGAAGGGAACAGTCACACACCTTTTTGTTACCTGCAGCGGAATCCAGCCTGCTCTAAACCTCCTGCACACACTTCTTCATCGTTTGCTTCCTCTACTTGTCATCGACTTTGATATTTACTGGTCACTTGTTCCGCATGCTCGATCTCGAAACTAGGATTCCGTCCGCCTGGCAAATTTCTTAATAATTGGCCTAAAATATACAATCTATAACCTCTACCGTACCTGTAATGATTATGACCCTCTTCTCATTTGGACGCACAGGATAAAAAATAGACTTCTTCTGGAATTCCATTTCCATAAAACAAATAACTCTATCCCTTTTTTCTTAAACAAGTGGGCAATAAACAATACTCTAGTAATGTATGAAAATAACAAACTGACATGGTTAATGTGAGTCGCAATTCTATTAAACATTTTTTATGTGACTGCTGAACTCTATTTACATTGTTATAGTTGGTGCTTTTGAAAATGAACGTTACTATATCGTATATAAATTGAATTTCCCTGGGATTTCTCACCACAAACAGCAGCTCGCGTTAGCGAGACATGGTGGAATGCCTCTGGTTGTGGTGAGATACCCTTTCTTTCCTCTTAATGT
This sequence comes from Luidia sarsii, assembly GCA_949987565.1. Classification (NCBI taxonomy): domain Eukaryota; kingdom Metazoa; phylum Echinodermata; class Asteroidea; order Paxillosida; family Luidiidae; genus Luidia; species Luidia sarsii. The sequence goes on along the minus strand of OX465120.1, from coordinate 4,364,834 downwards.
ATTAACTTCATGTATAAATATATGGAATGAATCATAACTCTTTTTATAAAATAGTGTAAATACTGCTTTGAAAAAAAAAAAAAAACATATTAAAATTAATGTCCTCTATTCTGTAAATGGAAAAATAACCCCCTTATCGTAAAAAACAAGGACTTTTTTCCCATCAAATTGTTGACATGAAAATCTAGAAAATTGACTGATTGAACTGCTCTGGAACCTTTCCATGAATAGCTGCTCGTGTTAGCGAGACATGGCAAATGCCTCTGTTCATGTTTGGATCCTTGAATGCCTTCCAATGTTTTTCTTGTTTTAAATGACGACTTGAATCTCTTTGTTAATTGCATGTAATGTTTTGTAAATATTGTATATATATATACATATATTCCAATTTGTTGTACATAGCTTTTCACTGGAACTGAATTAAAGTATCTATGTTGAAAAGTCAAAAAAAAGTCTTCTTCTTCTTTTTCTTCTTCGTCATCTTCTTCTTCTTCGCCTTCTTGTTTTTCATCATCGTCTTTTTCTTCTTCTTCTTCTTCTTCTTCTTCTTCTTCTTCTTCTTCTTCTTCTTTCTCTTCTTTTCCTTTCGCCTTCTCATTTTTTTTTAGCTTCTGCGAACCGGAAAAGCTATTGTTCTTGTTCTGATTTTGTGTCTTCTTCTTTTTTCAATTAGACGTGCTGCTTTCTCAAGTTGTGGTTCACCTGGCCTGGACCTCAATCAGAAGAGTGAGGCCAGTTACCAGGGCCCATCAACTAGGGGCTCGACAACATGGGCCCCATAACTCGAGCCACGCAACCCTAGAAACGATAGAGCCCCGAATATTTCCATCCTAGTGGAATCTTCGCCATTGACAGAAATCAGTTCCATCGTATCAAGTTTAAGAAGCTGCATCCATTTTGCGTGATCCCCGAACGGCTGCAGCCGCTTGTTTTATGACTAAAAATGGTTGTTTGCAACTTTTTGTGAACGGGGTTTGACCCCTAGAGATATACGTCAGCAAATGGTAAAATGGTTCCGACTATCGTCAAAGCAGGCAGCAAAGATATAGTTTCCTGTTCCCATGATTCATTGGCCGGTACATACATGTTCTAAAGAAGAGAAAGCAAACCGGGAACAAAAACGTTTGTCTATTTTTGTTCCCCAATTTATACCTATACGATATGAAACATTTCAAGTATAGCCTCGTTTGCGGTGAAATCGTGATTTTATGTAAAATTGTAATTCCGGGGTGGTCACTCCGTTTTCGGTTTCCATTAGGTAGGATGATTCAATCGTAATGAATATTTTTAGGTACATCCACCATGCCATAGGGGAGTTTGCATTCGGCACTCCTGTTTTGGGTTGACGCGGGAGACATGCACGCGACGCCTACGCGAATACATCTCACCACACGGGCCGCCGCCATGCATATTCATGATTTTCGTCCGATGCCGACGCGCACACGATCTAACGGACGCCCGACTACCATTCTTGCTTTTATTTTCCGAGGGGGGGGGGTTATTTTCAACCTCGTCCCCGTGTTGATCGTCGGATCAACAGGCAGCCTGCAACAGTCGGTGGCTAATAGGCAGGTTGGGCTGTGTCAACACGCCGCATCCCTCCCCCATATTTGCACTAGACTAGAGAGAGGCTGCCTCTGAATTTCCACCACTCGCGAACAGAAAAAAAATACCGTGTGTTGCATATACCGCATGACCAAAAGAAAAACGCTCATTCGTAATAGGACTTAGATAACCATCGATCGATGCGAACAAACACGTCCTTTCTTATTATCTGAAACAAGGCCAGGTTTCGGATGGATAGGCCCTACTTCTATTTTAAACGTCCATCCCATCATCAGGACCGCGATACTCTCCCTCACATATCGGACTCGTGCCATTCTGAGATGCGCGTTTGCATTCCATCGGAAGTTAAAGGGCACATTCAGACGTGTGCTTTCTGGCGTTTGGCCCCAACTTCGTTCCACGTGAAGCTTTCTGACCCGTGGTGGTGTATGTTGAGTTAGCCAATTGTGCCAGTGTAAAACGTCCGTGTTCCCGTGTACGTTTCATTTACATTACCATTCAATTGATCAATTTCCAGGCATTGACAGAGACATGACAAAGTTAAAAAATAAGAGATAACAGTCATCAAAGAGAATACTGGAATGGCTACGATATGAGGCAAGAAGACAAGTAAAAGTGATTGCACTAAGGATGGGGCAGCCAAAAGGCTAAAAGTATATAATAAGTGAAGAATTGGTAAAGAAAACTTTGAGTGGACGGGGTCTTGAACCCGAGACCTCCGGATTAACGTACCAATGCTCTTCCAACTGAGCTATCCAGCCCTTAGATAATGGCCTTCCCTAATTGTCAACTACTCTTTACCGTGGTGGGGGCGCCAGTCAGAAGCAAGTTTCATTTAGTTTTATCAGTTTCCAATGATGCCAACAAATTTAAGTGGATGTTTTCCTTAGACACGATGGACTTTTGAAAGATGTCATTGAGGGAGGACTACACGGGAAAACGATCAAGAGCCTGAAGCGAAATAAAGATTGCTAGATAGCACTTCTTAAAAGTGTAAGAGCCCTATAATGATGAAAGAAAGAGCTCAAGAAAATAAAGGCAGGAAAGTAGTACAATATTAAACTCAATCATTCTCAGGCATCAGGAACTAGTACGGTATTGGTAATCGTTCACGAACAAGGCAGAGTCCGCAACAGTGGAAGTGACCGATCCAAGCTGTGACGTCAGAGTATGAAAAAACCGCCTGCCGGTTAACATCTGCTGGCTTTCGGTGAAAGCCGTGTGTCTGCACACCCGCTCGCATTAAGCATTCCTTGCCGATCTCACGGGCTAATCCACCCGAATGATCCCCGCCCCGACACGCTAATCCGCTGTACGTGCTCACCTTTACGCGGAACTCTTCCCCTCCCAGCCGATAAAAAACACACCCGACCACGTGCCCCAACTCACCCGTCAACCCCCGGCCTAAATCCCGCTGCCCGCCGTCAGCACAGTATCGAATTTCATAATTGTGTTGACACAAAAAGCTGCATGTTTATAGAACTCGGCAAGAAAATGTCCCCGTGCGCTGGACCAACTGCCGAGTACCAGTTGCTCAAGTTCTGTTGGAGTTGAGCGCTTGTTATCCAAGTTAGAAAACAAACAGCGCAGCCTATTATTGTTGAAGTGTGGGGCCACGTCCCCCAAGCACAACGGAGCAGGGGAGAGGTTCAGGTACTTCAGTTGTTGATCCAGGGGTGTGGCTTTATTGTATTGTTGTACCCTCTAAAATTCCAATTAAACTAATACTTGTTGGTTACAATATCGATAAAGAGAACCTACAGTTGAATGTAACGATAACAGTTAGCCTATACACATCTTTTAATTGCAGATTTATCTTATCAATGTCATTTACTTGTATCTGATTGTTTTTACCAAGTTACTAAGTTTACTATAGTTAGCTATTTATTCACCAACCTAGGACTGGAGGAACAGGCTTTTGAGTCACAGTGTTTTTCACTTTTGTTCCTTCCTGGCCGTCTTAGATTGGATTGTCCTTACTCTGCTTGTTTACTCCTTCCCTCTTATCCTGCCCAATCTCTTCCCCTTCATCCCCAGTCCTTGGCCCATCTCTTCCCCTTGTCATCCTGACCTATCACATCTTTGATACATGTGCATAATATTCTCCTTGTTTGGTATTTATTCATCAATTTATCTCCCATCTTGAATTTCCATTATATAGACTGTATGACCTAGCTTCCTCACCTTAAAGTAATGTACATCTTGTTTGTTTTCCTTGACCGAATAAATAATGATGATAATAATAATATGGGTTACGTAGCCCTCGATAGCAGGGGGCAGTTAACAGCTCTCTCGCGGAGACAGTCAAACAACACGCACAAGATTCTCACGCAGCTACAAATGAACATTGCGAACGGATAGTACATGTATATTACAATGCGGAACGACGCGTATTTCCGACGTCACTTTATAACGTTTTTCCATTGCATATAGAAGTGTCTTCCATATCAGATATTGGATAAATGTTACGCGGAGAATACCCGTAATGGTGGTATTGTAAGAGGCGAAGGATGTTTCTTCTCACGTTCTATCCCAATAGGGGAATTATTTGGAATGTTCTCTTATTAAACTGGATGGAAGTATGTCATTCAGCTTCGGCCAGTCTGCAGTGTCCCAATGCGGCGTTTTATCGATACTCCCCAAAACGAAAAACTGGAATCGATTATCAAGTAGTGGACCATGGCAATGACAAAGGGGATCGCAATGATAGTCGTATTCTAGTCGATTCTAGTTTCGGGGAAGGCATATAGATTGACTAGTGCTACGTGAAGATGAATTGATCACATGGTGAAGTGTTATTACGGAGCCTAAAACAAATCACATTCAAGAATCTCGATCCCTATAATTATATGTTCTTCCGAAAGGCAGTATAACACGATGCACCTTTTAAATATACGTTTACTTTTCAAACGAATCGATGACAAACTAACTGGGAACTTTTTTACTAATTGAGAAAATGCCAAATTAAACATTGACAGGACCGGTATTTGAACCACAGAATTCTGGAATTACTTACCAGCGCTCTTCCCATCTGAGCTATCAAGCCCTATTGATGATGGCCTTACAAATGGTCAACTAGTCTTTGCCGTGGTGGGAGCACCAGTCAGAAGCAATTTATTAGCCATTAACTGCCGTATATCTCCAGGGATCACACTTCCCGCTTTCATTCAGACGCAAGCAACCAATGGTTGTCAATTAGGTTACAGCAGGTCGGGGATCGCACCGAAAGTGGGTGAATCTTTTGCAATTGAAGTCAAACATAGTTTTATTGTTCGCATAGTTTCTTGTTTTTAATTGAAGTATTGTACTGCAGGATGTGGACAGTTTGCGGTGAAACCATAAATGTTATCATCTCTTTTGAGGAGGGGTTTGACTTTAGAGAGATCCGACAACTGAACGAAACGGACAGCGTGCTCTGTTGTCGTCAGAAGCTATACTCTTCTAACCTAGCTCCGCGGATCGGAGTCCAGCCATGAGCTATAAGCGTTACCCATAAATTGCGCGATAGTGGGTGAACTCTTGTAAAAATAAGTTTTCATGTTCTGCATAATATGTGACCCGGCACAGCATAATAAGGTATAACCCCACTTTTGAGATTTTGAGGTTTTCTAATGATGTGAAAGAGTATACCATTATAGCTTTCAAATAATATCAAAATATAATATCCTCTAATAGTTAAATTTCCGAAAATACAAAAAAGAGAAAAATTATTTGTAATCGAATTGTGAAGATACTTTAACTTCAGGCGTTGTTTACTCAAAAAGTGTTTTGGTGGGATATACCTCATGTCGTTGTGCCGGGTCACATACGTCATACGTATTTCTTTTTCGTGATCTTTCGCCTGTCCTCACATGCTCTACGCTGTCGAGAAACCCCATGCACGTGTCTTACCAGCACCCTTTCTTTACTCTAAGACGGTTCCTCACGAAGTACTTTGAAAAGAAGGACACTTCATGCGAATAATACATACGATAAATCGGTCCATATTATCATGCCTTGAAAAGATTATCATGCAAGGAAAGATGGGGGCCAAAAGGGGACGCGGAAGACCAAGAACAAGATGGTGGGACAACATTCTGGCAAGAGTGGGCCGACCCCCCATAGAGACAATTCGAACAACAACGGACAGATCAGCAAGGAGGCTACTTGTCAACATGGTCACCAGGGGCCGAAACCGACCTGATGGAAATAGATAGATTATCATGCACACTGGTCTTCTTTCGTGGTCATAGAACACGGCGGTTTTTTTCCTAAATTCTAGCATGAATTTTAGGGCAGCGTGTAATTAGATATAGATCGAGCTGAGCTTTGCGTAGCTTATAGTCTCTACGTGAAGGCGTATATACTCAATCATCTCCTCCCTTCTTACCTCCATAATTCATTGCGAGGCGCAATCTTCATTATGACACGAGCACGTGTGCAGGATCTCACCCACTATCAGAAGAAACTAACCCTTTGCATTTCTCGCATTCCATTCTTACGAATAGTCATCGTTGCTCCCACCTTGCGTACAAATTGCTCACCTACTCAGGCTCGAATCCAGTGTCCAATATTCAACTCGTTTAAATTCTCGTTCACCGAATGATTAAAAAAGACCCCTTTTTAATGACAGGCTGCATCAACACACCGCTATTTCACCTCTAGCTGACAACAGTCTTAACGTGCTTTTCTTTTCAATTTATACCCGCCCTGAGAACTCCACATTGATCTCCGAAGGCCAAACGATTTGGATGGTCACCATCCCGTAGTCGCCTTGGTTTCTGCTGGAGTAAGGAACATTCTCGCCAAACAGTGCCCCCACAGGAGATAATATGTGACCCGGCACAGCATAATGAGGAATAACCCCACTTTTAAGATTTTGAGATGTTCTAATGATGTGAAAGAGTATACCATTAGCTTTCAAATGATATCAACATATAATATCCTCTAATATTTAACATTTCCGAAAATAAAAAAAATAAAAAAAATATTTTTATTCGAATTGTTAAGATACTTTAACTTCAGGCGTTGTTTACTCAAAAAGTGTTTTGTGGGATATTCCACATGCCGTTGTGCCGGGTCACATATATTGTACTGGATAAACAGGGCTACGAACCAATAAATCGACCTTTATTTTGTTAATGGAACTTATCACGTTAACGTCGCAACTGCATGATAATAACACTGTTAGCCTATCATATCGTGGTAGCGACATAGGAATAATGTATATAGGGATTTTGTCATTACTAAAGACAAGCAAATGGATAGGAAAAGGTAACCAATGTTGATTTGTAGAAAGTAAGATTACCATTTCTTTCCGTTGATATCCGTTCGCTATTCCGTCATATTGACAACAATATTCCTCACTGTTCCTCACTTCTCATCCTGACCTATCACATCTCTGATACATTTACATGTGCATAATATTCTCCTTGTTTAGTATTTATTCATCAATTTATCTCCCATCTAGAAAGTAAGATTAATATTTCTTTCCGTTGATATCCGTTTGCTATTCCGTCATATTGACTACAATATTCCTCAGTATTCCTCACTTCTCATCCTGACCTATCACATATCTGATACATGTGCATAATATTCTCCGTGTTTGGTATTTATTCATTAATATTATTCAGTTATATTATTCTGGCAACGTAATTTTGTTAGTAATATGTGAGTTTGAGAGTGGTATCAAAATGATTTCCTTCTACGGATTTCGGGCAAGGATATCAAAATATTCCTTTGATAACTGTATGTTACTGTTAACATTGTGTGCACCTTTTCTCTGTGCTCATTCGATAATATCTTTTTGCAATTTAGCTGCAACGAGAATGACATGTCAGTGGTATTCTCTCGCTATTCCTTTGCTAGACCGATAATGACGCAGCTTACATTGCTTGCCGTGTGTGGCGTGGTGCTTCTGCTGGCTGGCATGACAAAGTGCACAGAGGAACATCGGTAAGTCATCACAAAAAAATAAGCCAACAATAGCCGCCCGAATATTACATATGTGACCCGGCACAGCATAATGAGGAATAACCCCACTTTTCAGATTTTGAGGTTTTCTAATGAATGTGAAAGAGTATACCATTAGCTTTCAAATGATATCAAAATATAATATCCTCTAATACTTAAAATTTCCGAAAATACAAAATAAGAACATTTATTTGTAATCGAATTGGGAAGATAATCTAACTTCAGGCGTTGTTTACTCAAAAAGTGTTTTGGTGGGATATTCCTCATGTCGTGGTGCCGGGTCACATATAATTGGAAATGATACCAATTTGCGTTGAAAAAGGATTGTCCTATGTGTTCATGCAGGGGGTTAGCGAAACAAATCACAGTGTTTTCTGAAATAATCTACTCTGACTACCACTATGGCATGAAAATCTGATTTAAAAAGCCTCTAGATTTAATGGAAAGAGTAAATTCCACGACCCCAGTTTCACCTTATCAGAGGTTTTGATGGACGAGTGCAGAAAATAAAGAGGTGAATCCGTGCAGAGGAAAGTCGTGTTGGAAAAAAGGGGGGGGGCAAATTAAGGGGTCGGCAAATAAACGAGGTTCCATTACGTCTAATGATTAACTCTCCCTGATTGAATATTTCCTGAGAATTGAATCGAAGCTGATGCGAGACGATGCTGGTCCGAGGCTTTTTCAACTCCACTTTCTACAAACGACACAGTTCGTCCACAATCTATCACAACCTAGAACACGTCTCGCAGCACTAAGATGATCAAGAAAAGGGTGCCATTGCAAAAACGTAAATGCACGATAAGGTTTGCGTGGTGGAAATACTGAGTGGAAGGTTTTGCGGTGACACCATGTAGCCCTACTCTTTCGAGATTGGGCGCTAGCGTGCCACTGAAAAGAGCCGGTAACCCAACGTTTCGGGTAGTGTGTATACTCTACCCGTCGTTAGGAGACAGCAAACTCTGCTGCCTTTACGCAGATGTCCATCCAGATTCTAAGAATGATTCTGCTTGACTCGAAACGTCAACCCCTTCTACATCTTCATAACTTCAGATCATCTAAGTCAGTGTAAGCGATTTCCGATGTTGCTGCTGTATTATTGCAATGTGCAAAGGGAAAAGATCCAAGTTTCCCGTGCAATTCCCGACACGATTTCGCTTCGACCATCCTGAGAGGCAACATGCGAGCATAACCGTCAATCATGAGATTGTCGACATCGATACGGATATATATATATATATATATATATATATAGCACGGACACCCCGCAGGTAAATCTCTCGCACATTGGCATTCCTTTCATCCGTTCGTTAACATCCATGAATATCAATGGAATCCCATAACCCTTCCCTTAACAAAGGACTCATTAAGATTTCAGAGGGCTTGGCATTGAAGCTTATGGTAGACCCTTCTTTTTAAGAAAGGACCGTTTTCAAAAGGTTTTCAATAGGATTTCGTTGGATCCTACTGTCCCGAAACCCAAACCACATTATTGTCATGGAGGATTGATGATCCGAACGTATTCTTGCCAAGGATATAGCGTTCGTAGCGTAATGCCCGTATACGAGAACCGGGTCGTCGATCGGAGAGAGTCGGTGCTCAGTCATCCCCATTCCTTCAGCACGGCAAAACCCCGGCACCACCCTTCTCCTTAGTCCCTCCCTCTACCGTCTCTGAGCGAGCGTTCAGAGTAGGAGGACAGGCTCGAAAAATTATTAGCTTGCTCTGTCTACGCGGAGCAGTTCAGAATCTGAACCTCGATGATCTACTCTCCTCTAAGTCATCTCTCTCTGAGCGCCTGGAGGTGGAGACTAGCGCGCATCAATAAGACATTGCAGGTTTCGGATGCACGGCTGTGTAGACTCCTTCATCCGCGGTTTTGCGGGGCAGCCGCGCGGCGTCGTGCGTTTAAATTGGGGGATTTGTCGAGAAAGAGAGGGAGAAAGATAACAGAATAGAATACTGTATAGGGTGTAGACCCTCGTACGGTGATGCGGGCGTCTGTGCTAGTCTCCCACTCGAGGCTATTCCGACTCGAATTATGGTTCGCACAGCGCCAAGGGATTACGCGCTGTCTGGCCGAATCCCAACTCTTGATTGAAAACCGAGCTGACGATTCCACACATTTGGGCGAGAAAAGAAAGAGAGTGGGTGAGAGAGAAAGCGGGAGAGTGTGAGGGACAGATAGAGTGGGAAAGAGAAGGTTGGCAGAGGGGAGAGAGGGGGAGAGAGAGACAGATAGAGTGGGAAAGAGAAGGTTGATAGATGGGAGAGAGGGAGAGTGAGAGAGACAGATAGAGTGGGAAAGAGAAGGTTGAGAGAGGTGAGAGAGGGGGAGAGAGAGACAGATAGAGTGGGAAAGAGAAGGTTGAGAGAGGGGAGAGAGGGGGAGAGAGAGACAGATAGAGTGGGAAAGAGAAGGTTGAGAGAGGGGAGAGAGGGAGAGAGTGAGAGAGACAGATAGAGTGGGAAAGAGAAGGTTGGCAGAGGGGAGAGAGGGGGAGAGAGAGACAGATAGAGTGGGAAAGAGAAGGTTGATAGATGGGAGAGAGGGAGAGTGAGAGAGACAGATAGAGTGGGAAAGAGAAGGTTGAGAGAGGGGAGAGAGGGGGAGAGAGAGAGACAGATAGAGTGGGAAAGAGAAGGTTGAGAAAGGGGAGAGAGGGAGAGAGTGAGAGAGACAGATAGAGTGGGGAAGAGAAGGTTGAGAGATGGGAGAGAGGGGGAGAGTGAGAGAGACAGATAGAGTGGGAAAGAGAAGGTTGAGAGATGGGAGAGAGGGGGGGAGAGACAGATAGAGTGGGAAAGAGAAGGTTGAGAGCGGGGAGAGAGGGAGAGAGTGAGAGAGACAGATAGAGTGGGGAAGAGAAGGTTGAGAGATGGGAGAGAGGGGGAGAGTGAGAGAGACAGATAGAGTGGGAAAGAGAAGGTTGAGAGATGGGAGAGAGGGGGAGAGAGACAGATAGAGTGGGAAAGAGAAGGTTGAGAGCGGGGAGAGAGGGAGAGAGGGAGAGAGACAGATAGAGTGGGGAAGAGAAGGTTGAGAGAGGGGAGAGAGGGAGAGAGGGAGAGAGACAGATAGAGTGGGGAAGAGAAGGTTGAGAGATGGGAGAGAGGGAGAGAGTGAGAGAGACAGATAGAGTGGGGAAGAGAAGGTTGAGAGATGGGAGAGAGGGAGAGAGTGAGAGAGACAGATAGAGTGGGGAAGAGAAGGTTGAGAGATGGGAGAGAGGGAGAGAGTGAGAGAGACAGATAGAGTGGGGAAGAGAAGGTTGAGAGAGGGGAGAGATGGAGAGAGGGAGAGAGACAGATAGAGTGGGGAAGAGAAGGTTGAGAGATGGGAGAGAGGGAGAGAGTGAGAGAGACAGATAGAGTGGGGAAGAGAAGGTTGAGAGATGGGAGAGAGTGAGAGAGTGAGAGAGACAGATAGAGTGGGGAAGAGAAGGTTGAGAGATGGGAGATAGGGAGAGACTGAGAGAGACATATAGAGTTGGAAATACAGAGAAAAGGCGGATAGAGAGGAAGAGATAAAGACTGAAAATAAATGACGGAAAGAAATAGAGTAAAACAGAGACAGAGAGAAAGAGACACACTGACAGAGAGAAATGAGAGACAGAGAGATATAACAGATAAGCTCGCACGATATCATTTGAAAGCTAAATGTATACTATTTCTGTCACATCATTAGAAAACCTTAAACATTTAAAAAGTGGGGTTATTTCTCATTATGCTGTGCCGGGTCACATATCATCAATACAATGCCGGTTCCCTTTAGCATTCAACCAATGCATTGGGTTCGAACCAAATGAGCTGAAGCTATCACCCACTTTGCGGTTTTTTTGCGTGGATTTATAAAACAAAAAGAGTTGATTGAGTTTGAAATTATTCCAGTGGATGTGCAAAGGACTCTGGTTTTGCGTAGCAGCGCTCCCACTATATGCATGTGTTCTCCATTCCTATGATGGCGCCCTTTCCAGCATTTACATCGCTTCAATTCTGGAAGACAATTTTTCCTAAACTGGGGGTTATAATATTGTCATTCTTCTCAAGATATTAACGATGGAACGTGGACCAAACGGTTCAAGCATATTGAACATTTCTTCCCGTTTCTGGCAGTTCAACGAAATCCAGGTCTCTGCCTCTAGCAACCGGTTCATTCGTTGCCGCTTTTCTTGCGACAATCTTTTGAAACGGACACACAAGCGATGGAAGGAAAATCGACCGATAGAAAACAAATAAAACACTGATCTACCTCTGGGACGTGGAGAACAGAGAGGCTTCGGTTGTAAGGCGACGGTTATCCGATGTATAATTGCCTACCGTGGGCGGATAATCAGAAGCAAACGAAACATCAAAGCTACAGCCATTGTTGCCTTTGCGGCAAGACCCCGACTGAAAAATATTGCGTATAATAGGCCCAGCTATCGGTATCGTTATAGCATTGCATGCGGCTCGCCGAATGTAGCGCACGATTAGGTACTGATTGACCGTTAAGAGGGGTAAACGAACGGGAAGAGGGTAGATACTGAAACAAGGCCTTAGGCAAAACACACACGGCTTATGTTGCGAGGAAGGGGTGGGGGGATAAAGCATCACTCATAATGTCTTGCAGCTCAGTAGTCCTAATCAGAAAGTTTCCCAACCTCGAAAGAACAGGCCACCTGCCGTAAAATGATAACACAATAAAAAACGATATTCTCAGTATTGCGGGGGCGCACGCATGGTACATCCCCCTCGAATTGACTCCGTGATCGAATTTCATAGTTTTCCTTTTTTTTTAAGGAGTATCGAAAGACGAGACGAAACGGCAAACGAGAATTGCGTTTCAGACAGCACACAGACATACGAGATATTTGATAGTTTAAGCGGTAGTTCGCCCGTATTGTCCAGGTAATGAGCCTATTTGCTTTAGGCCGGTCGAGATAGCCTGCCCTGTTGTCCGCGTGTACAAACTAGCGGACAAAGCTATAGCCTAACATGCACAATGATTATATTCCTGGGCGATTACGTATATAGAAATTATCTCAGATTCGTTGCTTATGTTTCACCCTACTGTATGCACATTTCCAAACATGTTTGATGTTTGCCAGAGTGTGGATAAACGTTGATCATGACCTGGCAAAATCATCAGCAAGCAGATATCCGGCTCCCCGACTGTGTTTGCACGCAGAGCCCAAGTTTAACGAAACGTATACCAAAATGAATTTCCTGTTCTCTGATGCACATTTGCGTTAACTTTAGTTGATTTACCTTAATAAAGACTAGTAATAGAGTAGGATCTACGCCATCTGTGCTGTTTTAATGTTCTTTCCTACTTTTCCAGTTTCCTGATGACGGAGAGTGCACATGCTTTCCGAAAGTGAAACATCTCATTTTATAGGCAGCCTTAGACACGAGATTGTATCAGATACTCATAATTATGGGCCAACCAGTTAATAGTGCCCCGTCAGGTTTCAAGATTAGTCCAATAGAAAGATGCTGTTGTTACGAAAGCTTTTGCACTCTTAGTGCATAAGATTATGTGCTTGCTCTCACTGCATTACTCTGACAATTTCTCTTCTTCTCGTTCTTCTTCTTCTTCTTGGTCATCTTCTTTGTATTCCTCTTCTTGCTATTGTTCTTGTTATTTTTTTTCTTCATCTTATTCTTGAACTTCCTTTTCTTCTTCTAACCTCGTTGTTGTTCTTCTCCTCCTCCTCCTTCTCCTCCTCCTTCTCCCCTTTCCCCTTCTTCCTTTCCTCTTGTTCTTGTCGTGTTCGTCTTCTTCTTTTTATTGTTCCTCATCTTTTTTCTTTTTCTTTTTCTTTTTCTTTTTCTTTTTCTTTTTCTTTTTCTTTTTCTTTTTCTTTTTCTTTTTCTTTTTCTTTTTCTTTTTCTTTCTCTTTTTTTTTCTTTTTCTTTTTCTTTTTCTTTTTCTTTTTCTTCTTCTTTTTCCTTTTCTTTTTCTTCTTCTTTTTCTTTTTTGTCTTCTTTGTCTTCTTCTTCTTCGTCGTCGTCTTCTTCTTCCTCCTCTTTCGTTTCAAACACAAAATTCTATTACTTGTTTAAATTTGTACATTGCTGTTTATACTGTTCGTACATGTATGTTCATTATTTGTCTACATTCATGTACTGTATGTTAATTCATACCAAATGGATTTGAAATAAAGTCTCCATTTGAAAAGTAAAAAAAAAATCTTCTTCCTCTTCCTCTTTTCCTTCGTCTTCTTTTCTTCAGAGAGAAAAGGTTAGGGGACAATGATTTCTTCCAGGCCACGTACAATGCAGCCCAGGCGAGGCAGAGGCAACGAGAGCTGCAGAGCTACCTGGACGAGAGGATGCAGTCGGTCGGCAAACGTGGCGGGTAGGAGACCACGAATTAATTTGATCTTGCATCCAGAAGAATAAATGTGACCCGGTACAGCATAATGAGGATAACCCCACTTTTAAATTTTTGAGGTTTTCTAATGATGTGAAATAGTATACAATTAGCTTTCAAATGATATCAAAATATAAAATCCTCTAATACTTAAAATTTCCGAAAATACCAAAAGAAGAAAATTGATTTGTAATCGAATTGTGAAAATACTTTAACTTCAGGCGTTGTTCACTCAAAAGGTGTTTTGGTGGGATATTCTTCATGTCATTGTGCCGGGTCACATATGATCTTGCGTCCAGAAGAATAAACTAGACTTCAGCAGGCACCTGCCGTATACTCGACACGTATTTCAACACTGTGTGCTCAGTCCGGGTGCTTGCCAGAAAGCAGGAGTCGCAGGTTCGAATCCCGCCCAAGCTGCCTACATTTCTTGCCCAGAAGGCAATCGTGCAAAGCACTCAGAATACAGTGTTTAACCATGCATCAGTTAGGACAGACGCCTGCTGAAACACCTTCTCATCATCGATGCAAAATTTTATGCTATTTGATTAATCATAATTTGTTTATGTGTTTTGTGCCGACCTTGGTCACAATTTGTTTTTTACCGTCTCAAATACTTCACAACGTGGAGTGGTGGGCTATTTCCCACCCTGGCAAACGATCAAAAACAGTCTGGATTAATGTTCACTCATTGGCCAAAATTTCAATGGAATTATTTTATAGGGGATTTGTCTACAGCCAGTCACTTGCAGCGTTCATAGACTCGTGTGTGTGCAAGCCATACGCCTTATTCGCACACCGACAATCCAACCAGTTGTTTCCATCGTTAAACATTGGGACGGAATGGCAATACACGCCCATCTCTCTTTGGTTGAGAAGGGTTCGCTTCGTGACTGTGGATACACTTGGCGCATTAATGACACACGGTTTGCCCTAAAGTTGTTTGAGTGTTGTGTACACAGTGCGCGCGTAAAATTTCGTTTCAACTCCTGGGTGGCAGATGATCATGAGAGGCAAACCCCTACAGCTTACAAATCTAAAACAGGAGAGGGGAAGAAGGGCAGGAGCAGGAGAAGGAGGAGGGGAAAGTGACTAGGAGATGGAGAAGAAGAAAACGAAGAAGAAGAAAAAGAAGATGTAGATGATGAAGAAGAAGAAGGTGAAGAAGAAGAATAGGAAGAAGGAGAAGAAGAAGATGTAGATGATGAAGAAGAAGAAGGTGAAGAAGAAGAGGACGAAGAAGAAGAAGAAGGCTTCGTGTTTTAAAAACTTTGTGTTAAAAAATATGATTTATTCTTTCTTTTTTCAATGTCCAATATACTGTACTCCATCATATTCCCTACAGGTGCTCGTTTCGTTGAAACTAAGTTATGTTCAGCCATCCCCTCCGTTATATAAAGTTACTATACAAGGTTACTACATGCATGTGTTCGGGTTTGGATATTCCGGCACAAAATGTACACTGGGGTTTTCTCGTCCAAGCCTCTGGCTTTTATAGACCGTACCTTCACTTATTTGCATTTCTATTAAGACTTTTCTGTCTGTAAAGTATTTGTGGTATTTGGGCCGCAACGATTAGTGACACTAATCCCTACCCCACTCCTTGCCCTTCTCTTTGATCTTTCCCCCTCCTGTCACTAATCCCTACCCTACCCCTTGCCCTTCCCTTTGATCTCTCCCTACCAGCTTCACTCTTTGTCCTTTGTTTCTCATCCGTGTCCTATTCACTCTCTCCCCCCTTCCTTCGTGTACATGTATCTGTTTTGTCCTTGTCACTCTGCCTTTGAGAAAGGTCCTGCTAGGATTGAAACGTCAGGCCCACTAAATTTTAGATTTACATTTTGGTAATTTTAGTCAGTAAGCAGTTTGCAACATTTTTGTATATCACCTTTGTTTCAAACTGTTCAGATTAAAAAAGGCCTTCGAGAACGACCTGTACAACCTGGACGGTGCCGAAAGCGACTTCGTCAGGAGACTAATGACGCAATACCTGGAGGACGTAGAGGGCCGTCGCTAAGCAACGGCAGCTGACCGGTATATAGCAGCCATCGCAGTACAGGGAAGGAGGTAAATCACTCCAGGCTATTATTGGTTGCCGACGGCGCCGCTAGAGGGAGCTGTCGTTTCAAGACCTGGGCCAAATTTCATAGAGCCGCTTATAAGTCGTGGACATCTGCTAAGCAGGAAAAGTCTTCCCTGTGCATGTAAACTGGATTGCAAACCGCACTGTGATCTGATGTCAATTGCTTTTGGCTTGTATTCCACTCGTACTTAATAGAACGAAACAAAAGTGAAGATTTGATTGGCAATCCTATGGCCGCTTAAGAAATGAAGGCTTAGTCTCGGGATCAGGCTTCTCTCCCTCTCCCCCCCCCCCCCCTCTCTCTCTCTTTTTCTCTATCCCCCCCCCCCTCTCTCTCTCTCTCTCTCTATCTCTCTCTCTCTCTCCCTCTCTCTCACTTTCTCACTTTCAAAATCTCTCTTCAACTCTCTCTCTCCCAACCTCATTTGAACACGTTTCCTTTTGATTCGGGGTTAGAAGAGATTGCAATCATTTGTGACCCGGCACCACGACATGAGGAATATCCCGCCAAAACACGTTTTGAGTAAACAACGCCTGAAGTTAAAGTATCTTCCCAATTCGATTACAAATCAATGTTCTTATTTTGTATTTTCGGAAATTTTAAGTATTAGAGGATATTATATTTTTATCGTTTGAAAGCTAACGGTATACTCTTTCACATCATTAGAACACCTCAAAATCTCAAAAGTGGGGTTATTCCTCATTATGCTGTGCCGGGTCACATTTGTCATTTGCCAAAGTGACCCGGCCCAGCTGGTCAGTCGCCTCGACGGGCTGGGACCCATGGCGGGCGAACTTCGATACCAATTATTAGCGATGGAAGCAATCTCCGTCAGAACTGACCGTTGGATGCCGGCTCGTGTATACGGCCGCCGTCTTAAGGGGATTAGAGAGAGGAGGAGGATGAACGTGCAGGAAATGAATGGGGGCAATGCAAGAGGTAATTATTTGCCACGGAACGGGGGAAACATTAGAGCAAGCAACTCGACTTGTGTTCGTATAGCGTCCACCAACACCCCGTGTCTATCTGTACCTGTCTCTCTCTCTCTCTATATACCTATCAATGCCTATCTCGACGACTATTTTGTTTAGGTCTGTCCTCTGTCTATAATCCATCCCCGTGTCTGTTTTCCCTCACTCGCACTTGGTCATTTTATGTCTGTCTCTCTTCTTCTTGATCTCAAAATTTCGAGGGCCCGATACTTCGAATTCGATCTATAGCAGGACCTTTCTCAAAGGCAAAGTGACAAGGACAAACACTCAGGGGAAGGAAAGAACTGACACACATGGCGGAGGAAGGACAAAAGGGAAGGGAGTGGGATGCAGATGTACACCGAGGGAGGGGAGATTGGGGAAAACTAACAAAAAAGGGTAGAGAGGATCAAAGGGACGGGAGGGAGGTGGGAGATCAAAGGAGAAAGCCACACGGAAAATGAAAGAAAAGAGGTATTCATGAGGTGAGGATTAGTCATCCCCTTCCTGAATATTAAGGTCATGATCTCATTCTATATTAATATTATTTTTATTATTAAATTCATTTTTAAAGCGCAAATTTCATTATGCATGTTCAAATGCGCTGTACGTACAAATTAACAGATACGTTAATATAATGTTAAAACAAAAATAACAATAATTGACCTAAAATGCACTTACTGATACATAAAACTTAGACAAAAATACACACAAATAGAAAGACATTCAGTATTATACATATATATGAATAACAGATACATTCAATATAACATAAATAAGTAGATATTGGTCAACAGTAAAGTTGCTTAATACACCAAGCATGTAAAATGAAAATTAAACCATAAAAAAATGAAATGAAATTTGATGAAAGATTAACATCACAGACACAACATATGGCTCTCAGTCATTATCCCTCTGCATGTCTTTTCGCTTGTTGTTTGTTTGTCCGTCTCACAGCTGTGTCTGTTTGTTCCTCCGTCTCTCTCTCTCTCGCTCTTTCTCTCTGCACTCATCTCTGCCAGTGTCTCTGTATCGATGTCATTGTCCGCCTCTCTGCCTCTCTCTCTCTCTTTAATTAACCACCGGCTCGTCCCTTCCCCTTTCACATAAGTCGCCGACGTAAACAGGTATCCCCCGCTGGTCGTATAGAGGCTCCCCTGGGCTCCCAAGGCAAGCTCTGACGACGCGACCGGTGTATATATAATTGACCCGTTCCCCGCGTTGCCTTGTTGATCCCAAGCAAACGGACGAAGAAATTGCCGACGGGAAACTGAGAATACGAATTACTTGTTTTCCGAAATTGCTATACAACAATGTCCGGTTAAAAAGGGAGAAAAGGGCCCACTTAAAACGAGCTCATGTCTAAAAGAGCCTAGCATTGATATACAAAAATGATGCAAAATTACCAACAATGCAAATCTCGGGACCTTTCTCAATTGCCACTCTGCCTTTGAGAAAGGTCCTGCTAGCATCGAAAGGTCAGGCCCACTAAATTTTGAGAGCCTAGTATTAATAACAATGTTGACGAAGTGCAATAAAACACGGAGCAAAGTGCTTTTTTACTACAATGACCACGGCGAAAACTGTCGTTCACAAGACGTTTGGCAATTTCATTTTCCCTAGAATTAATGGGGTCGAGTTAAGATAACGACGGCATTCGCCGTTGACCTTAATTTGGCCTCGATACTACTTTGACCAATGTTGATCAAAAGAGTGGTTTCATGTTGACCGAATTTCGTGTTAAAGTTTAACGCAGTGGCTGTTGTTACGGGAGTCATCTTTGCGGTTCCCTGACTTGATTGTATTTCGTCAGCATTGTAGGCTGGTTGAACTAGTCTATTAGCTGATAGTCTGGTTCCAAGAGCTAAACATCCTGACAAATACAGTGAAGCCAGGGAACCACACGGACGACTGCCGTTACAACAGCCACTGCGAAAGTTTAAAGAATACACTCATCGAACTGTACATAATTTTAACGGTCAGCAGATTGCAGCAAAAAGCTATTACGGACTTTGAAAAAAACAAAATTGCGAGAAAGCAATATCATTTTGATTTCTTCAAAGCGAGATACGTCGATTGCAGAGGCTGAAATATGTTCACACCCGATTGAAATTCATGACCCTAATTCAATGAATCCCGAATTCCACTTCAATTCGAAGAGAGTCGGTGGTCACTTTAATTAGAACTGGAATATTCCTATAGGTGAATAAAAAGCGAGAAAAAAGCTTCCCTTTTCGAAGATATTTCTTCTGAAGAATTAGTTATTATCAGACGAGATCATAGCGAAATCGGTGACCAAATAAATTAAACACGATTTCATTGCTAAAACGGAACAGCAAGTGCAAACAGTATATCGTGTCGTCCCCG
The DNA here is from genome assembly GCA_949987565.1 of Luidia sarsii. NCBI lineage: Eukaryota > Metazoa > Echinodermata > Asteroidea > Paxillosida > Luidiidae > Luidia > Luidia sarsii. Next base: position 4,345,539 of record OX465120.1, on the reverse strand, counting down.
TTTAATTTGTTAGCGATTACAATTTTTTTGGGTCAATTAATCAAGTTGAAAGAAAAACAAATCTGACATGGGCTTGGATCTGAAATCACGCCACTGGTTTGACGTACCAGCTATCCTAGCTATCTAGCTCTTGGGATGTCACCGGGGCTCGAGTAGCCTTGCCCAGGGCGGTCTCTCCGGTACGGCACCGGGCAGAGATCCAGGCCAAACGCACGCAAACCGCGGCTTAAAGGCACATACCACGCCGGATCCAGTCTGTATACACGACTCGCGACGGTATTACGCACAGCAACGTACAGTACCTCTGAACGCCGTATGTCTGATTTTCTATATCGTCGGCCAACGCCTTGATCAAGGCTTGTAGACCGAGTCGTGCAACCGTTAGCCCCGAGTGGAACTCGAATCTCAGTCACGAGTCATACACGTCTGGCTTACATACGAGATCCTAAAAAACATGTCACAGAAACAGACACAGGAAATCTTCTCGATTTCCGTTGTGTTCACCCGAACATAACACGTTTAAAATAGAGGCCATCATTATGAGCTGGGCGGTTTAGACCTACAGTACGGTCTCGGTGCAAATAGATCCAGACACTCGGATATTGGACTTATTGGGTCAAACTCTCTTGGGAAGCGGAAGAGAAGCACTGACAACAAGAAAAAAAGACAGAAAAGGGCCTATTTATTCAGATAAAGGAATATAAAGTGGGGTATAACCCCCGGCAAGGAATTGTACATGCCGGACAATAAGTTCTCTGTAAAATCATGCGCTGACGAAAAGTCAAACAAGGGGGTCTGGAATTATCACAAATACCGCGAGGAAAAGGGGAATGGAAGGGGTGGGGAGGTGAGAGAGAGACCTGTATTGACAGCGGTGTTAATTTGCCACTTTCCTTATCGGTGGCCGACACCTCGACGTCAAACCAACCCCCCCCCCCAAAAAAAAAGGGGGTCAAAAGCGTAGAGGAGGAGAAAGAGAGGGAAGATATGCGCGATCATGCGTCTGTGTGTTTGCCGCGCGCTTATCTTCAACACATCACGAGCCGGGGCAGGAATATTCACCGATGATATTTAGAAATTGTGTCCTCTTTCGCTCTCTCTCTCTCTCTTGCTCGCTGTTTTCCAACGACAATCCACGCCTTGACTGCAAATGACTTTCCCAAGGAAGCATGAGCGTACATTAAAAGGTGATCCGTGCGAAAAAAAATTAGAGGGGGGAAATAGTGAGAAAGAGGGAGGGGGAGGGAGATGAAGAGGGGGAGGGGAGGGAAGGGAGAGAGGAAGAGAGAGGGGGGGGGGTACGGGAGAGTGAGGGAGATTGGGGGAGGGGATAGGGACTATACCAAGGAGAGTCTAGGACCTCGAACGGGGCAAGGTAAAGCGAGAGATGACAGCTATATTCTGTTGATATTTGACTCAGGCTAAATCTACTTTAGGATCTCCATCGCCAAACACCATGTCTGCCCATTATACGTTCACTTCATCCAAGCAAAAATGTTCTGATACTTCATCAATATAGGAAGGTTTGCGGTGACACCATGTATAAAGTCTCTTAAAGGAAGAGGTGTGGTTCTGAAAAGAACCCGAGTGGAAACTCGGCATTTCGACCAGTATGCTCTGGCCGTTATCAAACCTTCCTATATTGATTAACCCACCATGCAAAGCCTTAAGTCTTATTTATTCTGATACTTAGTTTCGATACTCTCCTCCATGATATGCAGGTATAGACGGATTGCTTACACTGGTGAATCCAGCGATCCTTCACCTCTTTGACCTCCGACCTTCGTGACCCCGGGCCGTCTCCAAGTCCAGGGTGACATCATCTCAGTGACCTTCATCATCAGTTGACATTCCTTTTTCTACCAAGCCCGACTTGGTCACACACAATCTGCAATTGCCTTCAAGACAACGTGCTGTCCCTACAGTCGATCTGCCAGATGCTTTTGGTTATTAAGATTCACAGATGTAAAAAAAAAAATGTGATAATTGATTTGAGACAAATAAATCCTTTTGGAACGAATTTGATTCACTTGCATTGCAAGAGGTTGTGGAAAGATCTTTATCACATACAAAAAAGGTTTATCATACATAATTCGTTAAATCGCGCACTTTAATTGTAAATGCATGAGCAGATTATCCTTGACTGGGTCTACTAAGTGCATTATTTTCCAATGCCCAATGGTGTGAATCTTTAATCTCACGCAGGGATTTGGTTTTTTGGGGTGATTCTTGAATTTAGTATGTTGTGTTTTTGATATCAGATATACTAAAAGTGGCATCCTATCAGTTATAGATTTCGCCTGCGTGAACAAAATATACTTGTAAATGATTATAATATTTCTTAAATAGCAATTGAAGATTATGTTCCTATGGTGTTACCGGGAAATTTATCCCGGAACAAAAGAGAAGAGTATAATAAGTCAGATTTGATCTCCATAGAATAGCGCGGATATAGGATTTCATAAAACTGGAAATTAAATGTCGAATTTGGGTTGGTATGTTTACCTTTGTGATACATCCGACGGGATATCGCCTTTAGTCATGAAAGTCGTGGAATAAAAGAAAAATAATCGCTGCATACCACAGACGTTTTCAGTTTGTTTCATTGGTTTGGGGCGAAACGGGAAGATAGAGTGGTCTACGATTAGTCGACAGTGTAATAAAAGAGCGGTGGAATTGACGAAGGAAGACACTGACTGAACTGCCTCGTGATTTTTTGTCAGTGGTATTTAACATGACTGGCAATCGATATACACAAATATTGAAAACTGCCTACCGACTAAAATTACCAAAATGCAAATCTCAAACTATAATGGGACTGACGTTTCGATCCTAGCAGGACCTTTCTCAAAGGCAAAGAGAAAGGTCCTGACGGGATCGAAACATCGGGAAACATGTACAGGAAAAACAGTCATTATTTTTCAAGTATTTGGCTGGGATGTCCATAGTGGATCAAGTGAGTAAAGTCCACATTGTCTCGGTAACTTTTCCCCTAAAAAAAGTCATGGCTGAAGACCTGACATGGTCTATTACAGTGTAATACGCAGGGGAGAACCCTGAGGACAGGGCAATTATTAAAACTGGTGACTATAGTCCAGTGGAGCTCCATGCCTATTGGCGGTAGACTGCCCGCCAAGGCTGACAAATAGAACTGGGAGGGGTGACTAGCCTGAAGCAAGACACACATATAATCTCTTCATTCCAATTGGCGGAAGAACATTGGTAATCCGAAGCAAAGCATAAACCTCCCTCCTTTTTGACAGTATACACTCTCAGCCTTGGCTGACTAAAATAAGAAATGGGAACAACTATATAGTCTATCTATAGTGGAAGTTTTGCGGTTACACCAAGTAACACATCTCTAAGCTTTTCAGGATTATGTGTCTATGAAATGAGCCGGCAACTATACAAGTTTCGGGCAGTGTCACATGCACGTGTATTATACTCTGCCGGTCATCACGAGACAGCTGGATTCCAACCAAAGATCTTATGGCGGGCGAAGCGCGCAAGATAGCCTACTCTTGCGAGATCACACGCATCCGGGTGAAGTACGCACTGGGCGCCATTTTAGTTAGCCACAAAGGCGTACGAATGTGGCCGGTTTGACTCGCTTGAGCACGCAGCATACTCACATTGATTTATTTCACTGGTGTTTATTGATCCCAATTGTTTCGCTATATCATTGGGTAAAAAACACGCCAAGAATACGTTGATATAATTCAATCCTCCATGGAAAGTGTGGCTGGGGTTTTTGAAGAGTAAGATCCAACGAAATACTCGTTATTTTTGAGACACCCTTTGAAAACGGTCCTCCGAAAAAAAAAAGGTTCTACCATAGGCTACAACGCCAGACCCTATGTATTTACAATGAGTCCTTTGTTATGGGTTATGGAAACCCAACGGACGGGATTCGTTCACTAAATCAGCAAGCCCCCGTCCGTCAATTTGCGGCCACGTATACTCACCATCTCGTTGTAGGTCGGGTTGGAGGTCTTCTTCTGGATCCTGGTCTTGCGCTTGGTCTGCTTGTGGGGGTCGGGCAGGAGGTAGGTCTTGATGTACGGGTCCGGCTCGCCTTTGTCCAGCGCCAGGAGGTCGGCGGCGTGCCGGACCATGATCATGAGGGCGTCCGTCTGGTAGTGGATGGCCAGCTTGACACGGCCGGAGATCTGGCCCGGGGCGCTGGCCGTCTCCTGGACCTCCGGTGTGATGGCGTCATCTGCGGTAGGGAGAGGGAGAGGCATGGTCTCGGTAACTTTTCCCCTAAAAAAAGTCATGGCTGAAGACCTGACATGGTCTATTACAGTGTAATACGCAGGGGAGAACCCTGAGGACAGGGCAATTATTAAAACTGGTGACTATAGTCCAGTGGAGCTCCATGCCTATTGGCGGTAGACTGCCCGCCAAGGCTGACAAATAGAACTGGGAGGGGTGACTAGCCTGAAGCAAGACACACATATAATCTCTTCATTCCAATTGGCGGAAGAACATTGGTAATCCGAAGCAAAGCATAAACCTCCCTCCTTTTTGACAGTATACACTCTCAGCCTTGGCTGACTAAAATAAGAAATGGGAACAACTATATAGTCTATCTATAGTGGAAGTTTTGCGGTTACACCAAGTAACACATCTCTAAGCTTTTCAGGATTATGTGTCTATGAAATGAGCCGGCAACTATACAAGTTTCGGGCAGTGTCACATGCACGTGTATTATACTCTGCCGGTCATCACGAGACAGCTGGATTCCAACCAAAGATCTTATGGCGGGCGAAGCGCGCAAGATAGCCTACTCTTGCGAGATCACACGCATCCGGGTGAAGTACGCACTGGGCGCCATTTTAGTTAGCAAAGTCGCACACATTCTCGTGGTCACATCGAAAGTTATCACATTATGTTCACGGATCCAAAGTTGTACCTTGTTTATGACTATCTTGCTTCATTTCCGGAGCACCGAAAGCAAACGACAGATTCCGATGCTTAATAAAATGGCGTCCAGTGCGTACTTCTCCTTTTGCTGGGAGTAATCCATCTTGCGCGCTGTGCGCGCTATAAGATCTTTGATTCCAACTAACATCAGTGCGTATGTGTTGTGGAGAGCGACGGAACGTGGAGCCTGCCCAGGACGGCCACTATAGAGCGTGGATGACCGTTCTCTATCTATGAAAGAATGAATGAATGAACTTTAGATATTTCACAGGGGGGAAAGTGTATACATGAAGTTTGCGAATTCGCCCCTGAGGTAATTATCATCTCTGGGTGATTACGCAAGCCGAGAAGTCTAAAAAAAAAAAAAGATGTAACGAATTCGACCGTAAGGGCTTGCATTCGTCCAATATCGTCTTACCAAGTACCCATTAATATCATAGCCTACTGATAGCAAAATAAAAACGGCAATCAAGGATTTAAAGTATACACACGTGCATGAACGTAAACAAAGACCCGACCACGTCTCCAAATCAAAACAAACCGAAACAAAACATGACCTTCAAAATAAGTTTATTAGAGATGAAGGCTTTATTTCCACAACGGGACGAAGACAGCAAATCCCCGATTTTTTTCCAGATAACTGCCCTCTTTAAGATCCAGAAAACAAATTAACAAACTGATTACGATTGGATAGAAAAAATAGAATCACATTTAGCGCTAAATCAGTTCAAAGGTTGTCATAGTATAGTATGCAGGTTATACTTTTACGTTGAGACGAAAAGTTGCATTCAGCCAGGTTTACAAGATACTGGTTGTTTGCATCCGAGTGAAAGCGATGGCGTGATCCCATCCCTGGATATACACGGCAGTCTGTGGTTGAATGCCTCAAACTGGCAAGCATCTGGATGAATGAAAGCGGGGGTGTGATCCCTGGAGACAATACGTCAGTTAATGGTTGAATTGCTTCTGACTGAAAGTCTAGGCGACTATTTGGGAGGCCATCTAAGAGCTGGATAGCTCAGATGGCAAGAGCGCTGGTACACGAAACCGAAGGTCAGCATCCGATTTCACGAAACTTAAAATGTTTTGTTGCGTAATTTACGCAATATTTTGATACGTAACATACGCAACATTTGAATGCGTAATTAACACATTTTTGATGCGTAACTTACGCACCATTACTGTTCAGTAACTTACGCAACGTTTTGCTGCTAACTTACGCAACATTTTGCTGCCTCTGCTAAATAATGCAGAAAAGAGCCATTGAGGCGCAAGACTTACGCAACATTTGTACGTTGCGTAACTTACGCAGCTTTTCTTGAAAATGGCTGCTTGTGTTCGAATCCTGGTCCCGTTTAACCTCTCTTTGCCATTTTTCTTTATCTTTTTTTTGGTTAAAAAAATAATCACTCCTCAGAAAACGGACATAACTTATTGCGTTTGAGGAAATAACATTAGAAACAAAATAACTCCAGCAAAGGATTAACCATGGAGAATCATAGTAAACTGACGAACTACACGTAAACGTAACACAAACAGAACGTTAGCGAGACAAGCTGTTATTATTATTTCCCTGTGATTATCATCGTTTCAATCAGGCATGTCCAGGAAACCGATCATAGTCCTATATACCATTTATTAACGTTTAACTGTTGGTTAATCCCGTTCAAACTGACCACGTAAATATTAAAAATCATAGCATCCTTCTGTACCCCTGGTTTGTACACACTATTTGGTTTTATTAAAATATCGGTGATATCTATCTTATGTACCCACACCGTTAAAAACATATGCAAATATGGCGTTCCCATCTTAACAGGTCCAATCTCATAAAACGCATAGAGAATCATATAATATACACTTCGTATTCGATAAATATTTGTCACATAATTATCCAAATACCATGGGAGCTCTACAGGGAGCAACAATGTTAACGCGAAACTAACGGATTACCATCTAAGATGGAAAGGAAGTATTTTCATAAATACGATAATAAGGTCTCAAGATGTTTGGAATATTAACAAAAAACGAGAAAGTAGTTTCAAAGTAACTTCGTTCAAGAAATCTACATGTATAGACGCATACAATAAAGTAATGTACATTATGGTATCTTAATTATAAAATCACGGCCTTTTGGAAAGATAGAGGCGACTTTGGTGGGTTCTTATGGTCCGTTTATATTCAACTTCGGCGTACACAACTACATATAAATTCAATCCTGTAGGATTACGTTTGGATAAATTGGGTTGTGTTGGGCTCTGTAGGGTTTTGTGGAAATCTAAGGAATTCTGATACATTTTGTGGGCTTCTCAAGGGCTCTGATGGAATCTGTGGGGATTTTATAGATTTGGTGGGATTCTCTAGGGTTTGTCTAGATTACATTGGATTCTGTCGGATATCAGCCGGAATCGGGGCGGTTTTGTTGAATGCATCCTCACTCTAATGGACAATGGATCTTACTGGATTTTGTTTGCATTTTCCATAATTTCGTTGGTTTCTGTTGCGTTGCAGTTTGATCGAGTCTGACAACCTCTATGAAATTATGTTGGAGTTTGTTGGGCCTTATTGCATTGTTTTATTTGACTCGGGCGCCGCAGTCAGTTAAGATTCACTCCCATCTCACAGACCAAGCAATCTGAAAATTCTCATTTCTCATAAACCAGGTCTTGAGTGGGTTGAAACACGTTTACTGTTAGGTCTTATAAAAATTATAATAGGCCTACAATGTTGAAGAAATGGTGGTGATAGGACTTACAGCCCCGTTTTACGTACGAAATTCTATACCACACACTCGGTTAACGTACGGGGGGACTTATTAGGGTTATTTCAGAGGAAAACAAATATATAAGATGAGTTGAAAGGACTATGGTGGCGAAAACATTCTCCAGTCTCCAATACAACACGATTAAACAAGAGGAAATCGGCTCAAAATATCTCAAATCATTGCACATAATTTTAGCTCAAACAAAGAGCAGAAAAACTGACAGGGAATAATTTTTCGAAGCCTGGAAATTTCGAAATTTCTCTATCCACCCTGGCTCTGCTGTCTTCGTATGATTTATCACAGTATCGACTTATCGGTGGCTAACACAATATCCCTCACAAGTCTCATTCCCCAAGCCTGGCTCTATCCTGACCAAGCCTTTCACTGCATTCAAATCAAACTAAACAGTAAATACCAGGCTATGTAGGTATACGAATGTACTTTGCTGACTCCTTTAGCCTGGTTCTTCTCGCTCCACATAATAAATTACAGCAATGCCTGGTGGGGCGGCTTAATAAAGGCATCTCAGAAAGTGTGACTCTCAAAGCCTGGCTCTATCATTATCAGGCATTGAACGATATTCAAACAGAACCACAGGGCAAGTGCCAAGCCATGTGCCCTCGACTGCGTCCAAACCGCAAAATAAAGGCTAGCTTCACTGCGCGTTTTCCGAGGGAGGGGGGGGGTTGGGTGTCATGGCTTGTCACCCTAGCCTGGCACTTAGGTCTCCTTATTCAGGTTGCCCAGCCTGTACCAGGCCACCGTCTCCACGCTCAGGTCCAGGCTAGATACGGGGATGTCGATGCCGCCCAGGAAGTTGTTCTCCTTCAGGTAGTCCGAGTCCCAGGCCGTTAGGCGGATGGTGCGCTTGAGCACCTCTGACCAGGGCAGATAGTAGACGAGCTATAGGATTGAACAGAGCATCAGTAAATTGCATACGAAGAGGCGGACAACAAAAACTAACTCCCACCACACGATAAGCAACCGTGACTTCAACCACCTTAACCACTTCGAGCCGGCACCTCCGTAGGGTCTCTTGTCAAAAAGATCATCGGTTGAGTGCCGGTTGAATTCATCCGACCGATACAATTTTCCCCGGTAGAAAGCCGATTGTACTGGACTCTGAGGTGAACAATTCACGATGGCTATCCGGTGAAAACGACATCGGACGGGTCAAATCATCTGATACCCAACCGATGATCTGTTTTGACAAGAGTCCTAGTCGGAGCATCGATGGTCTTCCTATATAAGGGGCGAGGGCTCCGAATCCGGGCATCACTATTGCTCAAGTTTTAAAACAAAAAGATATCAGCCTTCCACACAAAAATGTACACCTTGTAAAAAGCCCCAAAGGCGTACGAATGTACCAGGTTTGACTCGCTTGAACAAGCAGCATACTCACATTGATTTATTTCACTGGTGTTTATTGATCCCAATTGTTTCGCTATATCATTGGGTAAAAAATACGCCAAGAATACGTTGATATAATTCAATCCTCCATGGAAAGTGTGGCTGAGGTTTTTGAAGAGTAAGATCCAACGAAATACTCGTTATTTTTGAGACACCCTTCGAAAAGGGTCCTTCTAAAAAAAGAAGGTTCTACCATAGGCTACAACGCCAGACCCTATGTATTTATAATGAGTCCTTTGTTATGGGTTATGGAAACCCAACGGACGGGATTCGTTCACTAAATCAGCAAGCCCCCGTCCGTCAACTTGCGGCCACGTACACTCACCATCTCGTTGTAGGTCGGGTTGGAGGTCTTCTTCTGGATCCTGGTCTTGCGCTTGGTCTGCTTGTGGGGGTCGGGCAGGAGGTAGGTCTTGATGTACGGGTCCGGCTCGCCTTTGTCCAGCGCCAGGAGGTCGGCGGCGTGCCGGACCATGATCATGAGGGCGTCCGTCTGGTAGTGGATGGCCAGCTTGACACGGCCGGAGATCTGGCCCGGGGTGCTGGCCGTCTCCTGGACCTCCGGTGTGATGGCGTCATCTGCGGTAGGGAGAGGGAGAGGCATGGGCAGGGACGGAGGGAGACGGGGATGCAGAGGGAGAAGAGGAGGAGGGAAAAGGGACAGGAAGCGGGGAACAGGGAGAGGGAATGGAGGGGGACGGGGAGAGGGAGAGGAACGGGGACAGAGAGAGGGACAGAGAGAGAGGGAGAGGGAAAGGAACAGGGACATGGAGAGGGACAGAGAGAGGGGCAGAGAGAGGGAGAGGGAAAGGAACAGAGACAGGGAGAGGGACAGAGAGAGGGACAGAGAGAGGGAGAGGGAAAGGAACAGGGAGAGGGACAGGGAGAGGGACAGGGAGAGGGACAGGGAGAGGGACAGGGAGAGGGACAGAGAGAGGCACAGGGAAAGGGAGGAGAAAAGGAGGAGAAAATGGTTAGGGAGAACCAAGGGGTATAGATTGGGAGACAGGGAGAGGAAGAGAGAGAGGGGAAGAGGAAGACAATGAGGGAGGAGGGAGAGTGGATGGTGGACACGGTATGGGAGAGGGAGAAAAGAGAAAAAAAATAACTGGCCAGCCTTTTGAATTTAAAGCACAGTAACTCATTATTCATCGGTTCTCACCTTCTTATGGCGGGCTTGGGCTATGTTGAAAAGCAAACATCTACTTTTGCAGAGTGGAATACGCTATTGATGGTAAGACTTTGAAAGAATTTTGATCTGGTTGTACGTATTTTTTTTAATGGGGGCCATAGTAAAACACATGAGGACTGCATTCATATAAGAGCCCGTATCTGGTAGCAGAGCGTCTTTACTGAATTGATATTTGGATGTAAAATGCAAATTACCTGGGGGTGGGCAAAAGACACCGAGTCTGGGGATGCTATCAATGAAACACTGACTGGATGGAGGATTACCTCGATGAGTTACGATGAATGCAATGACGAACTATGGTCTGAGGATAACAGGCCACGGGCAACGGGGTATGAACAACATCGAAAATCGACCAATGGTCTTTGCGTTTGCGGGAGCAGTATAGCGGACACTGATCGGTGGACATTGTGGTGGTGTCGAGATTGCTTTAGTTGGTGCTGACGATGCGGCGTGCATTAGCTGCTGTTGCATGTGGAAATGTTACTGCTGCTGATGTTGATGATGGTGATGATGTTGATGGCGCCCTTACTGTTTTACTGTTGCTGGTGAAGATGTTACTCCTACAATGTTGTTGATATATCTATCTATTTCCATTAGGTCGGTTTCGGCCCCTGGTGACCATGTTGACAAGTAACCTCCATGCTGATCTGTCCGTTGTTGTTCGAATTGTCTCTATGGGGGGTCGGCCCACTCTTGCCAGAATGTTGTCCCACCATCTTGTTCTTGGACTTCCGCGTCCCCTTTTGCCCTCCATCTTTCCTTGCATGATCATCTTTTCAAGGCTGTTGTCAGCTCTCATGATATGACCGAAGTAAGTCAATCTACCCTTGTCTATGAAGTTCAGAAGAGATTTTTTAGTGTTTACTTGATTCAAGACCCAGCTGTCTGTTTTCCTTGCAGTCCATGGAATTCGGAGAAGCCTCCACACCCAAAGTTCAAAAAGATTCTATTCTATTCTGATCCGCCTTCTTCAAAATCCAGCTTTCACTACCATGTTGTTGATATCGATGTCGATATCGAGTTTGTTCTTGATGCGGTAACTGGTGTTAGTGAGGAGGTTGCAGCTGTTGCTGTTGCTGCTGATACTGTTGTTGACGATGTTGATGTGACCCCTGTTGTTGCAGACGTTGTTGATGATGTTGATATTGCTGATGTTGTTGTTGATGCTGTCACTGTTGTTGCTACGCCTGGTTTTGTTGACGAGGTTGATGACGATGCTACAGTGCTGCCATTTGTTCTGAGGGTGTCGCCGTTACAACTTCTACTATTGCCGAATCAGTTGCTGATCTTGTTACACATACTGCTATCGTTGTTGACGCTGTTAATGTCCATGATGTTGCTGTTGCTGCTGTTGCTGCTGTTAATGTTATTGCTGATGTCGGGGATTACTGGTATGGTGCTTCGCTATGGCGATGTACATTGCCGTGGTTATGGGACACACAAACCCAAATGACCGTGTGCATTTCAGCCCAGTTGCTGACCACGTTCCCTTTCACACCCAACAGTTATTTGACCCCAACCCACATCCCTACAATCCGCCCCTAGGAAGTATCCGCCCTGTAATCCCACAATCCAACTGGGAGTCTGGTAGCCGAGCTAATAGGTGGCTTACGCATGCACGCACTCGAGACAAGTCCCCGACCAGCTTTCTGCCGACGGATTCGGACGGAAGTCCCAGCATCACATTTGCAGAACGGAGAAATGAGTCAACATTTCCAAGAAATTTCAGTAGTTTTTCATCCGCTTTTTCCCCCTCTGATTTCCCTTTTTTTCCAATTTATTTTATTGGCCCATTTAGGTATAATTTATTATGTTTAAACCATACGAGGGAAATCAACTACACCAGTAATATTCAAATCTATACGCACACACAGACAGGCTATTCAACCCCCCCCCCAAAAAAAAGGTTAAATAAGTTTTAGATAAGACTTGAAGGTTTGCATGGTGGAGAACTGTGAGGTTTGCGGTGACAACATGTATATCTTCTCGTTGAAGAAATCTGGCTCTGAAAAGCCGGTAACTCAACGTTTCGGGCAGTGTGTACTCTGCCCGTCGTCAGGAGACAGACTGCTGGATTTCATTTTAAAGAAGTTTTCCCAAGAGATCAAAAAAAACAATACATGTCTATACCTCTCGTCCTGCCCCGTAAATAAATCCCTCCGTTCCTTCCCGCATTAGTAGTTCTCATAGTAGGTTTGGATAAAACCATACACGATAATGTTATATTAGTTCTCAACGGCACGCGCTGCAGTGTACACATTCCTGTCTGCAACTGGTTGAAATATTTTCTCACAAATTCCTGACTGACGAAGCAAATTGGAGAATGGACACACAATGCTGGAAATTCTTGTGATGAGGGCTAGGCAGCGCATTCATTAGCGGGGTTTTGGGTGCGAAATGGATGAAATATTACTTATTTCCCTGAAAAGGCTGGGATAGGGGTTGGGGTATGGAAGGGGGGTTCGGGGGGGGGGGCACCAGACTGAAGCTCCCCGGATATGGAATTCAAAAGAGCGATAAAAGCCCCTACACAACATTGGTAAGATCGAAAAACAGAAATGTTCACAGATTCACATGAAACTTATACAGTTTGAAGATGGTTAGGCGGCCTAAAGTAGAAACCTCGCACTGAAATATTTCTCAAAAAATGGTGCATTTTTGGAGACAAGAGAAAAATAAATCGTTTACGTTTCACCGAGATCTCAATGCGATTTTTTTCCGGAACAATTCGTTGAATGCTGCATTTTCGCGAAACAAATGAAGCGGTTTTTCATTATTTTCTCGAGACTCGGTTGGCGGATTGAGCTGGAATTTTCACAGGTGTGCAATTTCATGCATGATGCTGGATCCGACAACGTGATGATGCTATTCTTTGACCTCGACCAATGTTGTGTTATCCCTTTTAAGAAAGGAAAGCTTTTGCAGGATGAGGGGTGGGGGGGGGGATCATGATTGACAATGCCGTGAACTACTTGTTTCATTCAGCATTATATTCTCACCCATTTCACTCGTGAACAAGGGTGCATCTGCAAGAATCAGAAAGGCCCGAGGGGATCGGTGAACAAATCAACCAACAACCAAACAAACAGCAAGACCATTGAGAAAGCTCCTGCTAGGATCGAAACGTCAGGCCCACTAAATTTTGAGATTTGCATTTGGGTAATTTCAGTCAGTAAGCAGTTTGCAACATGTTTTGTTTATCACAACAAACAAACAAAACAACATCCAGGAGGGTAATGACTAACACCATGCAGCTTTCTGATAATCCTTCTTTTGTGTTCAGTCCTTCACACTTCTCTCTTTGATCTTTCCCCCTCTTCTCACTAATCCCTACCTTACTCCTTGCCCTTCTCTTTGATCTTTCCCCCTCTTCTCACTAATTCCTACCCTACTCCTTGCCCTTCCCTTTGATCTCTCCCTACCAGCTTCACTATTTGTCCTCTGTTTCTCATCCGTGTCCTATTCACTCTCTCCCCCCTTCCTTCGTATACATGTACATGTATCTGTTTTGTCCTTGTCACTCTGCCTTTGAGAAAGGTCCTGCTAGGATCGAAACGTCAGGCCAACTAAATTTTAAGAAAAAACAAACAAACAACTTAACAAAAGAGGATATTACAGATACAAGATGATGTTGCGTCGAGAATCGAAAGTGTCGGGCCACCTGCATCTTGGTCTGTTTGCATATTTCGGTCATCTATAAGTTAGTGTTACAGCAGGTTGCAACATTGTTGCATATTGCGCAACAAAGTACTCTGACCCCCCCCCCCTTTTGAATCCCGAAAATTGCATTAGCTTCCACAATGCACACGTACAAATGCCCCCGTGTCAATCAAACAAGGAGAAAAATAATTACAAGACAATTGAAATCATGGTAACGCGGGCTAGAGGAGGGGGTATGCATCAGAACTCGCAATAATTCTGCCGTCGTGCCTCAGTCGTCCCGAGTTGGCGGGGATTCGGTCGGCCGACGGGCATTGGCGAAGCAGGGGGTGGGGGGGATGGGTGGGGTACGGTATAGGCAGGCTTCAAATCAGGCACTCCGTGACTAATTCCCCGGACTCGAGCCGATGAACCCGACAACGCACTTCGTCCGGCCCCGTCGTCAACTCACGAGTACCCTTGCATTGCCCCCTACTATAGTACCCCTCTACACCCTTCTTCACCACGGCACTTGTCAAGCCGTCGCCTGCCGACCAGGACTGCCCTACCCGGAAGCTCAATTTCAGAGGGCAAATATTGGATGTTGTCTACCGAGGTGCCCGCACGCATTACGGCAAGTACCGCGCCAGAGGACCGACGTACGGAATACCTAAGCAGCTACCCCATCCCAACCTCCCCAGACAAAATAAAAACTGGTCACAATAATCCCCCAGCAATTCAATTCCCACCATTCAAATGACGATAAAAAAAATGAGAGAGAGAGAGAAAGAGAGAGAGAGAGAGGGAGGAGATCGAGGGAGATACAGAGTCATGGCGGAGAGAGGCGGTGATAGAGAAAGAGAGAGACAGCGACAGAGAGTCAACATATTCCCAGAGCAATTCAATTCCTATCATTCGACAGACGATATAGAGAGGAATAGTGAGGGAGGGAGGGAGGGGAGAGAGATCGAGACAGAAAGAGAGACAGGGAGTTGTCGAAGCAGGCCAAGTTCATTTCCGGAATAAAAAATAAACCCGAGAATGATTCGAGGTAAGAATGGAAACCAAGGCTGCTTACAAAAGAACGTGTCCTGTATTTTCACAAAATGTAGTGGGCCTGACGTTTCGATCCTAGCAGGATCTTTCTCAAAGGCAGTATTTTAGTAGTTCGCTGCTAAATTAATGATTAACGGTATTCAAAATTAAGAGTAACAACCAAAAAATGTTGCAAACTGCTTAGATGACATGACCAAATTGTAATCCTCAATTTTGTTTCTCGAAAGTCTGATGTTTCCAACCTACTGTACCGGGAATTTCCCACAGAGGCAATAGTGAAGGTTTCTTGGACTAGTCACGCTTGTTACTGCTTGAGATAGGTCCTGCTAAGTGAACGACGGAAATGTCAGGCCCGTCTTTATAGATTTTGTATAGAGCATTAACCGTGCTCAGGCATCTCGAATTATTAGGAGGGCCTGGTGTTCCCATCTATACATGTAGCAGTATCTTTCTCAAAGGCAGATTGGTAAGGATTAGCAAGAGTCGAGCATGGACTTCGGATATGCAGAGGTGGTTTGAGATTTGCATACAGTATTTGGGGACATGTCAGTACGAGCAGTAAACATGTTTTATAGGGGTGCATTAATTTACTTCTTTCAGCATTACAGGACCTAACATATGATCCGAAAATGACCATCCTCAAAGACCTTTTTTTTTCTCTCTTCTGATGTACAAAAAAAGTTGCAAACTTCTTACTGACTAAAATTACCAAAATGCAAATCTCATAATTTAGTGGGCCTGACGTTTCGATCCTAGCAGGACCTTCTCAAAGGCAGTGTGACAAGGACAAAACAGATACATGTACATGTACACGAAGGAAGGGGGAAGAGAGTGAATAGGATCCTAGTGTACTATTCACTCTCTTCCCCCTTCCTTCGTCTACATGTATCTGTTTTGTCCTTGTCACTCTGCCTTTGAGAAAGGTCCTGCTACGATCGAAACGTCAGGCCCACTAAATTTTGACTCTTAAAGTTCTGATCGGATAGAAATGGTGGGGAATCAACTGTTTGTTTGTGTGATTTGTGTCATTTCAGTCGGCAAACAGCTTGAAACTTCTGTTTTAGTTGAAACTAGAAACAACATAAAGAAACGACTCTATAGTCACAGATCTACCATCAACACCAAGCGAGTAGATACACCTGTGGGCCATCACTTCAATCTCCCTAATCATTCCATTCTTGACATGTCTGTACAGGGCATAGAGTTTCTTGGCCATCGGAAAGATGCTGTCCGCCTCAGCAGGGAGAAACTGTGGATTGAGCGTCTCCGCACTATACAACCTCATGGCCTTAATATTCAGGAAGGGAATGACTAATCCTCCCTGTCCCTTTGATCCTCCCCACCATTTTGTTTGTTTTCCCTAATCTCCCCTTCCTTGGTGTAAATCTGCATCCCTCTCCCTTCCCTTTTGCCCTTCCTCTGTCATTTGTGTCAGGGCTTTCCTTCCCCTGACTGTCTGTGTTTGTCCTTGTCACTTTGCCTTTGAGAAAGGTCCTGCTAGGATCGAATCGCAGGCCCTCTAACTTTCGAGATTTAATCAAAATACAATAAAATATTAATGTGTAGACTGAATTCTGAAATATGAAAAAGGTTTGTTTTCAAACACAGTTGAAGATTAAAGTCCTCTATGGTAGGCTATTTGGATGAAAGACTGTGAAATACAGTACTATGAATCCTGTTCTCTCTGGGGTCATAACCATCTGGGTACAGTACACACAGTGTATGCATACATGTACATGCATGACATGTTTAAACACAAACAAGGGCTATCGCCAGGGGCAAGAGTGCACACGATGGCAGTCAATATAACATAATGTCTCGCCATAAAATTACGCACAATGTTTACTATTTCCAACCAAGGGAACATTCCTCATTTTCAAATCAAACAAAAACAAACCATTTCAAACCAAAAATCTAATGTTCAAAATAAAACAAAATTGAGCCGAGAGTTTGATGCAAAATATTGATCACATTTCCAATTGAGCACCGACAGGGGGAATAATGCCCTGTAACAAAATATCAGGGTGGGGGTATACCTTTTTATCTGTATGTCAGATCAACAATACTTCAGACCCATAAACTACCGTACATTTGTGAGCCGGCACAGCAACATGAGGAATATCCCACCAAAACACTTTTCGAGTAAACAACGCCTGAAGTCAAAGTATCTTCTCAATTCGATAAAAAAAAATCAAAATCAAAATGTGGTTTTTTTTTTTTTTCGGAAAGTTAATGTATTGGAGGATATTATGTCCAAAGGATTTTTCCGAAATCCGTCTCTAAATGTTAAAAAAACGATGAGTGTTTTTGTACTGTTTTCATGAAAATGGAAAGTTCCTGCCTTTTTGAATGGCCGCTTTCGAGGAGTTAGAATGGTGCTGCTATATTGTGTCTGGTACTAAATGAACGAGCGAAGTCCCATTGTACTATTTACAACAAAGTTCACACGGAAATAATTTTGATATCATTTGAAAGCTAATGGTATGCTCTTTCACATCATTAGAAAATCACAAAATCTTAAAAGTGGGGGTTATTCTTCATTATGCTGTGCCGGGTCACATTTATCAAAGAAAATCCAGGGTTTTCATGGTGGAGGTAGCAGGTCCAGAATACCTTAAAAGGTACCTGAACTAGAAAATTATAATATCGAGAAAACTATTGTGAGACTTTATAAAGGCTAAACCAGTTCACAAACTCAACACTTTTAATGTCTACCCCGTAAATAGCGACCGTAAAAGGAAAACAAAATCTTCAGCGCGCCCCGCCCACAAAAAAAACCTCTTTTGCGGGCGGCCAAAGAGAAGGTGATGACGTCAACGGCAGTGCAATGTTGCATGATTGACTGCACACACACGTATACAGTAGTATACGCGCGCGCGACAGAATACAGAAGGGGGACTTACTTTTTAGTTTGACACTTCTGTGTGCCAGGTGGGCATCCTTTTCGTCTCTCAGGGAAGGGTGGAAGAAGGTGTAAACAAGATCGCACTGCAGTAAACAACAACAATTCTTCACTGTTGAAACTCTTTAGGCACCATTGTCCTATTTTATTGGGGTTTTTTTTAAGCGGTGTGCTTGCTTGCTGGTTTGTGTTATTGCTTGCTTTCCTGTGTGCTTGCTTGAGTGCTTGCTTGCTTGCTTACTTGCATACTTGTTTACAAGTTCGTCTGCTTGCTTGTTTGCTTGCTTACTTGTTCTATTGCCTGCTTGCCTGTGTGCTTGCTTGTTTGCTAGCTACCGGTAGCTTGCTTGTCTGCTTGCTTGCTTGTTTCCATACTTGTTTACATGCCTGCTTGCCTGCATACTTACTTGCTTGCTCGCAGGCTAAACTTGCTTACTTGCTTGCTAGCTTCCTCCCTTCTCCCATGCTCATTCACTTCCATCTGGGTCACTCCATTAAGTGTTCATAGCCTTTCATTTTTTTTTTTTTTTTATGTGTATTCCAGAGTATTCCATGCAGTTTGGGATGCATGAGACAGGCATGCAACTCTTGAATTGTAAAAAAAGAGGAAAATGTCCGAATGAAACTGCGAGCGCGAAGCACGAAGCCCTTACGGTGTGTGGTTTGGCGCCTGCTTAAGGGCCCGGGAAAATTTTGGATTCTAGATGCTCTGTGGTGCATTCTGAGTAGTTTGTGACAACTTATGACTTTGATTTATAAAAAAATTAATGGCCGAATTAAATAAAACGCGGAAATCCGCGGATCCACGGACAAGTTGCATGCCTGATGAGACTCAGAATGAGTCTCACATCGAATTGAAAAGATGCCTCGTCATAGACTGCCTGAATTTCTCAGGCCTCGAGATCCCCATGCTAGCCTCCTTTCAAGGCCCTCACCTGGGAGATTTCCGGGGCCAGGGCAAAGAGGTGCCGCAGAAAGAGGTCCAGCTCGTTGCGGCGCTTCTCAGCCACCTGCTTGACGTGGGTCCGTCCCACCAGCGGGCCCGAGCGCAGACTGAAGCCCCGCGCCTGCGGGTGGATGGCGGCCAGCTTGTCGGCAAACTCGCTGAACTCGCTGTAGCGCCGGAAGATGAAGGAGGGCACCGAGGCACCTTCGCGCAGCACGTTG
The DNA here is from genome assembly GCA_949987565.1 of Luidia sarsii. Classification (NCBI taxonomy): domain Eukaryota; kingdom Metazoa; phylum Echinodermata; class Asteroidea; order Paxillosida; family Luidiidae; genus Luidia; species Luidia sarsii. The sequence continues at coordinate 4,326,483 of OX465120.1, read as the reverse complement.
ACAATGTACACCTGCGGAAATCCCATTACGAGATCCGAAAAGCAAGAGAAAAAAAAAAAATCCCCCAGAGGTGAACAAGTGGGAAGACGACGTTGCGTTGAAACGTCAGACTCATTATTTCTATATAGGAATATATAGAGGTGTGGGTTCTGAAAAGAAGGTTTGCAGTGACACCATGTATAAGGTCTCTTAAAGAAGAGGTGTGGGTTCTGAAAAGAAGGTTTGCAGTGACACCATGTATAAGGTCTCTTAAAGAAGAGGTGTGGGTTCTGAAAAGAAGGTTTGCAGTTATACCATGTATAAGGTCTCTTAAAGAAGAGGTGTGGGTTCTGAAAAGAAGGTTTGCAGTGACACCATGTATAAGGTCTCTTAAAGAAGAGGTGTGGGTTGTGAAAAGAAGGTTTGCAGTGACACCGTGTATAAGGTCTCTTAAAGAAGAGGTGTGGGTTCTGAAAAGAAGGTTTTCAGTGATACCATGTATAAGGTCTCTTAAAGAAGAGGTGTGGGTTCTGAAAAGAAGGTTTGCAGTGACACCATGTATAAGGTCTCTTAAAGAAGAGGTGTGGGTTCTGAAAAGAACCACTCAAGTTATTTTCAGAACCCACCCCACACCCCTTCTTTAAGATATCCGCCAGAGGTGAACAAGTGGAAAGACGACGTTGCGTTAAAATGTCAGACTCATTATTTCTATATACTGTAGGAAGGTTTGCAGTGACATCATGTATAAGGTCTCTTAAAGAAGAGGTGTGGGTTCTGAGAAGAACCACTCAGGTTCTTTTCAGAACCCACCCCACACCTCTTCTTTAAGATATCCGCCAGAGGTGAACAAGTTGGAAGACAAAGTTACGTTTAAACGTCACACTCATTATTTCTATATAGGAAGGTTTGCAGTGACACCATGTACAAGTACATGTATAAGGTATCTTAAAGAAGAGTTGTGGGTTTTGAACCACTCAGGTTCTTTTCAGAACCACACCTCTTCTTTAAGAGACGTTATACATGGTGTCACCACAAACCTTCCTATATTGATTCACCCACCATGCAAAGCCTTAAGTCTTATCTATCATTATTTCTAATGATGAGGCTTGACAACCGTGCAAAGAGTTGCTCTTTTTGTGAGCGAGTGTGATAAGACTTAAAGGTTTACATGGTGGAAATACTAAGTGGAAGGTTTGCGGTGACACCATGCAGCACTTCTATTTCAAGAAGGAGTGTGGCTCTGAAAAGAGCCGGTAACTCAACATTTTGGGTAGTGTGGTTCTGAAAAGAACTACCAGTACAGGACTACCGGTACATTCCAATAAATAGTTCAGCTATAAAAAAAAAAATGGTGCAACACTTACATAGTATTTTTCATTCTCGTATCTCTTCTGTATACCGTACATGGTAGCACTTGCTATCTTGCCATCCATTGCCATGCTACAAAAGAAAAAAGCATTGGAAATATATGATATGACACTGCACTATGATGAAACTATTTCCCTCAGTCAATATTATGAACACCCGATGTTGTTCTGTTCTATTCTATGATATGTGATCCAGCACAGCACAATGAGGAATACCCCCACTTTTGAGATTTTGAGATTTTCTAATGATGTGAAAGAGTATACCATTAGCTTTCAAATGATTTCAAAATATAATATCCTCTAATACTTAAAATTTCCGAAAATACTAAAAAAAGAAAATTGATTTGTAACCGAATTGTGAAGATACTTTAACTTCAGGCGTTGTTTACTCAAGAAGTGTTTTGGTGGGATATTCCTCATGTCGTTGTGCCGGGTCACATATGTTTTCTTAACAACCAAACACCGATTCAATGATCAGTTGATGGTTGCATACAGTGCATGTCCCTGCATCCACTCTTACTGTACGTGTATCCCTTGTGGCCAACGATACTTCCAAACTGTAAACTATTTTCTTATAAAGTAATGTATATGCATCTCTATATCCACTCTTAGTTGAACCTCTTGGTGGCAAAATAATGCTTCCAAGAAAGTTACTGCTTCCTTATCACTTACATTCAATAATCAAGTAATACCCTGTAGAAGTTCATGTACAGTATATGTCCCTAAATCAACTCTTCCATGTGTCTTCGGGTGGCAAAAATAGTTCCAAGTTATTGACTGAATTTTTAACAGTATACATGTGTACAATGTATGTACTGTACAATGTACCGGTACGGTATATGCATTTATTATTCCTATCAAAACCGGTAAAATGGACACCCCTGTTGGGTATCACTTCAATCTCCCTGATCATTCGATATCAGATATGAGTGTACTGGGCATAGAATCACTTGGTCACCGTAGTAATGCTGTCCGTCTTAGCCGTGAGAAAATGTGGATGAAGCGTCTTCGGACTATTCAACCACATGGTCTCAACATCCAGGAGGGTAATGACTAACACCATGCAGCTTTCTGATAATCCTTCTTTTGTGTTCAGTCCTTCACACTTCTCTCTTTGATCTTTCCCCCTCTTGTCACTAATCCCTACCCTACTCCTTGCCCTTCCCTTTGATCTTTCCCCCTCCTCTCACTAATCCCTACCCCACCGCTTGCCCTTGCCCTTCCCTTTGATCTCTCCCTACCAGCTTCACTCTTTGTCCTTTGTTTCTCATCCGTGTCCCATTCACTCTCCCCCCCCCCCTTCCTCCATGTACATGTATCTGTTTTGTCCTTGTCACTCTGCCTTTGAGAAAGGTCCTGCTAGGATCGAAACGTCAGGCCCACTAAATTTTAACATTTATTATTCCGTTAATAGTGGTACAGTGCATGACTCAAATCCTCTCTTACGTGTATTTTTTGGGGGCAAACGATAGTTCCAAGCTATTAGCTGCTGAGAAGCTGTGGTGGGCCAGGTTGTGGATGAAGAAATTGATTTGCGTCGCCTTGGAACCAAGACTTGCTTCAATAAGCCTGAACAATGAGCAATAGAAAGGGGAAAACACATGTGTATAACGATAGTTAATCACAAGGAAATACGGCAGTCGGTAAATGTATGGTACTCACGACCAGATTGATAAATCTCAAAAACATAAAGGGCTTCATTGTTCCAATCCTGTAGAACTGTGAAATTAATACTAGGGATTTGTGGACATTATTAGGAGTGTCAAGATCTCAAGTGGGTGGCCGTGCTAGAATGGGTGGGTGACGTCACCACCCATCTGAGCACGTAGCGAGAACCTGCTGAAATAGGCGAAATAGGCGGCGTGCTAAGACGGGTGGGTGAACTGAGCGCGTGCGGGCGCCCTTTACGCTAACCTGATTGCCCATATATGGCAGCCCACCCATTTGATCATGCCACCCATTTTAGACTGTCACAGTGGGACAGGATTTGGTTTAGTCTGGTACCAGTACCTTGTGATCATGGCAGTGGCTTCGGTATCGCTGGCCTTGGGATTCAGAGCATTCTGGACGTAGTTCAAATCTTCAGGCTTGGAGAGTTGACCAATGCCAGCATTCAGCATCTAGGGGAAGGACAGCGAAGGACAGGATGAAATCCAACATTCCAGAAGACAAAGACCCAAACCTTACAATGATTAATTTAATTTGACTTTCCTGTGCATGCATGCAAGTGAACGTGCAGTGGAAAAGGGGAAGGATGGGACAAGCAAGCAAGCGAGCAAGAAAGCAAGCAAGCAAACCAGCAAGCAAGCAAGCAAGCAAGCAAGCAAGCCAGCAAGCAAGCCAGCAAGCAAGCAAGCAAGCAAGCAAGCCAGCAAGCCAGCAAGCAAGCAAGCAAGCAAGCAAGCAAGCAAGCCAGCTAGCCAGCCAGCAAGCAAGCAAGCAAGCAAGCAAGCAAGCAAGCAAGCAAGCCAGCAAGGCAGCAAGCAAGCAAGCAAGCCAGCCAGCCAGCAAGCAAGCAAGCAAGCAAGCAAGCAAGCAAGCAAGCAAGCAAGCAAGCAAGCAAGCAAGCAAGCAAGCAAGCAAGCAAGCAAGCAAGCAAGCAAGCAAGCAAGCAAGCAAGCAAGCAAGCAAGCAAGCAAGCAAGCCAGCAAGCAAGCAAGCAAGCAAGCAAGCACGCACGCACGCAAGCAAGCAAGCAAGCAAGCAAGCAATCACAAGTGTATAAATCACTCAAGTGTATAAATTGCCAGATTCATGCTACGCTGGACTCACTTGTTCACATACTGTAGGATACACCACTTATGGATTTATTTCACAGATAAATTGTTCCAGATTGTTTTAGCGAGATTTGAAAACGATGCATTGTTAAAAAAAACCTGTATGACGGTCATCGGCCCTCAGAAAAAATGCCCGCCGCGAAGTGGTTAAAGCGGGCAATGAAACCAAAACCTGCCAGCCTGATGAGGGGACTGAGAACAGAAACAATTCGGCAGCTTACCAGGCCGAAGAGATTGAAGAAGATGTCGGCATGGTGGCGGACCAGGTTGAAGGCCGTGGAGCACAGGTCCACAAAGTTCTGGAAGTTACTGCTCTGCTTCTCGCCGCCGTTGATGACGTAGGCCATCTCAGGGGTCAGGACAAACGGGGTGCGATCCCTGCCCAAACGGGGAGAGAGGATCAGGGGATGGTCAAGAAAAATGCAAGTGAATTCAGCAAGGGTTAGGGCTTATGTCACCGACAGTGCTTTGCCAAAATGCCTGCTAAAAAAGAACATGCATCTTCATAGATGTGTAACATGATGTTTGCATTGAGGAGTACTCAATGCTTGTTTTGAGCACTGAGTGTTTGTTTAAAGCACTCAGTGCTTGTTTTGAGCACTCAGTGCTTGTTTTGAGCACTCAGTGCTTGTTTTGAGCACTCAGTACTTGTTTTGAGCACTTACTCCCCCTAGTACTCGTTTTAAGCACTCAGTACTCGTTTTGAGCACTCAGTGCTTGTTTTGAGCACTCAGTGCTCGTTTTGAGCACCCAATACTCGTTTTGAGCACTCAGTACTCATTTTGAGCACTCAGTACTCGTTTTGAGCACTCAGTGCTTGTTTTGAGCACTCAGTACTCGTTTTGAGCACTCAGTGCTTGTTTTGAGCACTCAGTGCTTGTTTTGAGCACTCAGTGCTTGTTTTGAGCACTTACTCCCCCAGTACTCGTTTTAAGCACTCAGTACTCGTTTTGAGCACTCAGTGCTTGTTTTGAGCACTCAGTGCTCGTTTTGAGCACCCAATACTCGTTTTAAGCACTCAGTGCTTGCTTGTTTTGAGCACTCAGTGCTTGTTTTGAGCACTCAGTGCTTGTTTTGAGCACTTACTCCCCCAGTACTCGTTTTAAGCACTCAGTACTCGTTTTGAGCACTCAGTGCTTGTTTTGAGCACTCAGTGCTCGTTTTGAGCACCCAATACTCGTTTTGAGCACTCAGTGCTTGTTTTAAGCACTCAGTACTCGTTTTGAGCACTCAGTGCTCGTTTTGAGCACTCAGTGCTCGTTTTAAGCACTCAGTGCTCGTTTTGAGCACTCAGTGCTTGTTTTGAGCACTCAGTGCTTGTTTTGAGCACTCAGTGCTTGTTTTGAGCACTCAGTACTCGTTTTGAGCACTCAGTGCTTGTTTTGAGCACTCAGTACTCGTTTTGAGCACTCAGTGCTTGTTTTGAGCACTCAGTGCTTGTTTTGAGCACTCAGTGCTCGTTTTGAGCACTCAGTGCTCGTTTTGAGCACTCAGTGCTTGTTTTGAGCACTCAGTGCTCGTTTTGAGCACACAGTACTCGTTTTGAGCACTCAGTGCTCGTTTTGAGCACTCAGTGCTTGTTTTGAGCACTCAGTACTCGTTTTGAGCACTCAGTGCTTGTTTTGAGCACTCAGTACTCGTTTTGAGCACTCAGTGCTTGTTTTGAGCACTCAGTGCTTGTTTTGAGCACTCAGTGCTTGTTTTGAGCACTCAGTACTCGTTTTGAGCACTCGGTGCTTGTTTTGAGCACTCAGTACTCGTTTTGAGCACTCAGTGCTTGTTTTGAGCACTCAGTGCTTGTTTTGAGCACTTAGTACTCGTTTTGAGCACTCAGTACTCGTTTTGAGCACTCAGTACTCGTTTTGAGCACTCAGTACTCGTTTTGAGCACTCAGTGCTTGTTTTGAGCACTCAGTGCTTGTTTTGAGCACTCAGTGCTCGTTTTGAGCACTCAGTACTCGTTTTGAGCACTCAGTGCTTATTACATCGAGCAGGGCAAACCCTCGTTGAATTAAAGGCATCTTGGACAGGATTCGAACCCACAACTCCTGCTTTCTACTGCAGACGTCTTAACCGCTGAACCACCAAAGGACCTGTGCACCTGGGATTTTCGACAGAAAGACTCATTTTTGTCAACCGACCAGCTGCAGATCACCAGGCTTCAATCTGAACTGGCCCGTCCATTATCAAACCGTGCTGGATTTTGCCACGAGTTGCTTGTCAATCTGATGACAGTCTCAAATACATGACCCAAGAAATAATGTGCAGTGTATACTGGTATCTGAAAACTGAAGCCACAGTCAAACTGGATCAAGCTAATTTAAAAGAAAATCTCCGCTGCACCATTCAGATGCAAACAACTAATTGTTGTCAACCAGGATAAGGCAGCTCAGGGATCAATCAGCCGGCCGTGCTGGATTTGGCCACGAGTTGCTTGTCAATTCCGACGACAGGCTCATTACATGACCCAAGAAATACGCTGCAAACTAGTATATGAAAAGGAAAAAAAGTGAAACCTACATCAAAATGGATCCATCTAACTGAAAAAACAAATCTCAGCTGTGTACCTTTTGATGCTGCCAAACATCTGAGCGTTGCCCAGGAACTTGCCAAAGTCGATGTGAAACATGTGGCCTGTGCGGGCCACCATGATGTTGTCGTTGTGCCTGTCGCCAATGCCAAGGACGTAGGTAGCCACGCAGTAGCCGGCGCAGGAATAGGTGAAATTCTCCACAGCCTGTCAACACCCACCACGAGAAAAACACCACAAGAGCTGCATAAGGGCACTCACACACAAACGTGCACCAATGCAAAGGAAATGGACAATTATTGGAAAAGACAATGTTGACTTGACCGGAACTTGAACGTACCAGTGCTCTTCCATCTGAACTATCCAGCCCTTACCCGGTAGAAGGTGATCCCACCAAATAGTCAACTAGTCTTTGCCGGGGTGGGGGCACCAGTCAGAAGCAATTCAACCATTAACTGCCATATTGCTTCTGACTGGCGCCCCCATCCCGGCAAAGACTAGTTGACTATTAGGGGGGATCACCGTCTAAGGGCTGGATAGCTCAGATGGGAGAGCACAGGTATGTTAATCCAGAGGTGTCAGGTTCATGTCCAAGTCCAGCAGCCGATTTCAAGAAAAGTTGCGTAAGTTACGCAACGTACAAATGTTGCGTAAGTCTTGCGCCACAATGGCTCTTTTGTGCACTATTTAGAAAAGGCAGCAAAATGTTGCGAAAGTTACGCAACAAAATGTTGCGTACGCAACATTTGAAGTTTCGTGAAATCGGCTGCAGTTTTCTTTGCCAATTTTTCAATTTGTTCAAAAGTTCCCAGTCAAATTTGTCCTTTGTTTGGTTGACTTGGAACACTGTTTACGTGCACAGTAACCAGTCAGGCGGTTATGGATTAACACGCAATCATTCACCTTGTGAAAGTCCAGCTCGGTGGGATTGTGCTTCTGTATCCAGTTGGCCAGAGGTTTGTCCTTGAATGATCCCGTCAGGCCATGCTCCACCTGAATCTTGCGCATGGTTTCCGACTCCCCGACCAGTTCCACCAAGCCTACATTGAAGTACGAGAGGGAGGAGAACCATGATCAGCCAGAGCCAGGCAGAAAACATTCATTGAGAAAGGTCCTGCCACATGTACATGTACATGTAGGATTGAAAAGGCAGGGCTCTCCAAATTTGTATATTCACCAGTTTGGTCCGTTTCAGTTTGCAACATTTTTGCAAATTTGGAGGGCCTGACGTTTCGATCCTAGCAGGACCTTTCTCAAAGGCAGAAAACTTTCAATGAGAAAGGTCCTGCTGCATGTAGGATCGAAACATCAGGGCCCTACATACGTGACCCGGCACAACAACATGAGGAATATCCCACCAAAACACTTTTTTGAGTAAACAACGCCTGAAGTTAAAGTATCTTCACAATTCGATTACAAATAAATTTTCTTTTGGGGGGATTTTCGGAAATTTTAAGTATTAGAGGATATTATATTTTGATATCTTTTGAAAGCTAATGGTATACACTTTCACATCATTAGAAAATCTCAAAATCTCAAAGGTGGGGCTATTCCTCATTATGCTGTGCCCGGTCACATATTTTGAATGTCTTGATTGTTGGATTAGGGTCACAGGTGTCCTGCTTACCTCGGTTCAGCCCCGTGGCCATGCAGCGGAAGGTGATCATCCTCAGGTCCAGGCCTTCTGACAGCCAGAGCTTGTCCATGATCCGAATCATTTGCATGGTGAGCATGTCCTGACGAATGTCCTCTCCCGCCTGTGAAAAAAATGGCCAGTCCGGTGAGCGAGGCACTGGAAGCATTTTCTAACTTGATCTTATTAAGGAAATAGACTCTTGTCAAGGAAATAGACTCTTTCAATGGACATTCTTCTGGAACTACCCAGAACCCTCAAAAAACAGATCTATGGCCATAGGTCTACAATAAAAACCAGTAAAATAGACACCCCTGTTGGGTATAACTTCAATCTCCCTGATCATTCGATATCAGATATGAGTGTACTGGGCATAGAATCACTTGGTCACCGTAGCAATGCTGTCCGTCTTAGCCGTGAGAAAATGTGGATGAAGCGTCTTCGGACTATTCAACCACATGGTCTCAACATCCAGGAGGGTAATGACTAACACCATGCAGCTTTCTGATAATCCTTCTTTTGTGTCCAGTCCTTCACACTAATCCCTACCCTACTCCTTGCCCTTCTCTTTGATCTTTCCCCCTCCTCTCACTAATCTACCCTACCCCTTCCCTTTGATCTCTCCCTACCATCTTCACTCTTTGTCCTTTGTTTCTCATCCGTGTCCTATTCACTCTCTCCCCCTTCCTTCGTGTACATGTATCTGTTTTGTCCTTGTCACTCTGCCTTTGAGAAAGGTCCTGCTTGGATCGAAACGTCAGGCCCACTAAATTTTAAGATTTACATTTTGGTAATTTTAGTCAGTAAGCAGTTTGCAACATTTTTGTATATCACTTTGATCTTATTATATATACAAAAATGTTGCAAACTGCTTACTGACTAAAATTACCAAAATGCAAATCTTAAAATTTAGTGGGCCTGACGTTTCAATCCTAGCAGGACCTTTCTCAAAGGCAGAGTGACAAGGACAGAGCAGATACATGTACACGAAGGAAGGGGGGGAGAGAGTGAATAGGACACAGATGAGAAACAAAGGACAAAGAGTGAAGCTGGTAGGGAGAGATCAAAGGGAAGGGCAAGGAGTAGGGTAGGGATTAGTGAGAAGAGGGGGAAAGATCAAAGAGAAGGGCAAGGAGTAGGGTAGGGATTATTGACAAGAGGGGGAAAGATCAAAGAGAGAAGTGTGAAGGACTGAACACAAAAGAAGGATTATCAGAAAGCTGCATGGTGTTAGTCATTACCCTCCTGGATGTTGAGACCATGTGGTTGAAAAGTCCGAAGACGCTTCATCCACATTTTCTCACGGCTAAGATCTTCTAATGTTTGGGATTTGACTTCAATGAGGGTTTGCCCTGCTCAACGTGATGAGCGATGCGTGCTCAGTGCTTTGCCCGATGCCAGATGAAAGCATTTCAGGCAGCTCGGGCGGGATTCGAACCCACGACTCCCGCTTTCTAGTTGCAGATGTCTTCACCACTTGACCACCGAGCTGGTCGAGGCCGTGTGGCTGATTTGAATATTGTATAGCGGCAGGTTTCCAGGTACTCATCACGTTGAGCAAACCCTCATTGAAATGTACATGTACATTCTCCTCAATGCAAACAACAGGTCATACATGTTAAGTACTGTATCCATGATGGGTTTAAGATGTCGACATCATTGGACAACCATGCTGCTGACAAATGTGACCCGGCACAGCATAATGAGGAATAACCCCACTTTTGAGATTTTGAGATTTTCCAACGATGTGAAAGAGTATACCATTAGCTTTCAAAAGATATCAAAATATAATATCCTCTAATACTTAAAATTTCCGAAAATACACAAAAAAGAGCATTTATTTGTAATCGAATTGTGATCTTCAGGAGTTGTTTACTCAAAAAGTGTTTTGGTGGGATATTCCTCATGTCGTTGTGCCGGTCACACATATATGGTTTTCCGTATATTTGCTTTACAGCCGACGAGATCCAAAACGGGAACACACAGGGAAGTTCGTGGATAGAGAGAGATAAGGAGAGAGAATGGACCCTGTAAATAATATCTGCAGCGTAAGTCCCCCCTGTAATGAGAACCCATTAATTCTAATTACAGAAAAGGGACGGACAGACAGCCAAACAAATAACCTACAGTTGACAGTACCACTGTACATGTATTTCCTATGCTTCCCTTCACTGGTATCATTCAAAATCAGCTAACGATAAGACAGCATTAACTGCCATGTGTGACCCGATCTGTGAAAATGAGTCAGATGTCGCTCGGCATGATAATGCGTTACGGGCGATTCAATGTTTATTTTTTATTTTTTTTCACTTTTCACCATTTTTTTGTTTTTCATTTCTGAATTTTTTAGGTTCTGAACTTTCATAATCCTGAGAAGTAACAATTTGTATCAGGAAAATGCTCTGTGCATTAACAAAAGAAACTTCTTAGTTTGTCTGACAATACAGTATCATCTTTAACGCTTGTTTTAAACAGTTTTGGTGAAAATGAAAAACAGGATTTTTTTTTCAAACTGCTATATCTCCGGAGTGCAACATGCTATGCATATCTAACAAACGCCTAAATGAAGTTGTTGAAAAGGTCTATCCAGCTACAGTGTATGTGGATATCTCAAGTTTATATTTTTGCTACAATCTGACTCATATTCACGGAGCGGGTCACATATTTGTGTGGAGGGGACTGTGGCAAGCTGTGGTCTCACCACTGGTCTGCTCGTGCATGGTTTGGGCTTAAAGGCCAACTCCCACGGGTGAGCCAGTCCTGGCTATCACCAGGGAACTTGTGGGTGTGTTCAATGTGCATGTACGTGGGCGCACATAAGGCGGGTTGTGGGGTACCGGAACAATGGGTGGGTACTCAGAACAATGGGACCACTCCTTGTGGAGTACATTTTTGGTACCCCATAAGGTTTTCACGAAACTGGTTATTTGGAAATAACTCAAAAAGGAGGAATTTCCTAGGTATGTTTATCTGTCGCAAATACCGTAGAACTATCTTATATAAGGGACGTTCGCTAGAAATTTCAGCCTAGGAAAGTGATTCTGGTTCGAAAGGGAGCAATTTGAATAAGGCTTTTCTGGGAGTGTTTGTTTAGTACACGAGAACAAAGGGAATTCCCCACAAGTATACGCATGTAAGGGTGCGTGTATGTGTGTGTGCGTGCGTGTGATGACAACATCCACATCGACAAATCAGTCCAAATCTCATGCACTCACCACACCTGCGGCCAGTACCAGAGGCTAGGACCGGCTCGCTCAATGTCCAATTACCACTGTGCTCCATTCAATCAAACCGATCGTAACTCGCGATCAATCGCAAGACGATGGGTAATGCTCAGGAACCGTACAGCCTAGTATCAGAACTGTTCAAGGGGTTTTCCGTCGTACGTGCACACGTGAGTTGAGTTACGATGCCTTGCAAGGCTTTGTGAAATCTACCTCTGATCACGTTGTTGACAATGAATCCACATCTGCGGGCAATTATATCAGAGAGCCACTTAAGCACTGAAATCTGCTTCTGCATGAAGAAACCGTAGCCTATACAAAGCAGGTTCCCAGCCAAAGACTCCACTGAACTGTACAGCAAGCAACCGATATCCACATGAAAGATTCTGCCTTTGAGAAAGTCCTGCTAGGATTGAGACGTCAGGCCCTCTAAATTTTGGAGAGCTTTGGTATCGAATCGAGTCAAATTCAATCCAAGCAAAGCACATTACCTTGTACATGATTGTCACATTGTCAGCCAGAGGATCTGCATTGTGCATGACCAGCTTCAATGGGACAGTGAAGGAGCTGTAATAGCCGCAGTTCTAATAATAATAATAATAAATTAACATTGATATTGCGCAGTCTTCATGAAAACGATCATACATGATACATAACAAACAAAATCAAAATTCATTTAAAAATGGACTTAAACCACTTACAAAAACTAAATTATCTCAAAATGACTTAAGGTGATATACAAATATGTTGCAAACTGCTTACTGACTAAAATTACCAAAATGTAAATCTAAACTTTAGTGGGCCTGACGTTTCTATCCTAGCAGGACCTTTCTCAAAGGTACTCTACCTTAGAGAAAGGTACTCTACCTTTGAGAAAGGTCCTACTAGGATCGAAACGTCAGGCCCACTAAATTTTAGATTATCTCAAAATGACTTAACCAAACAATAATACATAGCAATAACAATTAAAATCCTATTAAAAACCTCTCCACAAAGTGAAAACACAAACAGAAAGAGAACCAAAATAATAATGTGGGAATGCTTTAAATTTGCAATTTGAGAGTAAACAATTACTTAGTTAAAAGCCAATTTAAAAAGATAAGTCTTTATTTTACACTTAAAAATAGCAATAGACTGAGATTGTTGGATTTCAACGGGCAACTCTCTAACCGAGAGAAGAATAAGAAATAGCACTGTGACTATTGGCAGGATATAGAAAATATCTACATGTAGGCCTATTGTAAGTTGTACAGTATTTCACCACCCAACAAACTAGCATTGGAAAAAATATGCAGTGCCCTATTCTATATCTTAAACTGTGTTCCCATATTTTACTACCAAAATATATATCTAGTTCAGTAGTACAATAAGTGCACCCAGGTTATGTCTGATATACCTGTGCATGGTGATACATGTAGCAAAATAAAACACCACAGGTCGACATTTATTAAATCACAGGGCCAACAGTAAAATATATCATCAGGTCAATAGTAAGATACAGTACTATACACATGGTACATGTATATCCACAGGTCAATAGTTGAATATTTCTCCAGATCAATATAAAGGTCAATAGTAAAAAATGTCTCTAGGTCAATAGTAACAAATATCCCAAGGTCGATGGTAAAATACATCTTAGTAAAATGAAGACTTGAGGCTAATAGTAAGATATATCCCCGGTCAATGCAAAGCTACAACTGTATATGTACCGGTATGCATGCAAGTCTCTCAGTCAAAAGTGAAATATCATCTATTCCCTTTAGGTGATATACAAAAATGTTGCAAACTGCTTACTGACTAAAATTACCAAAATGTAAATCTTAAATTTTAGTGGGCCTGACGTTTCGATCCTAGCAGGACCTTTCTCTGCCTTTGAGAAAGGTCCTGCTAGGATCGAAACGTCAGGCCCACTAAATTTTAAGATCTATTCCCTTTGTTATTTATTTATATAACACCCTGCAGGGAAGATGTAAAGCAATTAACAGTGAAGCAATAGTTAATACTCTGTACTGTACCTGGACGTTGATGCCTTTGATTTCCAGTGACGGGTTGGTGGGCATGTTGACGTTCTCCTGAAACCGTTTGGCTACTGTGTCCAGGTTCCCGTGAAGCAAAGGCTGGACATGATACGGGGAGTAACATATTTACTTATGGATGGTAAATAAGGGTATTTCGAAGTTGCCATGGTTAATAGTATTCTCAGAAATCAACCTGATAGTGAACTAGTTTCCAATAGTTAATACAAAAAAACTGTTGCAAACTGCTCACTGACTAAAATGACCTGCAATACATGAATTTCAAAAGTTAGAGGGCCTGACGTTTCGATCCTAGCAGGACCTTTGAGAAAGGTCCTGCTAGGATCGAAACGTCAGGCCCTCTAACTTTTGAGATTTAGTTTCTGGAGGGGATCATCGTTGATACTTTAGTCTCCACCACACACAGCATCAAATGGATTCCCTTATTCCCATCAAACCCTTTCATCTTCCATCAATCAATCAATCAACCTCCTTTTTCTTCCATCCATCCTTCAAATGAACCCCCACAATTTTCCCTCTAACCAACTGCATCCACTACTTCTTCCCTCGCTTCTTTTACTCAACGCCTTGCTACTCCATCCTAGATATTTTGTTCAGTCTTCTTAGTGACCCGAGGTTGTCCTTATCAGGTCAGAGAGGCGATTTTTGGTTTCATAGTGAATTTACTGTAAAAAGCGCCGTGAAATCACAGTGACTTTTTAGTTTCACGGCGAAATGACATTTTCACCCCTTTTTCACGGTTTAGATGTTCATAGTGTCAAAAGGGTGACTTTTGTTGGCAAAATCGACCAACAATTACAATGCTACGCCTGTACTGTACTGTACATCTAATCAACGTGCACATTGTATATGGCATCAAAACGTGCAGAAGGGATGAGAGGACAATTTGTAAGCCAAATTGAATCAATCTCGGCATATGCGAACAGTAACAAAATCTGCCCTTGGTTGGGTTAATTTCCCTCCTTTAGCTTACCAGTAGAGATAATGAGAGACTCTAATGCTCCAATGCTTTTTTACTTTCACTGCAAAACAACATTTTCCCCTTCTTTTCACTTTGTAGATGTTCATAAGTGTTTCCAACGTTCCCTGCAATTTGACGTCCATTGCTTCTGACTTGTATTCCACTATTCTTCACTTAGCATTAAACAAAAGTGAAATTTGGGTTGGCAAGGGGATCCTGTGGCTCATGGCTCTCTTGTGCTTAAGCACATTTTGGCACTTAAGCGGCTCTATGAAATTGACCCCAGGTCAGAGAGGCATTACTGTAAAAAGCGGCGTGAATATTTGTTTCACTTTCACTGCAAAACAATATTTTCACTCTCTTTTCACTTTGTTTCCCGGCCTCCCTCCGCCCATCCCAACCCTCCTCTCCCCTCCCACCTCTCCGTGCCCTGCTCTCTCACCATCCGGTTGGTATCCTTGGCGGCCTTGACCTGCTCGGCAACGACGTTGACGTTCTCCAGGAGCGCCTCCTGGAGACGGAACTGCTGCCTCAGTCCGGCCGAGCAGACGCTGAGCAGAGCGCCCAGGATCATCACGATCCGCTGCTTGTACTGCTGCTCACGGAGGCTGTCCTTCAAGCACCTTAGACACGGAGAAGTACGGGCAAAGGTTGACTCAGAACGCCTTGCTACATGTACTTCCATCCCTGCTTCAGACCAGCTACAGTACCTCATCCTTCCATCCCTCTTGCATCCCTCAATAGGTTCTTTGTATGAAAAACGCATTCTTCTGAAAGTCCACAGCATTATGTCTGACCCCTCACACCCACTGCACCTTTCTTTGTGTTACAGAAGAAGTACGGGCAAAGGTTGACTCAACGCCTTGCTACATGTACTTCCATCCCTGCCTCAGACCAGCTACAGTACCTCATCCTTCCATCCCTCTTGCATCGCTCAATAGGTTCTTTGTATGAAAATGCATTCTTCTGAAAGTCCACAGCATTATGTCTGACCCCTCACACCCACTGCACCTTTCTTTGTGTTACAGAAGAAGTACGGGCAAAGGTTGACTCAACGCCTTGCTACATGTACTTCCATCCCTGCCTCAGACCAGCTACAGTACCTCATCCTTCCATCCCTCTTGCATCGCTCAATAGGTTCTTTGTATGAAAATGCATTCTTCTGAAAGTCCACAGCATTATGTCTGACCCCTCACACCCACTGCACCTTTCTTTGTGTTACAGAAGAAGTACGGGCAAAGGTTGACTCAATGCCTTGCTACATGTACTTCCATCCCTGCCTCAGACTGGCCACAGTACCTCATCCTTCCATCCCTCTTGCATCCCTCAATAGGTTCTTTGTATGAAAAACGCATTCTTCTGAAAGTCCACAGCATTATGTCTGACCCCTCACAACCACTGCACCTTTCTTTGTGTTACAGTCGGTCTGGCGTTCGCTTGTGTGTCCCCAAGACTATTCGCTCCCGGTTTAGGCAGGCGTTCAACCAAAACGCTTTTCACATTTTCAATGGATACTCCAAGCGGTAGATGACTACATGTATATATCATGGCTGAGCCTTTTTTACCCTATTGCAACAGACGTTGCATCTGCGTATGTTAATGTTTTTATGTGACTTTCTGGTGTATCCGTGGGTTTACTTGGATAATTGTATTGGATGTATATGTGTAATCTGTGTATTATTGATTTCTCACAGTATTTATATGCTTTTATCACATGTTTTATCTTGTAACATGTTTTGTTCCAGTGGAAGGCAAATTTCTATGTCTTTATGTGGATAATAAATTAAATCAATCAATCAATCAATCAATCCAACATGGCTTCTAATCCTTTCTCTTCAAAAACAACCTCCCTCCTTCAAAAAAATCCTCCCAATCCCTCTATCCTTTCTTCAATCAACCTCCTTTTCCCCCTTATCAAAAGGGTGACTTTTGTTGGCAAAGTTGACCAACAATTACTATGCTACGCCTGTGCTGTACATCTAATCAACGTGTACATTGTCTATGGCAGCAAAACGTGCAGAAAGGATGAGAGGACAATTTGTAAGCCGTATTGGATCAATTTCAGCAGACGCGAAGTAACAGGACAAAATCTGCCCTAGTCTGGGTTAATTTTACTTCCTTGAACTTACCAGTAGAGATAATGAGAGACTCTGATGCTCTCAATGGATCGCTCAATCAGAAATCGGGAGAGAGCAGAATCGTGATAGCTCTCGTATTTCAGCGCCTTAAATGGAAACAAAAAACAATAAAAAAGCATGACCAAGACCAACTTGGCACTTCTTATTTCATTCAAAACTTGTAAACCTATCTAATGGGTAGGGTTGGAGACCAGTAGTTGTTTGAATTGGTCCGTTGCCAAATGAGGAACTTTTTTTTCTTCTCCACATTTATTTATTTTTATTTTCTATTTCTATAGGTTTTATTGCAAAGTGTTTCTTTGATTGCAATACCAAAACATTTTTCAAAATGCTTCCTTAAATGAGCAAACTGCAAATCTGAACATTTGTAGGACTTGATGATTCAATCCTAGCTGGACCTTTCTTAAAAGTTGAGAAAGGTCTTGCTAGGTTCAAAACATCAGTCCTAGTATCAGCCTAGTACAGCCTAGTATCAGAACTGTTCAAGGGGTTTTCCATCGTACGTGCACATGTACATGTACATGTAAGTTGAGTTACGATGCATCACAAGGCTTTGTGAAATCTACCCCTGATCACGTTGTTGACAATGAATCTAGGTTCAAAACATCAGTCCAGCTTCATTTTCATGAGTTCTTCTCTTTACTGCCCACCATCAGGAATACACACTGCCCAAAACGCTGAGTTACCGGCTCTTTTTAGAGCCACACTCCGTCAAAAAAGAGATGTTACATGATGTCACTGTAAACCTTCCACTTCCCCTAACCCAACTTTCAAGTCATATCAAAAAGCTTGTAACTGATTGAATAATGAGATAGGGCTTTATTGCTGGTTAAGAGGGCTTTGTCAGTGGGTGGATTTTATTCTTACTCAACAGTACCTGAACAAGTTGGGGTAGGTAGTCGCAAAGCTCGTCGTCCGTTATGCTGTGCATCCAGCGAACAGCTGTGCAACGAACCTCCTTGTCAGCAAATCTACGGCGAGAAACAGCAGGCCAGGGTCATATACCAAATATTGCATGGCTTGACAGGGAGATAGTGCTAACTATTGCCCCCATGTTACAAAAACCGGTACATGTAGTGTCATGCAAATCATATACAACTGGTGTTACAGAAGATAATACTGTATGGTTGGCCGGCAGATACTGTAGTGGCAGCTACCGGTATTGGCCTCATATTACAAATGGTGTCGTGCAAACCTTCAATTCTAATCTACTGTACCGGTAGTTTCTGTCATATAATGGTATGATTGGCAGGAAGATATTGGCATGTAAACTATTGCAGACATGGTGATATACAAAAATGTTGCAAACTGCTTACTGACTAAAAAATACCAAAATGCAAATATAAAATTTAGTGGGCCTGACGTTTCGATCCTAGCAGGACCTTTCTCAAAGGCAGTGTGACAAGGACAAAACAGATACATGTACACGAAGGAAGGGGGAAGAGAGTGAATAGGATCCTAGTGTACTATTCACTCTCTTCCCCCTTCCTTCGTCTACATGTACATGTATCTATTTCTCTGGACCTTTCTCAAAGGCAGACATGCTTTAACTTTTGACATGCAAACCTTCAATCTGTATCTCACTGGTGTCACACAAGATAACATTGCATGGTTGATAGAAAGATAGTGGCAGCTAATGTATTGCCCTCATATCATTACAACCAGTGTCATGAAAGTGAGGGAAGATAATACAGCCAACTGAAAGACAATTTAGGGGGAAAAGTGTGGTGAAATAAAAGTTCTACACTTTGTCTACCGCATTTACTTTTATTTGTTCATGCTTTGCAAATGCGATACACAAAAATGTTGCAAACTGCTGACTGACAAAAATTACCAAAATGCAAATCATAAAATTACGTGGGCCTGACGTTTCGATCCTAGCAGGATCTGACGTGGGCCTGACGTTTCGATCCTAGCAGGACCTTTCTCAAAGGCAGATAAGGCAGATTCTCTCTCTGCTTTTGAGAAAGGTCTTAACATTTTCTATCGCGAGCAACTAAGATTGCAGGATATTAGCATATTACGTAAGAGTGCACAGGCCATGGGCGTGGCAGTTCATTGATCGTTTTCAGCGCAGCTACGGACGTCTCCTTATAGCTCTCCCTAGTATACCTGCTGCACGCTGTAGTGTTATGTCTGAGACCAGTGAGGTTCGGTTTTCGGACAGTGGGATACGCTGTCCACAGGAACCTAAACAACTGTAACTATCCGCCCGTATAGCTCGACGCAGAAGAACGATGTTACCCAAGTTATTGCATTTAACATGTTCTTCTCTATTTCAGGTAGCCGGAGAAGGAGACGACAGTAGGCGATGTGGCGCGACAGAAAATAATTTATTCGAGTTTGAGCTCCAAATTAGCGAATAACTGCTAGGATCGAAACGTCAGGCCCATTAAATTTTATGCTTTGCAAAGGTGTACATGCATATGTGACCAGACATTTTCTTCTTCTGATTTCATTCGGCCTACATGTACACACTGTACCTTGGATGAAGCAGCTGCAGGGTCTGGACCGGTTTGACGGGGTTCCAGTTGCGGAGGAGGGAGTAGATGTCGGCCAAGCTGGCCCAGTCCCAGTTGGGTGCAACCTCCAGGATGCGGGGCAGCGCTGATGCGTTGTCATGGAGATAGTGTCGCTTGCTCCAGAGGAACATGGCATCTTCTGAGCTCAATCTTGTTTTCATTATAAACCAAATCAAAACCGGGATAAAAAAAATACCTACTTTTAAGAAAATGGCAAGTTTTGCATCTGGTGAAGTACTTGTTGCAAAGATATTGCATCTGGTAAGTAGTTTTTGCAATGATATTGCATCTAGTGATGTACATGTACTTGTTGCAATGATATTGCATCTAATGGAGTAGTTGTTACAATCATATTGCATCTGGTGAAGTACTTGTTGCAATGATATTGCATCTAGTGAAGTACTTGTTGCAATGATATTGCATCTGGTGAAGTAGTTTTTGCAATGATATTGTATCTGGTGAAGTACTTGTTGAAATGATATTGCATCTAGTGATGTACATGTACTTGTTGCAATTATATTGCATCTAATGAAGTAGTTGTTTCAATCATATTGCATCTGGTGAAGTACTTGTTGCAATGATATTGCATCTGGTGAAGTACTTGTTGCAATGATATTGTATCTGGTGAAGTACTTGTTGCAATGATATTGTATCTGGTGAAGTACTTGGTGCAATGATATTGCATCTGGTGAAGTACTTGTTGAAATGATATTGCATCTGGTGAAGTACTTGTTGCAATGATATTGCATCTGGTGAAGTACTTGTTGCAATTATATTGCATCTGGTGAAGTACTTGTTGCAATGATATTGTATCTGGTGAAGTACTTGTTGCAATGATATTGCATCTGGTGAAGTAGTTTTTGCAATGATATTGCATCTGGTGAAGTACTTGTTGCAATGATATTGCATCTGGTGAAGTACTTGTTGCAATGATATTGTATCTGGTGAAGTACTTGTTGCAATGATATTGTATCTGGTGAAGTACTTGGTGCAATGATATTGTATCTGGTGAAGTACTTGTTGCAATGATATTGCATCTGGTGAAGTACTTGTAGCAATGATATTGCATCTGGTGAAGTACTTTTTGCAATGATGTTGCATCTAGCATGTCTAGTGACGTACATGTATTTGTTGCAATGGTATTGCATCTACGGTAGTGAAGTAGTTGTGCAATGATATTGCATCTGGTGAAGTTCCTGTACTTGTTGCAGAGCCAGTTCCAGACCAAGGCCTGGGTTTTGGGCGCTATGACGTCCCAGATCACCGTAATGACTGGCATATCGGGTAAGGCCCTTTCTCCTTCGACGCTTCCTTCAGCCCATCAAAATCGGACGGCAACTGACTGAGTAGTTGTTGCAATGATATTGCATCTGATGAAGTAGTTGTTGAAATCATATTGCATCTGGCAAAGTACTTGTTGAAATCATATTGCATCTAATGAAATAGTTGCTAGTACAGCATCTGCATGTACACTACATGTGTACCGGTACATGTAAACTCCTTCCAACTGGTTAGTCTTCAAGTGCCATCACACTTACGAGCAGAGGGCATCTTTTTCCAGGATCTCCTGAATTCGGTACTGGTTGTGAGGCTCCAGGTTCCTGAAGTCAAAGACCTTGTCCTCCAGGGGCTTGATGTTGGGGAAGACGGTTCGCTGCTTGGTATCCTCAAAGTTGATCTGCCCACAAAACCACAGTAAAAAAAAATGATTTTTTAAATCGCCGCAATGGGGGAAAACGGTGCTCTCAACGAATGACTTACAGTCAAACACACAACTTGGGGAATGAGAGTAGCAACTTAGATAACTCAATGATGCCTGTGCCTGACAAAATGGCGGCCCCCAATGGAGCCAGAAAGCAAGATACATGAGGGCGCCATAGCACAACTGGCAAATGGCTCATTTGGGATGCGACCTCAAAATCTACTCCTGGTTTAAGCCTCTTTCAAGCTGACACAAAAGCAATTTGCAGCAAGTCATCAACGGTATTGAGGGTCACATAATGACAAGTGTGATTACATTTCCATCCCTGTGGGGCCATTTTCAAAGGCAGAATGTCTTTGCCCGGGCTGACAAAATTTGCAGCAAAATCATCAACTTCAGCAATAACGGTAATGGGGGTTGCACAATAACAATAAGTCCAATTACATTAACTAAGAGGGCAGGCCTTAAAATTTAGTGGGCCTGACGTTTCGATCCTAGCAGGACCTTTCTCAAAGGCAGAGTGACAAGGACAAAACAGATACATGTACATGTACACGGAGGAAGGGGGGGGGGGGTGAATAGGACACGGATGAGAAACAAAGGACAAAGAGTGAAGCTGGTAGGGAGAGATCAAAGGGAAGGGCAAGCGGTGGGGTAGGGATTAGTGAGAGGAGGGCCTGACATTTTCATCCCAGCAGGACCTTTCTCAGAGGTAAACTGTACTCGAGAAAGGTTTGAAAGAAAGTTTTGAAGGGCTGCAGATATAGTGGGGGTCTGGTTCCTTGTCGCCTGCCCTACTGCTGCTTGCAATTTGGGGTGATCACTTTGGCGTGCCAGACTATCCTTCATCCCTCACCTGTAGAATGACACTGGACTGGGTGAGAAGATTGGAGGAGCACGTTCCGATTGGGTTCACTGAGGAATCAGCCCACAGGCCAAGAAGGTGGCTACCAGTCTGCAACTCCCTGTAACAGCAGCAGCAACAACAGCAGCAACAATAACAGCAGAACGATACTCTGAAAGCACTTCAAAGCTGTTTGTAATTCTTACAAGCTCAGACGGTAAAAGCGCTGATGCAAAACTGGAGATCTTGCTTTCAACCCGCAACTACTGTACAGGCAGCTCTGAAGTATGCATTAGAAAGCAGGAGTTCAGGGCCCAATTTCATAGAGCCGCTTAAGCGTGAAAATCTGCTAAGCAGGAAAAGTCTTCATTGTGTATGCAGGATTACAAGATGCCCTGCAATTTGATGTCCATTGATTTTGACTTGTATTCCACTCTTCTTTACTTAGCGTGAAACAAAAGTGAAGTTTGGGTTGGCAAGGGGATCCTGTGGCTCATGAGTTTTTGCGCTTAAGCACATTTTGGCGCTTAAGCGGCTCTATGAAATTGGCCCCTGCTTTCCAATGCATACTTCAGAGCTGCCTGTATTTTTTTCAGCAGGCAATCGGGCAAAGCATTGAGCATACAGTGTTTAAATGCATGTTAAGTAGGGCATACCCTTGCTGAAGTACATTATCCTTAATGGAAAGTCATACTACACTGCACATGTACATGTTTATCTATATTTCACCATTGAGTAGGGTAAACCTTTTAGCAATAGTGATTAGGTTCACTTTTTCAGCTCCTGTCATCTTGTCTAGAATTGTACATGTTTTATCTTGTCCGATGTGATGATGATAAATAACATAAACATAATAATGAAGTTAATACAAAAACTGTTGCAAACTGCTCACTGACTAAAATGACCTGCAAAACATGAATCTCAAAAAGTTAGAGGGCCTGACATTTCGATCATAGATCCTTTTGAGAAAGGTCCTGCTAGGATCGAAACGTCAGGCCCTCTAATTTTTGAGATAAAAATTATAATAATAATAATAATAATAATAATAAACATCTCATTGACTTGGCCAAGCCTGTTGGGATAAGAACAGAATGACAATAGTTATGAACATCTAAACCATGAAAATGGGGTGATAATGTCATTTAGCCGTGGAAAAAAAAAATCATGGCACACAGTTAGGTTAGCCAAGTCATTTTCACGGTGTTTTCACCAGTGGTCTTCAAGGCCACATTCCTGGTGGTAAATGGCTAGAGGCAATTTAGAAGTATCTGGGAGTGACAGTTACAGGGACACCATACAGTACCTCTATGGGGGCTGGTGGTCCCTACTGGTAATTGAATTAGCCATCCCTCAAGGCGGGAGCTTCCCACCCTTGATATTCACGTTTTTTTCACATTCTCTTTAGTGACCTGAACATGTCCTTATCGGGTCAGAGAGGCGCTTATTTGCACGGTGAATTCACTGTAAAAAAAATGCACCGTGAAATCACAGTGACTTTTTAGTTTCACGGCGAAATGACATTTTCACCCCTCTTTCGCGGTTCAGATGTTCATAGTGTGAGAGGAGAAAAAAAAGGAAAATTGACCGACGTTCCTCGCGCCTCACCCTCGGAAGTTGAACATGGAGATGGCCACCCAGCCCAGCGTGGACTTGTCGGCACTGCGGACGTCCCTGCTGGAGCTGTCCTGCCCGTACAGGGTCAGAATGAGCCGCGCTTCCCTCGGTAGCTGGCTGACCGGTACGGGCAGCTCCAACCTTGGAGGTAAGACAGGCAGGGGATCGGAGAGAGTAAAACAGAGTCAGGAACACTCTGTGGTGACACGATAAAGATAGGGCAGCTCGACAGGGATTCAAACCACACGACCCGACTCCATCTATTAGGGTAAGACTTGAAGGTTGTTGCATGGTGGAAAACTTAGTGGAAAGTTTGCGGTGGGAGCTGCGAAGCGTCCCTAGTCTCCTTCCGTGAGAGCACCTTCCGATCTTATGGCCTGCTATATTAGCCCAACCCAGTCCACGCATAGAGCAAGGTTCTTGCTTTATGGTTAAATTGACTACCCCCTGGAATATAGCAAAGAACACGGCGTGTGGTCCTAAAATGTTTTCATTTTTCGTTCCACGGGTCAACAGAGAGGCGGTGTCACTGAATGGGATAACACAATCATTTTCACAAACACCATGCATATCTTCTCTTTCAGGAAGTGTGGGTCTGAAAAGAGCCAGTAAATCAACATTTCGAGTAGTGTGTACTCTGCCCATCTCCTGACGCGTTTTTTTTCTTTTTCTGTACCACTAATGCGACAGGTTTGCCCCTTAATTGCAATTGTGTGTCTTGAATGAAAACCAACACGATTTACCGGCTCTTTTCAGACCCACAGATAGCTCATAAACATTGACCAATTCCCTGTGGTCATGTTAATCCTTACTTGAAAACTCATCAAATGGGGGATAACAGTACGATAGTTGATTTAAAGGTATACAGAAATCAAAATTAACTTGGAGTTTAATAAATCGGTATTGTTATAAAACCCAAAGTGTCTATCAGTTTTGAGACCAACAATGATTAATTTAGCAAAAAAAACGCTATATTTTGGTCCTAAAATTGTGCCCCCCACTACGTCACATACAGAATTTGTGGTCAGCCTTGAGGTCGTGCGCTTTGCACTGGTCCTGCATTGTCTCTATTGTCTATCAGCCGTAAATACTGCACTGTCACGTGTGCAGTAGCGCACTTTATCATCTCAGCATTTCGATCCCCTCGTTCGGCTGCTTTTGGTCTGTATGAGACGTCACATGCTCACAGGGGGAATTTGGGGGGCAGGGCAAACTTTTTCAATGTTTTTGGGTGAAATTAGGCGCAAACAAAAATTGTAAAAATCAATCCTGTATTGATTATATTGTGAGCATTACATGTACCTAAGGAGAGTTTTTAGCTCTTTTCAAATCCTATTTATGTAGACCTTTAACAGAAAAAAGTATGCACTTTAATAGACAACATTACCGGATATAAGCAATAAATAGGTGCCAAATTTGGGAGCAATAGTACATGTACATGTACACACTGTTGCAAAAATCTATTGGGAGGCCGTAATGGCCCACCAAGAGACCAAACCATACCATAGGATCTCCGGACACAGCCCTGCCTTTTTAGGGTTCAAGGCCTGCACAGTACTTACTCTTGGTTCCAGGCCAGCTTGTCAAAGAAGGAACTATTGATGCGAACGGGCCAGGTGTCCGTCTGGAAATGGAGGGTGTTCCCGCCGTAGAAGAGCTGAGCCGAGACTGTGTAGAACTCATGGCTGGGAAAACCAAAGTATGGTTCAAATGGAAATAGTGAAATCATAGGACTCTGCTGCTCCTAGTTTGCTCATGCTTTGCAAATGGAAAACCCTCTGTTGTCCATTTCAAGTGAGTTTATCCATTTCGCGCTGGGTGGTTTTTACAGCGTCGATGACCACCATAAGGGGGTTTTTGAACAATGCATCATTTTCAAATCTCGCTAAAACAATCGGAAAAATATATTTTTTAAAGTGATATACATAAATGTTGCAAACTGCTTACTGACTACACTTACCAATATGCAAATCTTAAAATTTAGTGGACCTGACGTTTCGATCCTAGCAGAACCTTTCTCAAAGGCAGAGAGAAAGGTCCTGCGAAGATCGAAACGTCAGGCCCACAATATATTTCTGTAAAATAAATCGATAAGGGTATACTATGGGTACAAGAGAGTAAAACCTGGCACAATTCGGACGTCGTTGTGGCTTTTGTCAAGAGATTATCCGTTCGAAAAAGGGCCCATTATGCGTCGTCAATGGAGCGTAACTGCCTCCACTCCAGGCAGTCAAATCTTCGAGTTGGTCGGCCACAACTGAGCGTACAGATTGCGGTAAAGAATGTGGGTGGAATTCCACTGGCTTACCGACGACCATTAGGCTGTGTGACATGCCAACACAATGTCCCCCGCGTGCTTTCAACGACAGCGCGGACGTATCCCTCATCCACAGTGAAGGTCCCACAATTGTACAATTAGGCCTACTGCTGCTAATCAGTCAGTCAGTTTTTCATTTATTTGTTTGACCACAGATAAGAATTCATTAACATACATGTAGGCTCATGATCTTCAGATCTTGACTGAATTGGAGACCAAAATGCAGGCAATTCAATTGGTGAATTTAATTGCGGCGACGAAAGGATGGACAGACAGACAGATGGTCAGCCGGCCTGACAGACAGAAAGACAGACAGCGGGACAGACAGACGAACAGATGGGATGGACAGTACTATAACATAAGGTTGTATAGCTAGGCAGCTCGCCAATAAGGGGAAACAGGTCCTTACCTGTTCCTCATGTTGGTCGGCAGTCGGTGGGCAGAGGCCACGCAAACCCGCAGGCTGTGACCTTTGACCGAGACCTCCTGCACGGGGTTGGGCTCCGCCGCCGCCGCCGCAGTCCCCGACTCCTCCCCGCCGTTGCTGCCCGGACGGAAGTCGGTGTCGAAGGCCGCGCAGTACATGTCCACCAGCCGCAGGGCGGCCGCCGTGATGCGACCCAGGGCCGCCTTGGGGTCGGAGGTCTTCTGGAGGTCGCGCACGGCGTCCGAGATCTCGTTGGGCTCCACGCCGGCCAGGGTGAAGCAGAGCGCCTTGACGGTCTGGATCAGGGGACCGGCTTTGAGCGGGGCACCAGTCTGCGATACGAGAGAAAGAAGTGGCAATGTACAAAGCAGTATACTCTTGAAATCTGACAGACAGACTTGCGCAGTGTCTTCGCAATTGACGATAGAGCCTTTATATACAGTTACGGTATTTCAAAAAAGGTGAAAAAATTGTACACTAAAATGACCAAAATGCAAATCCTATACATTAGGAGGGTCTGAAGTTTCATTTCTAGCAGGTCCTGCTTGGATCGAACAGATTCTACCTTTGAGAAAGATCCTGCTAGGATCACAAACTCAGGTCATTCAAATTCATACCCAAAACAAAACGAAAGCCAACACTTTCACATCCGGTCTTAATTTCTTCTCCCTAAAGTGTTCCAAAATTTAGCACTTTTTGTCTGGAAGGTTTTGCCACTTGTGTATAAATTTTCGAACTCATATTGGTTCTATCTAACAGTAGGAATTACACAATGTATTTCTTCCATAATTCTTCCACAATCAACTGAGAGGTATATTTCCAATGTAAAGTAACCCTTTACATGATGTCATAGATAATCTCCTCACAATCATACATGTACTGTACTTCTCAATGAATCCCTTAAAAAAATGATAAAGCAAGGGACAGTATATATCTTATTCTGACCTTGGCTGCAGTCCGGAGTTTGTCTGATTCAGTGTTGAAAGCATTTAGAAGGACATCGAGGCCTTTCCTACAAGATAGATCCAAACCAAAATATGTCTGAATTTCAAATCCAGCACAAACTGACACAGCCACAATCCTTCCTCTAGTACATGTAAGTTCGGGAAGAAAGAACTTAAAGTGATAAACAAAATTGTTGCAAACTGCTTACTGACTAAAATTACCAAAATGCAAATCTTAAAATTTAGTGGGCCTGACATTTCGATCCAAGCAGGACCTTTCTCAAAGACAGGACCTTTCTCTGCCTTTGAGAAAGGTCCTGCTAGGATCGAAACGTCAGGCCCACTACATTTTAAGAAGAAAGAACTTGTACACTGCAGTGTAATTCAAAATGTACAAGAGGAATCTTTGGGGTTGAGAAAAACAAATTTGTGACTAGAGCTAAGATATTTCATTCTCCCTAATTGTCAAAAAAATTCCAGCCTATCTCTTTGTGGTTCATGAGAACGAAAAACATGCACCAATGTCTGTTTTGATTTTTTATTGACCAAAGAAAAATGCAACCAAATCAAATGAAAGAAATAATGTAAATGATGTATACATGTACATGTGTAAGAAAAACAAACATACAAAATCATCAGCATGCTTTATCTTTCTGCAAGCTTGTTCCACTAAAATACATTTTCCTGTTATTTTTTCTAAAATGGCAAAGATGTTCAAAATGGACAGGGACATGAATCTGAGACATCTACATGTACAGTAGTTTAATGTAACTCTTACCACCTGAGCTAGCGAGGGCTTACACAGTAGATGGTGGCCTTCCAAAACAGCGAACTTTGTTCGTCTTTTTTTTATCAGTGTTTCTTTCATATCCTTGTTTGAAAGTTTGGAATACTTTGCAGTATGCCTATATGCTTCAACCAATTGTTTACTACATGAAAATACATATCTACATGTACAGGTACAAATGTAGGTCAATCAGGAATTTATGAATTATTTATACTGCATTATTTCCAAATGCATATTTAAGTTCACAACAAAAACGATTATGTGAACATTGTTAAGTTGGGAATTATTTGTAAGTGATCTTATTTTTCTATGTTTTAAACATTCTACAATTTGGTCCCTTTGCATTTTTCGTCCATGCGTTACCATGCCAACAGATCATCAAATGCACATAATGCTCATGGATCCCATAAAGTTGCTGCTTTTTTTTTTAGTATACTTACTGCTCAGATTGCTCAGTCATTTGGAAATTCCATCTGTATTTTTCAGTCAAAGTTGGGCGTAAACATGGCGGGAATGAGAGGGAGGGGGGATTTTCTTTGTTTGCGTAAATCAATGGCCATATTCAGAGCTCCTGTCAGTGCGGAGTGGAATAAACGCTGTCACAGCCGGACATCATTTCCTGCCGAGGTCAAACACTTGTTTCCTTAGCGCTGGCTCAGGCTACTTCTGTGGGGCCCCAACCATTCATATAGATTACATGGCGCATGTAAACTTCTACTACTTCTACTTGGTGATATACACAAATGTTGCAAACTGCTTCCTGATTAAAATTACCAAAATGCAAATCTTAAAATGTAGTGGGCCTGACGTTTCGATCCTAGCAGGACCTTTCTCAAAGGCAGAGTCTTTGAGAAAGGCAGAGCCTTTGAGAAAGGCAGAGTCTTTGAGAAAGGCAGAATCTTTGAGAAAGGTCCTGCTAGGATCGAAACGTCAGGCCCACTACATTTCAAGACTACTTCTACTTGACGGACGTGTCAGAGATAAAGTTCACAATGCCTTGCCAAACATCTCTCTGTCCAACATCAATGTCTGCATGTCTGCTATATCATGCCCAATATCTCTTGCAATGCACTTGATATGGTTCAGAGGTCATCTTCCTTCGTTTGGGCAGGGTAGTCTCAGGGAAATCACACCAGATGTAGTTTGATAAGTAAGCACTCTGTTTTATATCGTCAATCCATTGCAAAATATCAAAGCGAGGAATCAAGAGTGGTTTGCGGCATCCTGTGCACGTGCCCGTGATTTTTGTTTCCCAAATGCTAACTCCTTGATTCAAATTCAAATCTCAAATCTACTTCTTGCCAGATTGCTACTTCAAAGGTTGGCCTTGTAACACCTCTCTCTTTAGTCTAAACCTATCTAATCTGTACTAAGGCAAAGAGCTGGCTCCAACAAACAGATTGTTTTTGAGTTAAAGGGGCTCCTTCCTAAAAGAGAAATTAAAGCTAAAGGTGACCACCCTCCAGTAAAGGGACTTACTTGGAGACCGCAGTAGTGACTGGCCTCTCAAAAAGTGACAGGAAGTTGATCTGGGAAATATCGCTCCTATCGTCTTCAATCTGGTAGAGAAAATAAAAAAGGGAAATCATGACATTGGCAATTGGAATATGGTCCAGCAGTTTCCACTTCCTACAATTAAAACTTTGGGAAAAAAACATTTGGGATATTGTTATTGAACACGGGTGGTAAACTTTCTTTGCTTCGAGGAGTTGTTGCCATCCTATAGATCTCAGCAAAAGTATTGCCCCCAAAAAATAATTGACACGCAAAATAGCATATTATGTTGTGTATTAAAAGTGCATTATCATCTGTTCAATTTCAACAAATGTTTGGCTGTATTTGCTAATTAATGAACTTTCAAGTGTGGTTTGATACTGACCCACCAAAATAAAAAAAGGGGAATCATAACTTTAGGGAAAACATTTGGGATATCATATTGTTACTGAAGAAAGGTGCTAAACTCTCTTTGCTTGGAGGTGTTATTGCCATTTTATAGATCTTAGTAAAGGTATTGCCCCCCCCCCCCCAAAAAAAAAAAAATTGACATCCCCCCTCCAAAAAAAGGCCAAATACATGTATATGTAACTTATTATGTTGTGCATTAACATTTGTACAGTATCAGGTGATATACAAGAATGTTGCAAACTGCTTACTGACTAAAATTACCAAAATGTAAAGCTCTGCCTTTGAGAAAGGTCCTGCTAGGATCGAAACGTCAGGCCCACTAAATGTTAAGATTTGTTCAGTATCAACAATTGTTCTGTTGTACCTGGTAATTGCTAATTAATGAGCTTTCAAGTGATACTGACTCATGTAATTCCGACTCAAGAAAACACAGAATAATGTGGAAATTGCACAAATTTGACCGACATGCAAAAGACAAAATATAATGTACATGTATGACACCACACTGTATGAAAAAAAAAGTCCCGAAGCCATATTGACATCATCTCAGCAGATGTGAAGTTACAGAATTTTTTCAGCAAGAGGAACCATAATCAAAATCCCCCCCACTAACCTCTTGCCTAGTTAGAGTTAAAACAATGTAACAAAGCACAGGTATTTCAACTTGATTCTTTAAGATCGAATGTTTTGACATCTCAAAATTTAGTCGGGCCAGACGTTTCGATCCTACCAGGACCTTTCTCAAAGGCATCTGCCGCAGAAAGTGAACCAGACACTCTCGGGTCACAAAATGAAGCTGGCCAAGAGATCCGACTCAGATTTACCTTTACAGTGAGAACCAAATCACTCCCCAAAAATGTCGCCTGCTTACCGTTCGTTTCAAGTTGCTCTTCATCTCCGCTCGATGGAGCAAGACCAGCTTGACGTCCCGATCCAACTTGAGACACTCCTGAACATACTCATAGCTGCTCAGCTTAATGTCGCTGGAATAAAAAAAAAAAAAATATGAATTCAGAGGGGACAGTCACTTTTAATATAAGCCGGAAAATGCAGCAAGATCAGAAACCTACAGCATAGTGGATGTAGAAAGTAAGGATGTGCTTTTTGCCGATGCAACATGGAGTGTCACTTTTACGAAGAGATGTGGTTCTTAGAAGATGAGTGAGCATTTAGCCAGGATATTTTTATGTTATGAAATCATCATTTTTTTGTTCTTTTTTTTTTTTTTTGGGGGGGGGGTCTTTGAGAAAGGTCAACTTTACAGGAAATTTACAGAAAACAGAAAAAGGCCAAATTCCTTGGTCTATTTTTAGGTTTTCGGAGATGATGGGGCTATCCCATTCATTGTTCTTATGGTTTATGGTATTTTAGATTTTCTGGTATTATAATGAAGCACATGTAAATTTCATACTCTTTCCACGGGTATAGTTTGCTTGAGTTTAATTCTGTTGACAAAAACTGTCATGGACCATTTTCTCTTGTGATGCAGGTTTTGAGTGTGATAGGGGCTTCGGCAGGAACACTGTCTACATGTATGTGGTATGTGCTATGACAAGTCAGGCGGACATGGGTTAAAGCATCTGCACTAGAAAACTGGAGTCGAAATGGATTCAAATCCCACTTGAGCTTCCCCGTCCTTTTTTTTCAAGCAGGCAATCGGGCAAAGCAAGAAGCCTATCAGAAGTTTCGCACTTACATGTACAGGCAAAACATCATTGAATTACACTCTTCAGGATCCTGACCATGATTGTTTTGTGAAACGCAGTGGCTGTTGTTACGGCAGTCGCCCGTGTGGTTCCCTGACTTCACAGTATTTGTCAGGATGTTTAGCTCTTGGAACCAGACTATCAGCTAATAGACTGGTTCACCAGCCTGCAATGCTGACGAAATACAATCAAGTCAGGGAACCACAAGGGCGACTTGTGAAAAGGGGCAGACTGTAGGTGATATACAAAAATGTTGCAAACTGCTTACTGACTAAAATTACCAAAATGCAAATTGAATTTATATTCACAGGGGCAGACTGTGATCAAACCAAAAAATGGAGACTTACTTGTGAAGATATTCTGCATAGCCCGGCACTTTAAGGATGTAGGATTTGCTAGAAACATCCGACACTTCCTCGTGGCAAAGCGCTTGGCTGATCACATGCTGGACATATATATTCACTGCAAAAGCATTTTTGTTTTAAAAACATCCCGTTACTTCACTTGAAAAAAAAAAAGGTTTTCCCCCCCCTTTTGTGATCCCCCAACTGCCATTGCCAGGTTTACAATTTCAGTTTGCATCTAAATGTTCAGTACATGAAAACAGGAGTACATGTACAGTACTTATGTTCCCTGGAGATTTACGGCATACTGTATGTATGATTACCGTATATCTTATGCTTCTGACTGGCAACCCCACCCCCAATCCGGCAAATTGTTTTGACCATACAATGTACGGTTTATCTCCAAGTAACATGCCCCCATTTTCATTCAGATGAAAATGAACAATTCATATCTATAACAACACAACAAGATAGAGGAAAACTGACTGTAATTTTCTAACAACTTGAGAAAATGTCAAAGAAAATTTGACCTATTGGAAGAAAATTGGAAGAAAACAAAGAGAATCAACGGCATTAACTGGTTCAAACAACATGCACAATTTCTGGTACCATCACCAAAACAGCCAATCTACAGAATGAGAAATAATTAAACTTAACCCTTACCTTCCTAAATCCTCAGAAATCCTCTGGGCTAAAGCAAAGGACTTCAGAGGATTGAGGCTGAATAGGTTATGAAGGTTCCAAGGATTTCAGAGGATTGAGGCTGAATAGGTTGTGAAGTTTGGAAGGATTTCTGAGGATTGAGGCTGAATGGGCAAACTACTGGAGAAGGATTTGGGAGGATTTAGGCTGCATGGGGTTCGACTGAAATGAGGATTTCAGAGGATTGATTTTCAAACTGCATTGGGGTCTGTAGTTATGCTTGGTTCCAAACCACACATTCATAGTCATCCCATGGGCAAACTCACCCACTAGCTGCTGGCCATTCCCATTCCCTGGCTATGAGGATTTCAGAGGATTGAGGCAGTGGGCACCACAGTTTTTGTGTACGGTGGCAAATTTCAGAGGATTTCAGAGGATTGAGGCTGGTAGCCCAAATTTCATACTCAAAATCAGAGGATTTCAAAGGATTCAGGTAGGTTCCTAGCAAAAAGGGTCTAGGACATTAGGGTTAAGGATACTACATGTATGTAGGCCTATTTTGTTTTGCACTGTGGCCTTAAGCTGTTAAGAAGATGATTTGGTGCCCTTGCACATAAGTGCAAACATTCTGAAGAGCGCCCTCTATCGGTTGTGCAAAGAGCATATTCAAGCACATACCATCGCATGTGAAGATGATGGGCTTGTTGGTGCCTGACTGGAGGAGTACCACTTTGACGCTGGTCTCCATATCTGCGTGGCAGTGGTTAATGAAGACGGGGCTGTGGATATAGCCAGGGTTGGTGGCACTGTCCTCGTACTTGTAGCCATTCCGTATTCTAGAAAGGAAGGTTGGTAACAGCGACAGTGGTATCATTGATCATTCCATTGTACATGTACATACAAAGTGCATGCTCACATATTTCATGAGACGTGACAGGAAAGCACAGTTAGCATGGTTAGTCTTACTGATAAATAATAACAACTTATGGAGGCAAGTTTTCAGTTTAATACCTACATGTACATGTACTGTATACACCCTAAACGGGTTGGGATACATAATACATACCGGTACGTACATGTACATATCAAAATTAGCCATTGTCTGTCACACCCATGCCACTTGCTGAAAAAATTGACTTCCTTAAAACAAAACATTATTTTGTGACGAGTACAACGTGTGTCAACGAGACGATGGTCAGCTACATTGTACCGGTACATGTCATGTACATGCATGTACATGTACATAGCAGCTGTGTACAAAACACGCACTTCACAATTCCTACATGTACACGTGTACATGCATGACATGTACACATTTACGTACAGTGTACATGCCACACATAGGCCTACAGGTACATGTAGGTACATAAAATCATGATTTTTGTGAAAACTGCAAACTTGTCCAATAAGTTTTGTTTGGAAAGTTGTTGTTTCTGACATTGGCTATTGACCACATACTGTGTATGTGCATACATGTACTGTACATGTACATGTACCATATGCACACAATAAGGGTCTGATGAGGATTTAGCTTTGATTGAAGTACATGAACACACATGTACATGGCTAACCCTTGCTTCTGTCGTGTCTTCTTTATCACCTTACCTTCCCTCTCCTCTTCCTCTCTTTCCCCTACTCATCTGACACATCCTCATCCTCCTCCTACTCCTCATGCTCATTATTACTTTTCCCTACCGACACCACCAGACCAAATTCTTATACTTCTTTCCTACATGTACCGGTCCACATTGTACATGTGCCTACCTTGCTACAGTCCTTGAGAAGGCTGCAGCCTCTTCGTCTTTCTCTGTCGCCAAGTCGAAAAGTCCATCACCAAAGAAGACTTTAGATGCCTGGTTAAAAACAAGAAGTGAACAGAGTGATGGATAGGAGGACCGGAGGAACTTAAAGATATACAGAAATTAAAATTAAAAACTTGGGGTTAAATAAATCGGAATTGTCATAAAACCCAAAGTGTTTATCTTTTATGAGACCAAAAATGATTAATTTAGCCAAAAAACGCTATTTTTTGGTCAAAAAAATTGTGCCCCCCACTTTGGAGACGAACGTACATGTACTATGTCACATAAAGACAGGTATACAGAATTTGTGGTCAGCCTTGAGGTCGTGCGCTTTGCACTGGCCCTGCATTGTCTCTATTGTCTATCAGCCGTAAATACCGCACTGTCACATGCGCAGTAACGCACTTGATCGTCTCAGCATTTCAATCGCCTCACTCGGCTGCTTTTGGTCTGTACTGTGTATGTGACGTCACATGCTCACAGGGGGAATTTTTGGGGGCGGGGCGAACATGGACTTTTTTCAATGTTTTTTTGGCGAAATTAGGCGCTAGGCTAACAATTTTTTTTTTACTCAATCCTGTGGTCGATTTCACCAAACTCA
This sequence comes from Luidia sarsii, assembly GCA_949987565.1. Classification (NCBI taxonomy): domain Eukaryota; kingdom Metazoa; phylum Echinodermata; class Asteroidea; order Paxillosida; family Luidiidae; genus Luidia; species Luidia sarsii. The sequence goes on along the minus strand of OX465120.1, from coordinate 4,291,682 downwards.
TCGTAACTTACGATCAATCACAAGGCTACATGTATGAGCGATGCACAGAAACCAGTAGTATCACAACTAACGATGGGTTATCCATCGTACATGTAAGTTGAGTTACAGTATGATGCATCGTAGGGCTTTGTGAAATCCACCCCAGTATTGATTAGGCTATATTGTGAACATTACCTTGGAGAGTTCTTAGCTCTTTTTCAAATCCTATTTCTGTAAACCTATAAGGACCAGAGGAACTGAAAGGTGCAAAGGTACAAAGGTACAAAATAATGAAGAAATGAAAGGAAGGAATGGTGGAACTGAACAAAAGTGGATGAACAGACCTGACAAGAGAATGAAGGAACGATTAATTAAGGAACAAAGAAATTAAGTTTACGTACATCGGCTTTCTTGGCTGCAGACATCGTGTGCGTCGATGACGGTCGCCACGGCTCAGGCTTGGCAATATCCGCACCCGATACGGGGCGCCCTCCCACAACACTCGTCGGTCTGCGTGTGACAACATCTGATTTGGCATCGCTTTGGGCACCTTTGAGATTATCATTTGAAATGATTGAAATTGAATTGTAATTGAAATCATTCAAAAATATTATTTAGCGGTCAAAAAAACAAAGGAAGGATTTTCAATTGATGAGAACTTGTTTGCAGAACTTTTGAGAAGATTTGTTTTTACGATGCTAAAAAGGTAGATTTGGCATCGCTTTAAGCACCTTTGAGATTATCATTTGAAATAATTGAAATTGAATTTCATTGAAAAAATTATTTAAAGGTCAAATAAACAATGGCAAAGGATTTTTAATTGATGAAAACTTGTTTGCAGAACTTTTGAGAAGATTTTTAATGATGGAATCCTTAGAATATATAATAGATTTTCATTCTTTACAAGTTCCATGTATTTCTGAAACATCTCAATGTGAAATACAATGTTAGTACAGGTCTTCATAGAATGATTAATCGATGTTAAATTGAAGGCGTAAATGGAAGATGGCAAACAATCTGTTCACTGTAAGAATTTAAGAGCTTGAGCATTGAATTTGCTTGAACATAACTTTTACATGCTTAACACCAGTCAGTAGTGGGTGCATGGTGCTGTTCACGGCTCATGATACTGTACATGTACATGTACATTGTACAGACTGACTCCTGATACTGTACATGTACATGTACATTGTACATGTAGGTCAGCTGTGGGTGGACTGGAGAAAGGCAGGCATGCCATAGCATTGAATGAGGCCAAGGTCAAGCTCAACTTGCAATGAACAGACTGCTGTCAAGGTTTTAACTCAGAAGAACCCTTTTTCCTCTCAAATGCAGATTATAAAAAGTCAAGAAGAGAAGGGGAGGTGATCAAAGTAAAAAAAAAATCAACTTGTTTGACAACAAAAAAAGGAAAGGAACTTTAACAGCAGGGTTACTGGACAACAAAGTAGAACAGTGCTGTTAGTAAAGTGTTACGTAACATGTAGTTGTTTCCAATAAGATGTGGAGGCTGTAGCATTTAGAACAATAAGACAATAGCCATGGCCGTAACTATACAGTACATATTACATACATTGTAATACGTACAAGTACATGTACCGGTACATACATAGTGTACATGTACATGTACATACCGTTACGTGTGCATGATGTACAGTACAGTACATGTCACATCATTGTATACATGTACATGGTATACGGCATAAAAGTGGATGTGCAGTGTGTACATAGGCCTAAACCCAGGCTGCCAGGTGTATGAACCTTTTGACCCTTCTGCAAAAAAGGGAAGGGCCTAATATGTGCATGCACTGTAATTCAGAAACTATAAAAGGAAATCCTGTGCCCTAAAGAAAGAATGTCTTTCAGGAAGTCTACTAATAAAGTAATATAGTGCGTGTCGGGTTAACCGATTGTCACAGCCCCAAACCACAGTTCAGCATTGCACTGAGCCCCATGCACTGGCATGGTTGGTACAAAGATACTAGATCACACATGTACGTACACTTGCAGATATTTGCAGAGTGTTTTCTCGAACTTCATTTTCATTTAATAGGGTTCTTCTTTCAGTACCCTCAGCACTTGCAGTTCTATTTCAAACACAAGCAGGGTATACACTATACAGTAGTTCAAGTTCAGGCAGTGTGCGTGCTGTTAATAAATTATCCATTAACCAAGTTAACAGGCTATAGGCCTGCCTATTATATCTCTTCATGATGGTTTGTTCAGCGTTTCTGATTTGTAATTGGACATTGGAAGAGTTTTCGAAGAATTACGCTTAACACGTATTACATGTACATGTGTACAACATCTACTGTTGCAAACACATTCCGGTAGGCCTACTTACTGACTTAGATGATGAAAATGTATTTAATTTTTTTTTTTTTTTTCATTTTTAGTGAGACCTTCTAAAGGATAGTGAAAGATCCTGCTGAAAAATACAGCCCTATAAAACTTATCAGATGTATCTGAATGTAAACAGGGGCATGATCCCTCTACACATACGGTACATGTACTGTACTGTAGTTCAGATGGTAAGAGTGCTGACCACTGACCAGTACATGTACATGTACCGGTACCTGTACACGTATCGGTACCTGTACACGAAATCAGAGGTCTCAGGTTCAAGTCCCTGTACAGTCAAAGTTGTCTAAAGTTGCCATATTTTTCCAAATCAGTTCAAAATTTCCAAGTCAGTTTTCCCTTAGGCCCTACTGTACATGTTTGGCTGTATAAAGGCGTACATGTACATGTACGTGTACATGTACACGTGTACAATATCTGAAGTACATGTACATGTACATGCACTACACACGTACAGTGTACACGTATATGTACTTACATGTAGTTTCCTGAAATACATGTACATATACACATTTACAGTACAGTATGTGTAATACATACTGTACCGGTACATGAATTGATTGAAACATGTGCACTGCACAGTCTGACAGTAGGCATATTCTCAGTTCATACAGTAAGTACTGTACATGTACATGTATACTGTATGTATGTGTACCGGTATACATGTATAATGTATACCTACAGTACATGTACATGTACATGTAGGGCCTAATGTACAGGTACATGTACCGGTACCGTATACTGTACCATTTCTATTTAAATACAGCCCTTACATGATTGAATACTGTACGTACCGGTATGTACAACCGGATGGAAATAGCGTGTGTATGAATGTGTGGCCTACAGTGTACATTGGATCTGTCCATAGCCATCATAGAGATGACACTGACCTTCACACCATTCAGAGAGTGTGACTCATTTGCATACTGAGTGAATGAGTGAGCATGGTGCTGTGTAAGACCTTAGCATAGCAGTACCAGCTGGGGACCACCGGGGCTGTCTGGGGGAAAGACCCTGACTTTTGTTCACTTTGTGTTCCTCTTTCTTTTTGCAAAGAATTCTACTGGCACTGCCTGGAATCTCATCTTGTCTGCTTCAAGGTTATTGCCTGAGATTGGCAACCATTGCATCTGATGCATGTACGTGTACATGTTGAATACATTGTATAGTTGCTGCTATGAAAAGCAAAGAAAACTGTAACTGTGTGACAGACTGATAATACAAAATCAACGCGTTAATTGTAATAAAGGTTAATCAGTTGCTATGGAGATCAGAGAATGGACAATTGCAAGATTTGTAACACAAATTAAGGATACATGCAGATATATGTACTAAATAGTACTAACGAGTTGGGAAGAGTGCTCAACTTATGGAGCAACAACTACACTGTAAAGTGTACAGTACTTCATCACAGCTACAGTTGTACATGTAGCTGGCTAGAGGCAATCATAAAATGCATGTTCCCCCCGTAGGCCTAATGCATCGGTTGTTGTACAGAACTTTGCTATGAAAATGTGTGCATTCTTCCCAAGTGGTCAGTCTTTAATTAAAGCCCCTACACAACATTGGTCGAGGTCAAAGAATAGCATCCATACGTTGTCTGATCCAACATAATGCATGAAATAGCACACCTGTGGAAATTTCAGCTCAATCCGCCAACCGAGTCTCGAGAAAATCGTGAAAACCGCTTCATTTGTTTCGCGAAAATGCAGCATTGAACGCCGTACTGTTTTGAACAAATAGTTTAGATCTCGGTGAGACGTAAACTAATTCTTTTACTCATGAATTTCTCCCAAAATACAACATTTTAGGCAGAAATATTTCATTTTCAGTGAGAGGTTTCTATATTCCATCTTCATGTAAATCTGTGAACATTTCTGTTTTACGATCTTTCCAATCTTACCAATGTTGTGTAGCCCTTATGGGCTTTAAGTGGCACTATCCTTTCATGTGTACATGTATCTTAACTTTTATGCGAAAGTTGTTATTATTCATTAAGGTTAGACTTACAGCTACAGTACATGTACCCTAGCTGACACATTTCACTTTGCATCTAGGGTAACTTTTCAATGAATATGACTGACACGCAGGTTTTTTTTATAATAATGTGCCATTTACAAAACTCGCTTAGAAGCAATCAGAAACAAAGAATTCAGATGAAACTGATCAATAACCTGCCTCCATCATGAATGAATTGCTGTAGCCAGGTTTAGAGCAAATTGGTTGTTTCCACATGAATGAAAGTGGGTCAGTAGGAGCGTGATCCCTGCCCGTGAATTATGTGTACCTGTAGGCGAGTCAAATCTGGCACATTTGGAAGACTGTGTGACTTTTGTCATCACACTTGATAGGCCATACATTGTACATGATAGGCCTACATGTACATGTAGCTATTAAAAAAAATAATTAAAAAAATAAAAAAAAATCTTGGACAAGGTGGTGCTCAGAATTTGAAAGTCCCAGCGTGACATGGTTACCAGGTTATGACTGTTGATTGTTACTTTGTTAGTAGGGGCCTATTGAAGGATGTTAGACTGGCTGGCCAGTCCTACCTCGTTCAGACTGTGTTCGTCTACCTCTGGGATGGACCTTGCTACGGAGTAGGACAGCATTAGCATTGTCTAGACCTACATTGACAGGTGCAGCAAGTGACAAGGACCAGTGTATAGACCTGTAGGCTACTGTATGTAGGACAAGCAAGTATTCTACGTTGCAGAGGGGATGTGTACTGTACACGTTATATTACAGTATAGTGCAGAATGGTGTACACAGCATTCCATTGCAGAATAGACTTCATGCACTGGCCTCATTCTGCAGCCATCTCAGTAAGAAAGGACAGAGCAGCTAATTGGGTAACAAGCAAATTGTACGCAAGGGCTACGGCATCGACCAATGAGCAGAACTCGTTTGACTTTTTGAGAGCTGCTCTGAAGGGCCTACAGTATAGTAATGAGGTCAAATGCATTTGTTCTATGAGTGACACAGAATGCGTATAGACCAGGCATGGCACATCACAGAATACAGTCCATTAGACAGAATGCCACTACACAGAACACACATTTACAGAGTGCATGCCACAGAACGACAGTCTAGACAGTCAAGAGAACACAAATTATAGGATACAGAATGCATACATGTCAAAGAGTACAGGAATTGCTGTGAGCAAGAGCACCATGTTAATCAGAGGCCCCCATACATGTACCATAGAATAGAAAATAGCTTTGATTTAATTAATAATCGTCTAACATCGAGGATGGATGAAAAAGTGACGAAATAAAAAGGAGCAAACTAACTCCAAAAGAAGAAAATAGCCAAGTACTATGTAGTGAGGAAATCACGAATCTAGTTCTTAAGTTATTTACCTGCAGGAGTCGTAGGCAGTGGGGATTTGGACCTCTTTCGCTCTGCCGTTTTGGCCGACAGACTTTCCCTGTGGTCCTGAGGGACGTTCGGCTGAACGGGGGCGCTCTCCGGCTCCTCTGGGGCCGGGGGCTCCGGCTCGGGCAGGGCGGGCTTCAGCGGGTCAAACTCGCTGAAGTCGAAGACCTCCTCGGGGGCGGGCCCGTCGCGCTTGACCGCCGGAGGGGGGCTGAAGGCCATCAGGTCGCTGGGGCCGGTGGCGGCCGCGGGAGGCGCCGAGTCCAGCGTGAACTGCTTCATCCAGTCCTCGTCCAGGAGGCTCGAGGAGCGCTTTGAGGCGGAGATGGAGGCCGGGGCGGGCACGGAGCCCGGTCGTGACTGCGGCACCCCGGCCCCGCTGGGCAGTGAGCCGCTCAGGGGCACCCCACCGGGCTCAGGCTGGGCTGTCCTCCAGCCTCCGTCCCTCGGCTGTATGGAAACTGCTGCTGAGGTAGACGCTGCAGAGGCCGAGGCCGAGGTTGTCGAGGAGTTGGAGGAGGCGGAGGCGGAGGAGGAGTTGGTGGAGGACGAGGAGAAGGACGCCGCTCCCGTCTTGAAGTTGGGGTTGCTGCTGATGCGTCGCATGGAGCTTGCCTCCGCTGACCTCAGCAGGGGCAGCCCCAGCTGGCTGGGACGGTCCGACGAGGCAGACGGGCTTGTGGAGAGCGCGGCCGAACCCTGCGCGCTCCGGCCCGCAAAGCTGGCCAGGTCGGCAAAGTGACTGTCCAGCGAGGTTCTGGCCGTGGGGTGGTAAGCCGCGGCCGCCGCGGGCACCGAGCTGCGCCCCAGGCAGGAGTCGTCGCGATGGCCTGCCCGCATCGTGGAGGGCCGCTGCCGGGGGAGGCCAGAGTGGGCCGACAGGGGGAGAGTGCCGAAGCGCTGCTGGGCTTGAGGCGCCTTCCGACCGGGAACGGCACTGGAGAGCGTCTCGGCTAGGAGAGGGTCCACCCACTGGGACTGGGAGCTTCCCGATTTTGCCGTTGCCGCCGCCGCAGCCGTCACGTCAAGAGAGGGCGCCGCTTGCGGCGAGAATGCGGTGCCGGCAAACGGCACGGAGGACTGTCGGGTGAAGCTGGCCCGGGCTGCGACCGGCTGACCCGACCCGACCCCGGCCCCGACCCCCGCCCCCTGGAACGGGTAGCTCGGGCGATGGGCCAGGGTCGACTGGCCGGCAGGGGCGGCGGCGGCGCCCATCATCGTTCCCGGCGGGCCGAACTGGCCCAGCCCGGAGAACCCCCGCGGCGGGACCGGCGGGGCAGCCTCGCCGTCCCTCCTCTCGACGTAGCCCTCCACGACGTGCTTGAAGGAGAAGAGCATCAGGTCGGGCTCGTCCGCGGCGGTGGCAGCGGCGGCCGCCGGGGATACCGTTGCCGTGGCAGCCGTCGCCGCCGTCGCCGGGGAGACCGTTGACACGGCGGCGGGGGCATTGCTGCTGCCGGGCCGACGCGCTCCCCCTCCTCCGCCGCCGCCCTTCCACTGCTCCAGGCGCTTCTCCCGTTTCAGGTCCTCCAGCTTCTGCGTCTCCAGGCTGAGGGCGATGGCTTTTTCAATGTCGTTCTCAAACTGCTTCTCCATGATCTCTGTAGGGGTTCGGCGCCTGTCCGTCTCTTGACTCTGGCCAAACGACTGCGTGGTGTGCGCCATCCCTTTGTCTCTGTCTGCTTCTGTCTCTCTCGATCTCTCCGCCTATCTTTGTCTCTGTCTGTCTCTCTCTATCCCCCTCTGTCTCTCTGTCTCTGTCTTTCTATATCTCCCTCTGCCTCTCTCTGTCTGTCTCTCTGTGTCTCTGTCTCTCTCTCTATCTTTCTCTGTCTCTCTCCCTCCGACTCTCTCTATCTTGGTCTCTCTCTCTCTCTCTCTGTCACTGTCTCTCTTTATCTCCTCCTATATCTCTGTCTTTGTCTTTCTATATCTCCCTCTGTCTCTCTCTGTCTCTGTCTCTCTCTATCTTTCTCTGTCTCTGTCTTTCTTTATCTCCCTCTGCCTAGATCGCTATCTTTCTCTGTCTCTCTGTCTCTCTCTGTCACTGTCCCTCTCTACCTCTGTCTCTGTCTGTGTTTCTCTCTATGTACATAGATTACATTTCAGAGAGCCAGGGATCTGAGTGTCTAGATACTCAGTGTGTCCCTCTTCAGCAGAGTTGACGACAAGCATTGTCATTTGTCATGTTTGTATGCCTGCCATCTGTGAACGCAACGAAACAATAAAAAAACAAGAACCAAGCGGTATATGTCAGCCTTGACATTATTTCCAACGTTCCAATTTCTTCAAAATACATATGTAGGCCTACCCCTCCATGTTGTCATGAGCAAGGCAACTCGTGCAAAACAGTTTGCGATTCAACTTAGCCATGCCCGACATTGGCTTCAGCCAAGACCTCTGGTTTTGTGTACCAGCACTATTACTAGTAAGTAGTATTACATACCGTAGTAAGATTCATCTATGTACATGTATAGTGGAGTGATGTTTTGTACACAGCAAAGCATTGAGGACAGTTGTCTGGTTGACACACATAATGTATACATACACGCCACAAAATCATGAATTTAAACTTGTCCACTTTGTTTACAGCAAGCGACTGGGCCAGACCATGAAAATGATTGACAATCGGTGGTCTAATTTGGGTTTAAGAATTTTCCACCTGCTTACGGTGTACTGAAGGTTTCAAAGTAAAATCTTTCCCACTTTAAAAATTGTACGTGGTCAATAAATTAGTCTAAGTAACTTGGACCCTTACAATCACCCTTTAAAAAAAATTGAGGGAGTCGGGCTCTCAAAATTTAAAAAAAAAAGATGTATGTTGTATGTAAGGGTCCAAGTTACTCGGACTAGTATTACTACTGAGTACTACTAAAGTACTAGTACTAGTATAGTACTAATACAGTAGTACTAGTAGTACTAGTACTAGTACTACTTGAGGTTAGTCCCACTTACTGGGCTGCTAGTAGCTCCCTTAAACGAGTTTTGAGATTATCTGTCGCACTTAAACTCGTTTAAGGGAGCTACTTCTACTAGTAAAAGTACTAGTACTAGTAGTAGCGGCCCAGTAAGTGGGACTAACTTGAGGTCAATATAAAAAAATTTCACAATTGTGGATTTAGGCTAGTCTTTATTTTTACTTTTAGTTTTAGTTTTACTTTAGTTTTGTTTTACTAATTAGTAATACTAATACTACGGAGTGAGAACTTAATTAAACTAAATTGAAATCCTGGCATTTCTTCATTCTTGCCCTGATTTCCGACAGTTTTGAGACTTCAAAGTTCAATTGCAGTACAGATGTAACCGTGCAAACAAAATTCGAACCAATTGGAAATATTTTTATGAGGATGTACATGTACTTTCACTGTAGTGTGCTAAAAGTTAAAAAAGAAAATGAAGGCGAACAAGGCAAAAGTTACTTGTTACACTACAGACTGCCAGTGAGTGAGTGGCTTAGTTTCAGTAAACAACACCGACCCAAAAAAAATCGAGTCAGTGTAGCCAACTTGGTGTAGAAATAAGTCATTTTGTGTTTGAAATTATCATCAATCGGACTTTTAAGATACAACTCTGTTGCAGAATCACGGGACACGTGCACCTGATTGAACATCGGAGTTACGGAAAACGTAAATATAACCAAATAAAAAAATCATGAAAAAAATTTACGTACCAAGTTTCCAATCAACACTTGACAGCCATTTTGATGGAGTCTGGTGCAAACAACCTTGAGACCGGCTGTCACTGGCTGACCACGGGTAGACGTCTAGATAACAGACTTATGATTCCAAGTCAGGGCGCCCGTCTATTTTACCGTTGTGACTTCGTGTTCAACCTGGTAGAGAGTCCAAGTCACGGAGTTTGCTGTTGACAGGACACGGGCGGACGATTGCAGTCGGGGACACCGCCCACAACAGATGAATCATACCATTGCTAGCGCACAAAATGAATGCAATGACTCGGGCCCAGCATCCAAATTAATAATAGTAGGTCCTAGTCCTACTATCAATTTGCGCGGACTGCGACAAACAAGTTAGCCGAACGGAAGATCCGAACTAGCTCATTAAGAAGAGGGCATGCGAAGTCCAGACAGGCTGGGCCGTTTTGATTTAGTCGAGGCCTCGGAATTAGGCTTTGCGATGACAGATAGGCCTATTTATTAGGCCTACACAAGTCGGTAACGTTGTGAATGGAGTCACCTAAGTGAACAGTTCCCATATCCCACTACTAGGCAACTAATATTAATAATTATACCACTCAGTACCAGACGCAGCACAAATGTGACCCGGCACAGCATAATGGGAAATAACCCCCACTTTTGAGATTTTGGGGTTTTCTAATGATGAGAAAGAGTATACCATTAGCTTTCAAATGATATCAAAATTATTTCCGTGTGAACTTTGTTGTAAATAGTACAAGGGGACTTCGCTCGTTCATTTGGCACATGACACAACATAGCAGCACCATTCTAACTCCTCGAAAGCGGCCATTCAAAAAGGCACAGGAACTTTACATTTTCTATTTTCAATTTTACACTCCCCTGAAATCCTCGGTTTTTTTTTCAACATTTAGAGACGGATTTCGGAAAAATAATTTGGACAATATATCCTCCAATACATTAACTTTCCGGAAATACAAGAAAACATTTTTCTTTTATCGAATTAATTGAGAAGATACTTTGACTTCAGGCGTTGTTTACTCGAGTGTTTTGGTGGGATATTCCTCATGTCGCTGTGCCGGTGTCCTGCCAAAAAGTGTCCCTGCCAAATACTGTCCGCTCATTAGCATACTGATCGCTGATTGGTTAGCGTTAGGACTAGGATTAGGGTCGTTAGGGTTAGGGTTTGGATTAGAATCAGGATTGGAATTAGGATTAGGGTTGTTTGGGTTAGGGTTAGGGTTACGGTTACAGTTAGGGTCCAACGGTACCAAAGTGCCCAACGTTGCGTGTGTTAGGCCAGCAACCATACACAATGCGTGTGTAGTGCGCAACCATACCCCAACCACGGTGGTTGAACTGTCATACGTATTAGACCAATCAGCGATCAGTATGCTAATGAGTGGACACTATTTGGCAGGGGACACTATTTGGCATGACACCGGGTCACAATTTAATATGGGCCCTAAAATGCTCTATCAGACACGGAGACAAACACTGATAACGATTATTATCTCAGCGGTCGTTACTATTATAATTTGTAATAGAGACATTTTCATTTCCGCTAGTATTGATTCGGTCGGAAAATCAATTCTAAAAAAAAGGGAAAATAAATGACTAAAACAAAATGCGACCTTGGCCGGGATGTGAATCGGAGACCAGCGTTTTAACCAGCTGTGCAGTCCAGCTATTATAGTTTGGGGACTCGATTAGTCATTAACTACATGATTATTATAATAAATCTTTTTTTGACACTTGTTTGGGAAAACTAATTCTTTCAAAATTGTTTCCAATCGGCCTTTAAATATATATTTCCTAACAGATGAAAAAAGAAATCAGAATAAAACGATAATAATTGGCTGGACCTAAAATTTAATCCGTGTTCACTATCACTGCGGGGTCTATGGGTTTGGCCCTACCGGCGATAGGAGCATTTAACCATGGGAAATGATAAAATACAATAATTAACCAAACAAATAAGCTGATGTTCTCCCGCTCAACTCCCAACTGAAGTCCTAATTTTTGCTGATGTCTTTTGATGAAAAAAATATCAAATAATAATCAACTCAACTTTTTAGCAGGATTCTAAATTAACCGGGAATTTATGTGAAAACCCTTGTTATTGGGAAAAGGGAGTGGTTTTATATTAGTGTAAGGAGTGGTTTTGGAGGATTACAAATTAAACGGGAATTTAGGGTCTTGTAAACTATACACCTTGTGTAACCTATAGATAACGCAACAATAAACGGTGTACACATTTTGTGAATACTAATTAAAAGGTTAATATAGGAAGGTTTGCGGTGACACCATGTATCAGGTCTCTTAAAGGAAGAGGTTTGGTTCTGAAAAGAACCTGAGTGGTAACTCGACGTTTCGACCAGTATGCTCTGGCCGTCATCAGTCATCTCCCGCAAAGTTATACAGGCCTGAGCACACTGCATGCAGTGCACTGTGAGCCGGAATGCCTGGATAGTTCGAAGTGCAGTCTATATACTATAGATTCAAACCCGGCTGGTTCAAATTGATTACTGGAGAGTCCAACGGATACAAAATAATAAAGTCTGACCCATAGGCCGTATCGTGCATTTGAAGGCATTTCGACGGTACATACAAAACACGCTGGGTCCATTCGAAACAGGTGTACTACTATGATTAATTTCGCGCTGATTAATCATTAAATCTTCCAACGACCTTGAACAACCACGAACCCGTGCACAAGGCTTTGTAAGGTCAAGGGTGTTTCAAAAATAAACCAATCAAACGGTCCGGGGCCCAAACAATTATTTGAAGGCGTTATTGTTGTTCGCATCTGAATGAATAATAATGTGGGTGTGGTCCCTGGAGATCATCGGCAAACAATGCTTAATAATGCTTCTAACTGGCGCACATGCACATCCGACAACGATAATGTAATAGGTAGGTTTTTTTCCATACAGTGTACTGTTTTTGTCATCCAACTATAGTTTGACATGAACCAGTTTTTCTTGGGCAATCCTACAGGAGCTATTTTTTTTTGTTTTATTTCTTTTTAGTGTTAAATCATAATAGTTAAATCACTATAGCCCTACAGCCTATAATTGTTATTTGCGTGTGTTGTGATGCATAATTAAACATGTATCCCGGAAAAGGAAATAACTAAATAAATAGATAAAATATAATTATACAGATGGCTATCTGCACGGGTCGCCTATACCAGTAAAATTTCTGGCAATAATTCGAATAATTTTACTATCTGGTTTCAATCTCCCTACAATCTCCCTCTCCTAAAAAATTGAACAAAACGGCCACGGAAATTCTCTTTTTCGGTGTTTTAATTACTGCAGATTGGAAATTGGATTACATGAAATCATTATCTGCCTATATTATAATAAAGGAACAATGTCCACGTGTTCAGTAATTAAGGCATTTACACAATAAATGAAGATTATTTTTAGATTCGTAAACACGAATGAAACTTCCATATACAGTCTAATATGCATGGCATAAAAATTATTGAATAATAAAGCAAGTTGTATCAGACAGTATTTGTTGTTGTACACTCATGTGTTAGAGTAATTCATGCTAGAATTCGCACAGTAGTGGACTGAGAAAGGCTGACGTGGTGTGAGGATGATTGGATTGACGGGGCGAGGAAGGTGATGAGGAGGGTGGGGAGTGAGGAGAGGGAGAATGGGGCGGATGAGGAGAGGGAGGATGAGGCTGGTGAGGTGAGGGAGGATGAAGAGCGTGAGGAGAGGGATGATGAGGCGGGTGAGGAGGGGGAGGAAGAGGCGGGTGAGGAGGGGGTGGGGCGGGTGAGGAGAGGGAGGAAGAGGCGGGTGAGGAGGGGGTGAGGCGGGTGAGGAGAGGGAGGATGAGGCCGGTGAGGAGAAGGAGGATGAGGCGGGTGAGGTGAGGGAGGATGAAGAGCGTGAGGAGAGGGAGGATGAGGCGGGTGAGGAGGGGGAGGTAGAGGCAGGTGAGGAGGGGGTAGGGCGGGTGAGGAGAGGGAGGAAGAGGCGGGTGAGGAGGGGGTGAGGCGGGTGAGGAGAGGGAGGATGAGAGTAGTACGTGAGGTGAGGGAGGATGAGGCCGGTGAGGAGAAGGAGGATGAGGCGGGTGAGGAGAGGGAGGATAGGGAGAGTGAGGAGAGGGAGGAAGAGGCGGTTGAGGAGGGGGTTAGGCGGGTGAGGAGAGGGAGGATGGGCGGGTGGTCGATAGGGTGGCTGGTGGGGAGGGTGAGGAGAGAGAAGAAGTTGGGGAGAGTGAGGAAGGTGAGGTGTGGAAAGTGAGGAGGACGTATATACAGGGGAAGGTGAGGGCGGTAAGGAGAGTGAAGTTGGGCCCGGGTAGGTATAAGCAGGGTGAGGGTGATAAGGAGGACGAAGGTGGTGAGAAGACAGGAGGGTATAGATAATGAAGTGGGAGAGGGCGATGGTGAGGGGAAGAGGGGAGAGAGGTGCATGATGAGGATGAGTATCGGTATAGGCTGAAGGTGGTGATCATCTGGCGATGATGACGATGACGACGAAAATGCAAGTTCAATCATATCAGTAATTGGTCGAGTTCTTCACGAGCAGTTTCATGAAATGGATGACGTTCACTAATACCGGTATTCCATTGATGTCCAGTGTGAGATTTCCCAGCTAGTCTTCAGCTTTCTTGTGTTGCGAAAACAAAACTTGGAGATTGCTTGTGCTATATTTTACACGGATATAGGGCTATATGACCCACCAATAATTCCATGGACGATAGCATTTACCGACGTGCCCATGAACTTTTAAACTAATCACAATTATGTACACTTCAGCTCTGTTACCAATGATCAATTCTAAAGGGATGGATGCATTTTATTGTGCTTTGGGACATGTTTATCCTTGGAACCGCAGGACGTTCCCTATGGGCAGGATGTCACTGTGCAAATCTTATGCGAAGATGGACAAAGGATCGAGAGACGATTTACTTCTCGCATGATTATACTTCTCCCGTCAGTACTTTTGCTTATTTTGTATCAGGTCTCTTAAAGGAAGAGGTTTGGTTCTGAAAAGAACCTGAGTGGTAACTCGACGTTTCGACCAGTATGCTCTGGCCGTCATCAGTCATCTCCCGCAAAGTTATACAGGCCTGAGCACACTGCATGCAGTGCACTGTGAGCCGGAATGCCTGGATAGTTCGAAGTGCAGTCTATATACTATAGATTCAAACCCGGCTGGTTCAAATTGATTACTGGAGAGTCCAACGGATACAAAATAATAAAGTCTGACCCATAGGCCGTATCGTGCATTTGAAGGCATTTCGACGGTACATACAAAACACGCTGGGTCCATTCGAAACAGGTGTACTACTATGATTAATTTCGCGCTGATTAATCATTAAATCTTCCAACGACCTTGAACAACCACGAACCCGTGCACAAGGCTTTGTAAGGTCAAGGGTGTTTCAAAAATAAACCAATCAAACGGTCCGGGGCCCAAAAAATTATGTGAAGACGTTGTTTCGATGTTGTTTGCATCTGAATGAATAATAATGTGGGTATGGTCCCTGGAGATCATCGGCAAACTGGTGCATATGCACATCCGACAACGATAATGTAATAGGTAGGTTTTGTTTCCATACAGTGTACTGTTTTTGTCATCCAACTATAGTTTGACATGAACCAGTTTTTCTTGGGCAATCCTACGGGAGACATTATTATTTTATTTTTTTTATTGTTAAATCATAATAGTTAAATCACTATAGCCCTAACCCTATAATTGTTATTTGCGTGTGTTGTGATGCATAATTATACATGTATCCCGGAAAATGAAATAACTAAATAAATAGATAAAATATAATTTATACAGATGGCTATCAGCACGGGTCGCCTATACCAGTAAAATTTCTGGCAATAATTCGAATAATTTTACTATCTGGTTTCAATCTCCCTACATCTCTAAAACATGAACAAAACGGCCACGGAAATTCTCTTTTTCGGTGTTTTAATTACTGCAGATTGGAAATTGGATTACATGAAATCATTATCTGCCTATATTATACTAAAGGAACAATGTCCACGTGTTCAGTAATTAACGCATTTACACAATAGATGAAGATTATTTTTAGATTCGTAAACACGAATGAAACTTCCATATACAGTCTAATATGCATGGCATAAAAATTATTGAATAATAAAGCAAGTTGTATCAGACAGTATTTGTTGTTGTACACTCATGTGTTAGAGTAATTCATGCTAGAATTCGCACAGTAGTGGACTGAGAAAGGCTGACGTGGTGTGAGGATGATTGGATTGACGGGGCGAGGAAGGTGATGAGGAGGGTGGGGAGTGAGGAGAGGGAGAATGGGGCGGATGAGGAGAGGGAGGATGAGGCTGGTGAGGTGAGGGAGGATGAAGAGCGTGAGGAGAGGGATGATGAGGCGGGTGAGGAGGGGGAGGAAGAGGCGGGTGAGGAGGGGGTGGGGCGGGTGAGGAGAGGGAGGAAGAGGCGGGTGAGGAGGGGGTGAGGCGGGTGAGGAGAGGGAGGATGAGGCCGGTGAGGAGAAGGAGGATGAGGCGGGTGAGGTGAGGGAGGATGAAGAGCGTGAGGAGAGGGAGGATGAGGCGGGTGAGGAGGGGGAGGTAGAGGCAGGTGAGGAGGGGGTAGGGCGGGTGAGGAGAGGGAGGAAGAGGCGGGTGAGGAGGGGGTGAGGCGGGTGAGGAGAGGGAGGATGAGAGTAGTACGTGAGGTGAGGGAGGATGAGGCCGGTGAGGAGAAGGAGGATGAGGCGGGTGAGGAGAGGGAGGATAGGGAGAGTGAGGAGAGGGAGGAAGAGGCGGTTGAGGAGGGGGTTAGGCGGGTGAGGAGAGGGAGGATGGGCGGGTGGTCGATAGGGTGGCTGGTGGGGAGGGTGAGGAGAGAGAAGAAGTTGGGGAGAGTGAGGAAGGTGAGGTGTGGAAAGTGAGGAGGACGTATATACAGGGGAAGGTGAGGGCGGTAAGGAGAGTGAAGTTGGGCCCGGGTAGGTATAAGCAGGGTGAGGGTGATAAGGAGGACGAAGGTGGTGAGAAGACAGGAGGGTATAGATAATGAAGTGGGAGAGGGCGATGGTGAGGGGAAGAGGGGAGAGAGGTGCATGATGAGGATGAGTATCGGTATAGGCTGAAGGTGGTGATCATCTGGCGATGATGACGATGACGACGAAAATGCAAGTTCAATCATATCAGTAATTGGTCGAGTTCTTCACGAGCAGTTTCATGAAATGGATGACGTTCACTAATACCGGTATTCCATTGATGTCCAGTGTGAGATTTCCCAGCTAGTCTTCAGCTTTCTTGTGTTGCGAAAACAAAACTTGGAGATTGCTTGTGCTATATTTTACACGGATATAGGGCTATATGACCCACCAATAATTCCATGGACGATAGCATTTACCGACGTGCCCATGAACTTTTAAACTAATCACAATTATGTACACTTCAGCTCTGTTACCAATGATCAATTCTAAAGGGATGGATGCATTTTATTGTGCTTTGGGACATGTTTATCCTTGGAACCGCAGGACGTTCCCTATGGGCAGGATGTCACTGTGCAAATCTTATGCGAAGATGGACAAAGGATCGAGAGACGATTTACTTCTCGCATGATTATACTTCTCCCGTCAGTACTTTTGCTTATTTTGTATCAGGTCTCTTAAAGGAAGAGGTTTGGTTCTGAAAAGAACCTGAGTGGTAACTCGACGTTTCGACCAGTATGCTCTGGCCGTCATCAGTCATCTCCCGCAAAGTTATACAGGCCTGAGCACACTGCATGCAGTGCACTGTGAGCCGGAATGCCTGGATAGTTCGAAGTGCAGTCTATATACTATAGATTCAAACCCGGCTGGTTCAAATTGATTACTGGAGAGTCCAACGGATACAAAATAATAAAGTCTGACCCATAGGCCGTATCGTGCATTTGAAGGCATTTCGACGGTACATACAAAACACGCTGGGTCCATTCGAAACAGGTGTACTACTATGATTAATTTCGCGCTGATTAATCATTAAATCTTCCAACGACCTTGAACAACCACGAACCCGTGCACAAGGCTTTGTAAGGTCAAGGGTGTTTCAAAAATAAACCAATCAAACGGTCCGGGGCCCAAACAATTATTTGAAGGCGTTATTGTTGTTCGCATCTGAATGAATAATAATGTGGGTGTGGTCCCTGGAGATCATCGGCAAACAATGCTTAATAATGCTTCTAACTGGCGCACATGCACATCCGACAACGATAATGTAATAGGTAGGTTTTTTTCCATACAGTGTACTGTTTTTGTCATCCAACTATAGTTTGACATGAACCAGTTTTTCTTGGGCAATCCTACAGGAGCTATTTTTTTTTGTTTTATTTCTTTTTAGTGTTAAATCATAATAGTTAAATCACTATAGCCCTACAGCCTATAATTGTTATTTGCGTGTGTTGTGATGCATAATTAAACATGTATCCCGGAAAAGGAAATAACTAAATAAATAGATAAAATATAATTATACAGATGGCTATCTGCACGGGTCGCCTATACCAGTAAAATTTCTGGCAATAATTCGAATAATTTTACTATCTGGTTTCAATCTCCCTACAATCTCCCTCTCCTAAAAAATTGAACAAAACGGCCACGGAAATTCTCTTTTTCGGTGTTTTAATTACTGCAGATTGGAAATTGGATTACATGAAATCATTATCTGCCTATATTATAATAAAGGAACAATGTCCACGTGTTCAGTAATTAAGGCATTTACACAATAAATGAAGATTATTTTTAGATTCGTAAACACGAATGAAACTTCCATATACAGTCTAATATGCATGGCATAAAAATTATTGAATAATAAAGCAAGTTGTATCAGACAGTATTTGTTGTTGTACACTCATGTGTTAGAGTAATTCATGCTAGAATTCGCACAGTAGTGGACTGAGAAAGGCTGACGTGGTGTGAGGATGATTGGATTGACGGGGCGAGGAAGGTGATGAGGAGGGTGGGGAGTGAGGAGAGGGAGAATGGGGCGGATGAGGAGAGGGAGGATGAGGCTGGTGAGGTGAGGGAGGATGAAGAGCGTGAGGAGAGGGATGATGAGGCGGGTGAGGAGGGGGAGGAAGAGGCGGGTGAGGAGGGGGTGGGGCGGGTGAGGAGAGGGAGGAAGAGGCGGGTGAGGAGGGGGTGAGGCGGGTGAGGAGAGGGAGGATGAGGCCGGTGAGGAGAAGGAGGATGAGGCGGGTGAGGTGAGGGAGGATGAAGAGCGTGAGGAGAGGGAGGATGAGGCGGGTGAGGAGGGGGAGGTAGAGGCAGGTGAGGAGGGGGTAGGGCGGGTGAGGAGAGGGAGGAAGAGGCGGGTGAGGAGGGGGTGAGGCGGGTGAGGAGAGGGAGGATGAGAGTAGTACGTGAGGTGAGGGAGGATGAGGCCGGTGAGGAGAAGGAGGATGAGGCGGGTGAGGAGAGGGAGGATAGGGAGAGTGAGGAGAGGGAGGAAGAGGCGGTTGAGGAGGGGGTTAGGCGGGTGAGGAGAGGGAGGATGGGCGGGTGGTCGATAGGGTGGCTGGTGGGGAGGGTGAGGAGAGAGAAGAAGTTGGGGAGAGTGAGGAAGGTGAGGTGTGGAAAGTGAGGAGGACGTATATACAGGGGAAGGTGAGGGCGGTAAGGAGAGTGAAGTTGGGCCCGGGTAGGTATAAGCAGGGTGAGGGTGATAAGGAGGACGAAGGTGGTGAGAAGACAGGAGGGTATAGATAATGAAGTGGGAGAGGGCGATGGTGAGGGGAAGAGGGGAGAGAGGTGCATGATGAGGATGAGTATCGGTATAGGCTGAAGGTGGTGATCATCTGGCGATGATGACGATGACGACGAAAATGCAAGTTCAATCATATCAGTAATTGGTCGAGTTCTTCACGAGCAGTTTCATGAAATGGATGACGTTCACTAATACCGGTATTCCATTGATGTCCAGTGTGAGATTTCCCAGCTAGTCTTCAGCTTTCTTGTGTTGCGAAAACAAAACTTGGAGATTGCTTGTGCTATATTTTACACGGATATAGGGCTATATGACCCACCAATAATTCCATGGACGATAGCATTTACCGACGTGCCCATGAACTTTTAAACTAATCACAATTATGTACACTTCAGCTCTGTTACCAATGATCAATTCTAAAGGGATGGATGCATTTTATTGTGCTTTGGGACATGTTTATCCTTGGAACCGCAGGACGTTCCCTATGGGCAGGATGTCACTGTGCAAATCTTATGCGAAGATGGACAAAGGATCGAGAGACGATTTACTTCTCGCATGATTATACTTCTCCCGTCAGTACTTTTGCTTATTTTGTATCAGGTCTCTTAAAGGAAGAGGTTTGGTTCTGAAAAGAACCTGAGTGGTAACTCGACGTTTCGACCAGTATGCTCTGGCCGTCATCAGTCATCTCCCGCAAAGTTATACAGGCCTGAGCACACTGCATGCAGTGCACTGTGAGCCGGAATGCCTGGATAGTTCGAAGTGCAGTCTATATACTATAGATTCAAACCCGGCTGGTTCAAATTGATTACTGGAGAGTCCAACGGATACAAAATAATAAAGTCTGACCCATAGGCCGTATCGTGCATTTGAAGGCATTTCGACGGTACATACAAAACACGCTGGGTCCATTCGAAACAGGTGTACTACTATGATTAATTTCGCGCTGATTAATCATTAAATCTTCCAACGACCTTGAACAACCACGAACCCGTGCACAAGGCTTTGTAAGGTCAAGGGTGTTTCAAAAATAAACCAATCAAACGGTCCGGGGCCCAAAAAATTATGTGAAGACGTTGTTTCGATGTTGTTTGCATCTGAATGAATAATAATGTGGGTATGGTCCCTGGAGATCATCGGCAAACTGGTGCATATGCACATCCGACAACGATAATGTAATAGGTAGGTTTTGTTTCCATACAGTGTTCTGTTTTTGTCATCCAACTATAGTTTGACATGAACCAGTTTTTCTTGGGCAATCCTACGGGAGACATTATTATTTTATTTTTTTTATTGTTAAATCATAATAGTTAAATCACTATAGCCCTAACCCTATAATTGTTATTTGCGTGTGTTGTGATGCATAATTATACATGTATCCCGGAAAATGAAATAACTAAATAAATAGATAAAATATAATTTATACAGATGGCTATCAGCACGGGTCGCCTATACCAGTAAAATTTCTGGCAATAATTCGAATAATTTTACTATCTGGTTTCAATCTCCCTACATCTCTAAAACATGAACAAAACGGCCACGGAAATTCTCTTTTTCGGTGTTTTAATTACTGCAGATTGGAAATTGGATTACATGAAATCATTATCTGCCTATATTATACTAAAGGAACAATGTCCACGTGTTCAGTAATTAACGCATTTACACAATAGATGAAGATTATTTTTAGATTCGTAAACACGAATGAAACTTCCATATACAGTCTAATATGCATGGCATAAAAATTATTGAATAATAAAGCAAGTTGTATCAGACAGTATTTGTTGTTGTACACTCATGTGTTAGAGTAATTCATGCTAGAATTCGCACAGTAGTGGACTGAGAAAGGCTGACGTGGTGTGAGGATGATTGGATTGACGGGGCGAGGAAGGTGATGAGGAGGGTGGGGAGTGAGGAGAGGGAGAATGGGGCGGATGAGGAGAGGGAGGATGAGGCTGGTGAGGTGAGGGAGGATGAAGAGCGTGAGGAGAGGGATGATGAGGCGGGTGAGGAGGGGGAGGAAGAGGCGGGTGAGGAGGGGGTGGGGCGGGTGAGGAGAGGGAGGAAGAGGCGGGTGAGGAGGGGGTGAGGCGGGTGAGGAGAGGGAGGATGAGGCCGGTGAGGAGAAGGAGGATGAGGCGGGTGAGGTGAGGGAGGATGAAGAGCGTGAGGAGAGGGAGGATGAGGCGGGTGAGGAGGGGGAGGTAGAGGCAGGTGAGGAGGGGGTAGGGCGGGTGAGGAGAGGGAGGAAGAGGCGGGTGAGGAGGGGGTGAGGCGGGTGAGGAGAGGGAGGATGAGAGTAGTACGTGAGGTGAGGGAGGATGAGGCCGGTGAGGAGAAGGAGGATGAGGCGGGTGAGGAGAGGGAGGATAGGGAGAGTGAGGAGAGGGAGGAAGAGGCGGTTGAGGAGGGGGTTAGGCGGGTGAGGAGAGGGAGGATGGGCGGGTGGTCGATAGGGTGGCTGGTGGGGAGGGTGAGGAGAGAGAAGAAGTTGGGGAGAGTGAGGAAGGTGAGGTGTGGAAAGTGAGGAGGACGTATATACAGGGGAAGGTGAGGGCGGTAAGGAGAGTGAAGTTGGGCCCGGGTAGGTATAAGCAGGGTGAGGATGATAAGGAGGACGAAGGTGGTGAGAAGACAGGAGGGTATAGATAATGAAGTGGGAGAGGGCGATGGTGAGGGGAAGAGGGGAGAGAGGTGCATGATGAGGATGAGTATCCGTATAGGCTGAAGGTGGTGATCATCTGGCGATGATGACGATGACGACGAAAATGCAATTTCAATCATATATAAGTAATTGGCCGAGTTCTTCACGAGCAGTTTCATGAAATGGATGACGTTCAATTCCGGTATTCCATTGATGTCCAGTGAGCGAGATTTTCCAGCTATAGTCTTCAGCTTTCTTGTGTTGCGAAAACAAAACTTGGAGATTGTTTGTGCTATATTTTTTACACGGATATAGGGCTATATGACCCACCAATAATTCCATGGACGATAGCATTTACCGACGTGCCCATGAACTTTTAAACTAATCACAATTATGTACACTTCAGCTCTGTTACGAATGATCAATTCTAAAGGGATGGATGCATTTTATTCTGCTTTGGGACATGTTTATCCTTGGAACCGCAGGACGTTCCCTATGGGCAGGATGTCACTGTGCAAATCTTATGCGAAGATGGACAAAGGATCGAGAGACGATTTACTTCTCGCATGATTATACTTCTCCCGTCAGTACTTTTGCTTATTTTGTATCAGGTCTCTTAAAGGAAGAGGTTTGGTTCTGAAAAGAACCTGAGTGGTAACTCGACGTTTCGACCAGTATGCTCTGGCCGTCATCAGTCATCTCCCGCAAAGTTATACAGGCCTGAGCACACTGCATGCAGTGCACTGTGAGCCGGAATGCCTGGATAGTTCGAAGTGCAGTCTATATACTATAGATTCAAACCCGGCTGGTTCAAATTGATTACTGGAGAGTCCAACGGATACAAAATAATAAAGTCTGACCCATAGGCCGTATCGTGCATTTGAAGGCATTTCGACGGTACATACAAAACACGCTGGGTCCATTCGAAACAGGTGTACTACTATGATTAATTTCGCGCTGATTAATCATTAAATCTTCCAACGACCTTGAACAACCACGAACCCGTGCACAAGGCTTTGTAAGGTCAAGGGTGTTTCAAAAATAAACCAATCAAACGGTCCGGGGCCCAAACAATTATTTGAAGGCGTTATTGTTGTTCGCATCTGAATGAATAATAATGTGGGTGTGGTCCCTGGAGATCATCGGCAAACAATGCTTAATAATGCTTCTAACTGGCGCAAATGCACATCCGACAACGATAATGTAATAGGTAGGTTTTTTTTCCATACAGTGTACTGTTTTTGTCATCCAGCTATAGTTTGACATGAACCAGTTTTTCTTGGGCAATCCTACGGGATTTTTTTTTTTTTTTAAATCATCAGTTAAATCATAATAGTTAAATCACTATAGCCCTACACCCTATAATTGTTATTTGCGTGTGTTGTGATGCATAATTAAACATGTATCCCGGAAAATGAAATAACTAAATAAATAGATAAAATATAATTATACAAATGGCTATCAGCACGGGTCGCCTATACCAGTAAAATTTCTGGCAATAATTCGAATAATTTTACTATCTGGTTTCAATCTCCCTACAATCTCCCTCTCCTAAAACATGAACAAACCGGCCACGGAAATTCTCTTTTTCGGTGTTTTAATTACTGCAGATTGGAAATTGGATTACATGAAATCATTATCTGCCTATATTATAATAAAGGAACAATGTCCACGTGTTCAGTAATTAAGGCATTTACACAATAAATGAAGATTATTTTTAGATTCGTAAACACGAATGAAACTTCCATATACAGTCTAATATGCATGGCATAAAAATTATTGAATAATAAAGCAAGTTGTATCAGACAGTATTTGTTGTTGTACACTCATGTGTTAGAGTAATTCATGCTAGAATTCGCACAGTAGTGGACTGAGAAAGGCTGACGTGGTGTGAGGATGATTGGATTGACGGGGCGAGGAAGGTGATGAGGAGGGTGGGGAGTGAGGAGAGGGAGAATGGGGCGGATGAGGAGAGGGAGGATGAGGCTGGTGAGGTGAGGGAGGATGAAGAGCGTGAGGAGAGGGATGATGAGGCGGGTGAGGAGGGGGAGGAAGAGGCGGGTGAGGAGGGGGTGGGGCGGGTGAGGAGAGGGAGGAAGAGGCGGGTGAGGAGGGGGTGAGGCGGGTGAGGAGAGGGAGGATGAGGCCGGTGAGGAGAAGGAGGATGAGGCGGGTGAGGTGAGGGAGGATGAAGAGCGTGAGGAGAGGGAGGATGAGGCGGGTGAGGAGGGGGAGGTAGAGGCAGGTGAGGAGGGGGTAGGGCGGGTGAGGAGAGGGAGGAAGAGGCGGGTGAGGAGGGGGTGAGGCGGGTGAGGAGAGGGAGGATGAGAGTAGTACGTGAGGTGAGGGAGGATGAGGCCGGTGAGGAGAAGGAGGATGAGGCGGGTGAGGAGAGGGAGGATAGGGAGAGTGAGGAGAGGGAGGAAGAGGCGGTTGAGGAGGGGGTTAGGCGGGTGAGGAGAGGGAGGATGGGCGGGTGGTCGATAGGGTGGCTGGTGGGGAGGGTGAGGAGAGAGAAGAAGTTGGGGAGAGTGAGGAAGGTGAGGTGTGGAAAGTGAGGAGGACGTATATACAGGGGAAGGTGAGGGCGGTAAGGAGAGTGAAGTTGGGCCCGGGTAGGTATAAGCAGGGTGAGGATGATAAGGAGGACGAAGGTGGTGAGAAGACAGGAGGGTATAGATAATGAAGTGGGAGAGGGCGATGGTGAGGGGAAGAGGGGAGAGAGGTGCATGATGAGGATGAGTATCCGTATAGGCTGAAGGTGGTGATCATCTGGCGATGATGACGATGACGACGAAAATGCAATTTCAATCATATATAAGTAATTGGCCGAGTTCTTCACGAGCAGTTTCATGAAATGGATGACGTTCAATTCCGGTATTCCATTGATGTCCAGTGAGCGAGATTTTCCAGCTATAGTCTTCAGCTTTCTTGTGTTGCGAAAACAAAACTTGGAGATTGTTTGTGCTATATTTTTTACACGGATATAGGGCTATATGACCCACCAATAATTCCATGGACGATAGCATTTACCGACGTGCCCATGAACTTTTAAACTAATCACAATTATGTACACTTCAGCTCTGTTACGAATGATCAATTCTAAAGGGATGGATGCATTTTATTCTGCTTTGGGACATGTTTATCCTTGGAACCGCAGGACGTTCCCTATGGGCAGGATGTCACTGTGCAAATCTTATGCGAAGATGGACAAAGGATCGAGAGACGATTTACTTCTCGCATGATTATACTTCTCCCGTCAGTACTTTTGCTTATTTTGTATCAGGTCTCTTAAAGGAAGAGGTTTGGTTCTGAAAAGAACCTGAGTGGTAACTCGACGTTTCGACCAGTATGCTCTGGCCGTCATCAGTCATCTCCCGCAAAGTTATACAGGCCTGAGCACACTGCATGCAGTGCACTGTGAGCCGGAATGCCTGGATAGTTCGAAGTGCAGTCTATATACTATAGATTCAAACCCGGCTGGTTCAAATTGATTACTGGAGAGTCCAACGGATACAAAATAATAAAGTCTGACCCATAGGCCGTATCGTGCATTTGAAGGCATTTCGACGGTACATACAAAACACGCTGGGTCCATTCGAAACAGGTGTACTACTATGATTAATTTCGCGCTGATTAATCATTAAATCTTCCAACGACCTTGAACAACCACGAACCCGTGCACAAGGCTTTGTAAGGTCAAGGGTGTTTCAAAAATAAACCAATCAAACGGTCCGGGGCCCAAACAATTATTTGAAGGCGTTATTGTTGTTCGCATCTGAATGAATAATAATGTGGGTGTGGTCCCTGGAGATCATCGGCAAACAATGCTTAATAATGCTTCTAACTGGCGCAAATGCACATCCGACAACGATAATGTAATAGGTAGGTTTTTTTTCCATACAGTGTACTGTTTTTGTCATCCAGCTATAGTTTGACATGAACCAGTTTTTCTTGGGCAATCCTACGGGATTTTTTTTTTTTTTTAAATCATCAGTTAAATCATAATAGTTAAATCACTATAGCCCTACACCCTATAATTGTTATTTGCGTGTGTTGTGATGCATAATTAAACATGTATCCCGGAAAATGAAATAACTAAATAAATAGATAAAATATAATTATACAGATGGCTATCAGCACGGGTCGCCTATACCAGTAAAATTTCTGGCAATAATTCGAATAATTTTACTATCTGGTTTCAATCTCCCTACAATCTCCCTCTCCTAAAACATGAACAAACCGGCCACGGAAATTCTCTTTTTCGGTGTTTTAATTACTGCAGATTGGAAATTGGATTACATGAAATCATTATCTGCCTATATTATAATAAAGGAACAATGTCCACGTGTTCAGTAATTAAGGCATTTACACAATAAATGAAGATTATTTTTAGATTCGTAAACACGAATGAAACTTCCATATACAGTCTAATATGCATGGCATAAAAATTATTGAATAATAAAGCAAGTTGTATCAGACAGTATTTGTTGTTGTACACTCATGTGTTAGAGTAATTCATGCTAGAATTCGCACAGTAGTGGACTGAGAAAGGCTGACGTGGTGTGAGGATGATTGGATTGACGGGGCGAGGAAGGTGATGAGGAGGGTGGGGAGTGAGGAGAGGGAGAATGGGGCGGATGAGGAGAGGGAGGATGAGGCTGGTGAGGTGAGGGAGGATGAAGAGCGTGAGGAGAGGGATGATGAGGCGGGTGAGGAGGGGGAGGAAGAGGCGGGTGAGGAGGGGGTGGGGCGGGTGAGGAGAGGGAGGAAGAGGCGGGTGAGGAGGGGGTGAGGCGGGTGAGGAGAGGGAGGATGAGGCCGGTGAGGAGAAGGAGGATGAGGCGGGTGAGGTGAGGGAGGATGAAGAGCGTGAGGAGAGGGAGGATGAGGCGGGTGAGGAGGGGGAGGTAGAGGCAGGTGAGGAGGGGGTAGGGCGGGTGAGGAGAGGGAGGAAGAGGCGGGTGAGGAGGGGGTGAGGCGGGTGAGGAGAGGGAGGATGAGAGTAGTACGTGAGGTGAGGGAGGATGAGGCCGGTGAGGAGAAGGAGGATGAGGCGGGTGAGGAGAGGGAGGATAGGGAGAGTGAGGAGAGGGAGGAAGAGGCGGTTGAGGAGGGGGTTAGGCGGGTGAGGAGAGGGAGGATGGGCGGGTGGTCGATAGGGTGGCTGGTGGGGAGGGTGAGGAGAGAGAAGAAGTTGGGGAGAGTGAGGAAGGTGAGGTGTGGAAAGTGAGGAGGACGTATATACAGGGGAAGGTGAGGGCGGTAAGGAGAGTGAAGTTGGGCCCGGGTAGGTATAAGCAGGGTGAGGATGATAAGGAGGACGAAGGTGGTGAGAAGACAGGAGGGTATAGATAATGAAGTGGGAGAGGGCGATGGTGAGGGGAAGAGGGGAGAGAGGTGCATGATGAGGATGAGTATCGGTATAGGCTGAAGGTGGTGATCATCTGGCGATGATGACGATGACGACGAAAATGCAAGTTCAATCATATCAGTAATTGGTCGAGTTCTTCACGAGCAGTTTCATGAAATGGATGACGTTCACTAATACCGGTATTCCATTGATGTCCAGTGTGAGATTTCCCAGCTAGTCTTCAGCTTTCTTGTGTTGCGAAAACAAAACTTGGAGATTGCTTGTGCTATATTTTACACGGATATAGGGCTATATGACCCACCAATAATTCCATGGACGATAGCATTTACCGACGTGCCCATGAACTTTTAAACTAATCACAATTATGTACACTTCAGCTCTGTTACCAATGATCAATTCTAAAGGGATGGATGCATTTTATTGTGCTTTGGGACATGTTTATCCTTGGAACCGCAGGACGTTCCCTATGGGCAGGATGTCACTGTGCAAATCTTATGCGAAGATGGACAAAGGATCGAGAGACGATTTACTTCTCGCATGATTATACTTCTCCCGTCAGTACTTTTGCTTATTTTGTATCAGGTCTCTTAAAGGAAGAGGTTTGGTTCTGAAAAGAACCTGAGTGGTAACTCGACGTTTCGACCAGTATGCTCTGGCCGTCATCAGTCATCTCCCGCAAAGTTATACAGGCCTGAGCACACTGCATGCAGTGCACTGTGAGCCGGAATGCCTGGATAGTTCGAAGTGCAGTCTATATACTATAGATTCAAACCCGGCTGGTTCAAATTGATTACTGGAGAGTCCAACGGATACAAAATAATAAAGTCTG
Organism: Luidia sarsii; assembly: GCA_949987565.1. NCBI lineage: Eukaryota > Metazoa > Echinodermata > Asteroidea > Paxillosida > Luidiidae > Luidia > Luidia sarsii. The sequence goes on along the minus strand of OX465120.1, from coordinate 4,263,747 downwards.
ACCCATAGGCCGTATCGTGCATTTGAAGGCATTTCGACGGTACATACAAAACACGCTGGGTCCATTCGAAACAGGTGTACTACTATGATTAATTTCGCGCTGATTAATCATTAAATCTTCCAACGACCTTGAACAACCACGAACCCGTGCACAAGGCTTTGTAAGGTCAAGGGTGTTTCAAAAATAAACCAATCAAACGGTCCGGGGCCCAAACAATTATTTGAAGGCGTTATTGTTGTTCGCATCTGAATGAATAATAATGTGGGTGTGGTCCCTGGAGATCATCGGCAAACAATGCTTAATAATGCTTCTAACTGGCGCAAATGCACATCCGACAACGATAATGTAATAGGTAGGTTTTTTTTCCATACAGTGTACTGTTTTTGTCATCCAGCTATAGTTTGACATGAACCAGTTTTTCTTGGGCAATCCTACGGGATTTTTTTTTTTTTTTAAATCATCAGTTAAATCATAATAGTTAAATCACTATAGCCCTACACCCTATAATTGTTATTTGCGTGTGTTGTGATGCATAATTAAACATGTATCCCGGAAAATGAAATAACTAAATAAATAGATAAAATATAATTTATACAGATGGCTATCAGCACGGGTCGCCTATACCAGTAAAATTTCTGGCAATAATTCGAATAATTTTACTATCTGGTTTCAATCTCCCTACAATCTCCCTCTCCTAAAACATGAACAAACCGGCCACGGAAATTCTCTTTTTCGGTGTTTTAATTACTGCAGATTGGAAATTGGATTACATGAAATCATTATCTGCCTATATTATAATAAAGGAACAATGTCCACGTGTTCAGTAATTAACGCATTTACACAATAAATGAAGATTATTTTTAGATTCGTAAACACGAATGAAACTTCCATATACAGTCTAATATGCATGGCATAAAAATTATTGAATAATAAAGCAAGTTGTATCAGACAGTATTTGTTGTTGTACACTCATGTGTTAGAGTAATTCATGCTAGAATTCGCACAGTAGTGGACTGAGAAAGGCTGACGTGGTGTGAGGATGATTGGATTGACGGGGCGAGGAAGGTGATGAGGAGGGTGGGGAGTGAGGAGAGGGAGAATGGGGCGGATGAGGAGAGGGAGGATGAGGCTGGTGAGGTGAGGGAGGATGAAGAGCGTGAGGAGAGGGATGATGAGGCGGGTGAGGAGGGGGAGGAAGAGGCGGGTGAGGAGGGGGTGGGGCGGGTGAGGAGAGGGAGGAAGAGGCGGGTGAGGAGGGGGTGAGGCGGGTGAGGAGAGGGAGGATGAGGCCGGTGAGGAGAAGGAGGATGAGGCGGGTGAGGTGAGGGAGGATGAAGAGCGTGAGGAGAGGGAGGATGAGGCGGGTGAGGAGGGGGAGGTAGAGGCAGGTGAGGAGGGGGTAGGGCGGGTGAGGAGAGGGAGGAAGAGGCGGGTGAGGAGGGGGTGAGGCGGGTGAGGAGAGGGAGGATGAGAGTAGTACGTGAGGTGAGGGAGGATGAGGCCGGTGAGGAGAAGGAGGATGAGGCGGGTGAGGAGAGGGAGGATAGGGAGAGTGAGGAGAGGGAGGAAGAGGCGGTTGAGGAGGGGGTTAGGCGGGTGAGGAGAGGGAGGATGGGCGGGTGGTCGATAGGGTGGCTGGTGGGGAGGGTGAGGAGAGAGAAGAAGTTGGGGAGAGTGAGGAAGGTGAGGTGTGGAAAGTGAGGAGGACGTATATACAGGGGAAGGTGAGGGCGGTAAGGAGAGTGAAGTTGGGCCCGGGTAGGTATAAGCAGGGTGAGGATGATAAGGAGGACGAAGGTGGTGAGAAGACAGGAGGGTATAGATAATGAAGTGGGAGAGGGCGATGGTGAGGGGAAGAGGGGAGAGAGGTGCATGATGAGGATGAGTATCCGTATAGGCTGAAGGTGGTGATCATCTGGCGATGATGACGATGACGACGAAAATGCAATTTCAATCATATATAAGTAATTGGCCGAGTTCTTCACGAGCAGTTTCATGAAATGGATGACGTTCAATTCCGGTATTCCATTGATGTCCAGTGAGCGAGATTTTCCAGCTATAGTCTTCAGCTTTCTTGTGTTGCGAAAACAAAACTTGGAGATTGTTTGTGCTATATTTTTTACACGGATATAGGGCTATATGACCCACCAATAATTCCATGGACGATAGCATTTACCGACGTGCCCATGAACTTTTAAACTAATCACAATTATGTACACTTCAGCTCTGTTACGAATGATCAATTCTAAAGGGATGGATGCATTTTATTCTGCTTTGGGACATGTTTATCCTTGGAACCGCAGGACGTTCCCTATGGGCAGGATGTCACTGTGCAAATCTTATGCAAAGATGAACAAAGGATCGAGAGACGATTTACTTCTCGCATGATTATACTTCTCCCGTCAATACTGCTGCTTATTTTGAAAAAAAAAACACCTGCTATGACTAACGACTAAGCAAACATCTCCTTGATTATTAAAGGCCCAATGCAACATTGGGAAGATCAGAAAACATCGATGTCCACAGATTTCTTTCTAATTTACATATTTTGTTGATGGTCATGATATAATCTATTTGTGACCCGGCACAGCATATTGAGAAATAACCCCACTTTTGAGATGTTGAGATTTTCTAATGATGTGAAAGAGTATACCATTAGCTTTCAAATGATATGAAAATATAATATCCTCTTAAAATTTCCGTTGTGTTTACTCAAAAAGTGGTTTGGTGGGATATTCCTCATGTCGTTGTGCCGGGTCACATTTTATAGGCCTATGGGATATCATAGATTATCATCGAACGAATTGTTTTCTTTCTTTATCCCCCCCCCCCTCCGCAGACACAGGTTTCATTTCTAAGGTCTCTGCAGACCGGTCTCTGTCAAGGTCGTCGGGCGCTTTGTCGTGTAAATCTTATGGATTGAATTGTGTCATCTGCACGTAATTCTGAAACGAAGAAGAATATAACAATACTGCATTAGCCCTCTCAATAATGATTGCCTCATTTTCTGTTTATAATGTTGGGCTGGGAATCATAACTCACTCATCTCTTCCCTGTCTCCTCTCTTTCTCTCTCTCCACCTATGTCTCCCTCCCTTCCTCCCTCCATCGCCCCCTACCTCCCTGTTTGCCTGTCTGCCTGCCTGCCTGCCCCCTCCCTTCCTCTCTCCATCGCCCCCTACCTCCCTGTCTGCCTGTCTGCCTGCCTGCCTGTCTGCCTGCCTGCCTGCCTACCTGCCTGCCTGCCCCCTCCCTTCCTCCCTCCATCGTCCCCTACCTCCCTGTTTGCCTGTCTGCCTGCCTGCCTGCCTGCCTACCTGCCTGCCTCCCTCCCAATCCCTCTCTCCCTCCCGGCCCATGTCTGTCTCCCCTCCCTCGCTAGCTCCCTCCGATTCCTCCCTCCCCCTCCCTCCCTCCCTCTCTCCCAGTCCCTCTCTCCCTCCCGGCACCTATGTCTGTCTCCCCTCCCTCGCTAGCTCCCTTCGATTCCTCCATCCCCCTCCCTCCCTCCCTCTCTCCCAGTCCCTCTCTCCCTCCCGGCACCTATGTCTGTCAGGGTCTCCCCTCCCTCCCTAGCTCCCTCCGATCCCTCCCTCCCTCTCTCCCTCCCTCCCTCCCTCCCTCCCTCCCCCTCCCTCCCTCCCAATTTATCTTTCTCTTGCTCTCTTCCCACTTCTGTGTTAATCCTTCCATCCATCCATCCATTGACTGCCATCCCATCCATCCATCATCCCAACCATCCAGCTACATCCACCCATACATCCGTCCAACTATCCATCCTTACATTAGGCCAACATAAGAACAGGGGTTAGGGTCCTGCCTGAAGGAGGCCTTTTGTTATTTTTATTTTTTTTTCAAAATGGCCGACTGACCAATTTTATCAAAAACAACCGCACTTGAAAAAAAAGTTGACACGCATGAATAGACATTTTTCACAGTCACGACTGAGTATATAAAAACTATAGCGCTACCTTTTTTCTTAAAAAAAATAATAATAAATCGGCCTCCCAAAAGGAAGCGGGCGAGGACACTAAGCATGTATTCTTATTTCTATTTGGCCTTAAATTTCTCTGCCTACCGATGCATCCTCAGCCATGTGACGCAAAGTTCTCTCCAGGATCCTGAAATCGGGACGCCGTATCTCCGATTGGCACCAGCACTTAATCATCAGTTTGTATCTATAATTGGCGAAAGTAATCAAACATTCAAAATCATAAAATGCAATGCAATTCTCTCCTCGACCCGTTTTGCGTTGAGAGCTACGTGGAAGATCGTACAGAAACAACGGTTTATTGTGTAAATATCTTGTTATACTCACAAGCCATCGCTGCAGTGTGGCGGTTTCTTCAAGCGGTCCCCCTTCTTAAGAATTGCGATCACCTCTTTCACTGATGCACCGGTGTATGGGTGGGAACCTATAGGAAAACAATCGCCCAACAAGTATTTGCAATCTGGTATTGACGAGCTGTGCAGGGTATAGAGCGGAGCAGAGGAGCTAGGGTCAGTGAAGGGAAGGGCAGGGCAGGACAGGGCGGGGCAGGGCGGGGCAAGGCAGGGCAGGGCAGGGCAGGGCAGGGCGTGGCAGGGCGGGGCAGGGCGGGGCAAGGCAGGGCAGGGCAGGGCAGGGCAGGGCAGGGCAGGGCAGGGCAGGGCAGGGCAGGGCAGGGCAGGGCAGGGCAGGGCAGGGCAGGGCAGGGCAGGGCAGAGCAGGGCAGGGCAGGGCGGGGCAGGGCAGGGCAGGGCAGGGCAGGGCAGGGCAGGGCAGGGCAGGGCAGGGCAGGGCAGGGCGGGCGGGAAGGTAAAGCAGGGGCATGGCATGCAGGCCACAGCGGAGCATTATAGTGAGAGCAGAGCGGGAATCCCCTATACTCACCCATAGTGACCAGCTCCCACAGGAAGACACCAAAGGACCACACGTCACTCTTTGTCGTGTACGTGTTCTCGGTGATGGATTCCAGTGCCATCCAGCGAATGGGCAGAGCTTCCTGCGAGGAGGGAAGAAAGGGTTACCACGAAGAGCATGCATCAAGTTGGTACCCTAGAGACACAGTCATGCAGACCGTCCACTTCAAGTCTCGCTCGACCTCGGCCCTATTCAAAGGTAAACGCTACGGCACACACCCTCATCCTCCAGTCCACCCAATGGCGTGCCTGTATAGGATCCCCTTTAATAGTCAAGAGCATCTTCCGACCGCATACGCTGGTGCTGTGCGTCTACGACGTCAACGGAATGGAGCTGTACGCGTACGATGGCCCAGATTGATTTATACCGTGGAGCATAGCTCCATGTCTAGTCTATAATTATACAGTCCGTCCATTCTAAGCTGAGCTCGACCTCGGCTTCATGCTATGGCAGGATTTATAATTCATGGAGCGCCCTGTCCCGTCTCCTCATCCAGTCCACCCACAGCTGGCCCATCACGAGTCGTCTATAACGCCTTTCAGATGAAAGATGTGACGCTCAAATTCCACGTGGTCACACAAAATAGCAGTGCACAGTACAGACTTGCGTTATAAATAATTCGCTCATCAAGCTCCTACATTTTTTTGCACGGCCGACTCACATCAGATGTCATGTTGTAGTAATCTCCATCCACCACGTCGCGGGCAAAGCCGAAATCGGACAGCTTGCACATCATGGCATTGTCCAGCAGAATGTTCCGCGCAGCTAGGTCTCTGTGAATGATCTGAGGCGATGAAGGAATACAAAATAATGAATGATGCTGATTACAGTCAATGATGTCAGTCGGCGAGTACCTGAAATTAGATTCGGGAATTTAGATTCTGAGAATTTGAGCCACGTGTATACAAATCTCGAACACCAAGAAATCGAACTGCAGACTTGACTCAAACCTGGACTTGGACTCGTGTAATATGACTCGTACTTGGACTCGTGTACTCTGACTCAATCGTACTTGGACTCGTGTATACTTGGACTCGTACTTGGACTCGTATACTTGGACTCGTACTTTTACTCGTATACTTGGACTCGCGTGGATTCGTACTTAGAATCGTACTTGGACTCGTATACTTGGACTCGTACTCAGACGCGTACTTGGACTCGTGTACTCTGACTCGATCGTACTTGGACTCGTAAACTTGGACTCGTACTTGGAGTCGTACTTAGACTCGTACTTGGACTCGTACTTGGACTCGTATACTTGGACTCGCGTGGATTCGTACTTAGAATCGTACTTGGACTCGTACTTAGACACGTACTTGGAATCCGATATACGGACTTGGACTCCGTACATACGGACTTGAACTCGTACGGACGTGGACACGTACGTACGCACTTGGACTCGTACGTACTTGAACTCGTGCTTGGAATTTGCCTCGTATAATTGGACTCGGACTCGGATTTTGACTCAGCCATTAACTCGGACATAGATTTGTAATCAGACTCAGTGTTTGACTCCTACCTGGACTTGAACTCGGACTCCCGACTCGAATATGAATTCGCACTTCCCGGCTCGGTCTCGTATAGTCACACGTAATCTCTCCTTTTTCCCATAAAGTTCTCATTGTTATAATGTGTGCATGCGTGGCACTGTCTATGTTTCACCCTCCTGCTTTTTCTCGGCTCTTACATTGAGGGATGCGAGGTGGCCCATTCCACTGGCTATCTGGTAGGCGAAGGTCAGGAGGTCGGCGGGTTCGATGGGCGGACCGGAGGCGACCGTCCACTCATCCACCCTCTGCCTCAGAAAGGACTTGAGGTTCCCTTTCCCGGCGAACTCGAAGATCAGGAAAAAGGGCTCTGCGTGGGTGGATGGAAGCAAGAGAACGAAACAGGTATAGGGCGCGTGCAATTAAACGAAGGTGATCGAAGGCGACGTATGTGTACGAGGCGTCTGCACTAGAAAGCGAGGGTCATGGTGTTCGAGGTGCAGGGCTGCTGCCAGAGTTGTTATACAGTGTTAACTATACACGCCAGGAAAGGCAAATCGAAATACCCTCTGAAGTTAAATATATACTGTAATCCTATTTGTGACCCAGCACAGCATAATGAGGCATAAGCCCCACTCTTGAGATTTTGAGATTTTCTAATGATGTAAAAGAGTATACTATTAGCTTTCGAATAATATCAAATTTATTTCCGTATGAACTTTGTTGTAAATAGTACAAGGGGACTTCGCTCGTTCATTTGGCACCAGACACAATATAGCAGCACCAGTCTAACTCCTCGAAAGCGGGCATTCAAAAAGACAGCAACTTTACATTTTCATGAAAACGGTACACAAACACTCCCCCGAAAGCCTCGGGGTTTTTTCAACATTTAGAGACGGATTTCGGAAAAATCCTTTGGACATAACATCCTCCAATACATAAACTTCCCGAAAATGCAAAAAAAAAAAAAAATAGATTTTTAATCGAATTGAGAAGATACTTTGACCTCAGGCGTTTTTTTCTGGAAATGTGTTTTGGTGGGATATCCTCATGTCGCTATGCCGGGTCACATTTCATAGTACAAAAAAATGTATTATTACGTCTAGATCACAGTATAGGCCCTATAATAATAGGAGCTTTCTCTCCGGAAATAAAAGTTCTCAGTGCTAAGGTATGGAATGTAAGGCCGTTGTATAAACCCAACGTTGAAGATTACGGTCCGTTCACACCGCGTTGGAGTCGGCATCGCCTGTTAGTCTGAACGGCCGGACAGCAGGGCAGACACCAAGTAATTAACGAGCCCCCTTGAGGTTTTGTTTTTCTAATGGGACCGTATGGCTATACGCGATCACTCCCGCTATACTGCTGACGTACCTTCCTTTGTGCAGAAGCCGAGCATCGCGATGACGTGAGGGTGCTTGGGTATGGACATGCATACCGTCAGTTCCTTCTCAAAGTTCTCCCGATCAGAGGACGCCGTACGTGCTATAATTACGAGAGGCAAAAAAATATGAACACATCGACTTTTTTTATTTACCGGCTCTCCTCATGAGCCGCACTCCTTCACCCAAAGAGTTACAGGCTCTCCCGAGAGCAACAATGCTCCTCCAAAGATTCACTGGCTCGTCTCAGAGCCACACTCCTTCCCCAAAGAGTTACAGGCTCTCCCGAGAGCAACGATGCTCCTCCAAAGATTCACTGGCTTGTCTCAGGGCCACACTCCTTCCCCAAAGAGTTACAGGCTCTCCCGAGAGCAACGATGCTCCTCCAAAGATTCACTGGCTCGTCTCAGAGCCACACTCCTTCCCCAAAGAGTTACAGGCTCTCCCGAGAGCAACAAAGCTCCTTCAAAGATTCACTGGATCTTCTTAGAGCCGCACTCTTTCCCCAAAGAGTTACAGGCTCTCCCGAGAGCAACAAAGCTCCTCCAAAGATTCACTGGCTCGTCTCAGAGCCACACCCCTTCCCCAAAGAGTTACAGGCTCTCCGAGAGCAACAAAGCTCTTTCAAAGATTCACTCGCTCGTCTCAGAGCCACACCCCTTCCCCAAAGAGTTACAGGCTCTCCCGAGAGCAACAAAGCTCCTCCAAAGATTCACTGGCTCGTCTCAGAGCCACACCCCTTCCCCAAAGAGTTACAGGCTCTCCCGAGAGCAACAAAGCTCCTCCAAAGATTCACTGGCTCGTCTCAGAGCCACACCCCTTCCCCAAAGAGTTACAGGCTCTCCGAGAGCAACAAAGCTCCTCCAAAGATTCACTGGCTCGTCTCAGAGCCACACCCCTTCCCCAAAGAGTTACAGGCTCTCCCGAGAGCAACGGTGCTCCTCCAAAGATTCACTGGCTCGTCTCAGAGCCACACCCCTTCCCCAAAGAGTTACAGGCTCTCCCGAGAGCAACAAAGCTCCTCCAAAGATTCACTGGCTCGTCTCAGAGCCACACCCCTTCCCCAAAGAGTTACAGGCTCTCCGAGAGCAACAAAGCTCCTCCAAAGATTCACTGGCTCGTCTCAGAGCCACACCCCTTCCCCAAAGAGTTACAGGCTCTCCCGAGAGCAACGGTGCTCCTCCAAAGATTCACTGGCTCGTCTCAGAGCCACACCCCTTCCCCAAAGAGTTACAGGCTCTCCCGAGAGCAACGATGCTCCGAAGATTCACTCGCTCGTCTCAGAGCCGCACTCTTTCCCCAAAGAGTTACAGGCTCTCCCGAGAGCAACGATGCTCCTCCAAATATTCACTGGCTCGTCTCAGAGCCGCACTCTTCCCCAAAGAGTTACAGGCTCTCCCGAGAGCAACAAAGCTCCTCCAAATATTCACTGGCTCGTCTCAGAGCCGCACTCTTCCCCAAAGAGTTACAGGCTCTCCCGAGAGCAACAAAGCTCCTCCAAAGATTCACTGGCTCGTCTCAGAGCCACACTCTTCCCCCGAGGAGTTACGGGCTCTCCCGAGAGCAACAATACTCCATACCGCCTTTTTTAATAGAGTGAACCTATATAGAGCCAACTGAAACGTGGCCTTATAGGCTTTGACTTCATTGTTGACACTGTGCGTACGGTATTAGGCCTATAAGGTCTCTTGTCAAAAAGATCATCGGTTGAGTGCCGGTTGAATTCATCCGACCGATAAAATTTCCCCCGGTAGAAAGCCGATTGTACTGGACTGTGGGGTGAAAAATTCACGATGGCTATCCGGTGGAAACGACATCGGACGGGTCAAATCATCTGATACCCAACCGATGATCTTTTTGACAAGAGTCCTTAGCATCGGGCGTTTAGCCCCAAGAAACAAAAACAATAATTTTGTATTTAGTATATATTTTTTCCAGGTTGCTAAGGTAAAAGTTAGGTAAAAATGGCACATTCATAGGGGAGTGATCCCAAGAGATATTTGGAAGTTGATGATCCAAAGTATTATCTGACTGGCGCCCCCTCTCCCAGCAACGATAGTATAGTTGTCTATTCGAGAAGGCCACCACCACCATGTAGTAAACCTTTCTTTGATCATCTCAAGTCTCCCTTCAAGAGGTTGGAAAATAAGAAAATGGAAAATAAGATTCAACAAAAACCGAGTCACGAGTAATAAAACTCTGCATTGCGGATATTTTGTAGATTTCGCCGAGAGGGTACATTCGTATGGAACGCCATCACTATATGGAACGCCATCACTGCCTTCGCGCTGCTTTTCTGTATTTTTTTTTACATCATTATGATTATGTTGTTTCGTCATTTCGTCATTTCGTTCAGGCGTTTTGTCATCATCAGGAGGCAAGCGCACCTTTCATCGTTTTCACGGCCACCGTGTCCGCTCGACCGGCCGACGTGATGCCGTAGGCGGTAGCCTTGTACACCAGCCCGAAACTACCCTCGCCCACCAGCTCCTGCAGGTCGAGTCGGTCTCGGGGGAAGCTGCCCAACCAGCTGTCCGACTCGTCCGAGAACTCGGGGACGAGTGGCCTGGCGACAGAGCGCAGAGTCCGGTCATCACGGGAGGCGACGCACTGGTAACTCTGCACAGCCAACGCACAAAAAAATAATGGGGACAGAATGATCACTGCGAAAATCTAAACAGTGCAAATTGGGTGAATAACGTCAAGTTGCCATGAAAAACTAAATTCATAGTGATTTCATCTGGTCCCATTTGAAGTGAATTCTCCCTGAATATTTTCATCTCATCTGACCTGCGCTAGCGGAATTACCACACAACTCATCTGCCAGCCGGCAGTGGTGACTATAGTCTAGTCTGTGTATAACAATATCATACACGTTGTGCAGTGCAGCCATTAACCACCAAGACCTTGAATAGACCTCTGGTGGAATCACCATGATAAGCTGCTGAACAGCATTTTTTCGCTTGAAAAAAAAAGTGGTGAAGCTGCAGTGAATTTAATTTTCAGAGCCATTTTTTTCCAGCCGATTTTCGGGGTTTGAACGTTCACAGTGGACAGCCATGTTAAACCCACTTATCTCTTTGATTTGTTTTCTTTTGATCTCCCCCTCTTTCAACCTTCAAGTGAGCCAGGTACACATTCACTGCTGATAGGAGAGAGAACGGGTTTCGCAGGCATTGCTGCAGACGAACGCTCTCACCGTTCAACCGCGGCGCTTTCCTATGTGGGCATACTTATTCACGTACATTTATATAAATAGGACTTAAGGCTTTGCATGGTGGGTGAAACAATATAGGACGGTTTGCGATGACACCATGAATGCCGAAGAGGCATGGTTCTAAAAAGAACCTGAGTGATAACTTGATGTTCCGGCTAGTATGCTCTGGCCGTCATCAGGAGAGTTAAGGTTCTTCTCAGAACCATACCTCTTCTTTAAGAGACCATGCTTGGTGTGCCTCCTATATCATGTGTCTTTACAAAATTATAGTCTGGCACATGAATTTTGCAAACGCTGCCATTGTCCGATCTGGGCGAGGGGTAGAACCTCACAGTGTATAGACCCGTTGTAATCAATCATCTAGACGATATGCCAGACGAACCTGGTTGTATGCAGAGGGATTGGCTCGGCTGGCGTTCCCTTCAAGTTCAATCTGTCCCCGTCCACGTCCGCCTCGCCGCCGAAGGCAGACGACGAACAAGACGCCGATGCAACTCACTGCCAGGACGCACAGACCCACACCAGCGTACATGAAGACGGTAGGCCAATCCAGCCTTTCCCCCGCGGCTCCATCACCGTCTGCGGACAGACAGGGAAAGACCACGCCGAGTAAAGGCCCAGTCGTACTTATTCGCACCCGATCAAGCAGATAGAGCCAACCGCCAAAGCACGGGCTTTCAGCAAGTCGTTCCAATCCTCAGAAGAAGAAAAAAAGATTCTTGCACCTTTCTACACTATGAACATCTAAACCGTGAAAAAGGGGTGAAAATGTCATTTCTCCGTGAAACTAAAAAGTCACTGTGATTTCACGGTGCATTAATTTTACAGTGAATTCACCTTGAAAATAATCGCCCCCTGACCTGATAAGGACATCTTTAGGTCACTCAAGAGACATTGATACTGTATTGTGTCCTTGTATCTGTCACTCCCAGATACTTCTCTAGTCATTGACCACCAGTATAACGTGGACTTGGAGACCACTGGTGAAAACCCCTTGAAAATGGCTTGACTAACAGTGTACCATGAAATAGGGGTGAAAATACGGTGAATTTTCTTTTCACGGCTAAATGACATTTTCACCCCATTTTCACGGTTTACATGTTCATAGTGCTATCTGCTGGTGCTTTACTTTGAACGCGGCTCGAAAGTGGTTGGAACAAAACTCCGTGCATTCAGAATGTTTAGTGTGATAATATCCACACGGTACGGAACCTCAAATAGCCGGGAATGACTATGAATGAATATTCACGCCATTTCAAGTGTGACGTGGAGTAACCCAAAGATTAATACCAACAGATCGACTCATGAGGGCTAGGTGGGTCGCAAAACCAACAACGACCAACTTATCGCTAACACGCGGGACACTGGTATACATAGCGTATAACTCAAGTCTTACCAGAGATTTAACCTCCTTATACTCTTGATATACAATGCTATGATTGTGTGATGAAAAAAACATTGATGTACTTTAACAACAATTTGTCAAAATTTACAAAAACTCTTGTGAACTAAATTTTTCTCAACGCAAATATCCAGCATACGATCGACCTCGACTATAATTAATCGGCTAAGGGCACTAAAATTGAAAAGAATCTGAGAGATGAAGGTCCAAACTATACAATATTCAGTAAAGCTAAAGATTTAAGAGACTTTTGGGTGTGGGATAATTGGCTTTGAAAGCGAGTGTTTTTGTACAATGTTCAAATGGGAGTTCGATTTAGTGTTCTGCACCCCTTACTGGACTCATGCGGTTGCACCACGACATTGAGAGCTATCTCCCTGAAAGGCGTGCTGTCGTCTGGGTACCAGGCGAGGCAGGACAGTTTCCACGCGTGGCCGCTGACGCCGACCTGGAGACCGACCTCGATAGACGCGTTCCAGCCGCGGCCGGACTGATGGGGCGATGGGTCCACCGCCCGGCTCCTCTCGCCGACCAACGCCAACTCCCGGCGGCCTGCAGTGGCACTCGATCGGGGTCGCGTCAGCTCCCAGCCGAGACGGCAGACCGGCTGGGAGTCCAGGCAGTGGCAGGCGAAGTCGTAGGTGCGCCCCGGGGAGAGAGCCACGCCGCAGGCGGTTTGGTCGCAGTACACCGAGCTGCCAGTGATGGCGACGATGCTAGGGGGATCTGTGATAGAGGAGCAATGAAAGTAACCCTTTGAGTACCAACATAGGAAGGTGTGCGGTGACACCATGTATCAGGTCTCTTAAAGGAAGAGGTTTGGTTCTGAAAAGAACCTGAGTGGTAACCCGACGTTTCGACCAGTATGCTCTGGCCGTCATCAGGAGAATGTCTTGGGCTCGGTGGTGGAACTAGGAAGGAAGGGAGAGTAAGGAGAATGCATGGGAGGGAGATGCAGGTGGCGGAGATGGAGGAGAAAGGGCAGACGGAGGAAATGGATAGCCTGAAGGAGAAGCCGAACGAGGTGGATTAGGAGGAGAAAGGGGTAGAGAGAAGGAGGGGGGGGGGGAAGATGGAAGAAGTGAGGAAGGCAACAAACAGGGACAGGGACAGACGGAGAGGTAGAGGCACGGTAAGAAGCAGGGTCAGAGGCAAAGACAACTATAAGGCCAGGGATATCATCAATCGGGATCAAAACTCACACTTGATATCCAGTAGGAGCTCCGCACGAAGATCGGAGCCATTGGCGAGAAACAGCAGGCACGACAGGAGCCGACCGGTCAGGTCCCGGTCAGGCACCACGGTCAGTGAGCTCTCGGACCCGCCCCGGCCGCCAGAGCTCGGTCCCAGCGGGGAGAAGTCCTCCAGCTGCTCCTCGTCCAGCGTCCACAGCACCGCGTTCGCCGGCCCCAGCGACCGCTCGGTGTGACAGACGAACCGGACAGGTCTGCCCTCCTCCAGTACGGTGACGTTCTTGATCAGCGTCCACTGCAGCGGCTGGCTCGAGCCTGTATCGGAACGACCCCACGGGAAAACCCCTCATCACTCAGTCAATGAGAAAGACTTGGTCCACTTCTTGACGTGAAATCAGCTCTGCGTGTCAAGTCATTTGCTCGATAGCCAGTTCATTGAAAAGAACCAATAGAAACCAAATCAGGTCGGGCGTGATTTCTTTACTTTGTTTCAGTTCTTTGAGATCGTTGACTTCGATCATCATCAACCTTTCAGGTTATCATTGGACCTCGTATAATACGTGTACTGTCACTATGAACATCTAAACCATGAAAATGGGTGAAAATGTCATTTAGCCGTGAAAAGAAAATTCACCGTGTTTTCAGCCCTATTCCATTACACACTGTTAGCCAAGTCATATTCACAGTGTTTACACCAGTGGTCTCCAAGGCCACATTTCTGGTGGAAATGGCTAGAGGCAATTTAGAAGTATCTGGGAGTTACAGTTACAAGGACGTCATACAGTACCTCTATGGGGGCTGAGGGTCCCTACTGGTAATTGAATTAGCCATCCCTCAAGGCTGAAGCTTGCCACCCTAGATATTAACGTTTTTTCCAGTCTCTTTAGTGTCCTGAAGATGTCCTTTTCAGGTCAGAGAGGCAATTTTTTTCACGGTGAATTCACTGTAAAATGCACCGTGAAATCACAGTGACTTTTTGGTTTCACGGCAAAATGACATTTTCAGCCCTCTTTCACGGTTTAGATGTTCATAGTGTGTATAGGCCTATAGATGATACGGTGACCGAGATTGCAGTTGCCCCTCATGCCTATACATTTTGGAACACTACCAGCACATATTCACAACAACCAAACAATCCACTGACCAGTTTAAGATCTTGCTGAAAACACAACTTTTTAAGTTCGTGATTAAATTACACACAAGATCAGTTGTGTGTCGGTCGAGGAAGGTGTATACAAATGATCTTATATTTCTTTTATATTTGACAATTGTTAGCATTGTGTTACGTGTATTGAAACAGTGCTGATTCACAATTCAACGTATACACAATAAAACGTTACATGCAATTAAATTTAAAAAACAAAAGAGGGAAAAGAAAGGTCTATAACAAACCAACTTTTGAATTTAGAGAAACAAAACAATAATAATTAGAAGGAGAGTTAAAGTAATGAGTATAAAATAGTGAACTTAAACAATGACTCGGTGTGAATGATTTAAACAAAAGGAAACCCTATACTTTGAATACGTTATAGATAACAGGGGCAAGGATTAGCATTGAGTCTAAGTGTTGTTTAGAATGCGAGTTAGCTATGTAGCGAAGTGAGCTATTTTCTATCGTTAGGTTCTGAATTCAGGTCCAGATCAGGGGGGGGGTTTCACAAAGCCTTCAGGCGATGCATGGTAACTCAATTAACGATGGATAACCTATCGTAAGTTGTGTTAAGCCATATGCATGGCTTCTGTGTATTGCTCATCGTCTTGCGATTAAGTTACGACGAGTTTGGTATCATAGTTTTGTGACGTTTCAGGGAGTATTAATGGTGTAAGAGTTGAGTTCAATAGGTTGAGCAAACGAATAACAAAGAGAAGAAATAACTCCAAGAGAGAAGAGTCCTATAATAGTGATCAAGTGAAACCGTGCACATTTCAATATCCAAACAGCAAAAGTGACTAAATCATGAGGCATGTTATTTCTGATTACCGTGTGGGGCCACGTTGATTCGGAAATCCATTCGTGCTTCGCAATCTCGACCACGTAATACGGGGGAGTTGCTTTGGAACAATAGCATGACTAATGATAGCGCATCAGTTGTCTTCCGATCTGTTTATGATTTTTTTTTTCTTCTTTTGCTTTTTCTCCTATTATCCGAACAGCAAAAAGTCTGACTTGAGCTATAGGTAATTTCAATGGTTTTGTTAAAATTTAGTGGGTCTGACGTTTCCATCCTAGTAGGACCATTTTCAAAGGCAGAGAAAGGTCCTGCTTTGTCCTGCTAGGATCGAAACGTCAGACCCACTAAATTTTAAGATTTGCATTTTGGTAATTTTAGTCAGTAATTGCAGTTACCAACATTTTTTGTATATATCACAATTGTTTTGTGTTAAATTTATTATTTGCGGCCAGAGGCCAGATTAAACACTTATATGTGACCCGGCACAGCATTATGAGGAATAACGCCCACTTTTGAGATTTTGATATTTCCTAATGATGTGAAAGAGTATATCATTAGCTTTCAAATGATATCAAAATTATTTCCGTGCGGTAAAGATTTATAAAGTTACAGCGCGAGAAAGACGCCGAGGCGAAGCCGTGTAACGGAAAACACTTTTCGAGAAAAACAGCGTTGAAGTTTGCGGTCCGAACGTGGAGCTTAGTCAGTGATGAGTGTAGCGCGCGTACGCGCTAAATAAAGTGTTACAGAAATCAAAACCCCTTGGCAACGGGAATGTTGTGGATCGTGTTTGGAGTTCGAATTCAGCATATCTCATAAGTATGAGTAGTAGATCACTCCTTTATAGTTTCCTGCCTGAAGAGTACTGTTTTCTGTTAGATTGAACACGCTAAACTTTGGTTAAAAGAACAACACGTATCCCGTCCATGTAAACCGTTGAACACGCATGTTGTTTATGTCCAGTACATACTATAGTGTATACAGTACGTACAGTACATGTACTGTACATGTATACATGTACTGTATTTAACACGTACTGTACATGTACAGCACACGTACGTACACTACATGTACACGTAGAATGTACATATAGTATAGTATGTATAGTTCATTAGTTGTACATGTACATGTACAGTACATGTAGTACGTGTCCATCATGTACGTATGTAATGTATAATGTACATGTACATGTACATGTACGTATATGTACAGGTACATGTACTGTATTCTCAGTACATGTACCGGTATAGACCCTTCTTTCTGACGTCACGTTTCTACTAGAAACCGCGAGATCCACAATCTTGGAGTACACACATACGCTTTCGCTCGCACGTTTGTGTTCGTTTAACGTTACGTTAGTCATCATGGCGAATTCGAATCCTGCACGATCGGCTTATTACAGTTCTCTCGACATTCTCGGCTTTATTGCTGAAATAGATCCGCACAAAATTAACCCGCGACAACCATTTCGTCCATCTTTTTAGCGAAAGTGTTCGAATTCCGTCACCTTTTCTTGTCAGTACAGCGGGTAAACGATAAAAATATTTCTTATCACGATCCCCCCTGCTTCCACAGCCAAGGACAGCGCAAAAGTTAATAATCTTTCAAGAGAACAAGTACCTCCAATCCATGATACAACCACGGAGGAATAAAAAGAGATTCCTCCATGGCACAATTACTATAGTAATACTATAGTAAAAAGCAGTAGTAGTAGTAGTACAACTACGACGAGTTCAAAACTTTATGCACAGCTGACTTAGTAACGGCGGTGACGACGTGCTCATGTGTGTAATTCAAGATAGCCGTAAACAAAACCGTGACGTCATCGAAGACGGGTCTACACGGAGACGCGAACCTGGATTACGAGGAGAGTCCCAGCATCACACCGACCCATCGAGATGCGCCACATGGGACGTTGGTGTTTGCGGGAGTTTTTTAAACACCTTATACAGCACACTCGTGCTGAGAAAAAATAAATGAAAAATACCCCCGGGATCGAACCACGAACCTACACGTTGGCAGTCGAGCGTCTTTCACACAAGGCCACTTGTGTTACGCAACAGCTACGGACATCTTATACATGTTAGCGAAGCCGATTAAAATTACGGGGCATGGCCGTTTGTTTGCGGGCTTTTAGATTTCGTCGCGAGTAAAGGGTGCAGCACACTAAAATACTTCTGTAAGCCATATTTATTATGCATGGCGCAGTACAATGGCATGCATGTACAAAATTGTTCAAGTGAAAATATTAGTGAGGTTTGACGTGAAAATCGTGTCATGTCAGTTAAATTTTACCTTTAATATTGTCGATTCTAGACTCAAGCAAAGTTTCAACCTGAAGCAACATGTACAATACGATAACTCTTCCCAGTTAAAATAATGCAGCTTTAATGTCAAGTGACGCATTACACTGACACATTATTATTGAAGACCACCCGAAGCTGATGAACATTGATCAAACGGTACAAATTCGGATATCATATAGATTGAGGGAAGCAGCAAATTGAATGGTTGACAAAAATCGTGTTCTAAACCGCAAGGGGAATACCACAACTTTACACCCATGTTACGTGGCAGCTGATAAAGTGACAGTAACGAGTTCTTTCCAAGCAGCTACCTTTAAATTCATGTCACGTGAATTGTGCTCAAAGTAACAATTTTTTTATGAAATATAATGACCTCATCATTATTTGGACTCTTGGTTATTATTTCCAACATAATGAAGATGAAAAAGTTAATACGATTTCTATTCCCTTCTCCTTTCTTAACCAAAGTTCAGAACTCTCAGTTATTCATAAGCGCAATACAGTTGTCCAAAAAGTGTATACCTATGGCTTCTTTAAAGCAACGTAACTTGACACCTGCTGATCGACGTCATTATTTCAAATTACTGCCAGGACCGTCTGTGTACGGTCTTATAAGAATCAGGACACAATTTCATACAAATTTTCAGGACACAATTTTACTAAGTTACGCAACAGTTTCGGATATCTTACACGTTAAAAAATTAAGTGAAAAGGGGTATTTACAAAAAAACGAAAACAAGAGCTGTTTTTGAAAGACCGAAACAATTAAGAAAAAAAATTAATAGGAAAATAAAACAGAACGAAGACAAGAGCCGTTTTGGAAGACAGAAACAGATGGACAAAAAAGGGAGAAAAAACAAAATGAATAGAAAAAAAAAACGAACACAAAAGCTGTTTCGAAAGACCAAACAGCTAAAAATGAATAGAAAAAACAAACACGAAACACTTAAAAAATCAAAGTTTGCGAGAAAAAAAGTTATGCGGTGTAAGACCAAGCTTTCAGATCCCCGGGACCTCCAGGGTCGCCCCGTGTGCACGGATCTATTAGAGCTCTTAAGGCCTCGGTACCGGTCCACCGCACGTCCTTCCCTGACCTCATCCATATAGGCACGTAGACCCTGCGCCATGTGAGGGAGGGAACACAGCGGCCCCTAGACCTTGGCCGCCGAGTCGACCAAACGCATGTGCCCCTGTACGAAGACGCGAACCTGGATTACGAGGACAGTCCCAGCGTCACAGTGACCCATCTAGATGCGCCACATGCGACGTTGGTGTTTGGGGTAGTTTTTTAAACACCTTATACCGCACTATCGTGCTGAGAAAAAATAAATGAAAAATACCCCCGGGATCGAACCACGAACCTACACGTTGGCAGGCGAGCGTCTTTCACACAAGGCCACTTGTGTTACGCAACAGTTACGGACATCTTATACATGTTAGCGAAGCCGATTAAAATTACGGGGCATGGCCGTTGGCGGCGGGCTTTTGGATTTCGTCGCCAGTAAAGGGTGCAGCACACTAAAATACTTCTGTAAGCCATATTTATTATGCATGGCGCAGTACAATGGCATGCATGTACAACATTGTTCAAGTGAAAATATTAGTGAGGTTTGACGTGAAAATCATGTCATGTCAGTTAAATTTTACCTTTAATATTGTCGATTCTAAACTCAAGCAAAGTTTCAACCTGAAGCAACATGTACAATACGATAACTCTTCCCAGTTAAAATAATGCAGCTTTAATGTCAAGTGACGCATTACACTGACACATTATTATTGAAGACCACCCGAAGCTGATGAACATTGATCAAACGGTACAAATTCGGATATCATATAGATTGAGGGAAGCAGCAAATTGAATGGTTGACAAAAATCGTGTTCTAAACCGCAAGGGGAATACCACAACTTTACACCCATGTTACGTGGCAGCTGATAAAGTGACAGTAACGAGTTCTTTCCAAGCAGCTACCTTTAAATTCATGTCACGTGAATTGTGCTCAAAGTAACAAATTTTTTATGAAATATAATGACCTCATCATTATTTGGACTCTTGGTTATTATTTCCAACATAATGAAGATGAAAAAGTTAATACGATTTCTATTCCCTTCTCCTTTCTTAACCAAAGTTCAGAACTCTCAGTTATTCATAAGCGCAATACAGTTGTCCAAAAAGTGTATACCTATGGCTTCTTTAAAGCAACGTAACTTGACACCTGCTGATCGACGTCATTATTTCAAATTACTGCCAGGACCGTCTGTGTACGGTCTTATAAGAATCAGGACACAATTTCATACAAATTTTCAGGACACAATTTTACTAAGTTACGCAACAGTTTCGGATATCTTACACGTTAAAAAATAAAGTGAAAAGGGTATTTACAAAAAAACGAAAACAAGAGCTGTTTTTGAAAGACCGAAACAATTAAGAAAAAAAATTAATAGGAAAATAAAACAGAACGAAAACAAGAGCCGTTTTGGAAGACCGAAACAGATGGACAAAAAAGGGAGAAAAAACAAAATGAATAGAAAAAAAAAACCAACACAAAAGCTGTTTCGAAAGACCAAACAGCTAAAAATGAATAGAAAAAACAAACACGAAACACTTAAAAAATAAAATTTTGCGAGAAAAAAAGTTATGCGGTGTAAGACCAAGCTTTCAGATCCCCGGGACCTCCAGGGTCGCCCCGTGTGCACGGATCTATTAGAGCTCTTAAGGCCTCGGTACCGGTCCACCGCACGTCCTTCCCTGACCTCATCCATATAGGCCCGTAGACCCTGCGCCATGTGAGGGAGGGAACACAGCGGCCCCTAGACCTTGGCCGCCGAGTCGACCAAACGCATGTGCCCCTGTACGAAGACGCGAACCTGGATTACGAGGACAGTCCCAGCGTCACAGTGACCCATCTAGATGCGCCACATGCGACGTTGGTGTTTGCGGGAGTTTTTTAAACACCTTATACCGCACTATCGTGCTGAGAAAAAATAAATGAAAAATACCCCCGGGATCGAACCACGAACCTACACGTTGGCAGGCGAGCGTCTTTCACACAAGGCCACTTGTGTTACGCAACAGTTACGGACATCTTATACATGTTAGCGAAGCCGATTAAAATTACGGGGCATGGCCGTTGGCGGCGGGCTTTTGGATTTCGTCGCGAGTAAAGGGTGCAGCACACTAAAATACTTCTGTAAGCCATATTTATTATGCATGGCGCAGTACAATGGCATGCATGTACAAAATTGTTCAAGTGAAAATATTAGTGAGGTTTGACGTGAAAATCATGTCATGTCAGTTAAATTTTACCTTTAATATTGTCGATTCTAAACTCAAGCAAAGTTTCAACCTGAAGCAACATGTACAATACGATAACTCTTCCCAGTTAAAATAATGCAGCTTTAATGTCAAGTGACGCATTACACTGACACATTATTATTGAAGACCACCCGAAGCTGATGAACATTGATCAAACGGTACAAATTCGGATATCATATAGATTGAGGGAAGCAGCAAATTGAATGGTTGACAAAAATCGTGTTCTAAACCGCAAGGGGAATACCACAACTTTACACCCATGTTACGTGGCAGCTGATAAAGTGACAGTAACGAGTTCTTTCCAAGCAGGTACCTTTAAATTCATATCACGTGAATTGTGCTCAAAGTAACAATTTTTTATGAAATATAATGACCTCATAATTATTTGGACTCTTGGTTATTATTTTCAACATAATGAAGATGAAAAAGTTAATACGATTTCTATTCCCTTCTCCTATCTTAACCAAAGTTCAGAACTCTCAGTTATTCATAAGCGCAATACAGTTGTCCAAAAAGTGTATACCTATGGCTTCTTTAAAGCAACGTAACTTGACACCTGCTGATCGACGTCATTATTTCAAATTACTGCCAGGACCGTCTGTGTACGGTCTTATAAGAATCAGGACACAATTTCATACAAATTTTCAGGACACAATTTTACTAAGTTACGCAACAGTTTCGGATATCTTACACGTTAAAAAATAAAGTGAAAAAGGGTATTTACAAAAAAACGAAAACAAGAGCTGTTTTTGAAAGACCGAAACAATTAAGAAAAAAAATTAATAGGAAAATAAAACAGAACGAAGACAAGAGCCGTTTTGGAAGACCGAAACAGATGGACAAAAAAGGGAGAAAAAACAAAATGAATAGAAAAAAAAAACCAACACAAAAGCTGTTTCGAAAGACCAAACAGCTAAAAATGAATAGAAAAAACAAACACGAAACACTTAAAAAATCAAAGTTTGCGAGAAAAAAAGTTATGCGGTGTAAGACCAAGCTTTCAGATCCCCGGGACCTCCAGGGTCGCCCCGTGTGCACGGATCTATTAGAGCTCTTAAGGCCTCGGTACCGGTCCACCGCACGTCCTTCCCTGACCTCATCCATATAGGCCCGTAGACCCTGCGCCATGTGAGGGAGGGAACACAGCGGCCCCTAGACCTTGGCCGCCGAGTCGACCAAACGCATGTGCCCCTGTACGAAGACGCGAACCTGGATTACGAGGACAGTCCCAGCGTCACAGTGACCCATCTAGATGCGCCACATGCGACGTTGGTGTTTGCGGGAGTTTTTTAAACACCTCATACCGCACTATCGTGCTGAGAAAAAATAAATGAAAAATACCCCCGGGATCGACCCACGAACCTACACGTTGGCAGGCGAGCGTCTTTCACACAAGGCCACTTGTGTTACGCAACAGTTACGGACATCTTATACATGTTAGCGAAGCCGATTAAAATTACGGGGCATGGCCGTTGGCGGCGGGCTTTTGGATTTCGTCGCGAGTAAAGGGTGCAGCACACTAAAATACTTCTGTAAGCCATATTTATTATGCATGGCGCAGTACAATGGCATGCATGTACAAAATTGTTCAAGTGAAAATATTAGTGAGGTTTGACGTGAAAATCATGTCATGTCAGTTAAATTTTACCTTTAATATTGTCGATTCTAAACTCAAGCAAAGTTTCAGCCTGAAGCAACATGTACAATACGATAACTCTTCCCAGTTAAAATAATGCAGCTTTAATGTCAAGTGACGCATTACACTGACACATTATTATTGAAGACCACCCGAAGCTGATGAACATTGATCAAACGGTACAAATTCGGATATCATATAGATTGAGGGAAGCAGCAAATTGAATGGTTGACAAAAATCGTGTTCTAAACCGCAAGGGGAATACCACAACTTTACACCCATGTTACGTGGCAGCTGATAAAGTGACAGTAACGAGTTCTTTCCAAGCAGGTACCTTTAAATTCATGTCACGTGAATTGTGCTCAAAGTAACAATTTTTTATGAAATATAATGACCTCATAATTATTTGGACTCTTGGTTATTATTTCCAACATAATGAAGATGAAACAGTTAATACGATTTCTATTCCCTTCTCCTTTCTTAACCAAAGTTCAGAACTCTCAGTTATTCATAAGCGCCATACAGTTGTCCAAAACGTGTATACCTATGGCTTCTTTAAAGCAACGTAACTTGACACCTGCTGATCGACGTCATTATTTCAAATTACTGCCAGGACCGTCTGTGTACGGTCTTATAAGAATCAGGACACTATTTCATACAAATTTTCAGGACACAATTTTACTAAGTTACGCAACAGTTTCGGATATCTTACACGTTAAAAAATAAAGTGAAAAAGGGTATTTACAAAAAAACGAAAACAAGAGCTGTTTTTGAAAGACCGAAACAATTAAGAAAAAAAATTAATAGGAAAATAAAACAGAACGAAGACAAGAGCCGTTTTGGAAGACCGAAACAGATGGACAAAAAAGGGAGAAAAAACAAAATGAATAGAAAAAAAAAACCAACACAAAAGCTGTTTCGAAAGACCAAACAGCTAAAAATGAATAGAAAAAACAAACACGAAACACTTAAAAAATAAAAGTTTGCGAGAAAAAAAGTTATGCGGTGTAAGACCAAGCTTTCAGATCCCCGGGACCTCCAGGGTCGCCCCGTGTGCACGGATCTATTAGAGCTCTTAAGGCCTCGGTACCGGTCCACCGCACGTCCTTCCCTGACCTCATCCATATAGGCCCGTAGACCCTGCGCCATGTGAGGGAGGGAACACAGCGGCCCCTAGACCTTGGCCGCCGAGTCGACCAAACGCATGTGCCCCTGTACGAAGACGCGAACCTGGATTACGAGGACAGTCGCAGCGTCACAGTGACCCATCTAGATGCGCCACATGCGACGTTGGTGTTTGCGGGAGTTTTTTAAACACCTTATACCGCACTATCGTGCTGAGAAAAAATAAATGAAAAATACCCCCGGGATCGAACCACGAACCTACACGTTGGCAGGCGAGCGTCTTTCACACAAGGCCACTTGTGTTACGCAACAGTTACGGACATCTTATACATGTTAGCGAAGCCGATTAAAATTACGGGGCATGGCCGTTGGCGGCGGGCTTTTGGATTTCGTCGCGAGTAAAGGGTGCAGCACACTAAAATACTTCTGTAAGCCATATTTATTATGCATGGCGCAGTACAATGGCATGCATGTACAAAATTGTTCAAGTGAAAATATTAGTGAGGTTTGACGTGACAATCATGTCATGTCAGTTAAATTTTACCTTTAATATTGTCGATTCTAAACTCAAGCAAAGTTTCAACCTGAAGCAACATGTACAATACGATAACTCTTCCCAGTTAAAATAATGCAGCTTTAATGTCAAGTGACGCATTACACTGACAAATCATTATTAAAGACCACCCGAAGCTGATGAACATTGATCAAACGGTACAAATTCGGATATCATATAGATTGAGGGAAGCAGCAAATTGAATGGTTGACAAAAATCGTGTTCTAAACCGCAAGGGGAATACCACAACTTTACACCCATGTTACGTGGCAGCTGATAAAGTGACAGTAACGAGTTCATACCAAGCAGGTACCTTTAAATTCATGTCACGTGAATTGTGCTCAAAGTAACAATTTGTTATGAAATATAATGACCTCATAATTATTTGGACTCTTGGTTATTATTTCCAACATAATGAAGATGAAAAAGTTAATACGATTTCTATTCCCTTCTCCTATCTTAACCAAAGTTCAGAACTATCAGTTATTCATAAGCGCAATACAGTTGTCCAAAAAGTGTATACCTATGGCTTCTTTAAAGCAACGTAACTTGACACCTGCTGATCGACGTCATTATTTTTAAATTACTGCCAGGACCGTCTGTGTACGGTCTTATAAGAATCAGGACACAATTTCATACAAATTTTCAGGACACAATTTTACTAAGTTACGCAACAGTTTCGGATATCTTACACGTTAAAAAATGAAGTGAAAAAGGGTATTTACAAAAAAACGAAAACAAGAGCTGTTTTTGAAAGACCGAAACAATTAAGAAAAAAAATTATTAGGAAAATAAAACAGAACGAAGCCAAGAGCCGTTTTGGAAGACCGAAACAGATGGACAAAAAAGGGAGAAAAAACAAAATGAATAGAAAAAAAAAACCAACACAAAAGCTGTTTCGAAAGACCAAACAGCTAAAAATGAATAGAAAAAACAAACACGAAACACTTAAAAAATCAAAGTTTGCGAGAAAAAAAGTTATGCGGTGTAAGACCAAGCTTTCAGATCCCCGGGACCTCCAGGGTCGCCCCGTGTGCACGGATCTATTAGAGCTCTTAAGGCCTCGGTACCGGTCCACCGCACGTCCTTCCCTGACCTCATCCATATAGGCCCGTAGACCCTGCGCCATGTGAGGGAGGGAACACAGCGGCCCCTAGACCTTGGCCGCCGAGTCGACCAAACGCATGTGCCCCTGTACGAAGACGCGAACCTGGATTACGAGGACAGTCCCAGCGTCACAGTGACCCATCTAGATGCGCCACATGCGACGTTGGTGTTTGCGGGAGTTTTTTAAACACCTTATACCGCACTATCGTGCTGAGAAAAAATAAATGAAAAATACCCCCGGGATCGAACCACGAACCTACACGTTGGCAGGCGAGCGTCTTTCACACAAGGCCACTTGTGTTACGCAACAGTTACGGACATCTTATACATGTTAGCGAAGCCGATTAAAATTACGGGGCATGGCCGTTGGCGGCGGGCTTTTGGATTTCGTCGCGAGTAAAGGGTGCAGCACACTAAAATACTTCTGTAAGCCATATTTATTATGCATGGCGCAGTACAATGGCATGCATGTACAAAATTGTTCAAATGAAAATATTAGTGAGGTTTGACGTGAAAATCATGTCATGTCAGTTAAATTTTACCTTTAATATTGTCGATTCTAAACTCAAGCAAAGTTTCAACCTGAAGCAACATGTACAATACGATAACTCTTCCCAGTTAAAATAATGCAGCTTTAATGTCAAGTGACGCATTACACTGACACATTATTATTGAAGACCACCCGAAGCTGATGAACATTGATCAAACGGTACAAATTCGGATATCATATAGATTGAGGGAAGCAGCAAATTGAATGGTTGACAAAAATCGTGTTCTAAACCGCAAGGGGAATACCACAACTTTACACCCATGTTACGTGGCAGCTGATAAAGTGACAGTAACGAGTTCTTTCCAAGCAGGTACCTTTAAATTCATGTCACGTGAATTGTGCTCAAAGTAACAATTTTTTATGAAATATAATGACCTCATAATTATTTGGACTCTTGGTTATTATTTCCAACATAATGAAGATGAAAAAGTTAATACGATTTCTATTCCCTTCTCCTATCTTAACCAAAGTTCAGAACTCTCAGTTATTCATAAGCGCAATACAGTTGTCCAAAAAGTGTATACCTATGGCTTCTTTAAAGCAACGTAACTTGACACCTGCTGATCGACGTCATTATTTCAAATTACTGCCAGGACCGTCTGTGTACGGTCTTATAAGAATCAGGACACAATTTCATACAAATTTTCAGGACACAATTTTACTAAGTTACGCAACAGTTTCGGATATCTTACACGTTAAAAAATAAAGTGAAAAAGGGTATTTACAAAAAAACGAAAACAAGAGCTGTTTTTGAAAGACCGAAACAATTAAGAAAAAAATTTAATAGGAAAATAAAACAGAACGAAGACAAGAGCCGTTTTGGAAGAACGAAACAGATGGACAAAAAAGGGAGAAAAAACAAAATGAATAGAAAAAAAAAACCAACACAAAAGCTGTTTCGAAAGACCAAACAGCTAAAAATGAATAGAAAAAAACAAACACGATACACTTAAAAAATAAAAGTTTGCGAGAAAAAAAGTTATGCGGTGTAAGACCAAGCTTTCAGATCCCCGGGACCTCCAGGGTCGCCCCGTGTGCACGGATCTATTAGAGCTCTTAAGGCCTCGGTACCGGTCCACCGCACGTCCTTCCCTGACCTCATCCATATAGGCCCGTAGACCCTGCGCCATGTGAGGGAGGGAACACAGCGGCCCCTAGACCTTGGCCGCCGAGTCGACCAAACGCACGTGCCCCTGTACGAAGACGCGAACCTGGATTACGAGGACAGTCCCAGCGTCACAGTGACCCATCTAGATGCGCCACATGCGACGTTGGTGTTTGCGGGAGTTTTTTAAACACCTTATACCGCACTATCGTGCTGAGAAAAAATAAATGAAAAATACCCCCGGGATCGAACCACGAACCTACACGTTGGCAGGCTAGCGTCTTTCACACAAGGCCACTTGTGTTACGCAACAGTTACGGACATCTTATACATGTTAGCGAAGCCGATTAAAATTACGGGGCATGGCCGTTGGCGGCGGGCCTTTGGATTTCGTCGCGAGTAAAGGGTGCAGCACACTAAAATACTTCTGTAAGCCATATTTATTATGCATGGCGCAGTACAATGGCATGCATGTACAAAATTGTTCAAGTGAAAATATTAGTGAGGTTTGACGTGACAATCATGTCATGTCAGTTAAATTTTACCTTTAATATTGTCGATTCTAAACTCAAGCAAAGTTTCAACCTGAAGCAACATGTACAATACGATAACTCTTCCCAGTTAAAATAATGCAGCTTTAATGTCAAGTGACGCATTACACTGACAAATCATTATTAAAGACCACCCGAAGCTGATGAACATTGATCAAACGGTACAAAGTCGGATATCATATAGATTGAGGGAAGCAGCAAATTGAATGGTTGACAAAAATCGTGTTCTAAACCGCAAGGGGAATACCACAACTTTACACCCATGTTACCTGGCAGCTGATAAAGTGACAGTAACGAGTTCTTTCCAAGCAGGTACCTTTAAATTCATGTCACGTGAATTGTGCTCAAAGTAACAATTTGTTATGAAATATAATGACCTCATAATTATTTGGACTCTTGGTTATTATTTCCAACATAATGAAGATGAAAAAGTTAATACGATTTCTATTCCCTTCTCCTCTCTTAACCAAAGTTCAGAACTTTCAGTTATTCATAAGCGCAATACAGTTGTCCAAAAAGTGTATACCTATGGCTTCTTTAAAGCAACGTAACTTGACACCTGCTGATCGACGTCATTATTTCAAATTACTGCCAGGACCGTCTGTGTACGGTCTTATAAGAATCAGGACACAATTTCATACAAATTTTCAGGACACAATTTTACTAAGTTACGCAACAGTTTCGGATATCTTACACGTTAAAAAATAAAGTGAAAAAGGGTATTTACAAAAAAACGAAAACAAGAGCTGTTTTTGAAAGACCGAAACAATTAAGAAAAAAAATTAATAGGAAAATGAAACAGAACGAAGACAAGAGCCGTTTTGGAAGACCGAAACAGATGGACAAAAAGGGAGAAAAAACAAAATGAATAGAAAAAAAAAACCACCACAAAAGCTGTTTCGAAAGACCGAACAGCTAAAAATGAATAGAAAAAACAAACACGAAACACTTAAAAAATCAAAGTTTGCGAGAAAAAAAGTTATGCGGTGTAAGACCAAGCTTTCAGATCCCCGGGACCTCCAGGGTCGCCCCGTGTGCACGGATCTATTAGAGCTCTTAAGGCCTCGGTACCGGTCCACCGCACGTCCTTCCCTGACCTCATCCATATAGGCCCGTAGACCCTGCGCCATGTGAGGGAGGGAACACAGCGGCCCCTAGACCTTGGCCGCCGAGTCGACCAAACGCATGTGCCCCTGTACGAAGACGCGAACCTGGATTACGAGGACAGTCCCAGCGTCACAGTGACCCATCTAGATGCGCCACATGCGACGTTGGTGTTTGCGGGAGTTTTTTAAACACCTTATACCGCACTATCGTGCTGAAAAAAAATAAATGAAAAATACCCCCGGGATCGAACCACGAACCTACACGTTGGCAGGCGAGCGTCTTTCACACAAGGCCACTTGTGTTACGCAACAGTTACGGACATCTTATACATGTTAGCGAAGCCGATTAAAATTACGGGGCATGGCCGTTGGTGGCGGGCTTTTGGATTTCGTCGCGAGTAAAGGGTGCAGCACACTAAAATACTTCTGTAAGCCATATTTATTATGCATGGCGCAGTACAATGGCATGCATGTACAAAATTGTTCAAGTGAAAACATTAGTGAGGTTTGACATGACAATCATGTCATGTCAGTTAAATTTTACCTTTAATATTGTCGATTCTAAACTCAAGCAAAGTTTCAACCTGAAGCAACATGTACAAAACGATAACTCTTCCCAGTTAAAATAATGCAGCTTTAATGTCAAGTGACGCATTACACTGACAAATCATTATTAAAGACCACCCGAAGCTGATGAACATTGATCAAACGGTACAAAGTCGGATATCATATAGATTGAGGGAAGCAGCAAATTGAATGGTTGACAAAAATCGTGTTCTAAACCGCAAGGGGAATACCACAACTTTACACCCATGTTACGTGGCAGCTGATAAAGTGACAGTAACGAGTTCTTTCCAAGCAGGTACCTTTAAATTCATGTCACGTGAATTGTGCTCAAAGTAACAATTTGTTATGAAATATAATGACCTCATAATTATTTGGACTCTTGGTTATTATTTCCAACATAATGAAGATGAAAAAGTTAATACGATTTCTATTCCCTTCTCCTCTCTTAACCAAAGTTCAGAACTCTCAGTTATTCATAAGCGCAATACAGTTGTCCAAAAAGTGTATACCTATGGCTTCTTTAAAGCAACGTAACTTGACACCTGCTGATCGACGTCATTATTTCAAATTACTGCCAGGACCGTCTGTGTACGGTCTTATAAGAATCAGGACACAATTTCATACAAATTTTCAGGACACAATTTTACTAAGTTACGCAACAGTTTCGGATATCTTACACGTTAAAAAATAAAGTGAAAAAGGGTATTTACAAAAAAACGAAAACAAGAGCTGTTTTTGAAAGACCGAAACAATTAAGAAAAAAAATTAATAGGAAAATAAAACAGAACGAAGACAAGAGCCGTTTTGGAAGACCGAAACAGATGGACAAAAAAGGGAGAAAAAACAAAATGAATAGAAAAAAAAAACCAACCCAAAAGCTGTTTCGAAAGACCAAACAGCTAAAAATGAATAGAAAAAACAAACACGAAACACTTAAAAAATCAAAGTTTGCGAGAAAAAAAGTTATGCGGTGTAAGACCAAGCTTTCAGATCCCCGGGACCTCCAGGGTCGCCCCGTGTGCACGGATCTATTAGAGCTCTTAAGGCCTCGGTACCGGTCCACCGCACGTCCTTCCCTGACCTCATCCATATAGGCCCGTAGACCCTGCGCCATGTGAGGGAGGGAACACAGCGGCCCCTAGACCTTGGCCGCCGAGTCGACCAAACGCATGTGCCCCTGTACGAAGACGCGAACCTGGATTACGAGGACAGTCCCAGCGTCACAGTGACCCATCTAGATGCGCCACATGCGACGTTGGTGTTTGCGGGAGTTTTTTAAACACCTTATACCGCACTATCGTGCTGAGAAAAAATAAATGAAAAATACCCCCGGGATCGAACCACGAACCTACACGTTGGCAGGCGAGCGTCTTTCACACAAGGCCACTTGTGTTACGCAACAGTTACGGACATCTTATACATGTTAGCGAAGCCGATTAAAATTACGGGGCATGGCCGTTGGCGGCGGGCTTTTGGATTTCGTCGCGAGTAAAGGGTGCAGCACACTAAAATACTTCTGTAAGCCATATTTATTATGCATGGCGCAGTACAATGGCATGCATGTACAAAATTGTTCAAGTGAAAATATTAGTGAGGTTTGACGTGAAAATCATGTCATGTCAGTTAAATTTTACCTTTAATATTGTCGATTCTAAACTCAAGCAAAGTTTCAACCTGAAGCAACATGTACAATACGATAACTCTTCCCAGTTAAAATAATGCAGCTTTAATGTCAAGTGACGCATTACACTGACACATTATTATTGAAGACCACCCGAAGCTGATGAACATTGATCAAACGGTACAAATTCGGATATCATATAGATTGAGGGAAGCAGCAAATTGAATGGTTGACAAAAATCGTGTTCTAAACCGCAAGGGGAATACCACAACTTTACACCCATGTTACGTGGCAGCTGATAAAGTGACAGTAACGAGTTCTTTCCAAGCAGGTACCTTTAAATTCATGTCACGTGAATTGTGCTCAAAGTAACAATTTTTTATGAAATATAATGACCTCATAATTATTTGGACTCTTGGTTATTATTTCCAACATAATGAAGATGAAACAGTTAATACGATTTCTATTCCCTTCTCCTTTCTTAACCAAAGTTCAGAACTCTCAGTTATTCATAAGCGCAATACAGTTGTCCAAAAAGTGTATACCTATGGCTTCTTTAAAGCAACGTAACTTGACACCTGCTGATCGACGTCATTATTTCAAATTACTGCCAGGACCGTCTGTGTACGGTCTTATAAGAATCAGGACACAATTTCATACAAATTTTCAGGACACAATTTTACTAAGTTACGCAACAGTTTCGGATATCTTACACGTTAAAAAATAAAGTGAAAAAGGGTATTTACAAAAAAACGAAAACAAGAGCTGTTTTTGAAAGACCGAAACAATTAAGAAAAACAATTAATAGGAAAATAAAACAGAACGAAGACAACAGCCGTTTTGGAAGACCGAAACAGATGGACAAAAAAGGGAGAAAAAACAAAATGAATAGAAAAAAAAAACCAACACAAAAGCTGTTTCGAAAGACCAAACAGCTAAAAATGAATAGAAAAAACAAACACGAAACACTTAAAAAATCAAAGTTTGCGAGAAAAAAAGTTATGCGGTGTAAGACCAAGCTTTCAGATCCCCGGGACCTCCAGGGTCGCCCCGTGTGCACGGATCTATTAGAGCTCTTAAGGCCTCGGTACCGGTCCACCGCACGTCCTTCCCTGACCTCATCCATATAGGCCCGTAGACCCTGCGCCATGTGAGGGAGGGAACACAGCGGCCCCTAGACCTTGGCCGCCGAGTCGACCAAACGCATGTGCCCCTGTACGAAGACGCGAACCTGGATTACGAGGACAGTCCCAGCGTCACAGTGACCCATCTAGATGCGCCACATGCGACGTTGGTGTTTGCGGGAGTTTTTTAAACACCTTATACCGCACTATCGTGCTGAGAAAAAATAAATGAAAAATACCCCCGGGATCGAACCACGAACCTACACGTTGGCAGGCGAGCGTCTTTCACACAAGGCCACTTGTGTTACGCAACAGTTACGGACATCTTATACATGTTAGCGAAGCCGATTAAAATTACGGGGCATGGCCGTTGGCGGCGGGCTTTTGGATTTCGTCGCGAGTAAAGGGTGCAGCACACTAAAATACTTCTGTAAGCCATATTTATTATGCATGGCGCAGTACAATGGCATGCATGTACAAAATTGTTCAAGTGAAAATATTAGTGAGGTTTGACGTGAAAATCATGTCATGTCAGTTAAATTTTACCTTTAATATTGTCGATTCTAAACTCAAGCAAAGTTTCAACCTGAAGCAACATGTACAATACGATAACTCTTCCCAGTTAAAATAATGCAGCTTTAATGTCAAGTGACGCATTACACTGACACATTATTATTGAAGACCACCCGAAGCTGATGAACATTGATCAAACGGTTCAAATTCGGATATCATATAGATTGAGGGAAGCAGCAAATTGAATGGTTGACAAAAATCGTGTTCTAAACCGCAAGGGGAATACCACAACTTTACACCCATGTTACGTGGCAGCTGATAAAGTGACAGTAGCGAGTTCTTTCCAAGCAGGTACCTTTAAATTCATGTCACGTGAATTGTGCTCAAAGTAACAATTTTTTATGAAATATAATGACCTCATAATTATTTGGACTCTTGGTTATTATTTCCAACATAATGAAGATGAAACAGTTAATACGATTTCTATTCCCTTCTCCTTTCTTAACCAAAGTTCAGAACTCTCAGTTATTCATAAGCGCAATACAGTTGTCCAAAAAGTGTATACCTATGGCTTCTTTAAAGCAACGTAACTTGACACCTGCTGATCGACGTCATTATTTCAAATTACTGCCAGGACCGTCTGTGTACGGTCTTATAAGAATCAGGACACAATTTCATACAAATTTTCAGGACACAATTTTACTAAGTTACGCAACAGTTTCGGATATCTTACACGTTAAAAAATAAAGTGAAAAAGGGTATTTACAAAAAAACGAAAACAAGAGCTGTTTTTGAAAGACCGAAACAATTAAGAAAAAAAATTAATAGGAAAATGAAACAGAACGAAGACAAGAGCCGTTTTGGAAGACCGAAACAGATGGACAAAAAAGGGAGAAAAAACAAAATGAATAGAAAAAAAAAACCACCACAAAAGCTGTTTCGAAAGACCAAACAGCTAAAAATGAATAGAAAAAACAAACACGAAACACTTAAAAAATCAAAGTTTGCGAGAAAAAAAGTTATGCGGTGTAAGACCAAGCTTTCAGATCCCCGGGACCTCCAGGGTCGCCCCGTGTGCACGGATCTATTAGAGCTCTTAAGGCCTCGGTACCGGTCCACCGCACGTCCTTCCCTGACCTCATCCATATAGGCCCGTAGACCCTGCGCCATGTGAGGGAGGGAACACAGCGGCCCCTAGACCTTGGCCGCCGAGTTGACCAAACGCATGTGCCCCTGTACGAAGACGCGAACCTGGATTACGAGGACAGTCCCAGCGTCACAGTGACCCATCTAGATGCGCCACATGCGACGTTGGTGTTTGCCGGAGTTTTTTAAACACCTTATACCGCACTATCGTGCTGAGAAAAAATAAATGAAAAATACCCCCGGGATCGAACCACGAACCTACACGTTGGCAGGCGAGCGTCTTTCACACAAGGCCACTTGTGTTACGCAACAGTTACGGACATCTTATACATGTTAGCGAAGCCGATTAAAATTACGGGGCATGGCCGTTGGCGGCGGGCTTTTGGATTTCGTCGCGAGTAAAGGGTGCAGCACACTAAAATACTTCTGTAAGCCATATTTATTATGCATGGCGCAGTACAATGGCATGCATGTACAAAATTGTTCAAGTGAAAATATTAGTGAGGTTTGACGTGAAAATCATGTCATGTCAGTTAAATTTTACCTTTAATATTGTCGATTCTAAACTCAAGCAAAGTTTTAACCTGAAGCAACATGTACAATACGATAACTCTTCCCAGTTAAAATAATGCAGCTTTAATGTCAAGTGACGCATTACACTGACACATTATTATTGAAGACCACCCGAAGCTGATGAACATTGATCAAACGGTACAAATTCGGATATCATATAGATTGAGGGAAGCAGCAAATTGAATGGTTGACAAAAATCGTGTTCTAAACCGCAAGGGGAATACCACAACTTTACACCCATGTTACGTGGCAGCTGATAAAGTGGCAGTAGCGAGTTCTTTCCAAGCAGGTACCTTTAAATTCATGTCACGTGAATTGTGCTCAAAGTAACAATTTTTTATGAAATATAATGACCTCATAATTATTTGGACTCTTGGTTATTATTTCCAACATAATGAAGATGAAACAGTTAATACGATTTCTATTCCCTTCTCCTTTCTTAACCAAAGTTCAGAACTCTCAGTTATTCATAAGCGCAATACAGTTGTCCAAAAAGTGTATACCTATGGCTTCTTTAAAGCAACGTAACTTGACACCTGCTGATCGACGTCATTATTTCAAATTACTGCCAGGACCGTCTGTGTACGGTCTTATAAGAATCAGGACACAATTTCATACAAATTTTCAGGACACAATTTTACTAAGTTACGCAACAGTTTCGGATATCTTACACGTTAAAAAATAAAGTGAAAAAGGGTATTTACAAAAAAACAAAAACAAGAGCTGTTTTTGAAAGACCGAAACAATTAAGAAAAAAAATTAATAGGAAAATGAAACAGAACGAAGACAAGAGCCGTTTTGGAAGACCGAAACAGATGGACAAAAAAGGGAGAAAAAACAAAATGAATAGAAAAAAAAAACCAACCCAAAAGCTGTTTCGAAAGACCAAACAGCTAAAAATGAATAGAAAAAACAAACACGAAACACTTAAAAAATCAAAGTTTGCGAGAAAAAAAGTTATGCGGTGTAAGACCAAGCTTTCAGATCCCCGGGACCTCCAGGGTCGCCCCGTGTGCACGGATCTATTAGAGCTCTTAAGGCCTCGGTACCGGTCCACCGCACGTCCTTCCCTGACCTCATCCATATAGGCCCGTAGACCCTGCGCCATGTGAGGGAGGGAACACAGCGGCCCCTAGACCTTGGCCGCCGAGTCGACCAAACGCATGTGCCCCTGTACGAAGACGCGAACCTGGATTACGAGGACAGTCCCAGCGTCACAGTGACCCATCTAGATGCGCCACATGCGACGTTGGTGTTTGCGGGAGTTTTTTAAACACCTTATACCGCACTATCGTGCTGAGAAAAAATAAATGAAAAATACCCCCGGGATCGAACCACGAACCTACACGTTGGCAGGCGAGCGTCTTTCACACAAGGCCACTTGTGTTACGCAACAGTTACGGACATCTTATACATGTTAGCGAAGCCGATTAAAATTACGGGGCATGGCCGTTGGCGGCGGGCTTTTGGATTTCGTCGCGAGTAAAGGGTGCAGCACACTAAAATACTTCTGTAAGCCATATTTATTATGCATGGCGCAGTACAATGGCATGCATGTACAAAATTGTTCAAGTGAAAATATTAGTGAGGTTTGACGTGAAAATCATGTCATGTCAGTTAAATTTTACCTTTAATATTGTCGATTCTAAACTCAAGCAAAGTTTCAACCTGAAGCAACATGTACAATACGATAACTCTTCCCAGTTAAAATAATGCAGCTTTAATGTCAAGTGACGCATTACACTGACACATTATTATTGAAGACCACCCGAAGCTGATGAACATTGATCAAACGGTACAAATTCGGATATCATATAGATTGAGGGAAGCAGCAAATTGAATGGTTGACAAAAATCGTGTTCTAAACCGCAAGGGGAATACCACAACTTTACACCCATGTTACGTGGCAGCTGATAAAGTGACAGTATCGAGTTCTTTCCAAGCAGGTACCTTTAAATTCATGTCACGTGAATTGTGCTCAAAGTAACAATTTTTTATGAAATATAATGACCTCATAATTATTTGGACTCTTGGTTATTATTTCCAACATAATGAAGATGAAAAAGTTAATACGATTTCTATTCCCTTCTCCTATCTTAACCAAAGTTCAGAACTCTCAGTTATTCATAAGCGCAATACAGTTGTCCAAAAAGTGTATACCTATGGCTTCTTTAAAGCAACGTAACTTGACACCTGCTGATCGACGTCATTATTTCAAATTACTGCCAGGACCGTCTGTGTACGGTCTTATAAGAATCAGGACACAATTTCATACAAATTTTCAGGACACAATTTTACTAAGTTACGCAACAGTTTCGCATATCTTACACGTTAAAAAATAAAGTGAAAAAGGGTATTTACAAAAAAACGAAAACAAGAGCTGTTTTTGAAAGACCGAAACAATTAAGAAAAAAAATTAATAGGAAAATGAAACAGAACGAAGACAAGAGCCGTTTTGGAAGACCGAAACAGATGGACAAAAAAGGGAGAAAAAACAAAATGAATAGAAAAATAAAACCAACCCAAAAGCTGTTTCGAAAGACCAAACAGCTAAAAATTAATAGAAAAAACAAACACGAAACACTTAAAAAATCAAAGTTTGCGAGAAAAAAAGTTATGCGGTGTAAGACCAAGCTTTCAGATCCCCGGGACCTCCAGGGTCGCCCCGTGTGCACGGATCTATTAGAGCTCTTAAGGCCTCGGTACCGGTCCACCGCACGTCCTTCCCTGACCTCATCCATATAGGCCCGTAGACCCTGCGCCATGTGAGGGAGGGAACACAGCGGCCCCTAGACCTTGGCCGCCGAGTCGACCAAACGCATGTGCCCCTGTACGAAGACGCGAACCTGGATTACGAGGACAGTCCCAGCGTCACAGTGACCCATCTAGATGCGCCACATGCGACGTTGGTGTTTGCGGGAGTTTTTTAAACACCTTATACCGCACTATCGTGCTGAGAAAAAATAAATGAAAAATACCCCCGGGATCGAACCACGAACCTACACGTTGGCAGGCGAGCGTCTTTCACACAAGGCCACTTGTGTTACGCAACAGTTACGGACATCTTATACATGTTAGCGAAGCCGATTAAAATTACGGGGCATGGCCGTTGGTGGCGGGCTTTTGGATTTCGTCGCGAGTAAAGGGTGCAGCACACTAAAATACTTCTGTAAGCCATATTTATTATGCATGGCGCAGTACAATGGCATGCATGTACAAAATTGTTCAAGTGAAAATATTAGTGAGGTTTGACGTGAAAATCATGTCATGTCAGTTAAATTTTACCTTTAATATTGTCGATTCTAAACTCAAGCAAAGTTTCAACCTGAAGCAACATGTACAATACGATAACTCTTCCCAGTTAAAATAATGCAGCTTTAATGTCAAGTGACGCATTACACTGACACATTATTATTGAAGACCACCCGAAGCTGATGAACATTGATCAAACGGTACAAATTCGGATATCATATAGATTGAGGGAAGCAGCAAATTGAATGGTTGACAAAAATCGTGTTCTAAACCGCAAGGGGAATACCACAACTTTACACCCATGTTACGTGGCAGCTGATAAAGTGACAGTAACGAGTTCTTTCCAAGCAGGTACCTTTAAATTCATGTCACGTGAATTGTGCTCAAAGTAACAATTTTTTATGAAATATAATGACCTCATAATTATTTGGACTCTTGGTTATTATTTCCAACATAATGAAGATGAAAAAGTTAATACGATTTCTATTCCCTTCTCCTTTCTTAACCAAAGTTCAGAACTCTCAGTTATTCATAAGCGCAATACAGTTGTCCAAAAAGTGTATACCTATGGCTTCTTTAAAGCAACGTAACTTGACACCTGCTGATCGACGTCATTATTTCAAATTACTGCCAGGACCGTCTGTGTACGGTCTTATAAGAATCAGGACACAATTTCATACAAATTTTCAGGACACAATTTTACTAAGTTACGCAACAGTTTCGGATATCTTACACGTTAAAAAATAAAGTGTAAAAGGGTATTTACAAAAAAACGAAAACAAGAGCTGTTTTTGAAAGACCGAAACAATTAAGAAAAAAAATTAATAGGAAAATGAAACAGAACGAAGACAAGAGCCGTTTTGGAAGACCGAAACAGATGGACAAAAAAGGGAGAAAAAACAAAATGAATAGAAAAAAAAAACCAACCCAAAAGCTGTTTCGAAAGACCAAACAGCTAAAAATGAATAGAAAAAACAAACACGAAACACTTAAAAAATCAAAGTTTGCGAGAAAAAAAGTTATGCGGTGTAAGACCAAGCTTTCAGATCCCCGGGACCTCCAGGGTCGCCCCGTGTGCACGGATCTATTAGAGCTCTTAAGGCCTCGGTACCGGTCCACCGCACGTCCTTCCCTGACCTCATCCATATAGGCCCGTAGACCCTGCGCCATGTGAGGGAGGGAACACAGCGGCCCCTAGACCTTGGCCGCCGAGTCGACCAAACGCATGTGCCCCTGTACGAAGACGCGAACCTGGATTACGAGGACAGTCCCAGCGTCACAGTGACCCATCTAGATGCGCCACATGCGACGTTGGTGTTTGCGGGAGTTTTTTAAACACCTTATACCGCACTATCGTGCTGAGAAAAAATAAATGAAAAATACCCCCGGGATCGAACCACGAACCTACACGTTGGCAGGCGAGCGTCTTTCACACAAGGCCACTTGTGTTACGCAACAGTTACGGACATCTTATACATGTTAGCGAAGCCGATTAAAATTACGGGGCATGGCCGTTGGCGGCGGGCTTTTGGATTTCGTCGCGAGTAAAGGGTGCAGCACACTAAAATACTTCTGTAAGCCATATTTATTATGCATGGCGCAGTACAATGGCATGCATGTACAAAATTGTTCAAGTGAAAATATTAGTGAGGTTTGACGTGAAAATCATGTCATGTCAGTTAAATTTTACCTTTAATATTGTCGATTCTAAACTCAAGCAAAGTTTCAACCTGAAGCAACATGTACAATACGATAACTCTTCCCAGTTAAAATAATGCAGCTTTAATGTCAAGTGACACATTACACTGACACGTTATTATTGAAGACCACCCGAAGCTGATGAACATTGATCAAACGGTACAAATTCGGATATCATATAGATTGAGGGAAGCAGCAAATTGAATGGTTGACAAAAGTCGTGTTCTAAACCGCAAGGGGAATACCACAACTTTACACCCATGTTACGTGGCAGCTGATAAAGTGACAGTAACGAGTTCTTTCCAAGCAGGTACCTTTAAATTCATGTCACGTGAATTGTGCTCAAAGTAACAATTTTTTATGAAATATAATGACCTCATAATTATTTGGACTCTTGGTTATTATTTCCAACATAATGAAGATGAAAAAGTTTATACGATTTCTATTCCCTTCTCCTATCTTAACCAAAGTTCAGAACTCTCAGTTATTCATAAGCGCAATACAGTTGTCCAAAAAGTGTATACCTATGGCTTCTTTAAAGCAACGTAACTTGACACCTGCTGATCGACGTCATTATTTCAAATTACTGCCAGGACCGTCTGTGTACGGTCTTATAAGAATCAGGAAACAATTTCATACAAATTTTCAGGACACAATTTTACTAAGTTACGCAACAGTTTCGGATATCTTACATGTTAAAAAATAAAGTGAAAATGGGTATTACAAAAGAACGAAAACAAGAGCCGTTTTTGAAAGACCGAAACAATTAAGAAAAAAAATGAATAGGAAAACAAAACAGAACGAAGACAAGAGCCCTTTTGGAAGACCGAAACAGATGGACAAAAAAGGGAGAAAAAACAAAATTAATAGAAAAAAAAAACGAACACAAAAGCTGTTTCGAAAGACCAAACAGCTAAAAATGAACAGAAAAAACAAACACGAAACCCTTAAAAAATCAAAGTTTGCGAGAAAAAAAGTTATGCGGTGTAAGACCAAACTTTCAGATCCCCGGGACCTCCAGGGTCGTCCCGTGTGCACGGATCTATTAGAGCTCTTAAGGCCTCGGTACCGGTC
The DNA here is from genome assembly GCA_949987565.1 of Luidia sarsii. Classification (NCBI taxonomy): domain Eukaryota; kingdom Metazoa; phylum Echinodermata; class Asteroidea; order Paxillosida; family Luidiidae; genus Luidia; species Luidia sarsii. Next base: position 4,223,292 of record OX465120.1, on the reverse strand, counting down.
CACCGCACGTCCTTCCCTGACCTCATCCATATAGGCCCGTAGACCCTGCGCCATGTGAGGGAGGGAACACAGCGGCCCCTAGACCTTGGCCGCCGAGTCGACCAAACGCATGTGTCCCTGTACGAAGACGCGAACCTGGATTACGAGGACAGTCCCAGCGTCACAGTGACCCATCTAGATGCGCCACATGCGACGTTGGTGTTTGCGGGAGTTTTTTAAACACCTTATACCGCACTATCGTGCTGAGAAAAAATAAATGAAAAATACCCCCGGGATCGAACCACGAACCTACACGTTGGCAGGCGAGCGTCTTTCACACAAGGCCACTTGTGTTACGCAACCGTTGCGGACATCTTATACATGTTAGCGAAGCCGATTAAAATTACGGGGCATGGCCGTTGGCGGCGGGCTTTTGGATTTCGTCGCGAGTAAAGGGTGCAGCACACTAAAATACTTCTGTAGGCCATATTTATTATGCATGGCGCAGTACAATGGCATGCATGTACAAAATTGTTCAAGTGAAAATATTAGTGAGGTTTGACGTGAAAATCATGTCATGTCAGTTAAATTTTACCTTTAATATTGTCGATTCTAAACTAAAGCAAAGTTTCAACCTGAAGCAACATGTACAATACGATAACTCTTCCCAGTTAAAATAATGCAGCTTTAATGTCAAGTGACGCATTACACTGACACATTATTTTTGAAGACCACCCGAAGCTGATGATCATTGATCAAACGGTACAAATTCGGATATCATATAGATTGAAGGAAGCAGCAAATTGAATGGTTGACAAAAATCGTGTTCTAAACCGCAAGGGGAAAACCACAACTTTACAACCACGTTACGTGGCAGCTGATAAAGTGACAGTAACGAGTTCTTTCCAAGCAGGTACCTTTAAATTCATGTCACGTGAATTGTGCTCAAAGTAACAATTTTTTATGAAATATAATGACCTCATAATTATTTGGTCTCTTGGTTATTGGTTAATTCTGATACACGCACGCGCAGTTTCCAAAAAAGCATGAAGTGAACGAAGGCAATGCCAGCACGCTGTTGAAGTATGCAAATCAACGTGGGCATGTTTTGCACACAAAACCATCAGTGAGCGCTGATTGGATGTTTGTAACTATGTCACGTTGCTTGGTAATTGCAGCACGCAGCAGGGCCTTTGTTTATGTGTTTTTTTACGGCTGTATTCATCGTATACGAGGTCAGGACGGTGTGACCTTTGTTGCAAATAGTACAAGGGGACTTCACTCGTTCATTTGGTACCAGACACAAGACAGCAGCACCAGTCTAACTCATCGAAAGCGGCCGTTCAAATCGGAGTTTTCGACGCGACTCGGATTCCAAACGGCAGGAACTTTCCATTTTCTTGAAAACAGTACACAAACACTCACCCGAAATCCTAATTTTTTTCAACATTTCGAGACAGATTTTTTTTAAATCCTTTGGACAAAACATCCTCTAATACATTAACTTTCCGAAAATACAAAAAAAAAATGAATTTTTTAAATCGAATTGTGAAGATACTTTGACTTCAGGCGTTGTTTACTCGAAAAGTGTTTTGGTGGGATATACCTCATGCTGTTATTCCAAGTAACATAATTATGTACACTATATTAAGCTTTTTGTATATATCACAATTGTTTTGTGTTAAATTTATTATTTGCGGCCAGAGGCCAGATTAAACACTATATGTACACAATAAAACGTTAAATATAAAAATATACATAACAATTATTGTCTTTGTTTGATTCTCATCAGCTTATTCAGAAAAAGTTTTTTTTCTTCCGCTAATTGTTTTTCAAAAGCACATAGAGGTTATGGTAACCCCAGTAAACAAAATAATTGAAATAGCGTTGTTCTCTAAAATTGCAGCGCAGTGAACTTGAGTGTTCACTATAAGTTTATACATGTGCAGTCATGTAGGCCTATATACAATCCCCACGAAGAACATAAATTATCGTAAGGATCTACAATGAGTAAAAGTAAACTAGTAATTGAGGCACCTTGTTGTGGTAACAACAATTGGTTTCACAAACCGTTTATCATAAGGCATGCAGTGCGGTGTTAGTCACACACGGAAGTGGAATCTCGTTATTTTTTTACTGTACAAGGGCATTTCGCCAGTTCACACTTGCAGCAAGGCAATTCATCTCATCCAAAAATGACAATGAGAAAAATCCTCACCAAAATCAGGAAAAATGTACTCTTAAAAAAATTAGTGACACTCGCCGATTTTTCATTTTTAAATGTATCTAACACTCGTATTAAAAATATTAATTTATTTTATTTATGAAAATAATTATACACATCGGTTTCCTTTATTCTACGGCATGTTGGGCAAGCAGCAGGGAAGGGTTGAAGCGAACTGGATTCGAACTGGGCCTCTGGTCTAACGCATCAGCATCCTACCATGCACCTAAGATAGGTTATCCAGCCCAACCACCAGAGCTATCCAGTCCTACCCCGCAGCTAGCTACCCAACCATTATCTCCCGAGCTATGCAACTCTCCGTTCGAGCTCTCCGGCCGTACCACATGAACGTTTCAGCTACCTAAAGCGAAATTCTCAAAGTCAGATTTTACTGTCCGGAAAGTAGTCCTGCAGGGATAGAAAGTCAGGCCCTCTTAAACTGTTTTAAGATTTGCATTTGTCTACCAGAGGTCATCATTTTAAGCCAGTATATAATTGCAGTAGGAAGCGTGAGTCCTTTGTGCTAGTCAAAGGACTATTTCCTGTTCGGCGTGAAACTATTCACCGGAATGAACACCATAATCATTCCCTTGCCTTAATGCTCAAACGGGTTTGACAAAAGTCACTCACCGCCAAGTGGCTGACAGAGGAGGAAGACGAGGAGAGGGAGACGACTTGAAAGGCAGCTGCTTGGGTGTTCCATACCAAAGCCTTCCCAAAACCTCCACACAGATACCCGTAAGCTTCTTGTACACCACAACAGACACAGCGGTAGATGTAATGACAAGTTAGAAATCAGGATGGTCGCCGTGATCCAAAATAAATGATAACTTCATTTCATTTCATTTCCGAGTTCCACTTTCTGCCGACCAATTCTGGCGAATAGGATGACAGAACGGCCGGAGTGAAAGTAAAAGATGGTCGCACGAACCAGGAAATATCTGCAGATAATTATCTTATCCCTTATACGGGAAGGATGGAGGACGACTTGCCACAACAATTTGCCGAACAGGTCATGATGTTTTGTTAAGATTATTACTAAAGTGTGTGGAGTTGAACCTGTGAAAAGTAATGAGACATTTCCAAGTCTCACTAGCAGCTGTATAACATAAAGGCAAATTTACACGCAAACATGTTGCAAATTGCTTACTTACTGAAAATAATGGCAAAATATCACAGATTAGGAGCGCCTGGCATTTCGATTCTAGCAGGATTTTTCCCAAAGGCATTTATCAGCCTTTGAAAAATGCCAGAATTGTTAAATCAAAAGTGTGCGAACTGCACCATATTCCACTGCATAGCTTCTACCTACATTTGTTTTGCATGTCTGTCTATTTTCATATCTGTACATGCATGGATTGAAAAATATGACTATAGAATAATCAAGTTGACCATCAAAACCCTCTGCATTGGCACCGGACCACTGACATGTACTCTAGCCGGTTCGCCGTCAGAAGAAAAAGATGTATCTTTGATCATGAGTGACAATCTATCTATGTCCGATCGGAAACACTGTCTGGTGTGGCTTTATCGACGCATGACTGCTTTGATCATTGATATTCGAATAAAGTCAAGTCAAGCAAGGCAAAAAGTGTCCTCTGTATGGCACAGGCCTGGGGGCAAAGTTTTAACCCAAGCCCACAACAACCCCCGTCCCAGACGATTCTAGTTCCTTTGAGGAACTAGTTGAAACCCTGGACAATCTGCTCTCCTTATTTGAGGAACAAATCATCCAATAATACCCAGTCCGGCCACTCCAACCAATTCCTATACCGGCACACCCATATTGAGATGAACTGATCTGCCAAGATCACCACCGCAACTGATGATTGCCCAGATGGCATGAAAACATGTTATTGCGACACCATGGGATCTGCGAAGAGTCCCTAGTGTCCATCCATGAAAGCATCTTCCGATCTTATGGCCTGCTATATTAGCACAACCCAGTCCACGCATAGAGCAAGGTTCTTGCTTTATGGCTAAATTGACTACCCCCCTGTAATAATTTTATAGCAAAGAACACGGCATGTGGTCCTAAAATGTTTTATATTTTTCGTTCCACGGGTCAACAGAGAGGCGGTGTCACTGAATGGGATAACACCATCATTTTCACAGACATTGTAGTGCCCATGCACTAGGTACCCCCCCCCCCTCTCCGGGACTCCATTCTCGGGACTGAGGCAATTATTGAACCCATGATTGAACGGGGCCATGATAGGTACAGTGTACTACTGTTCCGGGCCGGAGCAGACCTGGGTGTCATGACAACAAATAGGGGTAAGTTACACTGTAAAAACGGTGCTCACATCATGCACATGGATGAAGTATGTTGAGGCACGTGGTGCACGAAACATGCGCACGAGGTGATGCTCACTTTCACTCCATGTGCTTGAGGTACAGTAAATAGGGAGATGTTCTTGTACATGAAGCACTTCATGCACCTCATCCAACTTTTGCTCAAGTGATTACAATGCCACATGTGCTTGAGCTACAGTATTTCATGTGCATGAAGTACGGTAGGTGCCTCAAGTGTTCATGAATCTGGGACAAATATGCGCCATTGCAGAAGTGCATGAGGTGCAGTTCGTTTTTACAGTGTAGGGGTAACTCCACATCCCCCACAACTCCCGAACTCCCGAACAGGAGCCTTATCACCGGATGCAGTTAAATATCATAGAAGAATACCCCCTTTAATATATAGGATATAGGAAGGTTTGCGGTGACACCATGTATAAGGTCTCTTAAAGGAAGAGGTGTGGTTCTGAAAAGAACCTGAGTGGTAAGTTGGTAACTCGACGTTTCGACCAGTATGCTCTGGTCGTCATCAGGAGAATGTCTTGGACTCGGTGGTGGAACTCCTTATGTACCGGTGGTCGCTGAGGCGGGAAGGCGGGAAAGATAATCCTCTGGGGAGGATTATCTTAAGGGGGCTTAGGTCCTTGAATATACATAAACAGTGTAGGGCTGTGTAGTGGAATTTGCTGGGCACCAATTTTTGACTGTGCCAGGTGACAGCTAGATGACTCCTGATCGGACAGCTGTAGGTGGACTGGAGGCCGGAGGGGTATGGTGGATTGGTGGGGGCATGACATAACATTCAATGAGGCCGAGGCCGATCTCAGCATAGAGTAGACAGACTGCCTTGATACACTACTCTTCCTCTGCGTCAATCTGAGCCGCCTCGAAGATATCGACCTGCTGGGCGCTGTACAGCGCCACTCTGTTGAAGCTGAAGAAGCACATCCCCAGTGTGTGCAGAAGGGAGCCGCCGTGCATGACCTGGAGTGCCTCGCAAGACTCTGCGTCGTACTGCTGGACTTTGCACTCGACGGTAGTGCCCAGCAGGGCGTACAGCAGCCCCGCATGCACCTGGATGTCCCGGACCACCGTGGAGTTCCTGGCGTCCACCTTGATCTTGGACTGACGCTTGAGTGCGGGCTGACAGCGGTACTTGAGGATCTTGTCGGTGCCGTTGGTGACGAAGACGTGCCGGCTGCCGTAGGCGGCAATGCCAGCCACGGTGAGACTGGCCAGGTCGTGGGTCTGCACCGCGGCATCTCTGGTCGGGAGGACAGTGTAGAGGGACTTCGTGTTGCGGGCGGCGGCGAAGACCAGCCCCTCATCGTCCACGGAGATAAGGTCGAGGCAGTACGCTTCCCGCTTGACCCCGATAGATCTCACTTTCCGCCGCTGGCCAGGATCGTAGAGTGCGAGGCCGTCATCCGACAAGCTCACCAGTGGATTCGAGCCGCTGTTTGGGTGGGCGGCCACGCCGAGAATCTTCTTCACCTCGCCCTCCTCCTCTTCCCCGTCCACTCTGCCGTGAGGCAGGCTGGCAAAGGTGGCCGTGAGTCGCTGGATACTTTTGGGGCTGGCCACCGCAAGACCACCCTCTGTTGACGGCACGATGCCAACCACTCCTCCCGGCAGATTCAGCAACAACTCTCGTCGGTGTCGCCACACAGTTTTGTCACCTTCACAAGGACAGGAAAAACCACATCAGCGAAATGAATGAATGAGAGAAAATAGAGAAATTGAGAGGAGAATATCAAAGGCAGTATAATTATAGTCCAATAGTAGGCCATGCAGACAGAAATATGGCCAAAATGACAATTGAGGGGGACGAGAAATGGGACATTAGACCGGCAAACAGTTTGTTCCAGAAAATAGCTCACATCAAAAACTAACCAAATTCAATGTGGGGAAAACATCAAAACAGAATGCAAACAGCTGGTCCAAAAGTAGTCGGCCAAGAAAAAGTGCCCCCCCCCTGCAAATATTAAGATGAAGACATAACCCCTGAAATTGGCAACTGAGGAACATTTGGAAAGTAAGCAGAGAACTGCTCTCATCAGAGGCAGAATAGGGCTTCTGAGAAAGGTCCTGCCCGGATTGAAATGTCTACATCGGTCGGTTAAAATTATCTTTAGGATACTTTTCCCTACCTCCTGTCCGAGCTACACTGTAGCTTTTTTTGAGCAGGTAAACGAGCAATGCACTGAGCAGTGCTTAATGAATTGCACATTGGGTGGGGCAAGCCCTGGTTGAAGTACATTCTCATCGATGCTAAATCATAATGATGCAATGGAGTGCTCCACACAGATTCGAATCCACCACTCACACTATGAACATCTAAACCATGAAAATGGGGTGAAAATGTCATTTAGCCGTGGAACGAAAATTCACTGTGTTTTCACCCCTATTCCATTACACACCGTTAGCCAACTCATATTCACAGTGTTTACACCAGTGGTCTCCAAGGCCACATTTCTGGTGGAAATGGCTAGAGGCAATTTAGAAGTATCTGGGAGTTACAGTTACAAGGACGTCATACAGTACCTCTATGGGGGCTGAGGGTCCCTACTGGTAATTGAATTAGCCATCCCTCAAGGCTGGAGCTTGCCACCCTAGATATTAACGTTTTTTCACGGTCTCTTTAGTGACCTGAAGATGTCCTTTTCAAGTCAGAGAGGCAATTTTTTTCACGGTGAATTCACTGTAAAATGCACCGTGGAATCACAGTGACTTTTTAGTTTCACGGCAAAATGACATTTTCAGCCCTCTTTCACGGTTTAGATGTTCATAGTGTCAGCTCAGTGGTCCTGTGGTTAAAACGCCGGCAGAAAGGCGGGAGTCATGGGTTCAAAGCCCGCCCAATCAAACTGTCTAATTATTTCTTTTCAGCTGGCAATTATAGGCAAACCACGGACCATTAGATTTCAATCACAAGTAAAGTACATTCTCCTTGACACAAAAATCATATGATAATTTACCTTTGATGTTTCGCGATGGGTCTCCCTCATCAGTATTGCTTTTGAGTAAGAGAGTGCTCTGCTCATCACTGCCCTGCTCAATGATCTTCTGATCCTTCGTCTCTGCACAGTCCAAAGGAAAAACCAACACGAAGGAAAGAACATCATTAAGAACAACAACAGCAGCGGCAGCCACAGCAGTAGTAGTAACAACATCAACAACAATGACAACACAAACAGTGACAATGGTAACATCAGTGGCAACAGCAGCATCAATGAAAATGACAAGTGACAACAACAGTGTCAGTGACATCAGCAGCAGCATCAACAGCAGCAAAACAACAACAACGAAGTGGAAGGTTTGCGGTGACACATCATGCAGCACAATTCTCCTTCAAGAAGCAGAGCCGGCAACTCAACGTTTCGGGTAGTGTGTACTCTGCCCGTCGTCAGGAGACTGACTTCCTGAAAGAGACTTCAGGAGACTTCCTGAAAGAGAAGTGCTATGCATGTTTCTTGCTCTAGGCATGTACACAGTACATGGTTTCACTGCAAACCTTCTTCTTAGTATTTCAACCATGCAAGTCTTATCTAACAACAACAAATAAATACAACAACTGGTACCCATCAGAACCCGATAAAAAAATAGTTAAGCGCCTTTAATAATAGGTTGCCACTGCATGGTGGTTAGAATGAGGCCTTTGGAAAAAAAGCTCTCAAAAAACCTGATATTGGCTGAGGCCTAACACATAGGCCTACCTTCTTCATCTAGGCCTCCACGGTTGTGGCGAAATCGCTTGCTCCATCTGTTCCATCTATGGTCTTTCAGTACCATGCTCAGCAAGATAATGAGAAGGATGACAGTGAGGAGGAAGAGGATGACCACTCCTGCTGTTAGGCCAGCCCTATTGTCACAGTAAGTGACAGCGGACTCCTCAACTTCATCTAGCCCTTGAATGGCAAAGAGACAGTGAACATCATGCACTGAACTGGAGAAAATAATGGTCTGTACTATTTGAAACTGCACTCACAATGTACGGTATGCCCTAATGCTACACTATGTGCTATATTGTGCTACACTGTGCTACACTGTATATGATACACTGTGCCAGACTGTTATGATGAACTGCACTATGCTACACAGTGTTACACTGAGCTATAATGTGCAACACTGTGCTACACTGTTATACTGTGCTACAGTGAGTTACATTGTGCTATACTGTACATGCTACACTTGTACAGCTACACACGTATACTGTGCCACACTGCTATACACTGTTATGCTGTGTTATACTCAGCAACATCTTAATACATTGTGATATACTGTATGTGTAACTCAATGTGTGCAACACTGCATGTGCTGTAATGCTATTGTGTTACTCTGTGCTACACCTTCAGCATTCACTCGGCTGTGAAACAGGCGACTACAAAGTTTTCCCAGGCACTTTGACCCATGGCCAGTGCTGTGATAATGGCATCTGGATTCAGCCAATTGTCGGTGTCCCCCAGCAACTTCTGAATATACGGTAGGACAGGTACTGTAGGATGTTCTTTGCCGTTCTTTGCTACACCATGCTACAGATTTGCGTAAATGGTACTCCTGCCCTACACTGTGCTACACTGCTCTACACAGTACACGTTGTAGGACTGGAGTTGACTCGGATGGACATACAGATGGAAACGTCAATTTAGAAAAATATAAACGCAGTTTTAATTGCCTATCAAAATTCCACCAGATTCGCATTTCAGTATTAAACTAGATCAATTCAATCAGATACACATTTCGGCACAAAAATTGCATAATCCCTAGACCATGGTCCATTAGTCAAACATTCAACCAGGTACACATTTCAAGATACAAAATTACATTGCCACTGGATCAAGGTCCACCACTCAACTATTTAAAAGGCACACAAAAAAATGTACGCTTGCAGCGTCTAAAATTGCACACAACTGGACAATGCTCCACCACCAAAGGAAAATAAAGTAAACAAAAGACACTCAGAGCAGAAAGGAAAAGGAATTTGAAAAACACTGTTACACACATATCATGTACTGCTGTGCTAAAGTGTGCCAATACACAGGGCTAGATATTGTGCTACACAAAACAGCACACCCCCCCCCCCTGCCCGCTTACCATTCACAGTAACAGTCTGCCTGGCAGAACCATTGAAGATGGCCACACCAGTAGCCAGACAGGCCAGTGAGCAACGGGTGTCCTCGTCCAGCTCCAGCGCGCCCAGAAACGCCGACCGGGAGACGTCGTATCCCACGCCGTTGCCGTCCTCCCTGGCGCTGGTCTCCTGCTCCGAGACAAACCACCGCGCGGGCTCGCCGCCGCTCTTTTCGCAGTCCACCAGCTCCCACGAGAGAGACGGGGGAGGGAGTGCGTCCCTGACCTCACAGTCCAGGGTCAGTTGGCGCGACGCCCCGACCTCGCATCCTGCATGGCCGCTTAGTCCACTGCAGGCTGACACACTGGGCCTTCTTGGAGTCACTAGAAAAGCCAAAGCAAACACTCACTTCTTAAAGGCCCAATACAACATTGGGAAGATCCGAAAATATCGATGTCCACAGATTTCCTTCTAATTTACACAGTTTGTAGATGGTCATGATAGAATCCTCATGTTGAAATCTTATGGTCTAGGATGCTGTACTACTCGAGAAATCTTCTCTCAAATATCGACAAATAGTTTATTACTCGCAAGTAATAAACTATTTCTTACACTACAGAATGGTGCAAAATCTGTGACTTTTTTTGCCTTTTTCTACTTTCTCAGATTACCATTTGAGCTATTTAAAACCTTTGCAGTATTGCTTTTTTGGAATGTTGAATGGTTTATCACAAAACTGTGGCAATCTTTTGACCTTTACCAATGTTGTATAGGGCCTTTAAGCAGCTTACAAAAGGAAAAAACAATTAATCCTGATACTATTTACTAGTTTCTAACAGTGGTCAATTTCATCAAACCCATCATAACTTATAATTATAATTATTATTATAATCGCAAGATGATGTTAAGCGATGCACGGACACCATCTGGCTGATTTAAACTTACGATGGATATTAACAAAATTGTAAATTATTTTAGTATTAATTAACAACAATTTGTGCAATGGACAAGCATGGACAAGCATGTTGTGTAGGGGCTTTAATACATCAAGGCCAATTAGTTGGAGACTATAATTATGGATGTCACACTATGAACATCGAAACCGTGAAAAAGGGGTGAAAATGTCATTTCCCAGTGAAACTAAAAAGTCAAGTGCTACGATGCATTTTACAGTGAATTGACCGTGAAAATAATCACCTCCCTGACCTGATAAGGCCATCTTCAGGTCACTAAAGAGACCGTGAAAAAAACGTGAATATCTAGGGTGGCAAGCTCCAGGCTTGGGGGATGGCTAATTTGGGGGATGGCTAATTTCCAGTATATAGGGACCACCAGCCCCCACAGAGGTACTGTATGGTGTCCTTGTAACTGTCACTCCCAGATACTTCTAAATTGCCTCTAGCCATTTACCACCAGGAATGTAGCGCCACTGGTGAAAACAACGTGAAAATGACTTGGCTAACTGACTGCAATGAAATAGGGGTGAAAACACAGTGAATTTTCTCTTCACGGCTAAATGACATTTTCACCCCATTTTCACCGTTTAGATGTTCATAGTGTCAGTGGCGTGCTTACCCACAACCAATTCCATGCTGGCTTTCTTCTCATCACTGTTTTCCCTCAAGATGATCCGGCACCAATAGGTGTCCGAGTCGGACGCGTTGACACCTGCGATGGTCAGCGCGTAGCCGGGGGTCAATCCGTAGCGGGGCGAGACCGCGTACTCGTCGCCCACAGACTTTCCGCCGGACCGCGCCACCAGGAGGTCTACGGCGGGGTCCAGAAGGGGGCCTTTGTACCAAAACACCAGGCTGACCGGGGAGTCCGGGCCCAGACCAGGGCAGGCCACCTCAGCCACGGGGCTGCCCGTCTGGACGTAGGTCGTCTCGGTAGGCGTGACGGCGCCCTCTATCAGCTGGATCGAACTCAGGGCGCACAGACAAGCCACCAAGAGCCCCATCACAATGGATTCACAGCCAACTTCAAACACTCTGCCAAAAAACAAACAAAAATTAAAAATCATCAAAAAGATCGAGTCAATAGGTCATGGCTAGGATCCTTTACAGTTCCCACCTTCACCCTTCACTGAGCTAATCCCCTTAACCAGGATCCCTCTCCACACTACATAAGCCCCACTCCCAGTTGGAATCCAGCAGTCTCCTGAAGACGAGCAGAGCACACTGTTCGAAACGTCGAGTTCCTCCGGTTCTTTTCAGAACCACACTTACTCACAAAAGAGAATTTACATGGTGTCACCGCAAACCTAATTATCCTGCTATTCTCACCATGCAAACCTTCAAATCTCATCAGTAGGTCATGATTGAGTTATTTGTTATGGTGACCGGTGAGTCTGACACTGACAATCTAAACAGTGAAACTTGGGTGAATATGTCAAGTTGCCACGGAAAACCAAATTCATCATTTCATGGACACTTTTGAAGTGAATTCATCTTGAACATTTATCTACATCTGGGGTGGATTTCACAAAGCCTTTCGATACATGGTAACTCTACTTAACGATTGATATCCTATCGTAAGTTGTGGTAGGCCGTATGGTTTCTGCGCATCGCTCGCTGTCTTGCGATAGATCGTAAGTTACGATGAGTTTGGTGAAACCGACCAATGATGACCTGCTCTAGCAGAATCACCACACAACGCATCTGCCAGGCAGTCGATGTACATGTAGTTTACCACCAAGAATGTGGCAATCACAATATGAAGCTGGCGAAGAGCATTTTGAAGATGAAGTTGTAGTGAATTATATCTTTTCTCCAGCAACTTTGCAGGGTTTGAAACTGAAAGTCCACAGTGCAAGTCATGAAAAGTGAGACTTGGGTTAGACTCATGAGTCATCGTGTAGAGGTCTGTATACAGTTCAATTCAGATTGATCGAGTGAAAAAAAAAATCTGATCTTTTTTCCGTACAATTGTTTTAGTGAAACAGATAGTGAATGAGATAGCAATGTTGCTTAATCGAAAGTGATAGTGCAGAATAATAACTACACACTTAGTAATAGTAACACTAACAGTAGACCTAGGCCCTATTGCTTTTTAAACCACATCCTCGGTATTTCCTTATTCCTCCATGGTATAAATACACAGTACTACTGAGTACTGTACACTGCAAGCATTCAGATAGAGGTGACTGATGAGGATATTCATATTGGCCCTGTTTACAGGTCTATAGAACAACCTTATAATTAGCAACAGTACCAATTACAGGTACTACTACTAGTACTACTACTCACTACTTGTACTAGTACTAGTACTTGTAGTAGTAAAGTAGTAGTACTTACTAATAAGTACTACTACTACTAGTACTACTAGTACTAGTACTAGTACTAGTAGTACTAGTACTACTACTAGTACTAGTACTAGTAGTAGTAGTACTAGTAGTAGTACTTAGTACTAGCTAGTACAAGTAGTAGTACTACGGTACTAGTAGTACTACTACTAGTACTTTAGTAATACTATTAAATTACTAGTAATACTAGTACTAAGTAGTACTAGTAGTACTACTACTAGTACTTAGTAGTAGTAAGTTGTGATAGCTAGCTTGTCTCAATGACTGGCCGGAGTGGAGTTATTTCTAAACAGTAAACACGTGGTTGCAGTCTGTGTGACACTGAAATTCATCACTAACCATGAAAACCATAGAAAAGTAATGCTAAATGGTACAAACTTGAGAAATATCCTGTAGAGACTACGCCGTCAAAGACAGTCCGTTCAAAGGAGTGGCCTCATAATGGGGAATCCCCTTACATACCTAACTGTGTACGTAATCATTATTTGGTGCTATGGAGCGCGAAAGTGATCTTTTTTATATTCCGGGCCGTACACTGCTACCGCATGCTATTCACATACAATTACAAGACCTAGCTATTGCATTCCGAGTACGGCGTTAGATCATTCAACTGATAAACACAACTGTAAAATCCTTCTTATGATCTGAAATCCCCAGCTTCCCCGAGTTCCTAATTTTCCCCCGTAATCCTATACTGGGCTATTTTGCTCCATGAAATTACTGCGGGGCCATCCTAGCATTGATCTAACCCTAAGAAACGGAAGGTCCGATGAACTTGACAATTTGCATCCTGATACAGTGATATATTTCCACATGCTGAATTTGATCGCATAATTTATTTCAATTAAAATTGTTTTCCTTTTTGTTGAATAATTAGCCATTTAACTGTTAACAATTAATAGGCCCTGAATATGTTATGCAATTTTGCTATCTATTTTCAAAATTTCAACTTGAAAAGGTATAAAATAAAGAGGAAACTGTGTCGTTCCCCGCACCAGAACAATACATTATCATGTAGCTTGCATGCGTGCATGTTGAGTGCGGATCAGCATGGATCACTGCGTACACGCTCGTACACACTCGTACACACCCCGTACGGACTATTGTGTGTGGGATCGATGGCGGTAGCACGTGCCTGCGTGCCGTGCATGCAGGCCACAGCTTGGATCCGTTGAGCCTCGGATTGCGTGCGTCTGGTCTGGATCTCTGCCCGGTGCCGTACCGGATCGGAGAGACCGCCTTGGACAAGGCAAGTGCAGACGGTGTTAACCTAGAGTTGATGTAATACAAATTTGACCAAGCTTAGTTTTTTTTTATCCCTAGAGTCCCATACTATCGAGATCCCTGGATAGGTATCTCAGGACTACTGGGTGATCTTTCTATTGAGCAGATTAAAAGAGAAACACAGTCGAAGACTGGTTTCACCAGGCTCCTAGGAGTCCTGACTCATATGAAGCCTAAAGCTTCAAAATGAGGACCTAAACTGTACTGTACTGTACTGTTTGCCTTGTTTTGGCCGAAATTGCATAAATGGTAGAAAAATAGTAACGGCTCATTGTGTTTGTGTTATATCTGACTCAGTTATACCTTCTGACTCAGTTATACCTTCTGACTCAGTTATACCTTCTGACTCAGTTATACCCTCTGACTCAGTGAGAGATTTGGGGGTCATCATTGCCAAACATCTTACCATGCGAGATCACATTAACAAGATTTGCAGAAATGCCACTCTGGCTTTAAGAAGAATTGGAAAGATCAGACCATACCTCAACAAAGCTACGACTGAAATTCTTATACATGCATTTGTAACATCACTTTTGGACAACTGCAACAGCCTACTATATGGCCTTCCAGACAAGGATCTTGCAAAGCTGCAGAGGATACAGAATTCAGCAGCTAGACTTGTGTTGAAGAGGGGAAAATTTGAGCATGTCTCACCACTGTTACTTGACCTCCACTGGCTATACCTGTAAAGTTTTTTAGCTGAATCACATTACTATCTAACGGCGACATATTTCGCTATATTTCCCAATCATTGCCTATTCCTCAAATTCGTTTTTGTTTTCTCTGCTAAGTGTATAATGTATCTAATTAGTCCTTGTGTATAGTTTTCTATGTGTTTTGTGTTAATACTAAGGATTTGTGTTCTATTGATTGATTGCTTCACTTGCATTGAGCCCTCTCCCTGCCGTTTACGGTCTAAATTAGCACGAGCATTCCTTTTCCGGCTCAGTGCAAGTGTTGCAATGGGGCCCAACACTTAAAAGCTGTGCTTCTTGATGGGTCCCTCTGCAGTATCGCATTCATTGTTTATTCATATTAAGTTATCACTTAATGTGCCAGTCCTTTCCCTATTAATTTTGCCTATTCATTCTTTGTGATATACATTCTGTGATATGTGCTTTGTTGGTTGATGCTGTGGAAAAAGAAATAAACTAAACTAAACTAAACTAAAGTGTAGAATTGAGTTTAAACTTCTTGTAATAGTCTTTCGCTGTCTGTGTGGATCTTCCCCTCACTACCTCCAAGAATTGGTTCAACCATATAACCCCCAAGTTACATCTCCGCTCACAATCAAAGAACTTACTAGTACCATCTAATGCAAAGACCAAGTCCTATGGAGGAAGGGCCTTTCAAATAATTGCTCCGGAACTATGGAACTCATTACCACAGTACTTGCGAGATGAATACAGTTTGGACTCATTTAAAACAAAACTTAAAACATACTTATATATTCAAACGTAAAACAAACATCACAGGTCCACACAAAGTGAGCTTATAAGCTGAGCTAATGTAATCATTATTTTTCTTGTAGATTTTGTCAATGTTTGTAATTGTGACCCGGCACAGCGACATGAGGAATATCCCACCAAAACACTTTTCGAGTAAACAACGCCTGAAGTCAAAATATCTTCTCAATTCGATGAAAAAAAAACCGTTTTTTGTATTTTCGGAAAGTTAATGTATTGCAGGATATTATATCCAAAGGATTTTTCCGAAATCCGTCTCTAAATTGATGATGAAAAAAACGAGGATTTCGGGGGAGTGTTTTTGTACTGCTTTCATGAAAATGAAAAGTTCCTGCCTTATTGAATGGCCGCTTTCGAGGAGTTAGAATGGTGCTGCTATATTGTGTCTGGTATCAAATGAACGAGCGAAGTCCCCTTGTACTATTTGTAAATAAACAAAGTTCACACGGAAGTAATTTTGATATCATTTGAAAAGCTTATGGTATACTCTTTCACATCATTAGAAAATCTCAAAATCTCAAAAGTGGGGGTTATACCTCATTATGCTGTGCCGGGTCACAATAGTATTGTGTTTGTACTAAAATCAGAATAACTGCAATGTAAAGCGCACTGAGGAAGGCTTTCAGTTACGAAATGCGCTATATAAAAGAGACTTTATAATTATTATTATTGTGTGCTTTTTATTATCATAATAATGATAAACTTGAGATTTGAAGGTTTGCATGGTGAGAATAGCAGGATAATAAGGTTTGCAGAGACACCATGTAAACTATCTTCTCTTCTCTCCTCCTGAAGACGAGCACAGTACACTGTTCGAAACGTCGAGTTCCTCCGGTTCTTTCGAAACCACACTTACTCACAAAAGCTAATTTACATGGTGTCTCCGCAAACCTAATTATCCAATGATGAACTTGTTATCTTTTGGACTTCGTGCAGATGGGTGTAGTCGTCAGACATTAGTAACTTTGACCCAGAATACATAAATAATATAACGCACTTTGTACTCGGTGCTGTTGTTATCAAAATTTCCATTAATAATTTAGAGGGCCTGATGTTTCGATCCTTGATTACAGTAGGCCTAAATATTGCGTAACTTTGTATTTTGGTTATTTTATTCAGTATAGCCTAAGCAGTGTGAAGCATTTCTGTAAAGGCCTCATTATGTAACACTCAAATATGAAATTGGTATTATTGAAAAACAAATCAAGTCGTTAATAGTGTCGTTAATGGGTTTTTTTCCCCGGGATGGGGGCGTCATTAGGTCTAACTACCGTGGGCTATCTCCGGGGATCACCCCCACCCCCCCCCCCCCGCGCGCTTCCGTTCAGATGCAAACCACCAATTGTTGTAAAATGTTAAATTGGAAGCAGCTTTACAATCTTAAGTCACAAATAAGGCCTCTTGTCAAAAAGATCATCGGTTGGATATCAGATGGTTTGACCCGTCCGATGTCGTTTCCACCGGATAGCCATCGTGAATTTGTCACCCCAGAGTCCAGTACAATCGGCTTTCTACCTGGGGACATTTTATCGGTCGGATGAATTCAACCGGCACTCAACCGATGATCTTTTTTGACAAGGGACGTAAAGAAAAACCATTAAGCAATTATTTTAAAAAGCAGAACATTACATTGGTGTGTACTTAGAAACTACCTTCATGACTAACGAACGGGTAAAGGGAAACCTGACCTTGAACATTGAACAATATTTTGAAAACAAAAATGTCTGGAATGGGTCTTGGAGACTTGAGACCTCTGGTTTAGCCTAAAATGGTTTAACGTAGCAGCGTTCTTACCATCTGAGCTCTCTAGCCATAGAATGGCGGCCTATTATACCCATTAATATATCATTGGGCAGCCCTCAAAGGCAAGGAAGGAGGGGGCTCAGAGTTTTAAGGAGGTTGTACATCATTTCTTGATTGGCCAGACATAGTCCACGGCTTCACGTATTACAGTTCAGATTTCCCCAGCACATTTCTAGGCATCTTTTTCTAAAGTCCTAGTAATGTTGCTGTGCGTGCTCTTCGCCTGTTGTAATTTGTTTTTGTGAGATTTTTGAATTCCCTCCAGCGCTGGTTGTCATTCTTGACCGTTATTGGCGGGATTGGGTTTTGTATATAAAAAAAGTCAACTAATCTTTGCTGGGGTGGGAGGGGGGTGGCAATCAAAGGCACTCAATCAAGACTTGAGGGGGGGCGTGATTCCCGGAGATAGCCTAAACGGTATCCTAATGGTGCCCCCATCCCGGGAAAAAATAGATTTCAAAATAATTTGAAGACCACCGTTTAACAGCTTGATTGCTGTTGTTTTTTAATGATACACGAGTACTAATTTTATATTTGAGTGATATACAAAAATGTTGCAAACTGCTTACTGACTAAAACTACCAAAATGCAAATCTTAAAATTTAGTGGGCCTGACGTTTCGATCCTAGCAGGACCTTTCTCAAAGGCAGAGTGACAAGGACAAAACAGATACTTGTACATATATATGTTTTGTCCTTGTCACGCTGCCTCTGAGAAAGGTCCTGCTAGGATCGAAACTCGCCAGGCCCACTCAATTTTAAGATTGATATTTGAGTGTTACATAATTAGGCCTATACAGACATCACGTAGTGATGTACATGTCCAGCGATCACATCCGTGTTGTCATTCAGATGTCAGTAACTTTATTGTTGTAAACTTGGTCACAGCAGTGTGGGGATCACGGGAAGCACTATCTGGGCTTCAGCCGGGTAGCTCATGAATAATTCAAGAAAGTGACGTAGAAGTGAAGTGAATATCTTAATAGGTACATGTACACTGCATGTACACGTGTTTTGCAGTATCATATACGTCATAATGTTGAATTATTCATGATCTACCCGGCTGGAGCCCAGATATTGCTTCTCAAGTTGTTCATATACGTCATAATGTTGAATTATTCATGACCTGCCCTGCTGGAGCCCAGATAGTGCTTCCCGGGGATCACACTGTTCAGCGGATGAAGTATAATGTGCCCATGTGGGATTTGGCGCCACACTCAGTCGACTGACGGGCGATAGCTACTCCCGATAAGTCGGCTCCTTCTTTGTAAGGACTTGCTGCCTGGGATGTAGTTATTGTAGTATAACATGCCCCTCCATACTATAGAAGTCCTCCCCCTCCAGTATTTTGATTTGGACTGCCTGCCATCACACCCCTGATGGAGAAGGAAATTCCACCCACTTGGTACGTGGAACTGGACTGATCCACCTCCTTCTCCAGGGGTGTGAGGGCAGACAGTCCAACCCCCAGAAATGAGGGGGTAATATAGGAGGCATTTAATTCTATGGAGTGGCAATAACTACATTATCCTTCTCCCGCAGCTGCGAACGGCCCCCGTAGCGCATTTTTGTTTTCATAGGAGGGTTAGGGGCAAGTATCATAAATGGGGACGGGTGTCGTAATCTTCTTCTGGTTTAATTTTCTTTAAAAAAAATCGACACGCCTTTTTATGATAATTCATGAAAATTGCCCCTAGCCCTCCTTCGCTGCATGTTTGAAGATTTGCATTCCAGGCAAATTATTAAGGCCCAAGCAGTTTGCAATACAAGTTTCCTTGTATATTGCTGGTAGGCACATTAGGATAGCCCTGTACGGGGAAAAAAAGAGGTGGTAAGCAAAGCGGAAACAGAGGGGCCCTAATTATCCTGTCAATTAAAGTGATAAAGTTAATGGGGTATCATACGCTCGCCATAAAAAAGGCAGGAAGCCATTACGCCCGTATCCCGTCAGACATTGCGGCTCTTCATCTCCGGGTTGTGATCGACCTTTGCCTTCGGCCGGTAGCTTTCACTGTTTCGCTGCCCGCACTCTCTCCTTCAGCGACCGCCGGTCGAGGTACACGTCCAAGTTGTGACTTTACACTGATAGTGGGTGGCTTTGAGACCGTGTGGTTTGCTTGTTTTGTCCCCCCAATTCTCATGAGAGTGCATCGCGCGCATTGCATGGGTCGACCGAGCTGAGTGCGGCGCGCGTGCACTGTAGAACAAAAAGTTACGGGAAATCTAACCAGCATTCGGACCAGCACCAGTACGTTATAGACCGCCAACTCGTCGATAGAAACCAACCTTGCATCGGTCATCAAAACCGATCTCAACCTCCCAACATTTCTGCCAATTGTTGAGTTTTGTTCGAATAGAGTGCATTGGTCAGACTCAGTACACTGAAAAAAAAGTGTAAAGAAAACCAGAAGAGTCAGTGTTGTTTCCAAGTTAACGGTCGGCGAGACTTCTACCAGAGCCGTGGTGACGGACTGGCGTTCCCCTTGTCGGGGATCCATGCTACCTCGCTAGGGCGCGTGGAGGTCGGAGCGCATGGTTATTGTGACCGTATCACGCGGGGGACCTCATCACACCGCAGACCCGGACCGACCGACCGACGCACCGACCGACCGGCCGATACCATGGCGGTCACGGGCAAGACGCACATGGAGGGCGGACGGGGCTGGGTGGTGGTGGTCTCCGCCATGCTCACCCAGTTCATGCTCTACGGGAACCTGAAGGCCACCGGGGTGCTCATCACCAGCCAGACGCTGGAGTTCGAGACCAAGCTCTACGTCATCGGCCTCATCAACGCCTTGTACTACGGGATGCAGTCCTCCCTCTGTAAGTTCTTAGCCTCATTTCAAGCCGCCAGAATGAACTTGTTCTATAGAATATCAAGGTGATATACAAAAATGTTGCAAACTGCTTACCGACTAAAATTACCAAAATGTAAATCTTAAACATTTTTGGGCCTGACGTTTCGATCCTAGCAGGACCTTTCTCAAAGGCTTTGAGAAAGGTCCTGCTAGGATCGAAACGTCAGGCCCACAAAATTTTAAGCTATAGAATATCATGTAGAACTTCGATAAGGAACTCTCCCTGAAATACTACTACTAAATTCGAGAAACATTCAAACAATGCCTCCCCGTGTTTTATGAATAGGCCTATAATGTTATAATATTATTCTCTACTGTATGTGTTGTAAGCAATATCGTGCTAGGTTTCAAGCGGCAGGCCGTGTAAGCTGCCTTATAAATAATAGCTTGATAGAAATCTTCATACAAAATAATGAGCGAGTATCTATAATAGTCTGTCTTTGACAACTTGGCTAAAGAGGAAATGGATTTGTCATCATTTTAGACTCAGCTTGGCACTTGTTTGACAAGTACTATTCAGCAAAGAGAGAAAAGCAGAATTCACAAAAGAATTCACATTTCTCTATTAAAAAGCAGAGCGGCCTTGAAGACTTGGCAGAGCATTATTCTAGACACACCATGGGGAACAGTTTACTGAAGATATTCAGCATGGGAGAGT
Source organism: Luidia sarsii (assembly GCA_949987565.1). Classification (NCBI taxonomy): domain Eukaryota; kingdom Metazoa; phylum Echinodermata; class Asteroidea; order Paxillosida; family Luidiidae; genus Luidia; species Luidia sarsii. Next base: position 4,202,351 of record OX465120.1, on the reverse strand, counting down.
AGCACTTGTATGATTATATTATTATAAAAATGAACGAATTTCTAAAACTATAGTATTTTAATAGCAGCCTATACACGAAAACTTGGCTGACGGTGGAAATAGATTTCAGAACCGGTTCTGGTAACATATCATAGAAACATAGATATAACATGACCTTTTGAGTCGAGGAAAATGTAATTCAATGAGGGTTTGCCCTGCTCGGCGTGATAAACAATGATTGAGTGCTCAATTAATGTTTCGCCCCGGTGACTGATAAAAGTATGTCAGCTAGCTCGGGCGGGATTCGAACCCGCGACTCCCGCTTTCTATATTAGGGACGTCTTTACCACTTGACCACCGAGCAGGGCGAACCCTCATTGAATATCGTAGACGCTTGGTTTTCTGTTGGGCAGAATAGATCCGTGTCATGCGGACAGAGACGATGACTCGGCTGGTTATTTTGTTTTATTAAGTGGTGTCCGACAACCGCGGTTGGTTAATGTACGACTTTTCTCCCTGTAATCATTATTAGACCACTTAGAGCGTGCCAGCCATATACCAGCATGCTGGACGGATTAGTGATGTGGGCGATGCCTAAAAGGATTTTCTACCACAAAATGGCCCGCGACTTTTATCCTACCCGCTCTACTTGCGAGCCATCTGCCATGCATTACCCAAGTTGAGCTCGATCTCAGCCTCATTAATTGAGCCACCCCCTCCTCCTGTCCACCCTCAGCTGACCAGTCTGCTGTCGATTTCACCCGACTCGTCGTAACTTACGATCAATCGCAAGACGATGAACGATGCACAGAAACCATACTGCGGCCTAACGCAGCTAACGATGGGTTATCAATCGTAAGTTGAGTTACGATATGTCGTAACTCGTAAGGCCTTGTGAAATCCACCCAGTGAGTTGTTGTCGTCTCTCAGACGAGAGTTTTACCATAATCCACTTGGCCACATGAACAACATGAATACCTTTGGACCTTGTTGAGAAAGGATCCCTCTATACGCTTCGGAGATATGATTTATTTTCACATACAAGTCAGTTAGCAGTTTCCAGCATTTTATACTGATATACAAAAATGTTGCAAACTGCTTACTGACTAAAATTACCAAAATGCAAATCTCAAAATTTAGTGGGCCTGACGTTTCGATCCTAGCAGGACCTTTCTCAAAGGCAGAGTGACAAGGACAAAACAGATACTGTTATACTTTCGGCTATTTAAAGCTGCACGTGTTCAAAATTACCCCCCCCCCCTGTCTTGGTATAGACCCCTTTTCACCCACGTGACCAAAACACGTAAAACATAAACAGTGCCGCCACGTTGGACCACATTTTACAGAAAGTGTACGCACAACCATATGGGTGCAGCACACAAAATCCATCCAAGATGGCTCCACCGAGCTGATTATTATAAAGTGTGTACCCACAACTTTTTTTAATAAGGGGTCTTTGGAGGCTAATTAACTGATACATTGTAGAATAAGTGAAGCTTAAGACAAACCTGGGGGTTCACTCTTCAATTTGGTATGAAATGTGGACCATATCTGGCTTTAAATGTGGCCCTATTTGGCTGCGGAAGTGGAGGGGTCCATCCCAAAATCCTTGCAGAAATTCGGCTTGGACGACTACACATTTTGGGGGTGTTTTTTTCTGGGGGTAATTAGCAAAAAATCTAATCGGCTAAGGGCACTAAAATTGAAAAGAATCTGAGAGATGAAGGTCCAAACTACAATTTTAAGTATAGCTACAAGAACTGAGAGACTTTTGGGCGTGGGATAATTGGCTTTGAAAGCGAGTGTTTTTGTACAGTGTTCAATGGGAGCTCGATTTAGTGTTCTGCACCCATATGGTACAACTGATGTTTACAATGTGCACTGCCATTGTAAGGCGGTCCAACCTAACGTCACTTGAAAAAGGTCTATATGGATTAAAAATAAATTCAGGATAGAACTTTACGATTAACCAGTTGGAGAGAGTGCACACTGTTTCGTATAGCAACAAGCAGATGCATCTGGTGAAGCGGTTGTTGAAAGGAAAGCCCATGCATGAACTCATTCCATCGATCTGGTGAGTCTTTATCAGCAGGCCTTTTCAGACGACGCCGACAAAAACTCGCAAGGCTTGAGAAAATGTCTCATGCATGAGAAATCTGCCACCGTGTGAAAGGTTACGGTACCAATGCTTGAGAGTGACAGGCGTCCCTTTGTGAACCCTCGAGAGATTCTGTCGTAGGTCCGGACTGTTCAAACTGCTATCCTGAGGTTGTTATGCTTCATCAGCTTAAAAAAAAAGCCAACGGGGCTGTCTTGATAGCACGGTCGGTGCAAACTGACTGTTTTCCATTTCCCCACAGCCCCGCTCCCCGTTGCAATCTCGTACAAGGTCGGCATTCGTCCCGTGGTCGTGGTGGGAGGCCTGATGATCGGACTCGGCTTCATAACCGTCTCGCAGACGCATAACATCCACGTCTTCGCACTGGCCATGATTTTCCTGACAGGTAATGGATTCGAATGATCTTGATTTGCCCTTCTTCCCTGTCCGGCCTTGCCCAGCTCTGCTGTAGGCAGGCCTTACTCTGCTCTGCCTACCTATACCGAAGCTTACTGCCCTGCCTGCCTTACCCAACCTTAAGCTTATCGTGACCCGTACACTCTATCTATCCCAAGAGGTATCAGAACAGCTTCTTCCCTCGTTCTGCCCCCATCTGGAATTTCCTTCCTGTGTTTTGCCAACCCCCCCTGCCTATTACACTGTAAAACGGTGCTCACATCATGCACATGGATGAAGTATGTTGAGGCACATGATGCACGATACATGCGCACGAGGTGATCACTTTCACTCCATGTGCTTGAGGTACAGTAAATAGGGAGATGTTCTTGTACATGAAGCACTTCATGCACCTCATCCGACTTTTACTCAAGTGACTACGATGCGTCATGTGCTTTGAGCTACAGTATTTAATGTGCATGAAGTACAGTAGGTGCCTCAAGTGTTCACGATTCTGGGACAAAAATGTGCCATTGCAGAAGTGCATGAGGTGCAGTTCGTTTTTACTGCGTACGATATTGCCCGTTTGAAAAAGGATTGTCAATTCATATCTCCAGCCTTCCTGCATCCCTCTCTGTCTCCTTATTTCCTTTAGCTCTTAACCTTGAGTGGCATTTTAGCTTTGCGTTGGGTGAATTTGCATAAAAAAAAACAGCTGGCTTGCCTTATCCTCAACCGTTCCGGTACCCTTCCCTGCTTCATTTCAACCACGTTCTGTCACTTTCCCGACATCACCTCAGGTCTGGGATCCGCCTCCGTCAAGGAGACCACCTTCGCCGAGATGGCGCTCTACTTCCACGAGCGCTACGCCCTGGCAAGCTTCGTGGCCAAGCTGGGGGCGCCCTTCGGCATGATGGTCTACGGGCCGCTGACCCAGCTCCTGATCGACTTCGTGGGCTGGCGCGGGGCGTGCCTCCTGCTCGGCGTCTTCAGCCTCAACATCATCTGCTGCGGGCTGCTGCTCCGACGGGTCGGGAGCCCGGCGGGCGGCGAGGCGAGCCGGCCCCTGACGGGGTACGAGTCGCTGGACGAGGCTGCCGGCGAGGAGGAGCGGGAGACGGCGGGAGCGCAGTGCTGCGACTCGGTGACTCGCCAGACGGGCATCGGGGTGTTCAAGAACCGCCGCTTCGTCTTCCTGACCCTCATCAAGTACTTCAGCGGGTTCAGCTACTCGGGCGTGGTCATCTACATGGTGCCCAACGCCCTCTCGCTGGGCCTGGAGCCGCAGGAGGCCTCCTTCACCACCACGGCCTGGGGACTGGGCAACCTGTTCGGTCTCTGCGTGACGGCCGCCGTCATCCAGCGGAAGATCCTGTCCGAGGTCACCGTGCTGGGCGTGGGCTCGGGGCTGGCCATCGTCTGCTACGCCCTGGACCCGCACATCTCCTCCTTCCTCGGCCAGATCTGCATCACGCTGCTGATCGGGGCCAGCATGGAGAGCGTCTTCCTCGTGCCCATCATCATGACCCGCTACCTGGCGGACGACGACCGCACTGTGTGCTTCTACTACAGCTGGCAGAACTTCGTCACCGGCCTGAGCTATCCATTTTCTGGTCTACTCTCGGGTGAGTGATTGAGTGAGTTCAGAGGGGACGAAGTGCATCCCTCCCTGCTTGCTTCCCTTCCCCCTCCCTGCCTCCTTCCCTGCCTCCATGCCTCCCTGCCTGCCTGCCTGCCTGCCTGCCTGCCTGCCTGCCTGCCTCCTTGCCTCCCTGCTTGCCTCCCTGCCTGCCTCCCTGCCTGCCTCCCTGTCTACCTCCCTCCTTCCCTGCCTCCCTCCAACTCTGCCTCCCTCCAACCCTGCCTCCCTGCCTCCCTCCCGACCTGCCTCCCTGCTCCCTTCACGACCTACCTCCCTGCCTCCCTCCCGACATGCCTCCCTGCCTGCCTGCCTCCTTCCCTGCCTCCCTGCCTCCCTCCAACCCTGCCTCCCTGCCTCCCTCCCAACCTGCCTCCCTGCTCCCTTCACGACCTGCCTCCCTGCCTCCCTCCCGACATGCCTCCCTGCCTGCCTGCCTCCTTCCCTGCCTCCCTGCCTCCCTCCAACCCTGCCTCCCTGCCTCCCTCCCGACCTGCCTCCCTGCTCCCTTCATGACCTGCCTCCCTGCCTCCCTCTCGACATGCCTCCCTGCCTGCCTGCCTCCTTCCCTGCCTCCCTGCCTGCCTCCATCCCTGCCTCCCTACCTCCCTCCCGACCTGCCTCCCTGCCTCCCTCCCGACCTGCCTCCCTTCCTTCCTGCCTCCCCGCCTCCCTGCCTGCCGGCCTCCCTCCTTCCCTGCCTCCCTGCCTCCCTCCCGACCTGCCTCCCTGCCTTCCTGCCTCCCCGCCTCCCTGCCTGCCGGCCTCCCTCCTTCCCTGCCTCCCTGTCTCCCTCCCACCCTGGCCCCTCCCTCCCTCCCTCCCACCCTGCCTCCCTGCTTCTCTCGCTACCTCCCTGCATCCCTGCCTCCCCCTTCCCCTCCTCAATCCATGCACATCATACATATTCTACTCTGTACCCAGTAACCAACACTCAGTATAACACCTATTACATCCTCGTTTTACTTCACCGAGTTCGTTTTGTCGTAAAGTGATGACAAAAATGGTTGCTTCTTTGACAGGCGTTCTATACGATACGACCGACAGCTTCAAGTCCACCTTTCTGTTCTTCAGCGGTACAATGTTTCTGACCTTCTTGGCCAACCTTATCAACTACGTGCGTCAAAAGAATCGACAATAAGAGGAGGGAGAGACGAGAGACACGCATCTGCGGATGTGTCGGATCGGATGCCGAAACAATGCGTAAGGAGGGAGAGGGGTGCCACTGAGGTGAACGCTGCGTGAGGGCGGAGTCCTGTACGTCTCACTTCCGGATTGGAGCGGATGCCATTTAGATTATTCATTCGGACTCGGAGAGACGAAGGCTGTGACGATGACATTATGTATGCGTATGAGGCAGAGACCTTTCTATACGGACTAACGTTAACTCCATCCGCAGTAATGGACAGCCCCATACTAGGTCCTTTTACGAATCACCGGATCAGACTCGGGCTCCGGATTCGTCTCCGTTACGATCGAAGTCTGAAAAGTACAGGTTCAGGTTTTCGCCCGATTTGAAGCCTTTATGCTCTCCCATTCGGAGTATTTCTCTGATACCTTTAGTAGGCAATGCAGGGTTTTTTTTTTGGGGGGGACATGAACACGTGGTTGGAAGAGATGTATTGCTACCGGATGTTTCTATAGAATTCGATGAAATCTCAGTCGATGGAATCTGAAAATAGTCCTCCGATAGCAACAGAGCGGAACGCGGTGTAAAAACATACACCGTACATAATTATGTGAGCCCGAATGCTCTGAAGAGCCCGTGAAAGCAAGCTTCGAAATTGACACTTTGCAATGGATTGTGTCAGACTGATTATTGACGTTCAAATGTGGCTTATCCTAGGATCGTCATGTTATAATTACACGTTCATTCAATTGCTGCAATCTTCAACAACGAATCTTGCAGGCGTGTCAAATCAACGAATTCGGCAATATTTACTCATGAAATTTGGTTCTCTTGAAAAAATGTGCACTTCTCCGAAACGAGTAATGGACCGGGTTGTCTACTCATTACGTCACCAGGGACATGATCCACGAGAGGGAGGGGGGGGGGGGCTGCGCGATCCCTTACCCTCTTTCCCAAAGTTGAAAATTCGAAGAAAAACAATTGCATTAATGCATTTTTTCGAACACCACAGTAGTATTTGAAATGAAAAAAAAAAACACCAAAATGCATTGCAGTTGACCTTCAAGTCCAGCGAAGTCCATTGGAGTTCCCTCTCGCTCATATTAACCCAGTTCAATGGCTAAGTCTCCGGGCATTCTCTGCCCAAAAGAAAGGTAATTACCAGGTAATTCTACCGTGTCGATTAGTCCAGTGGAAATGCACAACTCGTCATGACACAAACGCAAACACTCCTTTAAACGTCAGCCTGTGGATCGAAGCGCAATACAACAACACGTGTGCGGCGCATGGTAATTCTATACCCGCCGCACTCTAGAAATTGCACGCTTTTCTGATCGATGCCAGACGGAGGTAGTTTTGTTACGAGGGCATTAGGCCACTATATGAAATCTCAGTAATTTTCCACGCGAGCCAGTATATTGCCAGTTCGGTAACCTCAACCGCCGTCTGGGTTGAAAAGTATAGATGGGAACGGCGCGTTCAGATTTTGAAAGTAACCATCGTCTGGGTTCAATGTTCCATTTGTTTCAAAGTTCAATGGAAACGCGGCATAAGACTGCTGCTAAGAGGTAACTGCAGTGGTTCGCGATCGATCTGTGCACATTACAAAACATCTAGCAACGACAGTAGCTAGAGGCCCGCGTTAAATCAGATCGTTAGAATAAACTCATTTATTGTTAGATATTTTGCGATTTCAGTCCTTGCGTTCAATTATAATATATATTCAATTCAACTCAATAATTACATTTATTTCCATACTTCCACAAGCATACACATCAGAATGGATAACGTGAATTAAATAACTATATATATAATAACAATATAACGAAATGTTAAACACAAATTAATTTGATTATAATTATAAAGAACTTAAATAAAAGAAGGTGGGAAGTATAGTGTCTGTTCATATAAGCCAAGGCTTATAGAGAACAGCCTTGGCAGACAAATTAGACGTAAATACAGGAACAAACAGATAAGAGAACACAAACAAGACGATGAGACCGAATAATGAAAACGAAAAAAGAAATATTAAAAAATAAATTAGAGGAGCGATAATATTGAATAGAAAGTTACGAAAGTAACTTGAAAAACGAAGGATACTCTAGTCCCTTAGAAAGTTATATTTATTTATTTTTAGAAATGTAGAGGGTCTAAAATTTTGATACTGCAGCAGGAGGTATAATTCGAGGCCAGAATCAATCATTTGCCTTTGGGCCTACGGAGAGGACGTGCGGGCCCTCTACGTGTTTTATTATGAGGTGCGGATTTGGTTCTTTGGATTCAGTGACAGGCCAGTCTGCATTTTGTTTTTTGGGTTGATTACTCATTTTTTGGTTGAAATTTTAAAATAAGAATTAAAGTTTTATAAAAAAGGATTTTATGAAACCAATCTTCAAATCGAATTCCGATTTAATAGTAGGCTTTGTTGGGATTGCTTAACGGAAAATTGTTAATTGAAAATTTTGCGTTAAATTGTTCAGAAAGATATTTGACCGGGCACAGCATAATGAAGAATAACCCCCACTTTTGAGATTTTGAGATTTTCTAATGATGTGAAAGAGTATACCATTAGCTTTCAAACGATATCAAAATTATTTCCGTGTGAACTTTGTTGCAAATAGTACAAGGGGACTTGTACGCTTGTTCGTTTGGTACCAGACACATTATAGCAGCGCCATTCTAACTCCTCGAAAGCGGCCATTCAAAAAAGGAGGAACTTTACATTTTTCATGAAAACAGTTCACAAACACTCCCCCGAAATCCTCGTTTTTCAACATTTAGAGACGGATTTCGGAAATATCCTTTGGACATAATATCCTCCAATACATAAACTTTCCGAAAATACAGAAAAACATTTTTTTTTTTTTTATGGAATTGAGAAGATACTTTGACTTCAGGCGAGGTTTACTCGAAAAGTGTTTTGGTGGGATATTCCTCATGTCGCTGTGCCGGGTCACATATTTGCATATTGTATAGATCTAGATATTATTTACACAATTATCATTGTTGCAGTTATTATTATTATTATTATTGTTATCATTTCAGCTCAGAGAATGGGCAGGAAGAAATCAATGATACCATGACCTGGTGCACGCGTGTCCTTTTGTTTCGTTTATTCTGTTCATTTGCTTATTAAAACATGAGAGTACTTTCTTTTGTTTGAAGTATTTTGAAGCAATGACGAGGCAAATTGAACTGGGGGGTTGAACCCGAGACCTCCGGTTTAATGTACCGGTACCCGTGGTGAGGAGGTGGTAGGGGGGGGCTTTTTCCAGCGGTTGTCATTCCAAAATAGTAGAGAAAGTTCCTGCTAGGTTCGAAACGTCAGTCCCTCTAACTGTTGACTTGGAGATTGATGTTTGCAGGTAATTATAAATAATAGTCAGTGAGCAGTTTGCAACAGTATTTTAACTTCATGTATTAACTTCATGTGCAGCATATAACTATAAAATACGTATTGTATATAATCTTAATTTTTTTAAACAAAAATATTAAAATTTGTATATAATGAGTAACTATATATAATGAGGCATTTATATATAATGAGTAATTATACAGTAGGTCTATACTCAAACACCGAAAAACAGCCCAGCAATTAAGCTTCAATCCCAGTTGGGATTACCCTCCGATAGTGAGTGAAGGAAGATCCTGCTGCCATCGAAACGTCAGGAGTGCTACATTGGGAAGATGTATGTAAGAGGAATACTAGCTCAACCCGCTGTTACTTTTGAGCGGTGAGAATGGAATCCAGTTGCTCTCTTGGTGGGGTTTTGTTGGTGCGGGAAGGGGACACGCAAAAGTGCCCGCGTTTTTTCGGGAGGGATCCGGGTGAACAATAGGAGCACGCTCAACCCGGCGGATACACGCCTCTGCTCCCACGACGATGCCACGCACGTGTGTCATGACACCGGGACTGGTCCATTCACGCCCGAGGTGAGTGACCCCGGTCCGGTTTAATCCCCCACGCGGCTAACCCGTGTTTGGCGACGCACGCCGTACACCCGCACGCGCCTCTTCAACAATCGATAGTTTCTTTCATTGATAGTTTCTTTCGTTGTAAGCTAGCACACCGTGCATGCAGGCGTACCACTATTAACTCTCACCTATCAGTCCCTCCGTCTCACCAGATCTTACCCGCAGACGAGAATGAAACGTCCCAGTTGTTTTCAAAAACCTTTGTGGGCAAAAAAAAAACATTTCCAGCTTCTCTATTAACTATTGTTCGTCCCGACTTGCCAGACTTCTGTTGTTTTGTTTTTTTCCCGGCAAATTTCCCTCCACATTCGGGAACTGATGTTTGTCGGGACAAGACTTGTGTCTCTCGAAGTCTCTTCCCTTTACATTCGGGAACTGATGTTTGTCGGGACAAGACTCGTGTCTCTCGAAGTCTCCCCGGTCACGTGCGCCTTTTTCATTCGAGTTTATAGAACTCCTGGATAGCAAATTCAAGATTCAAGAAAGACCCCCGCGAACTAGGGCGCGAGATGGCCGAAGGCTTCGTGAACGCCACGGCCGAGCCGCTGGAAGGCATGGCCGTGAACGGGGTGGACTCTCTCTGGGACTCCCTCCACTCACTCCGCTCCGAAGTCGATACCTTTTTCCTCCTCGTCATGGCCTGCCTCATCTTCTGTAAGTCACTTCGCTTGAATTAGTAAAATAATTATTGTATGCTTTCGCGGCAAGATTTGTGTTTGTTTAATTAAAGCCCCCTACACAACATTGGTAAGATCGAAAAACAGAAATGTTTATAGATTTACATGAAACTTATACAGTTTGAAGATGGTTATAGTAGAAACCTCGCACTGAATCATTTCTGCCTAAATGTGGCATTTTGGGAGAAAAGAGTAAAAGAAAATTATTGCTATATTCTGTTGGTCGGAGCTGTTGAGTTTGAAAGGCTCACTCCCTTCAACTGGAGTGACACTTAAAAAAAGTGTTCATATGGAGTGGTCATAATAATGTCCACTTAAAAAAAAAATTATAGTCACATGAATGAGTGAAAATTCATCAGATTGAGTTGCATTAAGTTATTACTAGAAAAAATATTGAAGTTTAATTTGAGAAAGGTCCTGCTAGGATCGAAACGTCAGGCCCGCTAAATTTTAAGATTTACATTTTGGTAATTTTAGTCAGTAAGCAGTTTGCAACATTTTTGTATATCACCTTAAGTTTAATTAAGCTGTAAAATGAACTTGATGACCAATCAGGTACCAGAATGCCATTCTGTGACGTCGGCACCGACCAAGTGAATACAGAGCAAACGTACTGACAATCATCTGGGGCCCAATTTCATAGAGTCGCTTAAGCGTGAAAATCGAGATATATAACAGGACCGACATATAACGCTGAAGCACCGTCGTTGAGCCATGCTGTTACCCCGTAAATTATGTGGGGACTATACAAGGACGTGTTTTGTAAACCAGCGTAGGTTAGGCTTAGGGTGTTACGAGATATATAACAGGACCGACATAATTTATAACGCTTAACCACCGTCGTTGAGCCATGCTGGTACCTCGTAAATTGTGTGGGGACTATGCAAGGACGTGTTTTGTAAACCAGCGTAGGTTAGGCTTAGGGCGCTACGATTAGGGTTATGGTTACGGTTAGAGTTAGGGTTCGGGTTGGGTTAGCGTTACTGATAGAATTAGGATTAGGGTTAGGGTTGTTTCGTGCTTGTGCCTGTAACTACCTGAAAAATGAATGAATTAATGAATGAATGGGGGAGGCCTCAGCAAAACCTGGCTTCGCGCATGCGCACTTAAAGCTTAGCCACGGTGGTTAGGTGTCATACATCGCGACGCTTTTTTGCCTCTGAAAATCTGCTAAGCAGGAAAAGTCTTCCCTATTTCAACCGGACTACAAACCGCACCGCACCGCGATGTACCGGGTAATGTCAATTACTTTCGACTTGTATCCGACTCTTTTTAATTAGTATGAAACACAAGTGAAGTTGGCAAGGTGATCCCAGACATTTTTGTGCTGAAGCGAGTTTGGGCGCTTAAGCGTCTCTATGAAATTGGCCCCTGGTTGACACATATGCGTCACAAAATCATGAATTGTGGAGAGAAAAAAACCTGTACGTGCCAGACCGTGGATATTGTCCGCATCACAATGGTGGTCTAATTTAGGTTGATGATGTTCCCACCCTTTTAAGGTGGAGGTATGAAGAATGTTTTCCAAATTGAAATATTGGAAAAGAAAATAGCTTTGACTGGACCGGGACTTGAACCCGAGACCTTTGGACTAACTTATCAGTGCTCTTTCACCTGTGCTATCCAGCCCTTAGATGGTGGCCTTCCCTATCAACAGTCAACTATTTGCCGGGGTGGTGGTGGAGGCGCCAGCTAGAAAGTAGAAGCAATTCAACCATTAACTGCCTTATAATATCCAGGGACCGCACACGACCCCGCTTCCATTCAGATGTAAACAACCAATTGTTGTACCCCTCCCCCGAGCTGCCGTAGCCAGGTTTACAACGATTAGTTGTTTGCATCTGAATGAAAGCGGGGGTGTGATCCCTGGAGATACACGGCAGTTAATGGTTGAATTGCTTCTGACTGGCGCCACCACCCGCCAAAGACTAGTTAGATCCAGAGGTCGCGGGTTCGTGTCCCGTTCCAGTCAAAGTTTCCTTTTTCCAATTCATCAATTCGTTTGAAAGTTCCCAGTCCGTTTTTCTTTTCCCTGTTTGACTTAAAATCTTTGCAAATAGCCTACATTACGCGGAAAAGCAAATGTCACGAAAAGACGAAATTTCCTGAAAAAAGAGGTGAAATTTCGCTATCCCGTGAGTTGTGTGCTGTGATGGCGGCTTGTAGTGCATGATGGTTTGGATTGTGGCGACGTAATTCTCCGTGAAAAGACGCACCAATTCCCCGGGTTATGACTTTCTCAGGGAATGAGAAAACGTGTTATCTGCTCGGTTTATCATTCCCATGGAAAATACAATCCTCTCGAAATACCTGTACGTGCAATCCACTTCGGCAAGATTATAGTTTATACACCCACTATAAACGTCTGGGGAAAAAAACCTTAATCCAAATTCAACCACCTATTGCAATGCAGACGACATCCATGGGTCTGGCAAAACCCCTTGCCGAACATAGTTGACACACAGTTTTCCCCCAAATCATGATTTTGTGGCGCGTGTGTGGCGCGTATGTATGAATAGTGAAGTGCGCGTTCTGTATACACAGTGCATGCTGTCACTGCTGACTGTCGTTCGGTTGACAAAATAATACGCGTCATAAAAATTATGATTTTATGGGAATACTGCAAGTCCAACTTTTTTAGCAAGTGATCGCACTATGAACATGTAAACCGTGAAAATGGGGTGAAAATGTCATTTAGCCGTGAAAAGAAAATTCACCGTGTTTTCACCCCTATTTCATGGTACACTGTTAGTCAAGACATTTTCAAGGGGTTTTCACCAGTGGTCTCCAAGTCCACATTATACTGGTGGTCAATGGCTAGAGAAGTATCTGGGAGTGACAGATACAAGGACACAATACAGTATCAAGGTCTCTTGAGTGACCTAAAGATGTCCTTATCAGGTCAGGGGGCGATTATTTTCAAGGTGAATTCACTGTAAAATTAATGCACCGTGAAATCACAGTGACTTTTTAGTTTCACGGCGAAATGACATTTTAACCCCTTTTTCACGGTTTAGATGTTCATAGTGTCGTGACAGACAGTGGTTGTTTCTCTACATAATAATAGTCGGTGTATCGTGGATTTAGGTTTTTCCCGCCCTTTTACGGTGATGGTATTAAACCAAAATCTTTCCTATATATTTCCACTGGTTATGTTACCATGCTGCCCATCGCGTCTTGACGTATATTGTTGTAATGGTGTTTGTCCTTTTTATTCTCTGCTCCTGCCCAGTCATGCAGTGCGGGTTCGCCTTTCTCGAGGCCGGATCAGTTCGAAGCAAGAACACGACCAACATTCTCATCAAAAATGTCCTGGATGTGTGTAAGTCGATCTCTTTCTTCCTATCCTGTCGCTCACTAAAACTTAAGTCTCAAGATTCAGTTTGTGAAAATGATGGTGTAATCCCATTCAGTGACACCACCTCTCTGTTGACCCGTGGAACAAAAAAAAATGTACGCATGAGTTCACAAGTGGAGTGTTGCTTACAAGGCTAACTGGTGCACACAATGCACGGTCAATTGGACATCCAGGCTTAACTCCCATTGAGTTACGCTTCAGTGCCTTTAATCCTACAATGTTAAGAATTAGGCCACCCTATAACATGTTGTTTGCGTCGAGGAGAATGTCATCCAATGAGGGTTTGCCCTGCTCGACTTAATAAGCCTAGTGCAAAGCACTGATGCATGATGAGAAATGAAATGTTAATTCCACGGCATCTTGAAATTTCTCACCTACAGGCCTGGGTGCGGTGGCCTACTGGGCCGTGGGCTACGCTTTTGCCTTTGGGCCGGGCAACGCCTTTCTCGGGCACCGCTTCTTCTTCTTCGAGAACATGCCCGCCTCGCTGTACTCGCACTGGTTCTTCCACTTCGTCTTCGCCGCCACCGCGGCCACCATTGTCTCGGGCGCCATGGCCGAGCGCACGGAGTTCGGGGCCTACATGATCTACAGCTGCATAATCACCGGTAAGGCCCTGTCCCGAACCGATCCGACCCCGTTCCGACCCAACCCGAGTCGACCCGACCCCGTTCCGACCCAACCCGAGTCGACCCGACCCAGCCCGAGTCGAGCCGACCCCGTTCCGACCCACCCGAGTCGAGCCGACCCCGTTCCGACTCAACCCGAGTCGAGCCGACCCCGTTTCGACCCAGCCCGAGTCAAACCGACCCCGTTCCGACCCAACCCGAGTCGAGCCGACCCCGTTCCGACCCAACCCGAGTCGACCCGACCCCGTTCCGACCCAACCCGAGTCAAGCCGACCCCGTTCCGACCCAACCCGATTCGAGCCGACCCTGTTCCGACCCAGCCCGAGTCGAGCCGACCCCGTTCCGACCCAACCCGAGTCGACCCGACCCCGTTCCGACCCAACCCGAGTGGAGACGACCCCGTTCCGACCCAACCCGAGTGGACACGACCCCGTTCCGACCCAACCCGAGTTGAGCCGATCCCGTTCGGACCCATCCCGAGCCGACCCGAACTGCCCCTAAAAACCCATTACAATTATAGGCATTCCCATTTTTGTCCTATTTAATGTCTAAGGGAAGAATCCATTCTATGGACTGAACCACTTAAGTGGTTCACCACTTCAGTGTCTTCACCCTAAAGTTAGGAATATTTCTACCAAATTGTTAATAATATTTTTGAAAACACTCATTTCAGGATATTAATTAAATTGTTCCTCCTTTCTTCCCCAAATCGCCGTTTCTTTCTAAAAAGCCCGTGAGAAAGCTCGGGGCCTCTAAATAGCTCGATTTTTGCGTTTGCTTGAATGACATAAGGTGGTACTTCTTTCTTTCGACCCGGTCAGGTTTTATCTACCCGGTCGTCAGCCACTGGGCCTGGGCTGGAGAGGGCTGGCTAGCTGTTGGCCCAGGAATCGACGGCATTGCCTACCAGGTAAATAAGGCACGGCAGAGGAATAGGGCATTGGTGGGTGGATGGATGGGCGGGTGGATTTGTTGATGGGCTGGTGGGATTGCCGGTGGGTTGACGGGTACGTGGATGGCCTTGGTGTATGGATGGGCGGAGGGAGGGAGGGAGAGAAGGGAAAGGGGAAAAAGGAAGGTGGGGAATGTGAGTGGGAAGCCGAAGGGAGGAAAAGACGGGTAAGGGGAGGGGTGAGGGGAGGAAGAAAGGAAGGGAGGTGGGTAATAAATTGATGGACCGGAGGGGGGAAAAAGGGAGGGGGTAACTGTGAGGGAAGTGATGGATGGGAGGGACAGGAAGAAGAACGAACGGACGAAGTTACTGGTCGATGAAGGAGTGGACGGATCGTTCCGTCCACTCCTCGTTGTAACAATCTTTGTAGACCGCTGTTAGAATCATGTACTTTTTTTGTGTGCTACTATGCCTACTATTTGCCGTACGTGTGGTTGCATTGCAGGACTTTGCAGGCAGCGGCGTGGTGCATATGGTGGGTGGCATGACGGCTCTGGTAGGCGCAGCCATCGTTGGTCCGCGCATAGGGCGCTTCGACAGTGACGGGCGTCCCAACACCATCCCCGGGCACACTGTGCCGGTGAGTACCGCTGGCCAGCGCAAGCCGCGCCCGGACCCAACGCAGACCTAAACGGCATCATTTCTCGACCGAAGCGCGCAGGCTCAAACTGGGGATAGCCCTGTGTCGGTGAAATACCCGGGACACTCTCAATCGCTGGTTTCTTTGATTCCGGAGCTCCGAAAGTCACGGTGTCCCGCTAGCTGGGGCATTGGTCCCGCTAGTGGTGATGGCGGTGATTGTGCACAATGTGGTGACGGTGATGATGGTGATGACGATAACGATGAAGACAATGATGACCACGGTGAATACTGTGAATGTGACAATGAGTATGATGGTGACAATGAGGAAGGTGACAATGAGGAGGGTGACAATGAGGAGGGTGACAATGAGGAGGGTGACAATGAGGAGGGTGACAATGAGGAAGGTGACAATGACGAAGGTGACAATGAGGAAGGTGACAATGAGGAAGGTGACAATGAGGAAGGTGACAATGAGGAAGGTGACAATGAGGAAGGTGACAATGACGAGGGTGACAATGAGGATGGTAGCAATGACGATGGTGACAACGACGAAGACTATGACAATCAAGACACAAGACGATTTTGGAAACGAAGTCTAAGGTGAAGACGCTGTCGAGAATGAGGACGATGACTACAATCGGAGTCATGGCGACGAAGATGATCGATCCTCTTTTCTCCACAGTTAGAAGGCCTGACGTTTCGATCCTAGTGGGACCTTTCTGAAAGGCAGCTTTGCCTTTCAGAAAGGTTCTGTCAGGAGCGAAACGTCAGGCCCTATAACTGCTGAGATTATGTACTGCAGGTCACGTTAGTCAGTACAGCAGTTTGCAACAATTGTTTGTATTTACTTCACGGATATTCTCTTGATTACTGATCGTCTGTTTTTGTGTCTGTCTGCCTGGCCAGCTTGTCGCCTTGGGAGGCTTCATCCTCTTCTTCGGCTTCTTCGCCTTCAACGGCGGCTCCCAGGCCAGCATCTCGCAGCCGGGCGACGGCGAGGCCGTGGCCGTGTCTATCGTCAACACCATCCTAAGCGGTGGCCACGCCGCCCTGACCGCCATGGTCATCAAGAAGCTCGGATTCAACCGCCAATGGAGCCTGATGATGGCCATCAACGGCGGCCTGACTGGAATGGTCAGTCAACCAGTCGGTCGATCGGTCGGTCTGTCAGTCAGTCAGTCAGTCAGTCAGTCAGTAAAATCAGTCAGTCAGTCAGTGAAATCAGTCAGTCTGTCAGTGAAATCGGTCAGTCAGTAAAATCAGTCCGCCAGTCAGCCAGTCAATGAAATCAGTCGGTCAGTCAGTCAGTCAGTTACTCAGTCAGTCAGTCAGTCAGTCAGTCAGTCAGTCAGTGAAATCAGTCAGTCAGTAAAATCAGTCAGTCAGTCAGTGAAATCAGTCAGTCTGTCAGTGAAATCAGTCAGTCAGTAAAATCAGTCAGCCAGTCAGCCAGTCAGTGAAATCAGTCGGTCAGTCAGTCAGTCAGTCAGTTACTCAGTCAGTCAGTCAGTGAAGTCAGTCAGTCAGTCAGTCAGTAAAATCAGTCAGTCAGTCAGTCAGTCAAATCAGTCACTCAGTCAGTCAGAAAAAAAACGATTTTAAACAATACACCGATTGCGCGACCGATGTTTATACATGCCATCACGTGACTTATAGTGGGTATTTTTGCCTCTCATTTGGTGCAGAACAGGAGTGGAAATGAGCAAAGAAGACTATATCATATTGTCCATATTATTCTTTGTACATTTCCATTCCGCTCTGTACCAAATGAGATGAAATACTACCCACTATACGTCACGTGTTGGCATGTAAAACAGGGGTCGGTCTATTCGACCAAAGAAATGGAACGATTTAACTCCTCCATCACCAAATGAACAACTTGATAAAGGAAAACAATTTAAAGAGAATGTCTATAGGAAGTTGTGTTTAAATGATATTTTTCTCAACATCCAGGAGGGTAATGACTAATACCATGCAGCTTTCTGATAAGCCTTCTTTTGTGTTCACTCGTTCTCACTTCAATCTTTGATCTTTCCCCCTCTTCTCACTAATCCCTACCCTACTCCTTGCCCTTCCCTTTGATCTCATCCTACCAGCTTTACTCTTTGTCCTTTGTTTCTCATCCGTGTCTTATTCACTATCTCCCCCCTTTCTTCGTGTACATGTATCTTGTTTTGTCCTTGTCACTCTGCCTTTGAGAAAAGGTCCTGCTAGGATCGAAACGTCAGGCCCACTAAATTTGAAGATTTGTCTGTGAATTACCTGATCTCTTTTGAAGGTTGCCATCTGTGCCGGATGCAATGCCGTGGCGCCCTGGGGCGCTGCCATCATTGGCATGGTCGCTGGGCTGGTCTACGTTACCTGGAGCACGGCTGTACTCCGACTACGAATCGACGACCCGCTAGACGCGGTGGCAGGTATATACAGCTGAGCTTTCATCCCTCGGTCAGCTCTCTCTCTCCCTCTCGGATTCCCTTCCTGATTCACTCGATCTGTCCCAAGGTGTAGAAACTAGAACGGAGAGGTATCGGAACGGCTTCTTCCCTCGTTCTGCCTCCACCTGGAATTCACTTCCTGGTTCTTGCTTTCCCTCTGCCTATGCGATCTTGCCGTTTTTTTAATGGAACGTTAATTCTTATCTCCGTCGAGTTTTTCACCATGAAAACCATGTTCGCTATTCCCCCAGTTCATCTCGGAGGCGGCTTGTGGGGCGTGCTCTCCGTGCCTCTCCTGAGCTACGACACGGGAGTGTTCTTCGAGTGGAGCAGGACCTCCTTCGTTGTGAGT
Organism: Luidia sarsii; assembly: GCA_949987565.1. NCBI lineage: Eukaryota > Metazoa > Echinodermata > Asteroidea > Paxillosida > Luidiidae > Luidia > Luidia sarsii. Next base: position 4,184,150 of record OX465120.1, on the reverse strand, counting down.
AGAACAGAAATTGTCCCGGGAAAGCTCTCTCTTTCTCTCTCTGTCTCTCTCTCTGTCTCTCTCTCTGTCTCTCTGTCTCTCTGTCTCTCTCTCTCTCTCTCTCCCTCTCTCTCTCTCTCTCTCTCTCTCTCTCTCTCTCTCTCTCTCTCTCTCTCTCTCTTTCTCTCTCTCTCTCTCTCGGCGTCACATCTCTGGATTAAGGCGATCATGCTTTGCCGTCAATCTCTATTTATGTAGGCCTAGGTTTTTATTTATTCCACTTGGGCCTAAACCACATTCCACCTTACTGTTTTCGTCCGTCTTTCCCTTCAAACTCTCGACCCCTCTCTCTCGACCTCTCTATTCTCTCTCTGTCTATTCTCTCTCCGTCTATATCCACCTCTCTCTCTCTCTTCATCTCTCTCCCTCCCTCTCCTCTCCCTCTCCCCCTCACTCTCTTCTCTCTCCTTCTTGCCCTGTCCCTCGTCATCTCTCTACCTCCCTCTCCTCCCTCCCTCTGCTCTCTCCCTCTCCCCCTCTCTCACTCTCTTCCCTCTCCCCTTCCCCATGTCTCACTCTCTTCTCTTTCCCCTTTCCCATCTCTCACTCTCTTCTCTCTCCCTCTTCCCTTGTCTCTCTTCATCTCCCTCTCTCCGTCCCTCTCCTCTTCCCCTCTCTCACTCTCTTCTCTCTACCTCTTCCCCTCTCTCACTCTCTTCTCTCTCTCCCTCTTCCTCTCTCTTCATCTCTTCTCTCTACCTCTTCCCCTCTCTCACTCTCTTCTCTCTCTCCCTCTTCCCCTCTCTCACTCTCTTCTCTCTACCTCTTCCCCTCTCTCACTCTCTTCTCTCTCTCCCTTTTCCCCTCTCTCACTCTCTTCTCTCTACCTCTTCCCCTCTCTCACTCTCTTCTCTCTCTCCCTCTTCCCCTCTCTTCATCTCTTCTCTTTCCCCTTCCCCTCTCTCACTCTCTTCTCTCTCCCTCTTCCCCTGTCTCTCTTCATCTTCCTCTCTCCCTCCCTCTCCTCTCTCCCTCTTTCCCCCTCTCACTCTCTTCTCTCTCTCCCTCTTCCCCTCTCTCACTCACTTCTCTCTCCCTCTTCCCCTGTCTCTCTTCATCTCCCTCTCTCCCTCCCTCTCCTCTCTCCTTCTTCCCCCTCTCCCCCTTTCTCACTCTCTTCTCTCTCCCTCTTTCACTGTCTCTCTTCATCTCCCTCTCTCCCTCCCTCTCCTCTCTCCATCTCCCCCTCTCTGCCTCTCTTCTCTCTCCCTCTTCCCCTGACTCTCTTCATCTCTCCCCTCCTCCCTCTTCTCTCTCCCTCTTCCCCTCTCCCCCTCCCTCTCCCCCTCTTTCACTCTCTTCTCTCTCAACAACCCTCCCCAGGCTCTCGGCTGGAATGTCGTGGGAGCTGTCGCCATCCTCGTCTGGTCGGGTCTCATCTCGGTCATCCTGTTCGGCCTGCTGAGGTTATTCGGCTTGCTGCGGGTCTCGCCCGAAATTGAAGAGAAAGGTAGACCCCTCGCTAGCCCCGAACTTTTAATCAAACCACAAATACGTGGAGTCCAGACTATGCCTGGATTCCAAATGTGTCAATCTTAATCCCGTTCGCACTTGGGCTTTTTCCCCTAGTTGGGGTATTCAACAGAGACGGTGGTGAAAGTAACCAAGCTTGCAATCATTATAACGACGCATGAGGGTGCTGCGAGGGACGTTTGAGGTGGCTTAGTGGCTTCAGTAGCCATGGAAATGGTAACACTTTCGGCTGCACATGGACTAGTTCATGTGCGTGTATAGCAGGCACCGTGCATGTGTTGTAGGTGCACAGACCTGACATTTCATGCGGACGTCGGTTAATTATACCTTAGGTCTCTTGTCAAAAAGATCATCGGTCGAGTGCCGGTTGGATTCATCCGACCGATAAAATGTCCCCGGTAGAAAGCCGATTGTACATGACTGTGGGGTGAAAAATTCACGACGGCTATCCGGTGGAAACGTCATCGGACGGGTCAAATCATCTGATACCCAACCGATGATCTTTTTTTGACAAGAGGCCTTGGTACAATATTGGTTTCTCCCTTTGTGCAACCTATAGGACTTGACATTGCCAAGCACGGCGAGGCGGCCTACCCACTGTCTAGCTACGGTCACGGATGGGCGAGCCAAGCCGAACTGATCGGGGTCACAATTAACGGAGGAAGCAGCTCCACCCTGTCCCCCGAGCTTGCCGGAGAGGCGGTCAATACTTCGAGTAAGTTATTCCCTCTTCTGCTGTTCTTTAATCCTCTCCTCTGATCTCCCTGCCCCCGTCTCTGTCCTCGTCCCCGTCCCCGTGCCTGTCCCTGTCCTTGTCCCCGTCCCTGTCCCCGTGCCTGTCCCCGTCCCTGTCCCCGTCCCTGTCCCCGTGCCTGTCCCCGTCCCCGTCCCCGTGCCTGTCCCCGTGCCTGTCCCCGTGCCTGTCCCCGTCCCCGTCCCCGTGCCTGTCCCCGTGCCTGTCCCCGTGCCTGTCCCCGTGCCTGTCCCCGTCCCTGTCCCCGTCCCCGTCCCCGTGCCTGTCCCCGTGCCTGTCCCCGTGCCTGTCCCCGTCCCTGTCCCCGTCCCCGTGCCTGTCCCTGTTCCCGTCCCCGTTCCCGTCCCTGTCTCCATCCCCGTCCCCGTGCCTGTCCCCGTCCTCGTTCCCGTCCCCGTCCCCGTCCCCGTCCCCGTCCCCGTCCCCGTCCCCGTCCCCGTCCCCGTCCCCGTCCCTGTCCCCGTCCCCGTCCCCGTGCCTGTCCCCGTCCCTGTCCCCGTCCCTGTCCCCGTGCCTGTCCCCGTCCCCGTCCCCGTCCCTGTCCCCGTCCCCGTGCCTGTCCCCGTCCCTGTCCCCGTGCCTGTCCCCGTCCCCGTCCCCGTCCCCGTGCCTGTCCCCGTCCCCGTGCCTGTCCCCGTGCCTGTCCCCGTCCCCGTCCCCGTCCCCGTGCCTGTCCCCGTGCCTGTCCCCGTCCCCGTCCCCGTCCCTGTCCCCGTCCCTGTCCCCGTGCCTGTCCCCGTCCCTGTCTCCGTGCCTGTCCCCGTGCCTGTCCCCGTCCCTGTCCCCGTCCACGTCCCTGTCCCCTTCCCCGTCCCTGTCCTTCCCCTTATCCATCTCCCTGTCCCTCTCCTGGCCTGTCACTCTCTCTGTCCCTCTCCCTCTCCTTCTCACTCTCCCTCTCACCCTCCCTCTCCCTCACAACCTCCCACTGCCTCTCCCTCTCAATCTCCCTTTCCCCTCCCTTCGCCCCAACCCCCCTCTATCTCCCTACATCACCTCTCCTTCCCCTCCCCCTCCAATCCCCCTCCCCCGTCTCTCCTTCCCCCTCCCTTTCTGTCCCTGTCTCTGTCCCCGTCTCTGTCCCCCCTCTCTCCACTTCCCTCTCCCTCTCCTTGTCCCTCTCTCTCTCCATTGCCGGACTAAAAGGATTCATGTTTCCTCTTTGTGCTTAGACACCGATGAGAGAAAGGCAGACGTTTCCGTAGGGATCCTCCCAGCTCTGGTATTTCAGGAAAGTCAGTGTCCAGTCGACCCTGAAGCCAACAGTGAAGAGAAGAACTGATTAAAATAAAAAGTGCCAACAACCTCGGGCCACTAACCCGTACAATGTGAACCCAAATCAGGTTCGATCTAGAAAACTCTGCGGCCAAAACTGTTTGCCCATAACGTTGGTTCTGGTTTCATCGCTAGCGTGTGCATACATTGGTGGGTTATCACCGACACATTACCACGAGTTGGGCTTCTATCTACCCAACAATTATGACACTAGTTTGTCGAACATTAGTGTTCGTCCACTTTAGTTTACTGTGAATTGGCCTATGGCTTCAATCTTAGTCCGAGGGAATGCGTTTATTTGCTTGTAGGTGATTCTTCGTTTTTGCTACCATGCGCTCTGTATTGTTTTGTTTCCAAATTAAATTTTGCCTTTATTATTACAAAGAGCTCTTTAATACCCATGATATATCAGATTTGTTCTTTAATTTGTTAATTCCTCCCGTATTTCACCGACATGAAAAAAAAAATGTCATATTGAATTGAATTGAATTGAATATTTGATTCAACTATCCCTATCAAAGTTTGAGTATTGTTTATCCCTTTGAGTTTGTTTTTTCTCATTATTATAACATTATTTGAATGTGAGGGAATCGAAATAAAAACCGCACAATTGGCTATGCTGAAACTATAAAAAATACCAAATTAATCGCCCCTAACTACTTCGAGCCGGGAAGCCGCTATACATGCGTAGGGATTTTTTTTATAATTTGGACGCCGCTATTGTCCAAACTGTAGACAAAGACTCTTTTCAGCAATATGTATCATAACAAACACCTTTTCTGACGTCATTTGCTGCATGAATTGCCAGATCAGCGGTAACATTGGCGCTATTGTGGGGCTTCATCGTGAACGATCGAGAGTCTGCACGGTAGTTTAAATATTATTTATTCCTTTGAGTTTGTTTTTCTCATTATTAGAACATGATTTGAATGTGAGGGAATCGAAATAAACACCGCCCAATTGCCGATGCCGAAACTATAAAAACGACCAAATTAATCGGATGCCCATCCCTAGTGGGTTCTTTTCGTGGGGGGGGGGCGTGGTGGACGAGGCCGTCCACGACGTGTCTTACATTGTATTGAAAATGTCTATTATCTGAATAAACGTGGAGCTTGCGGCGTACTTTACAGACTATTGTACATAGGGAGTTACTTGCCCATTATTTACCGAATAAACCGATTGCGCGACCTATCTTTACATGCCATCAAGTGACTCATAGTGGGTATTTTTGCATCTCATTTGGTGCAGGACAGGAGTGGAAATGAGCAACGAAGACTCATAATTGTCTACATTTCCATCCCTTAAGTGCTCTACACCAAATGAGATGAAAAAATGCCCACTATAAGTCACGGGATGGCAGGTATACACAGTGGTCGCACAATCGGTCTATTAAAAGTCAGTAACTGTCGGTGTTTAAGAAATGCGTTCTGTGTTCTGTTCTTTCTGATCTGCCTACATCATTTTTAGAAATATAAAAGTCAGCTATAGTATAAAGATAAGTGCAACTTTTCAGCTCTGCTTTTATGTTACTTAAAGTCGCAATGTCTGTGTGTGCAGTATTTGCTGTCTGCGTCAGCTTGCCTGTAGTCTCGTTTCATGGAAATAACTGTTTTTTGTTATTTGTGTCGTCTTCAGTGTTGACGTATTTTGAATTTTAAGATTTAAGTTTCAAATGCTATTGTGTAAATGACACTTGATCGATTAAAAATAAATCAGCCAAATATGGTGTAAATAACACTTTCTCTATGTGTTTGTAATGTGATGTTTAGAGTGTCGCCTGTTGCTTCAACACAGACATTATTCAATAGTGTTTATCTAAAATTTTGAATATAAAGCCATATTTTGGCACGGATGCAGATGTGATCAATATTGCACTTTACCCACGTAATTTTGGGGATTTTTTTTCGACGACTATTTTCAGCCACACGACCAGCACAGCACATTATTCACCATGCCAGCCAATTAATAATGAGATATTTCAGAACATTTTTGGACTATTTTTTACTTAAAGACACACGTAATGTGCAACTCATTGCCAAAGCAGTATATTTTAGTATTCTAAAATTCTTTCTTCAGCCAAAGGTATGTACGGTTAAAATGTGTAATTTAAAAGTTATATAGTAACTTGATTAACTACCCTGGACAAATGTGGCTCCTTTGACTAGAAAAGAACTTTCCCCTTTTTCCTCATTGATTATTCATGTAGTAATTTGCATACAATTTCCACAAAATTTGAATATCATAATCTTTTATGCCGGATCCCGAAAGTCCCAAGTCTCAGGATCGCATTCATGTATAACTTGTATAACTTTATCCTTGTAAATATAAGAAAAGAAAAAAAAACACCTAACCGGCAACAGTTGCTTTATTTTAAAAACAAAAATGCTTATTTGAGTGTGTAGATTAGGGTTAACAGAAACAAACCGTTTACATCATGCATGCGGTTATACGAATGTACAAGTATGTACACGTATCGGCTTGCATAGGGCCTAACCTTACTGAAGAATGGGCAATAACCACGGTTATGGAAAATACACATTTCGGTTCGATTGCAGCGAATATGTTGACTGGGTCCCCTGGATTTCGTATTAAAGATTGCTGAGTGTAGGCCAACAAGTTATGTCGTGACAGGCAAAAAAATAATGTGCATTTCTTAAATTTGGGCCTTGCTACTTACTGCACCAGTCAATGTAGATCTAGACAATGCTAACGCTGTCTTTACTTCGTATATAGCAAGGCCCATCCTGGTGTCATGCCAAATAGTGTCCCCTGCCAAATAGTGTCCACTCATTAGCATACTGATCGCTGATTGGTCCATTGGTATGACATTCAACCACCGTGGTTGGGGTATGGTTGCGCACTACACACGCATTGTGTATGGTTGCTGGCCTAACATACGCAACGTTGGGCACTTTGGTACCGTTGGACCCTAACTGTAACCGTAACGCTAACCCTAACCCAAACAACCCTAATCCTAACCCTAATCCTAATCCCAATCCTAATTCTAATCCAAACCCTAACCCTAACGACCCTAATCCTAGTCCTAACGCTAACCAATCAGCGATCAGTATGCTAATGAGCGGACAGTATTTGGCAGGGACACTTTTTGGCAGGACACCGGACGTAGAGGGCACAGTCTGAACGAGGTAGGACTGGCAGGCCAGACCAGCAACCCGCCACAGTAAGACACGCCCCAAATCTTACTTTGTCGCACGGACTATGTGTAAAAAATGTGACCCGGCACAGCATAATGAAGAATAACACCCACTTTTGAGATTTTCTAATGATGTGAAAGAGTATACCATTAGCTTTCAAATGATATCAAAATTATTTTTGTGTGAACTTGGTTGTAAATAGTACAGGGGGACTTTGTCGTTCATTTAGCACCAGACACAATATAGCAGCACTCTACTAACTCCTCATTCAAAAAGGCAGGAACTTTACATTTTCATGAAAACAGTTCACAAACACTCCCCCGAAATCCTCGTTTTTTCAACATTTAGAGACGGATTTCGGAAAAATCCTTTGAGAATAAAATCCTCCAATACATTAACTTTCTGAAAATACAAAAAAAATAAAGTTTATTTTTTTATCAAATTGAGAATATACTTTGATTTCAGGCGTTGTTTACTCAAAAGGTGTTTTGGTGGGATATCCTCATGTCGCTGTGCCGGGTCACAAATACCATCGATAGCCACTTAATTAAGGACGATATTACTTTATAGGATTGTAACACAGGCTTTACTAATGCCTATTTAACAACCACTACCGGTGCTTCATCAGATGCAACGAAACAGCAGGCAGTAATACATACTAGAAGCAGCCTAATTAAAAAAATTAGCGGTGTAGTTGTTACGCAAGTCTGTCTGAAAGACTTAACAGCTTTTGCAGTTCCATTAATGTGCTAAGCTATCGGAAAACATTCCGTAATCTTGTATACCCGTATATAGTTTGGTGTAATTGATTCTCCACGTGCCGGTAGTCGGGAATGCCATGCCACGGATACTTTGTGCGCTTGCCAAATGAGCGACACATTAAGACGGGATTACATTAATTGGTTGCTACTCTTGTTCCCAGTAAATTACGAGTCTACCTACCAGCATTTTCTTTCCCGACTGCGAGCTGTTTTCCCATTAGGATCCCTTTTTTCAGCGGGCTCGCATTTTGCACTGTCACCGCCCCCCTTGCGATTTGTGGGGACGGGATATTGGGCGGGAGGGGGGGTGGAAGTTGTAGTTTGATGAAAAATCCCAAATCCTACCAGCATCAATATGAACCAAGTATTCCTGTTTTCTTTTCCCTCGTTGAGGAGGGGAGGTGGGTGTTAAAGCGGATTCGTAACAGCGTTCCAGGTGGTTGTGGCACTAGACGACTCTACACAGACAGGGGGATTTGAGAGCGACAGAGAGAAGGGGCAGCAAGTGGCCATTTCAACGGCCAGAGATCGTGAGTCGATCGACCCCCGTTCAGCTCCGGCCCCCGAAGTCCCTCCTTCCCTGTCCCGCTGCGTGCGCCGCCGGCTAAATATGGCTTGAGGGACCCCCACCGATGCTTGACGAAGAAACCCAAGTGCAATTTGTGTGACTTTCCGGCAGTGAGGTAAGCCCGAACGTAGACGTCAACCACATACCGTATTGCCTCGTCATCGAGGTGTGTTACGTTTCCGTGCATATGGCTCTTCCGAAGAGCATCTGAAGTTTTGAACCCCGAACGACTCTCTGTGGCTATTGAAATTAGTTGGTTATTCTCCTATACATGAGAAGCGTTGAGTGTCGGAAGTGTGCGCGTTTGTGTATACGGTGGGTTGTGGACTACCGGAACAATGGATGGGTACTCAGAACGATGGGTCCGCTCCGATCCTTGTGGGGTACTTTTTTGGTACCCCGTAAGGTTTTCACGAAACTGATTATTTGGAATCAACTCAAAAAGGAGGATTTTTCCGAGATATATTTATGCGTTGCAAATAGAAGTATTTCATTAAAAGGGACGTTCGCTAGACGTTCAGCCTAGGAAAGGGATTCTGGTTCGAAAGGGAGCGATTTGAAATTTTGCTTTTCAAAGAGTGTTTTTTTTTTAGTACATGAGAACAAAGGGAAATCGATCACAACCTGCTGACGTTTTCTGAACATGTCTGGCTATTTGGTTGACAAACATTTGTTTTGTTGTTCTTTTTTTTCGAATAGACTGTGCTACGCCACCAACGGAGTCTGCCGTCTCCCAGTTTACCGTGGACGTGATTATTAGGAGCTTCGAGTCAGTGGACCGGAGTCCCCCCACCCCCTGTCAGGGACCCATGCTACCTCGATAAGGTTGCCTGGAGGTTGGAGCGATCGCGAGTGACAGTACCTCGCGGGGTCCTCACGATCCACGGACAGAAAGCCGGCCGGGCGATCGACCCACCGACCGGCCATGGCGGTCCCGGGCAAGACGTACCTGGAGGGCGGCCGGGGCTGGGTGGTGGTCTTCTCCGCCTGCGTCACCCAGTTCATCCTCTTCGGTAACCTTGAGGCTACCGGGGTGCTCATCACCAACCAGACGGAAGACTTCGGCACCAAGCTTTACGTCATCGGCCTGATCAACTCCGTCTACTACGGGATGCAGTCCTCACTGGGTAAGCCATGTTCAGTCTGGGCCGAGCTCTCCCTGCCGTACTCTTTCTTACAATACAATATTCCTCTGGCCCCTTTCAAGTTTTAGCAGTCGGGATATTGACGGTCCTTGCCGGAACACTCGCATAATTTATAGGCAATATGAAGTAAGTGGCGGGCGCGAAAAGCGAAGAGTTCTTTGACGAGAAGGGAAGGGAAATGATTAGGGAGTTGAGACGAAAAGAAATACCGATGGGCGGGGAACACAGATTAATGGGAATGATGTAGGACTGTTAGAAAGATCTCAGGCGAGACAACCAGTTTGGATGAAGTATGTTGAGGCACATTCTGCACGATACGTGCGCACGAGGTGATGCTCACTTTCACTCCATGTGCTTGAGGTACAGTAAATAGGAAGATGTTCTTGTACATGAAGCACTTCATGCACCTCATCAGACTTTTGCTCAAGTGAATACAATGCCACACGTGCTTGAGCTACAGTATTTCATGTGCATGAAGTACAGTAGGTGCCTCAAGTGTTCATGATTCTGGGACAAATATATATGTGCCATTGCAGAAGTGCATGAGGTGCAGTTCGTTTTTACAGGGTATGATTGTCTGCAGGTGGGCTGGGATGAGTCGGTGACTTGTAGGGTTTAGTTGTGGTTTGTTTTGCAGAAGAAGGGTTGAATTCAGTACTAATAATATCGGATGAGATTTTAAGGTTTACATGGTGATAATAGCAGGATTAATATCTTTGCGGTGACACCATGTAAATTCTCTTTTGTGAGTATGTGTGGTTCTTTTCAGAAACACACATACTAACAAAAGAAAATTTACATGGTGTCACCGCAAACATATTACAGTGCAGGTGTTTTCTTATCCGTTCAAGATGCATGTCGAAACGCGATGGAAGTATTCGAACGCACATTGTTATTGTCTTCACCATCGCATCGTGCCGTTGTTCTTCCCTGCAGCCCCGCTACCCGTTGCTATCTCGTACAAGGTCGGCGTTCGTCCCGTGGTCGTGGTGGGAGGCCTGATGATCGGACTCGGCTTCATAACGGCATCGCTCACCAACAGCATTTACGTCTTTGCGTTGGCAATGATTTTCCTGACCGGTAACACTATGAACATCTAAGCCGTGAAAATGGGGTGAAAATTTAGCAGTGAAAATAAAATTCAGCCTGTTTTCACCCCTATTTCATGGCACACAGTTAGCCAAGTCATTTTCAAGGTGTTTTCACCAGTGGTCTCCAAGGCCACATTCATGGTGGTAAATGGCTAGAGGCAATTTAGAAGTATCTGGGAGTGACAGGTACAAGAACACCATACAGTACCTCTATGGGGGCTGGTGGTCCCTACTGGTAATTGAATTAGCCATCCCCCAAGCCTGGAGCTTGCCACCCTAGATATTCACGTTTTTTTCATGGTCTCTTTAGTGACCTGAAGATGTCCTTATCAGGTCAGATAGGCGGTTATTTTCGCTGTGAATTCACTGTAAAATGCACCATGAAATCACAGTGACTTTTTAGTTTCACGGCGAAATGATATTTTCACCCCTTTTCACGGTTTAGATGTTCATAGTGTAATCACGAGTGTATACTCTTCGTCTAACTTAAAACCCTAACGTGCATTGAAACCACAATTAACCACACATGGTTTTTCCTGTGGGAGGATATAAGGGCCATGCACAAGGACATTCCACAGCGGGGTTTTTGTGGTATCCTGTGGTATGTGAGCCGGGCACTGTGGTAAATTGCGGTATACAGTGTGTGTCCTGTGCGGGAGGTGCAAACCGTAGGCCTATACTATGATCTTGTGAGAATGTGATGCGATGGAGGTCTGCCCCACAAACTTGATCCCAGCGCTCTGTGCTTAGCGGGTGAACTAGTCAGCACTCACTTCACAAAGATGAGTCGTGGGTTCGAGTCCCGCTTGCTGTGCTAGTGTAGTTTTTCATTAGAAGCACGCAATATGACAAAACTCTGATAATACACTGTTATTAAATTGTACGTCGGGCCGGTAAAAACCTCATCCCATAAGATTATTATCTTTGTCCTCGAAAACCCCTAACCCCCTAGTGCTGCGTGCCTGGAACCCGCCTCAATCCTCCACAATCCTCCAATGTGAGTTTGTGGAAGATCCTCACTGCCTCAATCCTCCACAATCCTCAAATATGAGTTAGTGCATGTACATATACCCCACTGCCTCAATCCTCCACAGCTAAGTACATGCACATGTAAATGGATCCTTTGTCTATAACATAGGACATGCATGGAGCTATAAGTAGGTAGCTGCACGGTACGTGCCTTTGTCAAAGTTCCACAGGTTTTCATATCCTTAAGAATCCTCCAGTGTAAATTTTACAACCTTCTTCAATCCTCCTAAATCCTCCGGTGTGAATAAAACAACCTTCGTCAATCCTCCACAATCCTCCAGTGTACATTTTACAACCTTCCTCAATCCTCCTCAATCCTCCATTACCCCCCCCCCCCCGGAGGATTGTGGAGGATTGAGGAAGGTTAGGGTTTTAAGTCGACGCAAAATTAGCACTGATCTCTCATTGCGTTACCGTCCGTGAACAAAACACAGGGGTTGGGACTGCGTGCGTCAAAGAGACGACCTTCGCCGAGACGGCGCTGTACTTCCACGAGCGCTACGCCCTGGCCAGCTTCCTGGGCAAACTGGGCGGACCCTTCGGCATGATGGTCTACGGGCCGCTGGCCCAAATCCTGATGGACTTCGTGGGCTGGCGCGGGACGTGCCTCCTGCTCGGCGTCTTCAGCCTCAACATCATCTGCTGCGGGCTGCTGCTCGGACGGCCCCGGGGCTGGAGCAAGAACTCCTACCGGCCCATTCTGGGCACGGACACGCCCGGCAGGCGGGGAGGCGACGGGACGGCGGACGGCGAGGAGGAGGAGGAGGAGCTGGAGAAGGAGGAGGAGAAGGAGGAGAAGGTGGAGCGGGAGAAGGTGCCGGCCTGCTGCAGCGATGTCATCATACAGTCGGGCATCGGCGTCTTCAAGGACCGCCGCTTCGTCTTCCTGACCCTCATCAAGTACTTCAGCGGGTTCGGCTACTCGGGCGTGGTCATCTACATTGTGCCCAACGCACTCACGCTGGGCCTGGAGCCGCACGAGGCCTCCTTCACCACGGCGGCCTGGGGACTGGGCAACCTCCTGGGCCTCATCTTCGCCGCCTACTTCATCCAGACCAAGCTGCTGTCCGAATTCACCGTGCTGGGCCTGGCCACGGGGCTGGCCAGCGTCCTCTACGTCCTGGACCCGCACATCTCGCCCTTCCTGGGCCAGGTCGTCATCACCGTGCTGATCGGGGCCAGCGTGGAGAGCGTGCTCCTGGTGCCCGTCATTATGACCCGCTACCTGGCTGCGGACGACAAGCTGGTCTGCTTCTTCTTCAGCTGGCAGGACTTCGTCACTGGCCTGAGCTATCCATTTTCTGGTCTACTCTCGGGTGAGTGATTGAGTGAGTGAGTTCAGTGGGGATGAAGTGCATATCCCTCCACGCCTCCCTCCCTTCTTCTCCCTGCCTCCCTCCCTGCCTCCCTCCATGCCTCCTTTCCTGCCTCACTCCCTGCCTCCCTCCATGCCTCCCTCCATGCCTCCCTTCTCTGCCTCCCTCCCTGCCCCCTCCCTGCCTCCCTCTCTGTGTCCCTCCCTTCCTCCCTCCCTGCCTCCCTCCCTGCCCCCCTCGCTGCCTCCCTCTCTGTGTCCCTCCCTTCCTCCCTCCCTGCCTCCCTCCATGCCTCCCTCCCTCCCTCCCTCCCTGCCTCCCTCCATGCCTCCCTCCCTGCCTCCCTCCCTGCCTGCCTCCCTCCCTCCCTCCCTCCCTCCCTCCCTGCCTCCCTCGCTGCCCCCCTCGCTGCCTCCCTCTCTGTGTCCCTCCCTTCCTCCCTCCCTGCCTCCCTCCATGCCTCCCTCCATGCCTCCCTCCCTGCCTCCCTCCATGCCTCCCTCCATGCCTCCCTCCATGCCTCCCTCCCTGCCTCCCTCCCTGCCTCCCTCCCTGCCTCCCTCCATGCCTCCCTCCCTGCCTCCCTCCATGCCTCCCTCCATGCCTCCCTCCATGCCTCCCTCCATGCCTCCCTCCATGCCTCCCTCCCTGCCTCCCTCCCTGCCTCCCTCCCTGCCTCCCTCCCTGCCTCCCTCCCTGCCTCCCTCCATGCCTCCCTCCCTGCCTCCCTCCATGCCTCCCTCCATGCCTCCCTCCATGCCTCCCTCCATGCCTCCCTCCCTGCCTCCCTCCATGCCTCCCTCCCTGCCTCCCTCCATGCCTCCCTCCATGCCTCCCTCCATGCCTCCCTCCATGCCTCCCTCCATGCCTCCCTCCATGCCTCCCTCCCTGCCTCCCTCCCTGCCTCCCTCGCTGCCCCCCTCGCTGCCTCCCTCCCTGCCCCTCCCTTCCCCCTCCCTGCCTCCCTCCCTGTCCCCCTCCCTGCCCCCTCCCTGCCCCTCCCTGCCTCCCTCCCTGCCCCCTCCCTGCCCCTCCATGCCTCCCTCCCTGTCCCCTCCCTGCCCCCTCCCTGCCTCCCTCCATGCCTCCCTCCCTGCCCCTCCCTTCCCCCTCCCTGCCTCCCTCCCTGCCCCCTCCCTGCCCCTCCATGCCTCCCTCCCTGTCCCCTCCCTGCCCCCTCCCTGCCTCCCTCCCTGCCCCCTCCCTGCCTCCCTCCATGCCTCCCTCCCTGTCCCCCTCCCTGCTCCTCCCTGCCTCCCTCCCTGCCCCCTCCCTGCCTCCCTCCATGCCTCCCTCCCTGCCTCCCTCCCTGCCTCCCTCCCTGCCTCCCTCCCTGCCTCCCTCCCTGCCTCCCTCCCTGCCTCCCTCTCTGCCTCCCTCCCTGCCCCGTCTATGCCCCCTCCCTGCCCCTCCCTGCCCCCCTCCCTGCCTTCCTCTCTGTCCCCCTCCCTGCCCTCCCTGCCCCTCCCTGCTCCTCTCCCTGCCCCCCTCACTTCCCCCTTCCTGCCCCTTCCCTACCTACCTTTGCACGTTCGTATATCATTATTGGCCTACTTACTCTAGTATGTTGCCATTTTGAACGACATTTTGAAAACAGCCCGATTATTGTGGACCGCTATTTGTGAAGCGCAGTAATGATCCTTGCGGTTTTTTGTGTTCATATGCAGGATGGTTATTTGACCAGACGGGAAACTTCAAAGCGACGTTCCTCTTCTACAGTGTAACCATGGCAATAGCGGGTGTCTGCAATATTATGTTCTACATTTACGACAGGAGATCCAAGCGCAGAGAGACAATCTGACATCACGGTATATCACGTGACTCGGTTGGCTGGTTGCACGGTGAAATATCATTTGCGTATAGGTGCGGACGAACAAAACGGATCGACGCGTACGGAGGGGATTCGATGCGGTCGAACGCAAGTCGGTGCGGACGAATAGAAATCGGAGGCGAAAGTTTGAGGCTTCATGTTAGGCCTCTTGACAAAAAGATCATCGGTTGGATATCAGATGATATGACCCGTCCGATGTCGTTTCCACCGGATAGCCATCGTGAATTTTTCACCCCAGAGTCCAGTACAATCGGCTTTCTACCGTGGGAAATTTTATCGGTCGGATGAATTCACCCGGCACTCAACCGATGATCTTTTTGACAAGAGACCTCATTGAAAGGGGTTCGTCACCCGGATACAGACGCCAAGGTTGACCTCAAGACGCCTTACGACGACCTTATGACCCGGTCACTCGGAATTCTGACGAAGGGCAGAGTGAACACTTTGCGGGCAGTCTGATCTCCGCAGAGAGCTACGTGCACTCACAGTAGAGATCCAATTATCCCACGTCTTACTGTAAGGGAAGACCATTCGCCGCTGTAATGTCCTATCTCTTGGGACACTCAGTGAAAGAAGAAAACACACAGAGGCAAATTCTGTAGTTTCACTGTGCCTGTCTGCCATGTTGTTCAGCTCTCAATAAAAACATACAGTTGGTGCAGCTAATGCATATGCTATTGAGATGGGGCATGAACTATATGTTGGCTAATAAAGATGTTCAGTGTACAGTATATGGTGAAGCATTGAAAGTAATGGTGATGGTTATTACAGCCGCTATTCACATTCCGTTCAGACGAAAAAATACACTTTTCAAGCCACAGCAATTTGTGTGTGTGAAGAGCATGGAACAAAAGACTTCATGGGGTGCCTGTACATTTTGAGCCACGCACGAACATATATATTTAATAGTGACTTTCTTCTATACCGGAATTAATCAAGCGACATTAAAGCTGATCTCGACTGATATTGTGGTGATTGCTATATTTTGTTTACAGTTGAAGGAGATGCACTATACAGCCGTTTGCAAAATGCCCAAATCAAACTATTGCTGCTTTATATATCGAGGGGCATAAAACCGATACATTCACGGTGTTCATTAAGGTACTACGTGGCCGCCAACGTGACGAGTATGCCAAGTATTTCCATATACTTTGCATTCATCCTTTTTCAGCATTTCTGAATGGCTTTTCTTACGCATTATCGCGTTCCTTTGCCCGTCTCTTGTGGTGACCATCGAGTACTGTGTGGTCATGCAGGGATTATTAATACGGGCGTCGGCGATTTGCAATAGTGCGCCCTCAAGAGTTTGCCACGCACTGGCCAACCACAGTGCGCGGAATCTGTCGACTCAATGTACGGAATGGCATGATAGTTTTAGATCCCAAGTATATGGCTACCTCTAAAATGTCATGTAAAATAGATTCGAATAATTATGTTTAATGGAACAGTTCAGAAGTCAATAACATTAAGGTTTGAATACTCTGTCAAATATGTCCCAGTGTGTTTTTTTATACACCATTATGCGTGCAAATACTGTATTTTGTACTCTACTTGGTTCTTCATTAATTTGCTAATATTTGTGCCGGAAGATAAAATAGAATATACTTTTTTCCTATGGCAACTTAAATTTCCAATGGCGGGGTAATGATATCAGGGGTTGATTTTGATTCGTTGCTGTTGAGAAGAAGGAAAACAATGCCTGCTCCGCAGTTTTTCCAGATAATTAGATTATTACATTATTTATTTTTGGATCAGATTTAATATCCGATCATGAAATAACATGTTCTGTCTGTAAATTCAGTGGTCCGATAGAAACCTGCGTTGAAACCTGGGTTGCTTTTTTTTTTATCGAGAAACGCGCATGTCCGCCCGTCGTCTCAATTCGAGAACTCTATAATTATGAAACGGGAGTGATTGACATAGATTATTCATTACAGTCTACTTTAGGAAATTGATTAAGCGATTGGGCCAACTCGTGCTGCTGATTCTATAGATTCGTACATTTGGAACGATTTCTGCCCTTTGGGCGACTTCTCTCCGAAACAACGTAAACGTCAGCGTATAGCACAAGCGAGAAGTGGCCAGGGCATGTGACGGAATTAATCCATCTTTTTAGGTGATTGGCTCGCCTCGACCCAGCCCTTTCTGCAGTCTCCTCGATATATCGGCCTCTTCTTTCCAAAAAGGCCTCCATTGAGAAGAACGGTATGCTTTAATGTCTGCGCCCTTGACTTTTGCCGCCGCCATGTGATACCGTCACTCTCATCTCGGTGCATTAACGACCGCCGGTGAGCAACGGGGGAAGAGGAGGGGGGGGGGAGTTTTGTTCGACGCCAGCCCTTAGGGCTGGCAGATTCATTATCCTTGGAATTCAATCAGTCGTCCAATTAATCGATGCCCCAGTTCCGCATTCTACTTTGCTTCATCGAAATGCGGCCGCACTGGTTGCAACAACAATAAAAGTCAATTTCTTGTTTTGGTACCGCGCGGGTCTGCACACAAATGTCGTGCGGAGCCGGTTCGGATTCACTTGCCCTGCCAATGCCCAACACTTCGGCCAGTATAATTGCTACCCATTGCGTCTATCCGTCTCCTCTTCATTTTACGTATACACGGACATGAGAAGCTTACGACTGCAGGGAACACACCACGACAAGTCCACCCACACGGTGAGTCAAAGAAAGTAGCATAGCTATGGATTTCTCTATTGATTGACCCGATACTCTGTTTGGATGCATCAGGTTTTATTCACACAAATTGGCAATGGAGTGAATTCGCCAAGGAGTTTGAAATCGGGCCCCTTTTTTCTGCGCTTTAATAATCATAGTATTTTCATAAGAAAGGCAATGAAAGTGCATTATCGGAAAATCTAATGAAACGGGTGACGAGTAGAGATCGGAACGGGACTGGGTAGACCTTCCTTCACGATGTCGAAGTTTTTTGGCCCTTCGTCCTCAAGTTTAAGAGACAGTATTTAAATTTTGAGAAAGGTCCTGATAGGATCGAAACGTCAGGCCCACTAAATTTTAAGATATTGATAATATGTTATGTTGAAATAGACCGATCTAATTATTACACAGTAAGTTCCAGTAAGCCTGCCTGAATGGATGGAGTCGGTTAAAGTGAGATTTCAAGGCAACTCCAAACATGTACATGAATTTTTTGAAGATACTGTGCCACCGTACTTAGCATTATCTGAGCAAGCAACACCAATACTTTAGGCCCTGTCGTTTTTCCTATATTATTGCACAAATTTCCTTAACATCAGCAAACTTTTTTTGACTTCAACGAACAAAATTCGATTGCATACTATTCCCTAGGCACTATAGCCAATATTTACGCACACTCGAGTCTTCAGACATTAATAATGTCTGGAATGTACAGGGTAACCGAAATACTAGAATACAAATCTAATGACAATCATTTTGAGATTCAATTTAATCCATTGATGTTTATTTGCAATTCACAAAACAACTCTACAAACTGGCGTTTTGGATTTAGGTGCCCTTTACTTTTACTTGTACATACTATAGTTAACCACGTGAACTATCTTGCAATATATTATCACTAAAACACAATAAAACATTACTGTGGCCTATATTTGTTGATACCAGATCGAATGCCATTGACCTATTTTAGTTACGTCGTACTCAGCTCTCACTTTAAATATATAAGATAATATCAATTTGCTCAACTTTAGACGATTCATCAAAACTTGTTGCATCCTTATAATTCTTCACTGTCAATTCAAGTGTTAATCGTGATAAGTGTTAATTATGTCATTTCAAATGTTAATTAAGATAATGGTGCACGTCGTCTTGCTTATTCACAATTTTTACTTTGAGGCCTACGAATTTCCTTTATAAAAATTCTTGTTTCTGTTATGGTGTTTTACATTACAAAGATCGTTTCAAATAGCACTTACCTTGGTTGTGAATGACGTGTTGTCGAATTAGTTTTTGCACCCATTGTTCGCTGGTATTACTAATTATCGGAAACAATTAACGTAATCGACAGTAAAATAAAGTAATGGTAGTGGTTCGGTACGTGAAGACAAATATGATTCGAAGCTTCGTATATTGTTGTTTCAATTTTTTTTTTGGTTTCTTACATTTTGATTCAAAATGTAGAGTAAACGCCTCTTTATCTATGTAACTGCTTGGCGCGTTCTGTTTTCTCATCCCCTTTCAATGTACCAACCTTTGCACTGTAAACACGGTGCTGACATCATGCACATGGATGAAGTATGTTGGGCACATGGTGCACGATACATGCGCACGAGGTGATGCTCACTTTCAGTCCGTGTGCTTGAGGTACAGTAAATAGGGAGATGCTCTTGTACATGAAGCATTTCATGTACCTAATCCGACTTTTACTCAAGTGATTACCATGCCACATGTGCTTGAGCTACAGTATTTCATGTACATGAAGAACAGTAGGTGCCTTAAGTGTTCATGATTCTGGGACAAATATGTGCATGAGGTGCAGTTCTTACAGTGTGCTTACTGTTTGCTTACTGTCTTACGTAGTCTTCTTTTAGACAGATTTATTCGCACTGTTGTATTCCTTGGACGTTCTTGGGGACCATTCTACATCATTAGGTTGATTGTCTACTAATGTGATTCTTCACGTAAAGTAATGTTCTAATTATCACATAACCTGCTTGATAGCAACGCGAGTATAACATCATCACAGGAAAAATGGAGGATAAAGGTAAAACTATTTGTTGAGAGGAATTTTCTGAAAGAATCGGAAGGTCAATTTTGGGTTCAGAAAGCAGTTGGTAACATTCTCTGATCACTTTGTTGTTATATAAAATGGTCCACGCTGTGAAACAAATAAATGTAATGTGTAATGAAAAGGGAACATTTGACGTCTATGCAACTTTGATATTTGTTTTTTTCTTTAGTACTTGCTCCGGTAATTCCACAGGCACACCAAGTAAAGCTCGTTAACCATTAATAAAGCAAACATACATCACCGGTAGTACACACGTTCTAAATCATCAGCGACAGAGACAACATTACATACAATGGAACCACAGCATCATCAATTTTACCTTAGCCCAACAGAACATCATAATTATGTACGCTACGCGATACTACACTACTTCAAGATATCAACATCTGTCCTGAGTACGCGGGAACATCTACGAATCACACAATTTACACCGAAATGTTTTGTGTGGAGAATCGTTAACGGGGCAGCTACAAATGGGTGATTGTATTAACTTGTTCGCAGTCTATGGTCGATTGGGGATTGAGTTGGGTTTTGGTCAGAGTGTCGTCAGGCTGGGGTGGGTTCTCTACCACCTGAGTAACCATTGCGTCATCCCCCCTCTCAGAAACCGAACTGCATCCCGCCACTTCCTCCGATTCTGTCGTCGCCTGGTCATGTTGGTCCGGGACTGGAGCCGACAGACCTTCCTGGCGACTGCTATTCTCCGGACAATCTCGCGGTGTGTCGTGCTCGGTGCTCCCCTCACCCTCACTCCAGTGTAAGGAGGTCATGCCGCAAATACCGATGATCTAAGAAAATCAATGTTGATAAGAAAACAACGGAATTGCTTCCGGTTTAAATTCTATGACAGATACAATCATGAGAGACTGAAATGAAGAACTTGATTGAATTGGACCTGGTAGATTTAAATCACCGGACCCTTTATTTTTTTACACAGAGCTTGAACTTCTGATCTAAGCAAGACCTCACTCAAAGAAAAAACACCAATGATTCAAGATCTTCATTTCAGCTTTCATGATGAAAAGAACAATTAAAAGAACAATTACAGAACAATTTGTGCTAATAAAAAATCTTCAAGGCAGTGTCCTTCAAAACCTGAAATTTGTCCCTGAGAAAGACAGGAGTAAGGTATTACTGCACTTCTGCTTAATTTGGGCAACCTTGTCTTAAACTTTGAAACAGGACAGGTCTTGAAATAACAATTTGAAGAAATAAAATGGCAAAGACTGGGATTTGAACTCCTGTGTTTTGCGTACGACAGCTCTTGCCATCTAACCCATCCAGCCATTAGATAGTGGCCTCCCTAAAATAGTCAACTAGTCATTTCCTGGGTGGTTTCGCCAGCCAGAATAATTCAACAATAACTTTAGGGATCGCAGCCCCTCTCGTTCAGATGCAAACAACAAATTGTTGTAAACCCGTATACAGCAGCACAGGGATCACACAAAGTGGATGTAGCTTTTTCAATTCGAGTAAAACAAATACATGAAAAACTGACATATGATAGAACAGAATGGAAAGTGCTTAAGGAGGGTTTCATCCAACAACGGATGAACACAACCTAAAATATAAGGTAGGCTTTGCTTAAGTTGAAACGACAATGCATGTGGGCATTACGGAAGGGCGAGCGTTCAAATAAAAACCTTTACCTGCAGGCAGCTGGCCGATGCAAGAATGAAAGGGACAGCCCGGGCCGTAGTGTGGACGGACAGGTATCCCGAGCACAAGCTGATGACCAGCAGGGTCCAGATGCCGACAGCCACCGCCAGACGCAAGCCCGTCGGTCGAGTGCCACCCCCATCGCCCTTGGCTCTTCGGAGATGGTGCATTGTCATGAAAGCGGTGACGAGGTTGTGAGCCAGGACCAGGGCGATCGGAAGGAGTAAGCTGATGTACATAGGTAGACTTGGCTCAATTACGCAGCTGTAAATACAGTTAGAATAGAAGATACTCTATTTAGAACAATTGCCTTTACCTCATGCTGTTGGTCCCTGCCATTAGGCCTCTTGTCAAAAAAGATCATCGGTTGGGGTATCAGATGATTTGACCCGTCCGATGTCGTTTCCACCGGATAGCCCGCGTGAATTTTTCACCCCTGTGTCCAGTACAATCGGCTTTCTACCGGGGAAATGTTATCGGTCGGATGAATTCAACCGGCACTCAACCGATGATCTTTTTGACAAGAGACCTTAGGTACTTGCGGGAAAGTATGCACTTTTTGGAGTTCATTTACATTTGTACAAGCTACCAAACTTTACCCGTAAATGCAATCTGTCTGTTTTAACTTAATTTAAGAATACGTTTCACATCACTGCACATTCCAGACAGCATACAAGGCGTACAGTTAACAAAATTAATCTTTCATTGGCTGTTGTTAAAGCAGTTAAATAGTTTAAATTTGACAAAGTGCCAACCCAAAAATATTCTTTACGTTTTACCTTCTCAATGCACCAATCAATCAAATCTTTCAATCAGAGGCCTTCCCTCAGATGGTGTGTTTTTTTCGTTTGCATAATAGAGTAGCCCACTTATGTTTGATAAGTATTTTCCCATTAGGACTACGAAAGGCGGGATAAACATAAAAGCAAATTTTGATAATTTTCTTGCAGTGATAAGATGAGCCTTTCAGTAACAATTATGAGTTAATTTAAACCCATACCTAATGAGTACGCCATGTTTTAAAATAAGTTTACGCAGACTTTATGCACCCTTAACAGAATATACTTACTAATTGTCGGTGTATTGGTCCCTGGCTATGGCAAAGCTTGCAGCAACTATGATGAGGGGACATACTGGAAGTGGGATAGAAAAATAAGCATACCATGTGGATAATTAAAACGCTGAAAAGATCATGATATTGCAACATGTAGGGGCCCTATCTCGTGGCACGACCCTGTTTGGATATTTATGCCGCTGAATATTGGGTTCTTTAAATTTGGGTGAATCCGAGAGAGAAGAAGGAAGCGAATAACGATGCTAAATATCGTCAAATGGAGAAAGTATTTACCAAGTCAAACTTCCTTTGTAAATTCTCACATTGGTTGGAAAATTCCGAGTCGGTTTCAATTCACCGTGTTTGTTTTGAATTCCATTTTTGATGTACATTTTCACAGACAGGTCAAAGAAGTGAACATAGTCCGGTGTGGTATTAGGTCTGGTGTGAACGCTGCAGAGAATACGTTTTAGCATCGATGAGTTTGAACCGTGTTTATCTGTGCGGCATATAAAAATGCATCAAAGGTGGCGGACAGTTAGGTACGTCAAAAGATCGGGAAGCACTAACCACTAATTACATGGTCTACATACCCCAGGCAACGATGGTCTGCAACACTCCTCTACAACAAGTATCCGTTGACAGGGATCCACGTCTTGCCTCGTCGTATATTTTCCTAGATTGGACGGCTGTCCACATTATTGTCGTCAGAGGCAGGTAGTGCAGTGCGAGTGCACAACCCGTGCAAACATGTTGTACACTCTGATCGATTAAAAAGATGTGGGGAGATGCATACCGTGTTTAAAAGTTGTTTTGCTTACTAGAAATAAACAACAGCAGGTAAATACATCGACAAATTGGATAGACGAGACACTGTCATCTCCAAAAAGCGTTCATATTTAGTGATTGTTTGCCTTTTTTACTATGTGAAGAATGTCTTTCTGGTTCCATAAAAAAATGCAGCGACAGCGACATGGGGAATATCCCACCAAAATACTTTTCGAGTAAACAACGCCTGAAGTCAAAGTATCTTCTCAATTCGATAAAAAAAAAGGTTTTTTTCTTCTTTTTTCGGAAAGTTAATGTATAGGAGGACATTAAGTCCAAAGGATTTTTAGGAAGTCCGTCTCTAAATGTTGAATAAACTAGGATTTCGGGGGAGTGTTTGTGTACTGTTTTCATGAAAATGTAAAGTTCCTGCCTTTTTTATTGGCCGCTTTCGGGGAGTTAGAATGGCGCTGCTATATTGTGTCTAGTACCAACTGAACGAGTGAAGTCCCCTTGTACTATTTACAACACAGTTCACACGGAAATAAATTTGATATCATTTGAAAGCTAATGGTATACTCTTTCACATCATTACAACATCTCAAAATCTCAAAAGTGGGGGTTATTCCTCATTATGCTGCGCCGGGTCAAAAAGGGGCTCTCCCCTGAACCTCGAAAATCTTTAAGCTACTTAACCATACAACAAGAATTATATTCCGCGGACTCAGTGTGCGTAAAGATATTGATTAGCTGTTTGCAGACTCAGTGTGCCGTATTCGTATTTATTAGCAATGTCTGCTGATCACTGGTTCACAGGCATTACGGGGAAGGCATCAAGAAGCATACCTCAGCGCAGTGAGCTCCTGCCGCAAACACCGAGTACAGCATCAGCAAGGAGAAGAGAAACTGGATGAATATGTGCCCTGACTTGCTGCCTCGGAGCTTTCTGGGAATGAAAGAACACGCACAATGGGTCTTAATTTAACCAGCAACATACATACATACATATAATGCCTGTATTTGTCCGATAAGACTTTTTTTCACGTGACGACATGAGGACCGCTTTACAATGGCAGCGTACACTTTCCGCCAATAGAGCCCCAACGTGGCGGCACTGTCTATGTTTTACGTGGTTTGGTCCCGTGGGTGAAAGAGGTCTATATGCGTCTTGACACTTAAGCGCTGTGGACAATATGTTAAACACACACTGTCTGAAAAACGCATGATGGCAAATCCATTACATGGGCGTGCTTTGATAGAAGTAGGAGAAACAAATGTGATAGGTAAAATGGGAAAAAGAGGTCTGGTTCATCATTTGCCGGTGTTATAAACTATTTGGTAAAGAAGACATTCTTTACCTTGTTCAAAGAACGAGTGGTTTAGTTCTGTCCCGGAAATATTCTGTTTTTCATGGGCATATAATTTGTCGTACTTTAACAGGGCTTGCTCTACTTGCCGTGCAATTGAACTTGTTATGTTAATTGCTTTGCCTGTTTGCCTACTGAAGATTTACAGGCAGCTCTGTCGGGATTCGAACTCACCTGCTTTCGAGTAGAGCGAACCTTTGATAATAATTCTCTGATAATTTCCCTAATCACAGGTAAGTATTTGGATGATCATTTCGTGCTATAATTTAACCAACTACAAATCGTTTACAAAGAGCTGATGTTTTTTCCCTCTGGATGACTTTTTGAAAGTTAAGATAGTTACCGTAAGGACAGATACATGGTTATAACGAGCAGGCAGGAACCTGCAGATCCAATGCAGCTGATCTGACTGATGAGATCGAGGCTTCGCGGGAGGTCCTCTCTTCTCGAGGGTCTGATCTGCAGGAGAAAAAGAAATCATCTTAGAGAGCAATTGGTAGGCAGGTAGTGAATACAGAATCTTGAATAAATGTTAAACTTTTGCCCCACCCTAATCACAACACACCACACGGGACACCTGCCACATACCACAAATACCCACAGTGGGAGGAGGGTGGGACAAGCACCGTTTGGCCTGAATACAATACGATACCACATACGCTAAGTAGGTACCGGACCATACACCACAAACAACCACAGGGGGTAAAATCGCCGTTCGGCCCGTATACCACGCCTTACCACATATGCTAGCCAGGTGCAGGCACATACACCGCAACTTACCACAGGCCTTCATGCGCGTGCACAGAGGACCGTATACCACGATTTACCGCAAGAAAAACCGTGTGTGGTAAATTGTGGTTTCATTGCCGGTTAGGGTTTTAAAAGAGTACATTTTGAAGCAATCCACAGAAAGGCCTAGTTATCTCTCCAAAGCATCCGTTTGGTAAAGCATGGGCACATACCAAAACTGCCAAGTTGCTCGAGCGGTTACAGCGGCAGGTGTATCTTCCACTGGTCCTTTCGTCAACCCTGCATCCAGTTGTGGACCAGTCACCAGTGGCATTCCCCAAGGAAAAGTCCCAAGTCACGCACTCGACCTCGTCCGTACTCCCATTGGCTGCAGCCTTTAAACAAAAGTAACCAAAAGCCATGTTTAATACGAGATTGCGCAGGTTACACACGCAACGAATGCGACTGATGAAGACGCTTCCCCTTATAATTGCTACTGGCGATACATGCGCACGAGGTGACCATGATGCTCACTTTCACTCCATGTACTTGAGGTACAAAGAATTGGGAGATGTTCTTGTACATGAAGCTCTTCATGCACCTCATCCGATTCTTTTTCTCAAGTGACTACAATGCGTTTGAGCTACAGTATTTCATGTGCATGTAGTACAGTAGATACCGTAAGTCATCCTGATTTTGGGACAAATATTTATAAATATATTTTTTTAAATATATGTTTATTAGTCGATATTATAATGAAATCTCTATCTTTTTAAAGATTTATTTTTATTTCAGTAATTGGTATACATGTATTTGGCATATTTGTAATTTACGTAGTTCTTTTTCCATATACATGTATATATTTTATATTTTTTGTTTTCTGTCATTCAATTAGTTTGGAGATCCTTTGACAGAAACTAGTTGCTTTTCGGCAATCCTGCTGAAGTTAATTGGATGTTGTTTCTGTTATTGTTGCTGTTGTTGTTTGTCTTTTTTTATTGATTTATTTATTTCTATTTTCAACTGTATTCGTACTTCTTAAAATTTAGTGGGCCTGACGTTTCGATCCTAGCAGGACCTTTCTCAAAGACAGAGTGACAAGGACAAAACAGATACATGTACACGGAGGAAGGGGGGGTGAATAGGACACGGATGAGAAACAAAGGACAAAGAGTGAAGCTGGTAGGGAGAGATCAAAGGGAAGGGCAAGCGGTGGGGTAGGGTTTAGTGAGAGTAGGGGAAAGATCAAAGAGAAGGGCAAGGAGTAGGGTAGGGATTAGTGACAAGAGTGGGAAAGATCAAAGAGAGAAGTGTGAAGGACTTAACACAAAAGAAGGATTACCAGAAAGCTGCATGGTGTTAGTCATTACCCTCCTGGATGTTGAGACCATGTGGTTGAATAGTCCGAAGACGCTTCATCCACATTTTCTCACGGCTAAGACGGACAGCATTACTACAGTGACCAAGTGATTCTATGCCCAGTACACTCATATCTGATATCGAATGATCAGGAAGATTGAAGTGATACCCAACAGGGGTGTCCATTTTACCGGTTTTGATAGTAGACCTATGGCCATAGATCCGTTTTTTAGGGTGTTTTTGGTCTCGCCAACATACTGAATATTACAGAGATGAGGTATATGATGTTATTTCTTACTTGTGTGCTGTGATGTGAATGCTGTACATGTACCCCGAAAAATTAAATAAATAAATAAAAAATAAATGAATATGTGCCATTGCAGAAGTGCATGAGGTGCAGTTCTTTTTTACAGTGTATGCGGATGGCTTGTACACGCTTGAAAGCGTATAACACTATGAACATCTTAACCGTGAAAGAGGGGTGAAGATGTCATTTCGCCGTGAAACTAAAAAGTTACTGTGATTTCACAGTGCATTTTACAGTGAATTCACCATGAAAAATACTCACTTCTCTGACCTGATAAGGCCATCTTCAGGACGCTAAAGAGACCGTGACAAAACATGAATATCTAGGGTGGCAAGCCCCAGCCTTGAGGGATGGCTAATTCAATTACCAGTATAGGGACCATCAACCCCACGATGTCCTTGTAACTGTCGCTCCAAGATACTTCTAAATTAGCACCAGGAATGTGGCCTTGGAGACCAAGGGTGAAAACACCGTGAAAATGACTTGGCTAATTGTGTGCCATGAAATAGGGGTGAAAACACGGTGAATTTTCTTTTCACGGCTAAATGACATTTTCACCCCATCTTCACGGTTTAGATGTTCATAGTGTAAGGCATTACCCGAAACTCTGCAAGAACGGGTCCGACCGACTTGGTGAGATTTATGGCCTCTATCTCCACGGACACCACGCCGTCCACGAGAGTAAGGGACGAGTCGACCTTGAAGGGGGACTGGAAGAGGATGTCGTCTTCGTACAGGATGAGAGTCACGTTGACGGCCGGTGTGTGGACGAAACCTAAGGCGGTAGTGTGGATAGAGGAATGTGGACATAATGACTCTTGTCAAAAAGATCATCGGTTGGGTATCAGATGATATGACACGTCCGATGTCGTTTCCACCGGATAGCCATCGTGTATTTTTCACCCCAGAGTCCAGTACAGTCGGCTTTCTGCCAGGGGAAATTTTATCGGTCGGATGAATTCAACCGGCACTCAACCGATGATCTTTTTGACAAGAGATCTAAGCAACCTACAGGCAAACAATACACCTATAATATATAGATAATATGAAATTTTACCTTACGAAATATGTTCATTTTTCCAACTACACATCTGTTCATCTTTCCACCCTTCCTACTGATTGGCATTCATTTACCTTCAATTGTGTTTGGTGTTCGACTGGTATTTGGAAACGAGAGTGTCATTCTCACGCTCTCATCGGTTGGTTTGTCATTTCCATTAGGATATACGCGAACTTCGCTGTCGTTTGATGTGCTGGTGTTTAGTGACTCTATCTCTGTGAAATCACGCTGACCCCTCTGCAAAACAGCCAAGCTGAAACCGCTCTCAGCTTGTGACGAGTTAACGGAGAACGTCTCCACGTAGACGCGCTCCCTTTGGATTCTGAAAGCGCCCAGCGCGTGGAAAGTGGACCGCATTTGCAATTCCAACGACTCGATTACAGCGGGAGGGACCTTTTGTGGGGCATGCTTCGTTGGGTTTTGGTCTCTCAAGGCAAACATGAGATCGTTTACTATGTCAACGATCGACTCTGCTACCTACAAACAAAACAAATAAATGAAATATTACACCAGTAGAGACTAGAGGTAGGTTAAGTAGAAGAGTAAGATGAAGGAGAAGGTGATGAAGAAGGAGAATTTGAAGAAGAAGAAGAAGAAGGAGAATCTGAAGAAGAAGAAGAAGAAGAAGAAGAGGTTAAAGAAGGAGAAGGGGAATAAGAAGGAGAGGTGGGACAAGAAGAAAAAACAGAACAAGAAAAATCAGAAGAAGAAGAAGAAGAAGAAGAAGAAGAAGAAGAAGAAGATGAAGGAGAAGACTTGTTTCAACATAGACACTTTAATTCAGTTCCAGTAATAAGCTATGTTCAACAATAGGATTATATGTATATTCAATATTTAAAATACATAACATGCAATACCAAACGATTGAATGTCATCATTTGTATCGTTTAGAAATTTCATTGGAAGAGTATTCAAGGATTCAATCATGAACACAGGCGTTCGCAATGTCGCGCTAACGAGAGCAGCTGGTAAAAGAAAGAAAAAAAAGAAAAAGAAAAAGAAAAAGAAAAAGAAAAAGAAAAAGAAAAAGAAAAAGAAAAAGAAAAAGAAAAAGAAAAAGAAAAAGAAAAAGAAAAAGAAAAAGAAAAAGAAAAAGAAAAAGAAAAAGAAAAAGAAAAAGAAAAAGAAAAAGAAAAAGAAAAAGAAAAAGAAAAAGAAAAAGAAAAAGAAAAAGAAAAAGAAAAAGAAAAAGAAAAAGAAAAAGAAAAAGAAAAAGAAAAAGAAAAAGAAAAAGAAAAAGAAAAAGAAAAAGAAAAAGAAAACAAAAATAAGAAGAAGAAGAAGAAAAAGAAAAAGAAAAAGAAAAAGAAAAAGAAAAAGAAAAAAAAAATAATAAAAAATAAGAAATTTAAGAGATAAAGCAGAAGAAGAGGAAGAAGAACAAGAACAAGAACAAGTTAAAAACTACAAGCTCAGTCAAATGGAGGGAACATTTGTGGTGGCCGTTATTACCTCAATCTCCCCAGAGCCCGCCGTGGTAATCTCCAACAAGATGTCTACAATTTCATCGACACTCCAATTAGTGTTAGCCAGAATCCAAGCAGCCTTCATCACTTTACCGGTAAGCTTGTGGAAAAAGGAATGGTTTTTGAATGATATCCATTAGAACATCCAAAGACATTTGTTAGTTTGCATTTTTCGCGAGGTCAAGTGTTTTTGCTTTTTCTAATGCTTTTGTTTTGTCCTGCTAGGGTCGAAACATCGGGCCCACTACATTTTGACACGGTTTTTTTAGACATTTTTTATTAACATTTACCCATGCAGTTGCTCCGCAGTCAGTCACCAATGGCTCTTCCCAAGCGCTCGCAGACGGCTCGCTCTCTGCATTTCGGTTCGCGCACCTTCGGGTAACCTTTGCCTCGCCAGCTATCAGCAAGAAACGTAATAAGGGAGACGTAAGCGAGTGCTCGGGTGATCTTACTCTGCAAATGGTAGGACTAAAATGAGTTCAGGTGTGTCCATCGTTTGAAATAAACGTCAATGAGAGTCAATCGAAATGGCTATGCTCCCTCACAAGTGCCCACGAGGATCTGAGGCCTGGGGAAAATACAAAAATTACATGGACACTGCCTAAGCATTCTGGAATTGATTAGTGAATTATCAGAACACTTTCAAAGTTGATTGAATTATTCGGCTGATACCTCTTCAATTCCCAGCATAAAAGATCAGAATTGGGATTTCACAATGCGTGTCACCGCACACATTTCCTGATTTGTATGTATAGTGTCCGACTTGAAACTCTGCTCAGTTGATTGATAATGTCCTTTTCGAGTCCTTTCTCTCAATTACACTCGACCTTACAGATACTGGACGCAGGCGACCCCATTAGGCGTGAGTGTAGTAAGTTCAGCTTGGGTACAGGGATTGGGCAACAATGGACATTCCAGGAGATGACTCGCGGTCTCCTCCTCTCCACATTCACATACTGGTTGATCTTCCAGTGTTGAAACCCTGTTTGGCTGTTAGGGCTTTGCACCGGCCGACTCCAGCACGCAGACGATTGAGACACAGCCAGAATGCCCATGGATCGTGGGATCCTGTTGGAAGAGACTTCTTTGGGCTGATGTTTACATTGCGTGATGCGGACTCAAGGAGGGCGGACCAAAGACCAAGCCTATGGTAATGTAACTGAACAACAGTTAAATGTGTTCCCTATCAAATTAAAAAAACTCTGGCTGCCTAGTTGCGAGTTTGTTCAACTCTTGTTCTCTTTCCCTGACATAGGATCCTAGGAAACTGCGAAGATACCTTTTTCTGTGTTGAGCAAGCACCTCTGGAAAGACTCTGCCGTCGAACCAACTTGCGTTGCAGGCCACAGTATAAAACCGATGTCAGTGTATGTCACCTCCTCAAGGCACTGTCCTTCGTCGCGTAAAACACCTTATCAAAAAGTGAGGGATAAACCATAGAGCTCTATAAATAAATTACGCACTCCCCTATCAACGAGCGCTATGAAAGTGTGCCGACATCACGGGACGCGCATCCGCCATTACAAAAGAGGGCAACTTCAGCTTGAAGTGCCCGGATGTCAGTAGAAATCGCGCGTAATGTGAATGGGGAAAGGTATAGCCGAAAGGTTGTGAAAGCGGAAAGTAAAATGTTATAGAAATGGTTTTTAGTAATGACAGGAAAGGTCATCAATACCTCAAGGGATTGGCGAATTTCAATGTCCTACTTTTTTTTTTATAAACTGGGATAGTTTGCCACATAGAGATCCATGCATTTGCCTTCTTTGGTAATGGCGTCGCAGTCCCCTTGTCGGCACGCGTCACGCGATGAGTGCGCACTCTAGTTTGTTTATATCAGTTGCCTATTTGCATTACTCCATATGGGTTTTTTTCTGTCATTCTTCGGATCTTCAAAAGTGGGGCAACAGACTGTATGCTATTTCCATTTTTTTTAATTGGGGATATCATTCAGTCCCCACTGTTGACGCTCATGGTAAACGTGTTATGCTTGAAGCTGGTAGTGTAATCAGCCGATACGATGTCTATGCTACAAAAAAAAGGTTGGCACAGAAAACTTTGTCGAATTGAAACTGCAATCACCTTTGCAAATAACTCCCGCGTTGTGCGAACAAAAACCGACGTTCACTTTCCATCCTGTTAATGGACAATTGGCGAGTCTTCTCTCGTTGCCGATGCAGTTGATACCGTTTAGATGGTAGTTCGGACCCGCCCCGAACAGGGAACCGTAGACCGGCGCCTCTGCCCCGTCGTAGCCCAACTGGTGGCAGACCACGCTGGCGTCCTGAATGTCCCATCCGCTGGTGCACACGCCGCCCCACGCACCGTCGAAGAACACTTCCACGTTTCCGCTCGCAGCGGAGAAGCCGTTCACGAGCCGGACAGGGAAAATATCAACTGCAAGAAAAGACAACCAAACGATAACAATGATAGTAAATTTGTATTCGTATGATAGTGGAAAATCCCATAGTCTTGTACAGAGTACGACAGATATTTGTTCTCGAAATTAGACATTTGTACACGGAAAGTCTGGGGTTTTTCCTCGATCTTGGACCTTCTCTTTGTTATGTTTTTCTCAACAATGAAAATATGATCTAGGCATTCCCACAATCAAACGTCGAGGAAAAATTAAAAAAGCTCTACAAACAACTAGGAATGTCGAATGTCAAACATCAAACTAAATCTACTGTCATTTGAAAATACCGAGACACACTATGTTTATTCACAGACCACACACATGTGTTGCCAACTGAACATTACAAAGTGGACTGCTAGTTGATTGGCACTTTCATTACCCGTTATATTTCATTGGGTCTTCACTGATATATGCATAATGGAAGTCAAAACCAAGAAAAAAAAACAAGTAAATGATATTTCATTCATTTCTAGTGTCAACTTGGATTCCACGTAACCATCTCAGATTTTGTGAATCTTTTATCTGCAACTTTGAAACAGCAACTTTGATTAGGATAGTGCCTGTAATATAGAATGGTGGCCGACTATACTGATAGAATCAAACAAGTCGGTTAAAAAGGTCAAAACATTAAGACTACAACTGTACAAATAGAGCAAAACAATAATTTATTTGTTCGGGCCTGATCCATGATGCCTGTTAAACATAATAGTTTGATGAGTTAATTATAACGACGAGCATAATACGGGAGATTCACAATAGTGCGCCCTCAAGAGTTTGCAACGCATTCGCCAATCACAATGCGCGAAATCTATCGGCCCAAATCTGTCGTGGGAATAAAAAAAAACGCTTTGTTAAATTTGAGACTCACCAGTTTGGCACTTGACGCCAACAAGCAACTGGTTTACACAAAAACTGTTGCCGAAAACATTTCCGCTCCTTTCTAAACAGTCTGCAAGATTACTTTCGTTGCCACGGCATTGAAGGTCTGCTAAGTGCGAAGGCAGGTCGTCGTCCCGGTAGTAGCCCCCTGCTACCACCAGGTTTGTGCCGTGGTGGAAGCCGAGTTGCCGGCACACCACATCTGTCTCGGCCTCGTCCCACCCGTAGGAACAAATGCCTCCCCACTGGCCGCGGAAGGATATCTCAACGCGGCCTTCACTCGCCAAGGCGCTGCCCGTCAGACGGACAGGGAAATCTCCATCTGTTATGAAAAGTGCAAAGATACATCCGACTGCTGGGTTCTACTGCATGAACTTCAGAAACACCCGTTACCAATGTATCAAGACGTTGGATAATCCGTTGCCATATTAAACGTTGACGTAAAAATGAACGACCACTATGTCAGTGAATACTTTAAGTTTAATGTTTCAGTCAGGCTTGTTGTAACCACTGCATTAGATTCAATAACACGTGACACAAATACTTTAAGCTGCCTTTAAGATTAAAATATACCTCACTAGGATTGATAGGCCAGCTACGAATAGCATTTACATTGCAGTTGTACGGAATGGAGTTGTTGCATTAAAATGGTTTACATTCCACATCAGACCAGTGCCCCATTTCAACCGTTGTCTTCAATAGTACTAATAAAACTGCTCTGCATATAAACACTACGAATTCATCTGCACGTGTCAGTTTTCAGCAAAATCATACTTTCCTTGTGGCGTGTTAGTGTATTTTGATAAATCACCTCATCTGTAAAAATGTAACCAAACCTTTTCATCTATCATCAAAATTATGCAAATTCGCTATCAATGTGGTACACAATGATTTAATGCTCTGTTCACAAGAACGAGGAACATCGTAATTACGATTTTCGTAAAGAAATGTGGACAACATGGTCTATAATGAGCTATTCTCAATATGTTTAATTTTGTATTACTCGAAATTCAAAACTGATTTCTTCTGATTTGCGTATATTCTGGACAATTTTTATATAGGTGCGTTGGTCTGATCTTAAATGCCCTACTTGGAGCGGTACAGACCTGCTTGACAAACGACACCGGCTGTAGCTGGGAACCATGTACATTCAAAAAAGTACTCTGGGGAGACGAACGGACAGTCTTGTAGGCTGTCCTCATCTCCGACGCAGTTTACGTCGGCCATGTATATCAGACCGTGTTCTTCCCCAAACGAGCTGTGTTTAACCGCCAGGCTGGCGCCACCGAAGCCAAGCTGTCGACACACCACTTGGGCATCGATGCTGTCCCAGCCCTTGTCGCATACGGTCCCCCAGACGCCGTTCAAGAGGATCTCAACGCGGCCCTCTGAGCGGGAGGACCCGCCCGCGAGTTGAATCGGGAGATCTCCGTCTGCGAAACAGACCAGATGGAAATCCTCAACGGAGTTTTGCACTACTCGGCATGTATTGATGGAAACACTGAAACCCCCCAGTGATTCATCCGATTGCTTATGGGGACAAGCAGGCAGCTCTGGCCGGCTTTCGAACCCGCGACTCCAGACAACACCGCACTCCAGACAACACCGCATAATATGGCATACCTAGGCCCGCCTTCAGTTTGGTTGTCACTTGGACAAGACGCTATTAAATCTCAAAGAGCCGGGTAATTTTGACCATCTCACAGCCGGGACGGATTTCACACCCCCCCCCCCCCCCTCCATCAGATCTCGGTTGTTCAATGATGGATTCAAAGGATATTTGGCAGGGTAATTCCGAATTACATAATGAACATGTGTGCAAAATTTCATTTGAAAAAAATATGTTTTGTCTAATTATTCATGATGCCATTAATTTTTTCATTCCATTTTTTTTCATGTTTTCAGTGTTTTCTTATCGAATTTCCCCAATTTGCAAACATTTTACAATGGCAATGAAACACGAAGATCCAATAATTGCATACGGCAATATTAATGAGCAAATTATGCAAAATAATTCCTGAAAAGAAATACCCTATGCACCTTGGATGAGTGTAACTCAATGGGAAAAATGCCGTCAAATTATACATGGGCCATGATAAAATGTTCGTTGTCATAGGACGGCACCTCAAATTTTAAGAAAATTGGTGTCAAAATGTGACCCGGAACAGCATAATGAGGAATAACCTCACTTTTGAGATTTTGATAATTTCTAATGATGTGAAAGAGTATACCATTGGCTTTCAAATGATATCAAAATATAATATCCTCTAATACTTAAAACTTCCGAAAATCCAAAATAATTTTTTTTTATTTGTAATCGAATTGTGAAGATACTTTAACTTCAGGCGTTGTTTACTCAAAAAGTGTTTTGGGGGGATAATTCTCATGTCTTTGTTCCGGGTCTCAAATGTGCCTAAGAAGAAAAGGTTATGAAGCCTCAATACGCATAAGAAAATAAATCACCCAGACAAGTCCCCCAGCTCTTTGAGGGGTTAAGAATGGGAGGTTACCTGCTATGCATGCCACGCCTGCCTTGATACCACCACAAATCGCCATCCGCGGTCCTAGACACTCGTCCAGTCGGCCCTCCGTCCCCTGACACTGCAAAGTAATCGAAGGGTTAGGGTTTCTGCGGGGACCGCGGAAAGCCACCGTGAACGCCCGTCCGTTGAACCCCAGCTGCCGGCAGACCACTTCAGCTATTCGGCTGACGTCCATCCTTTCTTCGCAGACGTCAGACCAGACACCGTTGAACATCATTTGCACGCTTCCGGTGGCATTGGAAGAACCGCCAACAATGCGGACGGGGAGATCGTCGCCTGTGACCCGGGAAGTAAAGAGAATGGTCGTATCGTATCAAGAGACCGCCATGTTACATTTTTAGGCAAGTTTTATATGTGAAATAGCGGGCGGGCTACACCCTCGGGCTTAGAAAGTACGTTGTTGAATCAATCCCTTGTGGAAGACATCATCATGGGCTCTGACAAAATGGGTCATCTTCGGGTAAAATCATACTCAAGGATTAGCACCACCAGGTTTCCAAACAGCAAATCTAAAGATACGGATACTAACGAAGTAATACAGACCGAAATCATACAAAAATAATCTGTAGATTTTTTTAACCAGCCTCTCAGCTTTCAGTCACTCTCTACGTTAAAAGGGTGCCATGCAAGCAGCGACTCATTTTCGCACAGCGCGTCACATAACGTTTTATGTCTGCCACGGCATAATACTCGAAAGGTCAGTAGCTTCTCACAATAATTATTGTGACGCGCTCTCCGAAAATGGATGCTTCCCGCAGGAACTTATTCCCACGTACAGGCTGACTGAAAAACTGTGGGGTAACAAAGTCGTTTGAAACCAGAATTCTGTTGTGATTTGAAAAATGAACCTGAAACTCAAACTTAAAATCGAAGAAAGTGTTGTGTTATGAGCCCTGATTATGATTACATCGTAATGTGACTCGCTTTGGTAGACCCCATAGCGATCGACTGGACCAATTTTTGGTTTACCTATTTGACAAATAACGCCGGAAGTGACGCGCATCTTCTTCCAGTTCCTGAAAGGGCAACCGGCTAGCGTGTCCTCTCTGCCAGTACAGGCGACTCCGATCCTCCCCGTGGCCAAGACCGACGAAGCTGCGGGGGCCAGCGTCTTGATGTCCACGGAGGCGTTCCTGCCGATGAGGCCGAGCTGACGGCAGACGACACTGGCCAGGGGCCCCTCAAAGCCTGGCTCGTGAGCTACGGTCAGCCAGTGACCGCCGAATGACACCTCAACCATACCCGAACGGTTTCCGCTCCGCCCGCCCACGAGTCGCACTGGGTGCTTGTCGGCTATCATAAGGCAATAATTGAGGATTTAGAGGGCAGAAATTAGTCATGCTTCCACGATTCAGCTAAGACCACGTTTTTGAAAATTCCTCACATGACCTCTGTTCACGAGATATATAACAGGACCGACATATGAAGCTTAACCACCGTCGTTGAGCCATGCTGGTACCCTGTATATTATGTGGGGAGTATACAAGGACGTGTTTTGTAAACCAGCGTACTGTAGGTTAGGCTTAGGGTGCTACGGTTAGGGTTATGGTTACGGTTAGAGTTAGAGTTTGGGTTGGGTTAGCGTTACTGATAGAGTTAGGATTAGGATTAGGGTTAGGTTCAGGATAAGGGTGGTTAGGGTTAGGATTAGGATAAGGGTTAGGGTTGTTTCGTGCTTGTGCCTGTAAATACCTGAGAAATGAATGAATGAATGATTGAATGGGGAGGCCTCAGCAAAACCTGGCTTCGTGCATGCGCACTTATAGCTTAGGTACGTTGGTTAAGTGTCATACGTCGTGACGCTTATAATGTAGGTGGTGGTGGTAGTGGGGGTGGTAGTGGTTATTGTGGTGGTGGTATTATGGTATACGATAATTTTGTTTGAAATCATCACTCTTTAGTACACATTTTCAAAAATATTCATTGTTTCTGTTTTGTTATTATTTGTATAAATTGATCAAGGAATTAATTTGGTATATTTTAATTCAAGATAGAGATTGTTATTGTAAAGTGTTATGGGCCTAATTGCCGTCAAGATCACGATATGATATTTTTTCTTTTATTTCACTTTTGTCCGCTACGTAAATTCCAAAATATGGAGTAGTAGTAGTAGTACTTGTCAACACATGAATCTTGGCCTGGTAGTTAAAGCCCCTACACACCATTTGCACGAATTGATATTTGTAACTAATTGATATAAGTAACTTACTCAAGTGGAAGTAAATACAGTATCAGACATACTTTGAACTTATAGCGCATGGGATGCTGCCATTTTCATGGAAAATATAATATTGTATGGATTTACAACGGTCATTTTAAAACCACTTTTGGAGAAAAACAAACACGCTTATCAGCATTAAAGCCCCCACACAGTATTTGCGAAAATCCAATATGGTCCATTGCCGACGACTGTTTCGAGAAATACTCGCAATTTTCTGGTTTAAACACATGGCGGCGCAGTTGAAAATTCTGCTTGGTGCATTGTACTATTTTACTAAGCTGACTGAGGTGTGCACTTCCACAGGTGTGCTATTTCATGCACATGCTGGATTAGAACAAGTATGCACGCGTTTCTAAGACCTTCATCAATTGTGTGTAGTGGCTTCAAAGAGATAGTGACTATAGGTTCTATATCTAGAAACGTCATGTCGCACGAATATTGATATTGCATTCACTATAATGAACATCTAAACCGTGAAAAATGGGTGTAAATGTCATTTCCCCGTGAAAGTAAAAAGTCACTGTGATTTCACGGTGCATTTTACAGTGAATTCACCGTGTAAATGATCGCCTCTCTGACCTGATAAGGACATCTTCAGGTCACCAAAGAGACCATGAAAAAAAACATGAATATCTAGTATGGCAAGCTCCAGCCTTGAGGGATGGCTAATTCGATTATTAGTAGGGACCACCAGCCCCATAAAGGTCCTTAATGTGTCCTTGTAACTGTCACTCCTAGATGCTTCTAAATTGCCTCTAGCCATTTACAAACATGAATGTGGCCTTGAAAAACACCGTGAAAATGACTTGGCTAACCGTGCACCATGAAATAGGCGTGAAAACACGGCGAATTTTCTTTTCACGGCTCAATGACATTTTCACGGTTTAGGTTTAGATGTTCATGGTGATTGATCGTGCCCACCTTCCTGGCACATGATGCCAGTCGCAATCTGGTATTTGCAAGAAGTGTCGACGGAGCCGGCCGCGAGTCGACAGTTAGCCAGCCTCTCCTCGTCGCCCTCGCAGCGAATGCTGAGGAGGAGCACGTCGCTCAAGACCTCTCCGAATATGCCGTCCTTCATGGAAACTCCCAGGGTGAAACTGGGGCCGGGGAAGCCCAGCTCTCGGCAGGCAACGGGGGTGGCCGACTCGTTCCAGTCTTCAAGGCAGATGGTCCCCCAACGACCGTTGTGGGACAGCTCCAGGTAACCCCTATTTCCGGACGGCTCACCAGTCAGACGGACTCTCAGAAATTCCTCCTCGTCTGCCGATTCAGACAGAGTGATGAAGGTCAGTGGGCAAGTGGGATGATCAGAGTCACACTGTGTCAAGTCCTAGCTGAAGTCAGAGTCGAGAGTCCGAATCCGATTTCCTAGTGGTCCAGGTCTAACCATAGAGCTCTACAAATAAACCAGAGCGCGCACTCCCATATAAACGCGCGGTACGAACATGTGCCGACATGGACGAGCATCCGCCATTACCAAAGAGGTCAACTTCAGCTCGAAGTGCCCGGATGTCAGTAGCAATCGCGCGCAATATGAATGGGGAAAGGTATAGCCGAAAGGTTGTGAATGCGGAAACGAAAATGTTATAGAAATGGTTTCTAGTAATGAAAGGAAAGGCTATCAATACCTCAAGGGATTGGCGAATTTTAATGTCCTACTTTCTTTTGTAAGAAATTGGGATTAGTTTGCCCCATAGAGATCCATATATTTGCACCTGTTTGGTAATGGTGTCGCAGTCCCCTTGTCGGCACGCGTCACATGATGAGTGCGCACTCTAGTATATTTGTAGAGCTCTATGAGTCTAACTAAAGTCCAAGTCATGAGCCAGTCTGAGTCATGAATCGTGAGTTCAACTGTATAGAAAAACCATTACACGACTTTCGACAGCTCTCTCAAAGCATATTAACCCAAACTATTCCTTCCAGCAAAGCTCCTCTAGTCAAGTGAGCTCTGGAAAGGAAATAATTTGACCAATCATTAAACCTAAATGCGAGTCTGTAAACAAACGTCAGTCGGCCATTGCCGTCTACCTAAATATATGAATTGACTTATAGCTTTCGAAAGTCAGCCCCGCGTTTGTTTATAGCATTCGATTTGTTTATAGCCGCTGCATATGAGACGGTGTAGACGTATTTCAATTGCATTACCTATGGGCAAAGTGGGCTGATGTGCCACACCTCCGGGGAATCGTGCGGGGTTTAACTCATAGGTATAATGTCAATGTACTTCAAATGTAATTATGCCCCGTGCTTTGCCCACTCTACCTCCTGCTGCATGGAAAACAAATACCAGGCACCTACTGCCACAATGCAGAGCCTAAAGTCTTATTTTCTTCGTTCTAGGTTCGATGGCAACGCACTGCCGGATTATTGAGATGGGTCGGTAGACAAAAACAATTTGAAAAATTCACTTTTCAAGTATACCGATTTGGCAGGACGTGTGTACGACTTTGCATGCGAAGGGCCGAAACGTGCTGAGACCCTCGTAGGCGCAGTCGCCCAACGCCGCCTCGCTGCCCTCGCAGTTGATCCCGGTGAGGTAGATAGGGGCGTCCTCGTCGCTCTGCCAGACGGCGTAGGATATGCTGGGGCCGTGGTAGCCGAGCTCTCTGCACACGACGCCGGTGGATGGGGTCGCCCACCGTTCACCGCAGACGCTGGCCCACTGGCCCCCGACGTTCAGGCGAATAGGTCCGTCCTTCTGAGACGAAAACCTACCGAAGTTACCGAGTCTCGCGGAAAGATCGTCTGTATATTCAGTTCAAATGAGGAGGAAGAGAGAAACGTAAAGAGCTGTTACTATGAAACTGAAACTAAAAAGTCACTGTGATTTTACGGTGCATTTTTTCAATGAATTCACCGTGAAAATAATCGCCTCTCTGACCTGATAAGGACATATTCTGGTCACTGAAAATACCGTGAAAAAACGTGAATATCTAAGGTGGCAAGCTCCAGCCTTGAGGGATGGCTAATTCAATTACCAGTAGGGACCACCAGCCCCCATAGAGGTACTGTATGGTGTCCTTGTAACTGTCACTCCCAGAAATTGCCTCTAGCCATTTACCACCACGAATGTGGCCTTGAAAACACAATGAAAATCACTTGGCTAACTGTGTGCCATGAAGTAGGGGTAGACACAGTGAATTTTCTTTTCACGGCTAATGACATTTTCACCCCATTTTCACGGTTTAGATGTTCATAGTGTATGCAGCAGGGCCCATTGGACAGGTAAACTCTCTCGCCTGAATTCAATTGGAATGTTTCCTGTATGGGGACAGACAGTAAATACAAAGGAATCATGTTATATCTAAGACGTTTGGACTAGGAGGCTTTGGGTTAGCGGGTTCGAAGCGAAGTTCTACCTGTCTGTTGTGTGTGCTTTCAGCATGAAATCGGGAAAAAATAGTTGTATACTCAGTCCTTTGCTCTTTGACGTGGTGAGAAATGCACCCTTTCGAGGTCAAAAGTCAAAAGTGTACCGGACCGGCCCAACTCGATTCTTTAAATTAATGAAGTGACACACTTAATCGTATTCTTTCACCAAAGTGTGTAGGTTTTTTTTCCTGTAATACTAATGTAGAAAACCTAACAAGGTGGCCAGGGAGGGAAGAGGCCTTACCTAGCTGACACCGAACTCCCGCGTATCCGAAAGAACTACAGTAGGTGCCCCAGCCGGGATAGTCGCAGTCGCTGAGCTGACTCTCGTTTCCGCGGCAGGCCAAGCTGGTCATCAGCGGCCGATTGGTCGCCTCGCCGTAGTACACGTAGGCGTTGCTCATCGAGATACTGGGACCGAGGAATCCCAGCTGGCGGCATATGACTGCGGCATCGAGAGAGTCGAACATGGTGCTGCACACAGAGCCCCACTCCCTGTTGAAGCGAACCTGGACCAGTCCCTCCGTTGTCTTGTTCGCGCCTATGAGTCGCACGGGGTAGGCGTCATCTTGAAGCAGCAAAGTGACATGTTGTTTACAGAAATCGATTAGAATCAAATAAACGCCCCAAGGGAAAAGTGATAATCATTATGCATATTTATGTGAATGCATATGTATAATGTATATATGTATATAAATATGTATATATGTAGATGTATTATATGTATATGTATATGTATATGTATATGTATATGTATAATTATGTATTATGTATATGTATATATATATGTAATTCAAAGAGGGGTTTCCCTGCTCGACGTAATAAGCACTGAGTGCTTAGTATTTTGCCCGATGTCTGATGAACAAAATTTCAGGCAGCTCAGGCAAGATTTGAACCCGCGCTGCCGCTTTCTTGTGTAGACTTAATCATTGAAGTTGTCAAGGCCGTGTGGTGAATACGAGAAATGTATAGCGGTATTTACGCGAATAGAAGGTACATCTATAGGTCGATTGGGCGAAAAAAATCAAATCTTGTTGCTAATAGCGTGAGAGTAATTGGAATATATTAAACTGTAAACATCAGCTTTTGTGTTTTACCGGTAGTGGCTTTATTCTAACAATAATGTGACATTAAAAAAAGACGTAATCGTTTTAGGACATTGAACAAAATTTTATTTTATTTGTTTAGGAGGTCCAAACATTTTGCAAAAAGCATTTCTAACCAAATGATTGTTAATACCTTGCATGTAGTAATTTTTTGATTTGTAATTTTGTAACTTGTTTTGGTTTTTATCTTTGACAATTTGGGCGCTTTATAAATATCCTTTTATTATTATTTTTATTATTATGCCAACTGTGTGCAGAATCTATTTTTTTCCAGTCGAGTATGTAGGCCTACTTTTGTACAACCAACGCCTCCGGGCGCCATCTTGGATGCGCTACTGCAGCGCAATAACGCGCCAAGAGCAGGCAGTTGCTTTTCTTGATTGCAGGTTAACCACATTGTTAGCTTGAAGGGCAGTATTTGGGCATTTCCGTCAACATCCGTGGTCAGGGCTCAGCCGTGATATGAGCGTTCGGTTTAATGTTACCTTCTAATCACTGCTGAGTGTCACCATACATGTATGTTTACTACCATGTAACCCACATAATTGTTGGCCCTTTTTTTCCTAAGCCAAGGCTTGAGTGTCGGGGCTGGGGATTCCCCACAAAATGGTGTCCCAATTCCCCCAAAACCAAAAGACATCAATCTCAAATTTCCACATACCCTATTATTGGTAACTTTATAAGATATACATATTGCGATCAAATATCAATTGTAAAGGTAGTATCATCAATGCTTTTGAACACCTTGGCCAAGAAACTTGACGCTTCCCATCGTGCTCTTATGCGCTACTCCCTTGGTGTACACTTTCCTGCACGAATAACAAACACCGACTTGTACGTTCGTACAGGCATAGCTCCTGCCACAACAACCCTGCTGAAAAAACGCCTCCACTTAGTTGGCCATTCACTACGGAGACCAGAGGTGCCTCTCGCTGCCTTCTTGAACCCACTGAACCAACCATCAGAACCCTTTCGGCAGGGTGGAAGCCTGCGCTGCACCTACATATCACAGATCACAGACGACCTCAACGCCATCGGCCTTCAACACGACCAGGCGGTTCGTGCTGCCCAGGATAGGGCTGGATGGCAAAAGAGAATTTCTAACATTGCAAAAACCCGTGGTCACAACGTCTCGAGCCGAGTTCGGACCGAGTAACGTCAATAATATATTTTAACAGGTATAGTGAAATGACTACTACATTTTTATCAAGCTTCAATTTGAAAGGGCTCCTCTATTTTAACCTAGGAAAGTTTGTAGTTTGACTCTTTCCTTACAACGAGCCGCTCACAGCTCGATCGTTGTGAACTTCCAGCCGGCAAGCCGCTGGTATCCGTTTTTTTAAATGTTTTTGCAAAACAAACCGTCAGAAGTCACAGATAAACTCAGTAGTGAAAGAGTTAATAGATACATACATATAATACATATATATAAAAATACATATATATGAAACATATAACTTAAAACAGTGTGAAATACCTAAATGAATAAAAGACATCCAATTTTAAGGTAGACCTCAGCCATTGTCGGGCACAACCACTTGTCTAACCATTGGATATAAAAACTAGATGTTATGATTTTATGATGTTTATTTGTGGCGCGTATGCAGGGAAAGTGAAGTGCCTGTTTTGTATACAATCGGTTGTCATTACCCGTTCATACGCAA
Organism: Luidia sarsii; assembly: GCA_949987565.1. Taxonomy (NCBI): domain Eukaryota; kingdom Metazoa; phylum Echinodermata; class Asteroidea; order Paxillosida; family Luidiidae; genus Luidia; species Luidia sarsii. The sequence goes on along the minus strand of OX465120.1, from coordinate 4,140,997 downwards.
CAACAAAATAATTATATTGAAATTGGTCCTCCTAGGTCGACCACATACTGAAATAATTGCGACAGTAAGGCCACTAAAAAGTCTGCCACTGTTAATGGCAATCACACCAGTCAGATTCCGAGGAAATAAATGACAGTTGGTTACGTCCGATAATAGGGCACTAATGATGGAACTGCATTGAATCGAACGCCTCATCCAAAACTGTCGTGCTGAGAGTCTGGAGAGATATTAACACGCGCAAAAGTAAGAACGCAAATTTAAACTTCCGACAAACAAGTATGTTTGTCAATAGATTTGATTGTCTTTGAATTGAAACTAGTTAACAAGAATTATAATCTTTCCAAAAGTAAATCACTACCGCCTGGAAGGCATGACTTAGAACAAGAAAAATATCTTGTCCTGATTGGACCACTTGAGGCAACAGTTCTTTGTTTTTCAAAACTTGAAATTCGTTATCGTTTGGTCTTTGAACTGTAAACAATTACATATCAGGTTGGAGTCGCACTATGAACATCTAAACCGTGAAAATGGGGTGAAAATGTCGTTTAGCCGTGAAAAGAAAATTCACCGTGTTTTCACCCCTATTTCATTGCACACAGTAAGCCAAGTGATTTTTTACTCTGTTTTCATCAGTGGTCTCCAAAGCCACATTCCTGGCGGTAAATGGCTAGAGGCAATTTAGAAGTATCTGGGAGTGACAGTTACAAGGACGCCATACAGTACCTCTATGGGGGCTGGTGGTCCCTACTGGTAATTGAATTAGCCATCCCTCAAGGCTGGAGCTTGCCACCCTAGATTTTCACGGGTTTTTTCACGGTATCTTCAGTGACCAGAAGATGTCCTTATCAGGTGAGAGAGGCGATCATTTTCACGGTGAATTCACTGTAAGATGCACCGTGAAATCACAGTGAGTTTTTAGTTTCACGGCAAAATGACATTTTCACCCCTTTTCACGGTATAGATGTTCATACTGTGCTCATACAATCTTCATTGAAAATAACAGAAACTAGAGTGTACTTGGCGATCTGGATCAGTGGCACCGAAAAAAAGAAATCATTCTTCGAAAGCGGCGATTGGATACATTCAAACGGTATAACGTTCAGTTTTTAGTGAAACCTGAGATTTGGTTTCCATATAGGATGGTGACAAAATCCATTGGGTTTTCCCCCCATAGCGTCTACCCTGTAAACAATCCCGATCGAAAACACCCGCCTCCGAGAAAGTAGGTTGTTCTCTTCATCGTGTATTTTTGCTCCCGCAAGAATTTTGTTTAAATGCCGCACTGGCTCATTAAACTATCGAGTCATAGTGGGTCGAACAAGATTGTTATTTGAAGGCCAATCATGTTACAAAAGCCGTTATGTAAACTATGGAAATGGAAATTTGGAAAATCCAATATTGCAAACATTCGGGTAAAGATTCAGAAAGATTCAGAAAGATTCAGAAAGATTCAGAAAGAAATTGCAGATACAGGAACAACATAAAACATTTGATACCCAAAGCTAGATAATGGCCATCTGCTTCTTAGACGATCGAATAATTATGTATATAATCATAAAATTCATAAGACCGAGAACAATATGTATAATTATTTGTCTGTTTAACCAATCGTTTAGTACGTCAATCAGTCAAATGCAGTACAGGAGAGAGGGCAAGTTCGACCAAAAAAAGCAGGGTTTCAGATGAAAATGAAAAGGAAAGAAAACAAAAGCCACTGGCTAATAAGTATACAAAATCTTAAAATTTAGTGGGCCTGACGTTTCTATCCTAGCAGGGCCTTTCTCAAAGGCAGAGTAAAGAAAATGTCAGTCTGAAGTAAACAAAATCCATACGGCTAGCCCCAGGGAGCAGGCTAATCTTTAAAATTGACTAAGCAATTATGACGTAACACTCTCCACAGGGACACCTGACATTACGAACAAGTTGGAGAAATTAAAGGGATCATAAAGCCACGCTAATTGTGTGCCAACGTATTTAAGAGGAAGCAGTTGGTGCTGATTACGGCGAAAGTAGCCTCGTATTCTTATTTGAACAATCTTTTCATCGTAGAACGAGAATCCAAATTGGCAAAAACAGGAGTACAGACACTTCGATTATGTTACTGTACAGGTGCTGTGCAGCATAGACGGATGGGATGTCTTTTAATTCACCATCGTCGTGCAAATCTATCATTTTTATCGTAAGCATAAACCGTTTCGGCAGTGTGTAACTACAAACATACTGTATTTAAAAGAAAATTACTGGTGGATATCGTTAAATGATTGATCATAACAGTCAGTTGCGGCCGGAGGATCGGAAAAACACACGGACATGGGATTGCCACTTAGGTCTCTTGTCAAAAAGATCATCGGTTTAGTGCCGGTTGAATTCATCCGACCGATAAAATTTTCCCACGGTAGAAAGCCGATTGTACTGGACTCTGGGGTGAAAAATTCACGATGGCTATCCGGTGGAAACGATATCGGACGGGTCAAATCATCCGATACCCAACCGATGATCTTTTTGACAAGAGGCCTTAGACACAACTACCTACTCTGGGTTTTTATTGAGTGCAATATTGTATACACTGCTAAACGTCCAATTACATTATAAAACAGGTTCAACCAGCCTGTGGTTGTCTGGTCAACACAATGATAATTATCCAAGCAGCCCAATATATGCGACCAGCAGTAGGCTACTTTTATCCAACTTAAACAACATATGTTCTGATGTACATGTCAACTGTATGTATTTAACACAAGCTTTACAGAGACTAGCATGGCACAAATTTAGCGAGTGCATGTCTTGACACAATTTTTTCTGCGGCCAATCCCAACCCTCAAACTACACGGAAAAATGCCAAGGTCAGGGCAGGCCGGGCCCCATGTGCACAGGGGCCGGGAACAAACCGCCAAAGAATTTCCCACTTCCAAAGGGACATCCTCACCACTGCACTTATCGCATGACCATCTAAAAAAACCTGGAAAACCCTCTCTAAGGCCAGTTCCCCCTCTCCGTACTCCCCCAACAGCCTGATCTGCACTGCAGACGGCACCCGCTGGTTAAAAACTAACGACAAAACCCCAAACTGAGTAACGCTAGCCCAGCTATTCCCCCAATGCCCACATCCACGTCCGTCGAAGCGGACGAGCCCCACCCCAACTGAGCAACTGTAGCCCAGCTATTCCCCAATGCCCACATCCACGTCCGACGAAGCGGACGAGCCCCACCCCCAACTGAGCAACTGTAGCCCAGTTATCTCCCAATGCCCACATCCACGTCCGACGAAGCGGACGAGCCCCACCCCCAACTGAGCAACTGTAGGCCAGCTATCCCCCAATGCCCACAACCACGTCCGACGAAGCGGACGAGCCCCACCCCCAACTGAGCAACTGTAGCCCAGCTATCCCCCAATGCCCACATCCACGTCCGACGAAGCGGACGAGCCCCACCCCCAACTGAGCAACTGTAGCCCAGTTATCTCCCAATGCCCACATCCACGTCCGACGAAGCGGACGAGCCCCAACCCCAACTGAGCAACTGTAGCCCAGCTATCCCCCAATGCCCACATCCACGTCCGACGAAGCGGACGAGCCCCAACCCCAACTGAGCAACTGTAGCCCAGCTATCCCCCAATGCCCACATCCACGTCCGACGAAGCGGACGAGCCCCACCCCCAACTGAGCAACTGTAGCCCAGCTATCCCCCAATGCCCACATCCACGTCCGACGAGGCGGACGAGCCCAACCCCAACTGAGCAACTGTAGCCCAGCTATCCCCCAATGCCCACATCCACGTCCGACGAAGCGGACGAGCCCCACCCCCAACTGAGCAACTGTAGCCCAGCTATCCCCCAATGCCCACATCCACGTCCGTCGAAGCGGACGAGCCCCACCCCCAACTGAGCAACTGTAGCCCAGCTATCCCCCAATGCCCACATCCACGTCCGACGAAGCGGACGAGCCCCACCCCCAACTGAGCAACTGTAGCCCAGCTATCCCCCAATGCCCACATCCACGTCCGACGAAGCGGACGAGCCCCAACCCCAACTGAGCAACTGTAGCCCAGCTATCCCCCAATGCCAACATCCACGTCCGTCGAAGCGGACGAGCCCCAACCCCAACTGAGCAACTGTAGCCCAGCTATCCCCCAATGCCCACATCCACGTCCGACGAAGCGGACGAGCCCCAACCCCAACTGAGCAACTGTAGCCCAGCTATCCCCCAATGCCCACATCCACGTCCGACGAAGCGGACGAGCCCCAACCCCAACTGAGCAACTCTCGCCCAGCTATCCCCCAATGCCCACATCCACGTCCGACGAAGCGGACGAGCCCCACCACAAACTGAGCAACTCTAGCCCAGCTATCCCCCAATGCCAACATCCACGTCCGTCGAAGCGGATGAGCCCCACCCCAACTGAGCAACTGTAGCCCAGCTATCCCCAATGCCAACATCCACGTCCGTCGAAGCGGACGAGCCCCACCCCCAACTGAGCAACTGTAGCCCAGCTATCCCCAATGCCAACATCCACGTCCGTCGAAGCGGATGAGCCCCACCACAAACTGAGCAACTGTAGCCCAGCTATCCCCCAATGCCAACATCCACGTCCGTCGAAGCGGATGAGCCCCACCACAAACTGAGCAACTGTAGCCCAGCTATCCCCCAATGCCAACATCCACGTCCGTCGAAGCGGACGAGCCCCACCCCCAACTGAGCAACTGTAGCCCAGCTATCCCCAATGCCAACATCCACGTCCGTCGAAGCGGACGAGCCCCACCCCCAACTGAGCAACTGTAGCCCAGCTATCCCCCAATGCCAACATCCACGTCCGACGAAGCGGACGAGCCCCAACCCCAATTGAGCAACTGTAGCCCAGCTAAACCCCAATGCCAACATCCACGTCCGACGAAGCGGACGAGCCCCACCCCAACTGAGCAACTGTAGCCCAGCTATCCCCCAATGCCAACATCCACATCCGTCGAAGCGGACGAGCCCCAACCCCAACTGAGCAACTGTAGCCCAGCTATCCCCCAATGCCAACATCCACGTCCGACGAAGCGGACGAGCCCCACCCCAACTGAGCAACTGTAGCCCAGCTATCCCCCAATGCCAACATCCACGTCCGTCGAAGCGGACGAGCCCCACCCCAACTGAGCAACTGTAGCCCAACTATCCCCCAATGCCAACATCCACGTCCGACGAAGCGGACGAGCCCCAACCCCAACTGAGCAACTGTTGCCCAGCTATCCCCCAATGCCAACATCCACGTCCGTCGAAGCGGACGAGCCCCACCCCCAACTGAGCAACTGTAGCCCAGCTATACCCCAATGCCCACATCCACGTCCGACGAAGAGGACGAGCCCCACCCCCAACTGAGCAACTGTAGCCCAGCTATCCCCCAATGCCAACATCCACGTCCGACGAAGCGGACGAGCCCCACCCCCAACTGAGCAACGCTAGCCCAGCTATCCCCCAATGCCAACATCCACGTCCGACGAAGCGGACGAGCCCCACCACAAACTGAGCAACTGTAGCCCAGCTATCCCCCAATGCCCACATCCACGTCCGACGAAGCGGACGAGCCCCACCCCCTACTGAGCAACTGTAGCCCACCTATCCCCCAATGCCCACATCCATGTCCGACGAAGCGGACGAGCCCCACCCCCAACTGAGCAACTGTAGCCCACCTATCCCCCAATGCCAACATCCACGTCCGTCGAAGCAGACGAGCCCCACACACAGCTGAGCAACTGTAGCCCAGCTATCCCCCGATGCCCACATCCACGTCCGACGAAGCGGACGAGCCCCACCCCCAACTGAGCAACTGTAGCCCAGCTATCCCCCAATGCCCACATCCACGTCCGACGAAGCGGACGAGCCCCACCCCCAACTGAGCAACTGTAGCCCAGCTATCCCCCAATGCCCACATCCACGTCCGACGAAGCGGACGAGCCCCACCCCCAACTGAGCAACTGTAGCCCAGCTATCCCCCAATGCCCACATCCACGTCCGACGAAGCGGACGAGCCCCACCCCCAACTGAGCAACTGTAGCCCAGCTATTCCCCCAATGCCCACATCCACGTCCGACGAAGCGGACGAGCCCCACCCCCAACTGAGCAACTGTAGCCCAGCTATCCCCCAATGCCCACATCCACGTCCGACGAAGCGGACGAGCCCCACCCCCAACTGAGCAACTGTAGCCCAGCTATCCCCCAATGCCAACATCCACGTCCGTCGAAGCGGACGAGCCCCACCCCAACTGAGCAACTGTAGCCCAGCTATTCCCCCAATGCCCACATCCACGTCCGACGAAGCGGACGAGCCCCACACACAACTGAGCAACTGTAGCCCAGCTATCCCCCCAATGCCAACATCCACGTCCGTCGAAGCGGACGAGCCCCACCCCCAACTGAGCAACTGTAGCCCAGCTATCCCCCAATGCCCACATCCACGTCCGTCGAAGCGGACGAGCCCCACACACAACTGAGCAACTGTAGCCCAGCTATCCCCCAATGCCAACATCCACGTCCGTCGAAGCGGACGAGCCCCACACACAACTGAGCAACTGTAGCCCAGCTATCCCCCAATGCCCACATCCACGTCCGACGAAGCGGACGAGCCCCACCCCCAACTGAGCAACTGTAGCCCAGCTATCCCCCAATGCCCACATCCACGTCCGTCGAAGCGGACGAGCCCCCCCCCAACTGAGCAACTGTAGCCCAGCTATCCCCCAATGCCCACATCCACGTCCGACGAAGCGGACGAGCCCCACCCCCAACTGAGCAACTGTAGCCCAGCTATCCCCCAATGCCCACATCCACGTCCGACGAAGCGGACGAGCCCCACCCCAACTGAGCAACTGTAGCCCAGCTATCCCCCAATGCCCACATCCACGTCCGACGAAGCGGACGAGCCCCACCCCAACTGAGCAACTGTAGCCCAGCTATCCCCCAATGCCCACATCCACGTCCGACGAAGCGGACGAGCCCCACACACAGCTGAGCAACTGTAGCCCAGCTATCCCCCAATGCCCACATCCACGTCCGTCGAAGCGGAGGAGCCCCACCCCCAACTGAGCAACTGTAGCCCAGCTATCCCCCAATGCCCACATCCACGTCCGACGAAGCGGACGAGCCCCACCCCCAACTGAGCAACTGTAGCCCAGCTATCCCCCAATGCCCACATCCACGTCCGACGAAGTGGACGAGCCCTACCCCCAACTAAGCCTCAACAGATCCGTACATGTGTACGGTAAAAGGATGGTCCCGTGCAGGTTCACGAATCAGGGAATAACCGAGCGTCAGCAGTGAGTCAGGCCCAATGCACGAAGGGGGGCATGCTAGTGTAAGCCCTAATTTCAGTCCCTAATGTTCACCCCAGCCATGCCCCTGTGGACCAAGTCCTGTAGTGACCAACCCCATAGGCATTTGAAGGTCCCCTTTGGCATCATAGGTATGGTCACTGTTCTAAGAAAGAGTGTCCAAGACAAGAACATGCCCCTATTAGGAAAACCACCTTATCATCCATTATTCATTATTCAGTGCCCTATAGTTTCTCATCCAACCCCGTCCCTTGTTCAACATTTAATAATTTGACTACAATTGCATATTCAGTAAATGATAGAAACAAGTCCTTTTTAGGTATTACCCCAAACCCATTCAGTTTCCATTATCCGTGTATAAAAGAAAGGTCCCCATCCCCTTCCAAAGTAGATTGCTCCACCTTGCCTCCTTCTACTGGCCAAACAGTCAAGTTAGTCTGGGTTTCCAATAAACCACCCATCAACCCAATCTTGATGCTTTGCAGTCTCCTCTGTTATCTGTGGTGCTCGGTCTTGTTCTACCGCCAAGTAACGCTTCCCAACCTAGGCCAAGAGACCTAGTGGTATACCTAAACCAAGCCTAAGTGTTACACTAGTCTTCACACGATGCACACCCAGCGGAGGTGCGCGGCCAAAAGAACAAAATAATGAGGCTTGACCAGCCCCATTGTGGGTCAGCTTTCCGACTACTCAGCGTTCCTGGGGCAAGTGCGTGCTACATGGACAACATCACCTTTGTTAGCGCGGGCACTCTCCCTCCCCCGATCCCAAAGTTGTTGTTTTTTGGTCGACCAGCCCCCAAAACCGAATTCTATAGCTGCTAAACCATCATCGCCACAATCAGTTGCATCGGCATGGACTTACACTCAAATATACGATTCGCTTGATTGGTAACGTGGATAAACTCCTAGATGACTTGACGGCACGATATGCAGTGGAATAAACCGCTAATCCATTCCGTTAACAAATCGGTGTTTTCTGAGTACAGATTTCACTTTGGATAATTTGATGGACGAAAAGTAATGTGGAAACAAATGTACGAGTCTGGGCGCAAGGATATCATCGTCGGGTCGTATACTGATTAACATGTCAAATTTTGAGATTTTCATTTTGGAAATTTTAGTCAGTAAGCAGTTTGCAACATTTTTGTGTACCACTTTAAGATATTGTTAATTGTTATCAATCTAGTTTTTGCCATAAATCGAGACATCATTCAACGGAAGTCTATCATGCTTTCGTGCAACCAAGCCACAGGCAATATTCTAGCTTATCTAACTCGGTATATCAATTCATGGTGCATGAAGACATTATGTTATTCTTTTGACAAATGCATGTTCCTTCACATGTAAACTCCTGGACCCAATTTCATAGAGCCGCTTTAATTAAGCGTTAAAATCTGCTAAGCAGGAAAAGTCTTCCTCGTGTAAGCAGGATTACAAGCTGCCCTGCAATGTTTTGTCCATTGCTTTTGACTTGTATTCCACTCGTCTTTACTTAGCGTGAAACAAAAGTGAAGTTTTGGTTGGCAAGGGGATGATCCTGTGGCGCATGAGTTTTTGCGCTTAAGCGGCGCTATGAAATTGGCGCCTGGATTGCGCATATGTGACCCGGCACAGCGACATGAGGAATATCCCACCAAAACACTTTTCGATTTTTTTTTTTTATTTTCGAAAAGTTAATGTATTGGAGGATATTGTGTCCAAAGGATTTTTCGAAATCCGTCTCTAAATGTTAAAAAAACGAAGATTTTGGGAGAGTGTTTGTGTACTGTTTTCATGAAAATGTAAAGTTCCTGCATTTTTGAATGGCCGCTTTCGAGGAGTTAGACTGGTGCTGCTATATTGTGTCTGGTACCAAATGAACGAGCGAAGTCCCCTTGTACTATTTAAAACAAAGTTCAAACGGAAATAATTTTGATATCCTTTGAAAGCTAATGGTATACTCTTTCACATCATTAGACAATCTCAAAATCTCAAGAGTGGGGGTTATTCCTCATTATGCTGTGCCGGGTCACATATTACTCTTCAGCCCTTTATACAGTACAGGGCGAATCCCCAAGTATTAAATTCAATGGGAAATTTCCGGTGATTTTCTTCCCAACCAAAACCCCCGCAACCATTCAAACTGGACCCATTTGGAAACTCCAGGGGAATCCTAATTCTCCGTGTAAATCGTAAAACCCCGGAGTTGTCTCACCTACCTAACAGCATCCCGACCATGGGTAAACAAATATCCGGGGTAACGCTTTTACCCGGGGATATTTCGTCGGTAGTGTGAACAGACCGACCGAAATCCCCGGCGAAATTTCGAGAAATCGAAATCGATTTTGTCTTGTGTGAAAGCCCCTTCTTTGAATTGAAGTGTTGAGCATGAATCGCAAATAAAGATTCAATGAGTTTCATCTTGGGGTGATATACAAAAATGTTGCAAACTGCTTACTGACTAAAATTACCAAAATGTAAATCAAAATTTAGTAGGCCTGACGTTTCGATCCTAGCAGGACCTTTCTCAAAGGCAGAGTGACAAGGACAAAACAGATACATGTACACGAAGGAAGGGGGAGAGAGTGAATAGGACACGGATGAGAAACAAAGGACAAAGAGTGAAGCTGGTAGGGAGAGATCAAAGGGAAGGGCAAGGGGTAGGGTAGGGATTAGTGAGGGGGAAAGATCAAAGAGAAGGGCAAGGAGTGGGGTAGGGATTAGTGACAAGAGGGGGAAAGATCAAAGAGAGAAGTGTGAAGGACTGAACACAAAAGAAGGATTATCAAAAAGCTGCATGGTGTTAGTCATTACCCTCCTGGATGTTGAGAACATGTGGTTGAATAGTCCGAAGACGCTTCATCCACATTTTCTCACGGCTAAGACGGACAGCATTACTACGGTGACCAAGTGATTCTATGCCCAGTACACTCATATCAAGTTTCATCTTGTTTAGAAAGTCTATCACGATTCACAATATAGGAAGGTTTGCGGTGATACCATGTATCAGGTCTCTTAAAGGAAGAGGTTTGGTTCTGAAAAGAACGTTTCGACCAGTATGCTCTGGCCGTCATCAGGAGAAACATATAGAGCATACACAGCATAGAACATAGAGCATACTGGTCGAAACGTCGAGTTACCACTCAGGTTCTTTTCAGAACCAAACCTCTTCCTTTAAGAGACCTGATACATGGTGTCACCGCAAACCTTCCTATATTGATTCACCCACCATGCAAAGCCTTAAGTCTTATTTACGATTCATAATGCTAAAACACAGTTTAATGGTAATCCTTGATTGGAGTTGGAATGAATCAAATCTTCGAATCTGCATGGAAACTGTGATAAACAGGCCCAGTGTAAAAGAGTTAAATTTAAAGCAATGCGGTGCATTACGATGTGCATTTGCGGAGAGGTAGTAAACAACGTGTCTTTACAGGCAGGAAATGTCTCATGATCAATTAAGATGTAACGAAGAACAAGGGTGGATGTGTTCACATACCATTTGTGGAATTCTGGGCGTTTCCGGGGAGTACACGAGCCACGAGTAACAGAAGTGGCCAGAAGTTCACGTTGCACATGGCTGAGCACTCGCGCCTTATACACCGTTTGTCAAGAGGCGCTCGTAAATTGGCCTTATACGGTGTGCATGTGAAGCGCCAACTCTCACTCCATCGGTCGTTGTCGGTATCCTGAAGAAAAACAAATACTTGCTTTGACGTGATGTCTGCTGTCGGTGGTGTGTGGCATCTATACTGGGCTGGTCGCAGCTAGAAGTGTCCAGGCGCGTAACGACTGTGAGGCTTTTATACAGAAAATGCTGATGGCTTTGGCTTTATTCGGCATCACCGCAGGCGCAATCAAAGCAAACAAGTCCCGCTAACGTCTTTGGTAGAAACTAATTTGACGTAAATCGTCTGATATATTTATAACATACCGGGGTTATTCCTTCATTAGGGTGGGGGCGGGCTTCGACACGTGTAATGATAATTTCGCGTACGTCCAATTAGGAGCAGAACGGATGTCGTAGATATGATTTTTTTTTTCGAGGCGAATGCCAATCAGTGACGGCTTGTCATGCACAACATAATGAGCACTGCACACCGAGCACTTTTCCCGCCCGCTGCGTTCTCTGTCCGATTGCCCACAGACACAAAACACAGGCAGCTCTCGTACCGCGTCCCATATACAAATAATTATATACCATTTTTTTATCGAGGAGAGTGTGGGTTCATTTGACATGCAGCAATACACAATGCTATCAGATGTTGTGTATTCATAAACCCATACGTTTGAATAAAAGGTAGTGATTAATCCGATAATCACACATTGTTACACGTCATTTAGCCAGTGTTGAGACGTATCAAACCGAGACTGACATATCACTTGTGATAAAAAAACACAACCACATAACTATTTGCAAAGCATTTTTTGTACAGTATTCTATTCTAACTATGTCGCCGCAGTATCAACAAGAAAAGATAGCTTTACAAATTATAGGGTTTTCCTAATTTCAATTTAAATTAAATGATTTTCAAGTTTGTATGCTCGAGCGTCCAACATCCAACGCGAAACTATTCATGACTATCTTTAACGAGATAGTTTTACCAAGTTTTCACATGTTTTGCACTTAACACTAGTCAGCATCTCACTTAAATAATCGATTATAATTATATTGCATAGGTTATATTTTTGACGTCAACGGTGTTGCAAAAAATACAGACGACAAAATGTCGACAATTGTTTGTGAGTTTACAAATCATATTAGTGCAAACTCCAAGACATTAATTAAAAACAACATGGCAGAACCTTATCAAACACAACCCCGAGAGGGCGCTATAACAACACAACAAGTCAGGGGGACGTCTCCTGGATAATATGACAGATGATAGTACGTGTGGATAATACGTGTGGCACCCTGCTTTTCAAACCCAAAGAAACTCAATAGGTAATTTGTAATGTCGGCTGCATGATTGTGTGAACAAATAACAGCTCGTATATTTAGGTATAAGGCTGTAATTACCCCGATAAACTGACATTGAAAAACGTTATTTAGCTAGTGTTGAAAAAGAGACTGAAATTTTATTCGTGATAAAAAAAACACTACACAAGCAAAGTGATATATACTTATACTTTAGTTCACATGCTAATATTATACGGTTCATAATTTTCACTTGCTTAATTTTCAAGAAAGTGCGGTCGAGTATGAGCACATTGAACTCACATTATTAAACATAGCAATAAATCCACATACGCGTAATATATACAGCACACATTTAGTACTAAACAATTTATAAAAATAACAAAGCTCGTGTACAGGAAATGAAACACCTGTCTCATCCTCCTAGCTAAAATTCCATACTTCTTAATTACATTTTACATAATATCTGTCTATGATGCCTATGCTGACCAGTCCTTTTTTCAGATGCAAATGTGAATCAATCCCATCTACCTTGGTATCAGTACTCTCGTAATCTAAGGTGGGTAGACCAACTGATGTGTCTGTTTGAGTTCTTGTTTTCCAGTGGATCATGATTTTTCTGATGAAAATGTGGAAGAAGCGTCATCAGACAATTCAACGACGTAGCCTCAACATTTCGGAGGGAATGATTAACACTAAGCTTAATTAACACCTTGCGAGTTTAAGATAATCCGTCCTTTGACTTCACTCCCCACTTCTTTCTTTCACTCTATCCTTTTACTTTTCCCAAAGTTACTAAATAGTTATACCAAAACCACAAATGTTTTGCACCAACTATTAGTTAGCATCTGACCTTAACAGCCGATTGGATATTTTACAGGTGTAATTTAATGTCAACAGTGCAGAAAAATAAATGTACACGACGTAATGTCGACAATTCTTTGTAAGTTTAGAAATCAGAAAGTGTAGCAAATGGTTCACTCCAAAGAAATTAGTCTCATAGTCTGCGTCCTGTCAAAAAGCACTGTAAATATGTCATCCTCAGAAATAAAGCAAATATGTACTGTTGACATGAGAAGAGAATCTAAGGTGACTCTTGCGTAACGAATCATTCGTTTACTAGTTTTTCGCTATGATTTCAATAAGGGTTTACAGTTAACACTGACCTGACCGCTAACGCCTGACAGGCATGAGTAAAATTATTTTTTCAGAACAAGAAAAATATCTTGTCCTGATTGGACCACTTGAGGCAACAGTTCTTTGTTATTCAAAACTTGAAATTCGTTATAGTTTGGTCTTTGAACTGTAAACAATTACATATCAACCGAATTCCCATAGCTCAGACGTTCACTGTGCAGGTGGGAGTCGCACTATGAACATCTAAACCGTGAAAATGGGGTGAAAATATAATTTAGCCGTGAACAGAATTCACCGTGTTTTCACCCCTAATTCATGGCACACAGTTAGCCGAGTCATTTTCACGGTGTTTTCACCAGTGGTCTCCAAGGTCACATTCCTGGTGGTAAATGGCTAGAGGCAATTTAGAAGTATCTGGGAGTGATAGTTACAAGTACACCATATAGTACCTTTATGGGGGCTGGTGGTCCCTACTGGTAATTGAATTAGCCATCCCTCAAGGCTGGAGCTTGCCACCCTAGACATTCACGTGTTTTTCACGGTATATTTAGTGACCAGAAGATGTCTTTATCAGGTCAGAGAGGCGATTATTTTTACGGTGGATTCACAGTAGAATGCACCGTGAAATCACAGTGACTTTTTAGTTTCACGACAAAACGACATTTTCACCCCTTTTCCACGGTTTAGTTGTTCATAGCGTCGAAACCCCACGCCAGAGTCGAAGCTAGCGACACGAGGGAGCCCTGGACATTAACGGGCGGGAACGGAGGCGCCATTCTGTCCCCAGGTTTCGATGTGACGGCAGCCGATCACCTCAAAACGCATGCAGCGGCCTCTGTGGGATTCACCCGGCCAAATGCGTATGATACGGGTCCGGAGCTGGCTCTGGAATCGGTTCGTGACGGGCGTGTCCCTATCGGTGTTACCCTGGAACTGTTAACGACACAAGCAAAGCGGAAATGGCTTCACCAATTCAGTAGTTTTAAACAATGAACGATATTCGTATATGCAGACATCTTAATGCGACATGCTAATTCACATGGGCGGATGGTGTAACAGCCGAAACGTGAACACTTCATCAGCGGTGGAATTTATTTGATTGGTGATTTCGGTTGGAGATTAAAACCCAAGGCTTACCGTAATCACATCCCCGTTTGCATCGGCAAGGTCATTCCAGATTCGACCGTCCTCGCTGTAAGCGACCTGGTAGTTCTTAACGAATGAATCGAAGATTGTCCCGTCAAGGCCTCTTCCTTGTGTGATCAAGCCAGTCACGAAGACGGGGGATTCAAAATCCACCTGTATCCATGGACGCAAATCGCTCCGATCGGGACACCAGGCGGCGCATAAAGCTGCAGTTAAGAAACGAGGCAACCCAAAAAAAATTAACATGTACTTGTTTTTTCCTTTTACATCTCTTACTCCCCTCCCCCTTTTGCCATACCCCTCATCTCACTTCACCGCGCCTCACTTTGCCAAACTGCTAAAACTGCTAAAGTAATCATCGCTGTTATTTGGAGATGACCTGAAGCCAATTCTTCCGAATTAATCAAAATTGTATTGGGAATGTTGCTTATCACTGAAATATCAGGTATTATAACCGTATTAATGCTAATCGGGAAACCAACAAAGGTATGCAATTTTTTTTTCGCTGTGGAATTTAAGACTGTTTATTCAAGACTATATTTTAACACATTAATACAATACAATTTCATCTAACGGTTATATTTGTCGTTACAATACAAAATATGTTTTGCTAAAATGAAAACATAATTGTCTCAGCTAGTAAAAAAAAAACAGAATGTTGCACTCATCAACAGAACACAGGGCATTATTTTTACCATACACCGATTTAAAGGTCTTGAATGTCAATCTCTTCAACTCAAAACGCAAGAAACTCTTTAAACTTTTTTTAAATAAAAAATGTCTTTGTCCAAATCATTAATCTTTAATCATTAATCTAATTCTTAAAATTTAGTGGGCCTGGCGTTTCGATCCTACCAGGACCTTTCTCAAAGGCAGAGAGAAAGGTCCTGCTAGGATCGAAACGTCAGGCCCACTAAATTTTAAGATTTGCATTTTGGTATTTTTAGTCATTAAGCAGTTTGCAACATTTTTGCATAGCACCATTAATCTAATTCAATAATTTATTTGCCCTAGGATTAAGAACTCACTGTTTGTACGAAGCCGCGCCTTCAAAGGAGAATGGTTTGTTAGATTCAAGAAGTAAGAAGATGCAGTGATGTTGTCATCCGGTATGCCACCGTCCTCCATACCTAGAGGTTTCACTTCTGAGCAGAAACCTATCAGGTTAAAGCACAGATAAGATTTGTATAGTCTTGGAAAAGTTGCCTGAGAATATGGAACATCATTCTAGTCAGTATTGTATGTTTGAAACATTAACATCCGCTGCTTTTTGGTCATGAAAGGAAAATTGTTTTACTGTCGTCACTATTAATCACAAATTCCCTACAATAAGATCCGCTCAGACAAAATTGTGGGAAAAAATTGTCGCCAAAGTGTTGTCCATCAATGATTTTTACATTTACTATGCAGACTGAATTTTCTTTGCGTACAGGAAACATTTACGTTTATCTACGCAAGTGAAATATAAAAAAAAATGTATTAAACGTTCGCATTAAAGTCCTGGTTGAGTCAAATTTTCTTGGTTCTTTCCTTCAACCTTAAAAAATCCACGCCCTTTCTGTATTCCCTTTGTTTAGCATGTCCATGATTATTGAGAGGCTTGCATTTAAGTCCTAGTTTAAATCGGTGGATTATTGATCACCATACCTGGGCATCCTTTGCGGATCCCTCTCGCAGCTGCTTGCCTCCAGTGCTGACCTTGAACTGGTTCCGGAGGAGGACCGAAGTGACGAGTTCTCTGCTCAGCTTGAATACCACAGATCGTAGCTAGCATTGGAAACATTTAAATGCCAAAGTTTTTTTCTCGACGATAAGATTACCAAGGACACTATGAACATCTAAACCGTGAAAAAGAGGTGAAAAGGTCATTTTGAAGTGAAACTGAAAAGTCACTGTGATTTCAGGGTGCATTTTACTGTGAATTCACCGTGAAAAAAATTGCCTCTCTGACCTGATAAAGACATCTTCTGGTCACTAAAGATACCGTGAAAAAGTGAATAGCTAGGGTGGCAAGCTCTAGCCTTGGGGTATGGCTAATTCAATTACCATTAGGGACCACCGGCCCCCATAGAGGTACATGTGTACTCTATTGTGTCCTTGTACCTGTCACTCCCAGATACTTCTAAAATGGCTTCTAAAATGCCATTTACCACCAGAAATGTGGCCTTGGAGACCAATGGTGACAACACCGTAGGTAAATGTTCACCCCATTTTCACCGTTTAGATGTTCATAGTGTAACAGGCCGTCTATAGACAGACGTTTTCAACCCACTGAAACCACTAAACGCTATCTAATAATAATTTAATAAATGCCGTATCCATCTCCAAATGCCAATTTTGCATCGGGGCGGCTTCGTCAGGTAAATGCAGTATGCCTAAACAGCCACCATGCCACTGTATGTAAGTCGTATCTAAGCAACGTGGCGTGCTTCTTCGCTCCGTGCGCCGTGTGTTCTTGAACGTTGAAAAGGTTCATCAATGCGGTCATAATATCGCTGCTGCATATTCTCATACGGGGTGTAGTTAATTAAATTTCTTATTGGGAGGTCAATAAAAAACACGCCTATTAGTACTTGCTTCAATTAGCCAGTATTTCTGGACCAAATCCATCACAAGCGTTTCGTTTGAGTCCTTATCTTTCGAGGAGTTTGAAAACGCATACTTGAATAAATATTAACAGGAAGACTGGTACACAAGTTAAATGAATCATCTCATGATGAATAAAATACCTGGAAATCGTATGATTATTGTGTGGGAGCTCCCTGTAATGAAATAATTATTTTATTTTAAAAATATATATTATTCGTGAAATCTCCCATTCCATTAACAGGCCTCCATTGTCATTTATAAAGACGTTTGCAACTCACTGAAACAACTAAACGATATAATAACAATTCTAGAATTGCCTTTTCCGTCTCCACATGCTTGGCTTGGGGTGGCTTCGTCAATAAAGTACATTATGCCTGAATAACCACCATGCCCCTGTTTTGTGCGTCGTATTTTGGCAACGTGGCGTGCTTCTTTGCACATAATTCAGGACTACAGACCTGACAAGGAGGTCTTGCTATACCCAACGACGGCCAGACAGCTGCGTACAGGCTCGTACACTTGCACGCACACGCACAATTGTATGCGGCATGGCAGCAGCGTGCCTTGTACATCTTGGACGTTGCGTTGTAGTGCCGTTGTACCGCATTTTTGCATACCCGGATGGAGCCGTACTGTACCGGATACATCGCCGTAGATAAGGCTACTTCGTTAGCAGTTTAGAAACAATCCTACGAGCTTCAATTAACCAGACTCGTACGACGGTACAAATATGTTGGGGTGCTTTCCCATCCAAAAATCAATGGGTAAAAATTCTAGTGCTGGTCACTACACGTGTGTATGTGTTGAGTATGTATGAATATAATATTTAAGATTATCGGAACAGCGATACTTTGTTCGCTTTGACGAATCAAAGAATGAGTAGACAGAATGAGTTTTTTGGAAATTATTTTAAAACGTGCATAGGCTAACTACTGAAGATCACAATCAACTTACCAGAGACGACGATCAAGATAGTCCAGTATCGATACATCATGGAGCTCATTTTAACTAAGCAGCTGTCCCTCTTCTCGACTTGGAAATTGTTTTGTAAAGGGTCTACAAATCCAAATGTGATACACTAACAAATAAAGGGAGATACTTTGTGTAGTGTTCTCACTAGTTACCCGATGGAGCGGGAATGTTTAATATGGTGTACGTGAGCATGGGTGTAATATTCACTCCGGTCACGGATCCTGCCACGTATAAACAACTACAATGCCACTGTTTTGTGCGTCGCATCGTGGCAACGTGGCGTGCTTCTTCGCACCGTACGCTTTGTCTCCTTGATCATAAAAGGTTCATCAAAGCGAACATAATATCGCTGCTCCATATTTTCAGACGGAGTGCAGTTAATTAAATTCCTTCTCGGGAGGTCAAGTAAAAATACTTAGCGTTTTCGGTTCACAAAAAATGTCAGTAAAATCGGTGGGAATAAAGAGTAAAGTAAAGCCGCAAAATGGAATCTTCGTGTTTTCAATTAAAACTAAAGACCACCATACGTGGAAATACTCATTTATGCGATTGGAATTGTTTCAAGGGATGTAGTATCAGAGTTTTTATTGCATGTGAAAAGTAAGATTATATACAATAATTTTTCAAAGATAATTTTCTTTTTTAAACAAACACTCTATATATACCTCTATATATATCTGATAGTAGTTAACCCGAACAAATGTAATAGAACAAAGTTACCGGGGCCGCGTAGCACCAGAACTCAACCACTTAAATACGATTAACGGTTGTTCTACAAGCTGTCCTTAGATAATGCAGTGTGGACTAATACATGAAATGTAGAGCTTAAGAAAAATGAATACAACTTTATATTACAGTTATATTATCAGAAACGGTCAACATGATCCATAGTTATATTAAGATGATTCTGCTAAATGTAATTGTATAGTATATTAACTATATGATTACATAATGTATCACTGTAAGTCTTATATCAAGAATTTATGAGAAAGGTAGATTTAGAAAGTCAAGTCTTGTATCTTGAAATCCGTCATCACTTTTAAACCAAATTACTGTGCTGTATAGAAGAGGGGCGTA
The DNA here is from genome assembly GCA_949987565.1 of Luidia sarsii. Classification (NCBI taxonomy): domain Eukaryota; kingdom Metazoa; phylum Echinodermata; class Asteroidea; order Paxillosida; family Luidiidae; genus Luidia; species Luidia sarsii. Next base: position 4,121,874 of record OX465120.1, on the reverse strand, counting down.
ATCACTATTTGTTTGACTGAAATTAAGAAAACTGCGTAATCTGTGTGTGATCCCTACGCTGCTGTAGCCAGGCTTACTACACTGCGTTACTTCACATAATATATAATACATTTTGGCGTCAAGGAGAAAGTAAAACCTAAATAGTTTTACCGAATTTCAGAGAAATGAAACCATATAGCTTTTGATTGTATGAGCCACCACAAAATACTTTTCGTGAACGCTTCACTTTAGAGTTTGAAAACGCATAAAACTGTTTATGGTATATAACTATCATACATGTATGTGACCCGGCACAACGACATGAGGAATATCCCACCCAAACACTTTTTGAGTAAACAACGCCTGAAGTTAAAGTATTTTCACAATTCGATTACAAATCAATTTTTTTTTGTATTTTCGGAAATTTTAAGTATTAGAGGATATTATATTTTGATATCATTTGAAAGCTGATGGTATACTCTTTCACATCATTAGAAAACCTCAAAATCTCAAACGTTGGGTTATTCCTCATTATGCTGTGCCGGGTCACATATTCGCACCATTATGAGGCAGCCGTATTTAGGCATGAAATATTCGTAAAATGGACATGCAGATATAAGTAAAGAAATATTTACAATTTTGCAAGCATATGCTTAATCACTTGCGCGACATTTGTTTGTTTCACCATTACCTGAAGTACTACTTAAAATAATTGGGACCACTTAATCATCACAACGTGCCTAATTGGGTATGGGTTGAAATCGTCAACTAAACATATTTATTCATGCCTGGACGTGGTATGTCTCGTGGCATTAATATATATTTATATATGAATGTGACCCGGCACAGCATAATGAGGAAAAACCACACTTTTGAGATTTTGAGGTTTTCTAATGATGTGAAAAAGTATACCATTAGCTTTCAAATGATATCAAAATATACTATCCTCTAATACTTAAAATTTCCGAAAATAAAAAAGAAGAACATTGATTTGTAATCGAATTGTGGATATACTTTAACTTCAGGCGTTGTTTACTCAAAAAGTGTTTTAGTGGGATATTCCTCATGTCGCTGTGCCGGGTCACATATATATATCTTCATGCAGATAACATACGACTCAACGTGCACGCTACAAATTCAATAGAAAATTCTTTTAAAAAAAATCATATGCTGGCCAAAGATATTATTTTGTCTGTCTGGCCTGAGATTGGAATTGATTTTCCCGCCATTTCGCTAATTTCATTGGATTAATCTTGTGGGTCGCAGCCGATTAATTCAAAGCGCATGCAGATGTTCCAGATCCATGTTTTGGGTTGAATACGCAGGATTCGGGTGCGAATGACTTCCTTGAACATGTTGGTCACTGGAGTCTCCTTGTCAGAGTTTGCCGGAAACTAGGAAAGAAAACATACAGGATAAATCAGAAAAAATCTTTGTAATACAGACTAATTGCTTTTTCCATTAATGTCACTTCATTCGTGTTTCAGCTTTTCTAACGTCGTGGTTTTGCGTCGCAGTTTGGAATAAATTAAGTATTACCTTAGTTAGTATTGTTATATACATTATGTTGATATTTTATAGTAGTTTGGTTACAACACACCACATAATATTAATCAAATTCGCCCATGGGCTGTCAGTCAGAGGTGGGGCTACTTTGTCATGTTTTTTTTACTCATTTCTATAATTGCAGTGCACTTTTCCTTGTTTTGTAATGTTTGACTGACAAACGAATGTCTTATGCATGTACATGTATCAATGTACCTTAAATATTACAAATAGTTACTTAGATCATATAGAAAACGAACCGGTATAGAGAAAAACTCGACTGACAAATGCAATGAACATTAGTTCATCAATAAAAGTCATATGGGTGTTCTTGTTCAATTTCTGCATGCTTTTATTCACGTTTCATTCATTGAATTTTCACATTATTACAAACGGTGTTTGCACAAGCAAAGGCCGCTTGGGATATCCGGTTCTCGCTAGATTGTAAGGATGTAAAGTATAATAGTATTTAATGCACAGTTGCAGCTGCACAATTCGCTTGCTGACTTCTCGGGTGACACGGCTGACATACCGTAATGACTTCCCCATCATTGCCGGTCAAGTAACGCCATGCTTGACCGTCCTTGCTGTGGGTTACTTGATAGGTGGTGACCGCTTGGAGACCGGAACCATCCTCGCCTCGGCCTTGACTGATGACTCCGGCCACGTTCACAGCAGTCATGAAGTCCACCTGAATCCACGGGTTGGCGTCGCCCACAGCCGTACACCAGGCGGCAGAAGGTACTGCGGATATGAAGTGACCGACCGACCACTGTCAACGTGGTCACTCTGAACGGCTTCTTGCCGACAATTTAGGTCATAATTAAGATATCAACAAGAGAATGAGCAAACCCCGTAAGATAACAATGACCTTTGACCCTATCGCGACCACTGTCAGCGTGGTCACTCTGCACGGCTTCCTGCCGACAATTTAGGCCATAATTAAGATATCAACAAGGGAATGAGCAAACCCCGTAAGATAACAATGACCTTCGACCCTGACCACTGTCAACGTGGTCACTCTGCACGGCTTCTTGTCGACAATTTAGGCCATAATTAAGATATCAACAAGGGAATGAGCAAACCCCGTAAGATAACAATGACCTTCGACCCTGACCACTGTCAACGTGGTCACTCTGAACGGCTTCTTGCCGACAATTTAGGTCATAATTAAGATATCAACAAGGGAATGAGAAAACCCCGTAAGATAACAATGACCTTCGACCCTGACCACTGTCAACGTGGTCACTCTGCACGGCTTCTTGCCGACAATTTAGGTCATAATTAAGATATCAACAAGGGAATGAGCAAATCCCGTAAGATAACAACGACCTTCGACCCTTTCAGAACATTCCTCAACAGATAGGCCAGCTGTGGTTGGACTTGAAGATGGGGTACGCCCTAGCATTTATTGCGGCCGAGATCGGGCTCTACTTGAAGTAAAGGTACAGACATTGTTACTTAAACGAAAGCTGCTTACTGTTTGTATTAAGACGTGCCTTTGGAGGGCCGTGGTTGTCCAAATTTTTATAATACGTTGAGGCAGTTATGCTCTCATCCTGGATGCGACCATTCTCCATGCCAAGTGCGTAAAAGCAAGAACCTATTGGAATACACATTTCCATATAAATGTACATGGCATTATCCGTATTTGTAGCAAGACAATCTCACAGACAGGCGGGCTAGCAAAGACACACCAAGATTGACGGACAAACATGAATACTATCAAACAGACAAGCACGCCTTCATCCTGTCAGACAAAGAGATGGCAAAAGCAGATCAGCCAAATAAACAAATAGAAAACATTGACAAACAGTCAGACTGACAAACAAAGAAACATACCAAACACTTTCAAAACATTAGTTTTCAATGCATTTATGCTGCTCTTGCAAACATCACTTGCGAGAAAAAAAATAAGTTCGTAATACACAGATGAGTACTTGATGTCAACATGCACAAAACAAACCCAATTTCCTCCGCGTTGTTTCATCCTATGCTTGGATGTAAGGGAGTCCGACAAATGTTGACAAAGGGTCACCAAAGTACACACGATATACATACGGCGATAATTGTCGACTTGAAACCAAGTCCTCATATACACGTCATAATAACTGGTTTTTCGATTCCCCATACAAAATGCGTGTATTGAGAAGGGCGCCAGTGACAGACGCTTTCAACAGTGGAAGCGTGGAAAGTGTTTAATTTCTCTACACTTCCGGGATGACATCGTGGATTTCTTTTTAAAAATAAACTGTATTCCGATGTGCGTAGTTATGTTACGAAGGTGTTATTCGGATACTTTATGCAATCGCAAAATTAATTTGTAGAAAATAGTTTTAGTTGCCATCTAATACCTGGGCATCCTTTGCGTAATCCCAGTGCAGCTGTTTGCCTCCAGTGCTGACCGGGAATGGGTTCTTGAGGCGGACCGAAGTAATGGGTCATCTGCTCAGCTTGAAAACCTCTCACATTTGCTACAAGTGAAACAATTAGATATAGATAGCGTGTTTCCCTTTTATCTAAATCAAATCAATTCAGATAAACCACACAGCAAATTCAACTGACCGATGCTATTATTGGTGTCAACTTTAGGATATTTTTTTCGCAGTGGCTGTTGTTACGGCAGTCGTCTGTCTGGTTCCCTGACTTGATTGTATTTCGTCAGCATTGCAGGCTGGTTGAACCAGTCTATTAGCTGATAGTCTGGTTCCAAGAGCTAAACATCCTAACAAATACTGTGAAGTCATGGAACCACACGGACGACTGCCGTAACAACAGCCACTGCGTACTTTTTTTTATTTTGTGATGGTTTTCCCAAATGTTCTGCTGCAATCGAAGCGTAAAGCCCTCTACATATACTTTCAAGTCACTGAGCGATTTGCAATTCGGTGGATTACGTTACATGTAATTCCATTTAGTGTTTGTATTATGCATTGCATAATTGTGACCCGGCACAGCGACATGAGGAATATCCCACCAAAACACTTTTTAAGTAAACAACGCCTGAAGTCAAAGCATCTCCTTTTTTTTATTTTCGGAAATTTTAAGTATTAGAGGATATTATATTTTGACATCATTTGAAAGTTAATGGTATTCTTTTTCACATCATTAGAAAACCTCAAAATCTCAAAAGTGGGGTTATTCCTCATTATGCTGTGCCGGGTCACAACTGCATTGTAATCGTTTGCTTAAATTTAAACAACAAATATCACAGACATTGATATGTTCTTAGAATTGGAGAGTATTGGTAAGATGGGAGAACGGTGAAGAGATACAAGCGACATATGATTTAGGTGAACAGAGATGGTAGAAGTGGCTGGATTAGAGCAAATAGAAAGAGAATCTGAAGGCGAAGGACTAACAAAGGAATGTCCACAAAGGGAAAGGTCACAGGGAAAAGTGAAAATGGAACTTGAAGGATCATGGGTAAACAACGGACATCGCTATTGTCATCCCATGTGGAAGATACTTTATGACAGCTCAAGTCGACAGCATCATTCAATTGTCCACAATAATGGTAATATGCCAGTACATTCGTAACCGAAATGGAAAATTTACCTATATCCAAAGGTAGTGCATGTAGCCATGAGACTGCTTTGCATATTTTGTGTGTTTCTGATAAAGCATTCAGCATCTGTGGTATCGTCATACCTTTATGAACGACTTTTACGACAGGCCCCAGCAGCCTATTATGAAGCCTAATTGCCAATGTTCAATGAACAAGAACTTAAGACTTCCTTGGAATATCTAATTACCTCAATTAGCTCAAGGACCCATTTGCCCATACCACATGACAAATGACAGTGGCGGCTCGATTTGGACGAAACAAAAAAATAGCCTTCAATTTGATAGTCCTGGCCTCGCCACTGAATCACATTCTGCTGATTCGTGCTCATCCAAGGCATGCATCATATCTTTCGCTAATTATGCTTCATATGTACTTGAACTCTGTGTTGGAAATACTCCGACATAACTAATGGAGAAATAGCGTTTTGAAGAAAAACAAACGACTTACCTAAGAGGACGATAGCAACTGTTGTCAATGGCAGAATCATATCGCCAGCCACAGTATGTCTCTGAAGTATCGCGGTAAAATAAAGAAACCCTGAACAATATATGCCCACGTATTTTTGCCAAAGCTATGAACGGGATCGGAACATTGGATAATTCGTATGTTCGCTAAATGGAATCTGACGACTGTTCAGTTGAGGCTATCTCTCCGTACATATCACGCTACTCACTCGGTTGCGTTGAAGCGTCTGAAGGTACAGTGGTACTGCACGGCAAATGGCGTTATGCACGACTGAATATTCGTAAGATAGTCTCTTAATGACATTATCTGTTTCTAATCAAGCGGCTTGAAAGCTAAGTGGAATTGAAGTCCTTGGCGCTGTAACACATGAGGAGTCTCGTAATTTCCACAGAAAATATATCTGGTTATTACAAATTATACAAAACTAAAAGTATTGTTTAGGAAAAACATATACTGCTTAGCTTCATTAATTGTTGTTAGTTTTGTATATCCAACTGGAAAAGTAAACGGCATTTTTAAACCACACTCTTTATTCTTCATTGTCCATTTTCATACAGAAATGATTATCGATCAATGTGTACACTATTACATCAAACAAACTAAACGTCAATACCAATATCACGTTACATGTTCACCATAGCAATGTTAATGTTCATCTGTATGCGGACGACACACAATGTTATTATTTGTCTACATAACATCTACCAGTTCCAAAAAGTGACAGCGACTAATAAATGCCTGGAAGTTTGTATTTAGGATATGTAAAACAGGATGTTTAAAAAGTTAATGAGTTAAAGTTGAATGGTAATTCATGTTATTTCAACTCTGTTTTAAGCCACACAAAGTCAACCTATTATTTATACATTGTTTGTATAAGTGTTCCGGCAGTAAACAATGTTATTGCGGTGTCGTAATTTTGGTGTCAGTTTGTATGCTTGGGGTTATGTCTTATGTGTAAATTGATGTCCTGTTAGTCGTGTTAATGTTTTATATTATTCTTGTTGTTCTATATCAATGGTTTTCTATTTTGATTAATTTCAACCAAAAAAACTGGATTTGTACGATTTACCCTTCATTCTCGTAAATTCAAAATTAATTGATAATCCTCACCGTGCCGTATACCCAGTCGCAAATAACATTAATGTTACAATAATCGTAATTACTTTATCAGTACAGACATCGAATATACAATAGGTGTTGTAACTCCAAATCACAAGCATTCACACTTGTAGAGAAGTGGCTATAAAGTGTGAAATACCAGTTCAACATTTAACAAGATAATTAGTTACTGCGGCACTAAATACAAAAGTGTAGCTGCATTACACCGTTTGGTTGTTGCCAAAAGCAGATTATACAAGGGTCACCTAAAATCTGCACTGTTTATTGAAGACGCAAAGCACAAATTGATAAGATCTCTTATCTAGAGCATGGCTATTTCCTATCCCCAGCCTTGTCAGTGATTGGATTTGGCTGGGTCGATCTTTCTCCAGACTGAAGCGCGTTCTCCTCCGGTTTGTCCACGACAATAGTCACCACCGCGTTCCCCTCCCTCTCAGGCGCCGAGCTCCGGCCAGGCTCCTCGGTCGTCACCTGCCGACCTTCACTCGGTACGAAAGTTGACAGATCTAGTTCATCTCTGTCTTGGCCTGGACGAGCTGATGCAGGATCCTGTGTTGGACTACGATCCTCCTCGCACCAATGCAAGGAGGTCATGCAGATGATCGTCAAGACCTATAACAATGGAAGCGAGAAAACAAGCTTTCTTTGTTAAACATTTAATCAAGTTGATTCAAGTGAAAACATAAAGCATCCAGATTCAAACATTGATAAAAGGAATGCCAAGTAAATGAATTTAATTTACGTAAATGTGACGAAAGTAGACACTGTGTAGTGTTTTCTGGAATCTCACCAGAATGCAGTTGGTCACAGCGAAGATGACAGGGGCTATCTTGGATGTACTATGCACAGACAGGAACCCTGCACACAAGCTGATAGTCAGCAGGATCCAGATGCTGACAGCGACCGCCAGACGTAATGCAATCGGCTCCGGGCTGGTCCCGTCCTCGTCACTTTTGGCTCTCCGAAGATGGTACACTGTCATGGCAGCGGTGACGAGGTTGTGAACCAACGCGAGAGCGATGGGGAGGAGGACGCCGATGTACATTGGTAGATCGGGCGCCAGGAAACAACTGATAATGAAGAAAACGTTCGCGTTTAGGTCTCTTGTCAAAAAGATCAACGGTTGAGTGCCGGTGGAATTCATCCGACCGATAACATTTCCCCGGTAGACAGCCGATTGTACTGGACTCTGGGGTGACAAATTCACGATGGCTATCCGGTGGAAACGACATCGGACGGGTCAAATCATTTGATACCCAACCGATGATCTTTTTGACAAAAGGCCTTAGAAAACGTTCGTTTTAAAGGAAAAATATATTTTCATCAGCATCCCTTTTAAGTTACTTTACTTTGTCCAATGTAAAGGGCTCCCTCAACTCTCCCTTTTTCTTCCATGAGCTACTTATTTACCAACAAATCTCGTACACTTTTGGGGTCTTGATTAACTCGTTTCGGGTTTTTTTTTTAAATGTTATATGACGACTCACGTGAATAATGATATTTCCATGACAAATCATTGTGAACAGGGAGTAGAAATGTATACTTCAACTTAAAATAAACCAGAGCTTACTGACTAAAATGATTAAAATGCAAATATCCAACATTAGGAGGACTGTTCGATCCTTACAGGACCTTAAAGTAGCATAATGATAAATCCTTCATATGGCTAAGACTCGGGCATTGGTTGTCAATGTTACTACGCATCTTTCCACTTACTAATCGTCAGTGTCGTATTTGTCAACGGCAGTGTTAAACGTCACAGCAACTGAAACCAACGGAGTCACTGTTAAATGAAAACAGAACAGACCTCATTAATAAAACAGATCTATTTAGTGACTCTTATTAGTACTTTTTTCTGAGAGATAACATTGGAATAGTGTATTAGGATTTGCACTAATTTGGAATGTGATGCCATGCTTTACTGGTTTGAATAGAATATTGGAAATTCACTCGAGGGCAAGGACACAGTATAGCATGTTCTTTTAAAAACCCTTTTTCACAATATGTTTTATGATATAAAAGTACCGCGAAATTGCTGAAAAATTGCAAAATTAGATCAAATGGTAAAATAACGTCTAAAGTCACCGCGACCATGATGTAAAACACGTGGTCACGGAAGTGTACCGCTTTGTCATTGTAACTTGTGTGACATTGTACCAGCAATTCACGACGAATACAAAATTCCTTAGTGCAAAATAGTGGGACCTGAAAAAAGGCCAATTGAAACCTTTTTTTGTCTAATTCAATTTTTGTTTTAATAAAGTGACTAAACTTCGATTACTGATTGTTCAGAGATCCCAGTAAGAGTTACATGGCATTCGTCGGTTGATAAGCTGCGAGTGTGGTTTAACATACCCCAGGCAAAGAGGCTTTGGAGAAGCGCTTTACAGCAGTCATCCGTTGGCGGTGATGTACTCTTTGACTCGACGTAAATCTTCCTAGACTGGATGGCTGTCCACATCATCGCAGTTATAGGCAGGTAGTGCAGTAAGATCGCCACAACCGTGCAAATGTGTTCGTAATTCTAGAAAAGGATATCCAAATGACAAAGAAACATACTATCGTGACTGCTGTGGTCATGTTGCTTGATCGTATTGTCTACCCGGCAAAACTATTAAAAGTACATAATGTAAGAAATCTTTCTTTGATTATGCCAATTGTAAAATTTTGAGTAAGTGATTCAGAGAATAATATTTGCTCATAGTGTAGACCCGATTGACAGTAGAGTTAATTTCCACAAATTAATCTGCCTACGAACACAGCGTTTAAACAATGATGTTCCTATTGTACGAGGTCGTCGGATGTGGCTGGTACAATACCTTAGCATGGTCTACTCCTGACGTAAACACCGAATACAGAATCAGCAAAGAGAAGAGAAACTGCAGGAATATGTGGCCCGACCTACTGCCTCTGAGCTTTCTGCAAAAAGAACAAATCATGAAAGAGAAACCTGGAAAATGAACATGATAATGATGACTGTCTGTGAACTTTCGTAAGGGAATAAGCTAGGCAGCATATGAGCTGTTGATTTCCAACATTTGAAGACCGCTAGTTCCAAACCGGCAAAGCACTAGGTGTGTTCGACGGTGCACCGAAAATGGAAACAAAATCTGGTCCTGATCATTTTTTAAACAATATGTTTCGTTAAATTACCCAGGTGTCCCTCCATTTTATGATTCCTGTCAAATGAAATATATTATTTCGGCCAAAGCAAACGAATAATCACCTCATGGACAGATATATGGTAATAATCAACAGGTAGGATCCTGCCGATCCAATGCAACTGATACGACTGATGAGGTCAAGGGATCGTGGGTCGTCCTCTAGTCTTGGTCTCGGCATCTGCGAGAAGAAAGTCGATATCTCAGTAAATGAAGACTCCATAGCCATTACCTTTTTCCTATTTTATGGCTTATTGGTAATTTACTTAAAAGAAGAGCTGCCAATCTCCTTGAACGATCTTTACTTTAAAAAAAAATCTGTCGTTTTCTTGAGCAAATGTAGAATACACGCACCAATACTGCCAAGTTGGTCGAGCGGTCACAACGGCAGACGTATCGTCCACTGTTCATTCCATCCAAATGGCAGCCAGCAGTGGACCAATCACCGGTGCCATTACCGAGGGTTATGTCCCAGAACACGCACACGACCTTGTCGTTGTCCGCACTTGTTGGAGCCTGAATGAGTAGCAAAATTCACGGAAAAGAATGAACCTTGCTCTGCTTTTGAAAACACCAACTTGTGGCAGATCAACCAACTTTATGCTGGGAGAAGCTATGAACAGTAATCTGGTCCTACTCCTCATTCCCAAACTTGTAGAAAGAAATGAAATGCTACGTTACCCGAAACTCGGCAACAACGGGCCCAGTCAAAGCCATCGGAGCTACAGCCTTGACCTCCACAGAGACCACGCCGTCCACCAAGGAATAAGACGAGCTGGTCTTGAAGGCGGACGGGAAAAGGCTGTCGCCCTCATACAGGATGAGAGTCACGTTGACAGCCGTTGAGGTGTCAGAACCTGAATGAACGTTTGAAAGAGGCATACACGCATAACTTCAACCAAGGGCTAACTAGGAAAGAATCGGAACAGTGCTTTAGATAAGAGTGAAAGGCTTACATGGTACCAAGTACCAAGTGAAATTTTTAGGTGACACCATGTAACACATCTCTTCTGAGAAGCAGTGTGTGTGACTCTGAAAGGAGCCGGTTACGCAATATTTCGGGCAGTGTGTACTCTGCCCTACGTGAGAGAGGTGCAGGATTCCAACTATCACCAGTGCTTATAAGTGTTGTGGAGAGCGTTGGAGCGTGGATAACCTTTCCTGCCCCTAATATTTTTGATGAAAGTATAGACTTACGTTTTAATACCACCACCTACAATTCATTGATTTGATGTTAATACCTTTTAACATCTGAATATTAATTGATGTTATTTCTTTGCTTTGAATTAATTATTTATTATTAATAATTATTAATTATTTTTGAAATAAAATTTTTAGATTCAATGCACCATACTACTTGAACTACACCAAAACGTAATAGTTTTGCTAAACTTTCGTGATTCGTTTTATATACTTTTTTCAGCAATTTTAATTTCATCAATTCTGATCATCAATTCCAATCGAAGATTACCGTATATGATTTGTATTGACGATATCTGTAATAATCTGAAGTATATGATTATCACTAAACAACTTCTTTTTCGTTACTTTACAGTTATGCATTTTGAAAAGCCACAAAATAAAATCTACGTACCCTTTACTTCAGGAGCTCTTCCCCTGAATATTTGTCGATTCCACGGGTTGAGCTGCTGGATTTCTATGAACATATTATTAGAACAAATGATTTCATTACACATGTAACATATTTGAAAAGCTATCATTTAACACTTGTATCACACTAAAAAAAAAAGAGTGTGAAAACATTCCGCTATTATGACACGCGAACCTGCTTGATACTAATTTCAGAAAAAAAATCACCTTCAACGGCAAAAACCGACACATTGATTTTGGGCAGTCTGACCATCGTTTCCACGCTCTCGTTACTCGGCGGAACAGTTTCGTTGGCAAACAGAACGACCTCTGTGCCGATCAGTGTACTCCTTCTGGTCAAGGGCTGCGTTGTCGTGGACTCTTCCCGGCGCCTTCGGACGACAGCCAAGCTGAAACCTTCCTCAGCCTGGGAGGAGCTGACCGAGATTGTCTCCACGTGGACGAATTCTCTCTGGATGCTGAACGGGCCCCGTGCGTGGAAGGTGGACCCGACCTGCATTTCCAACGCATTGACTATGGCGGGAAGACCTCCTAGTCCGACGAGCTCTACTAGATATTCTCCACTGAGGATATCCACGGTGTTGCTGACAACCTCAACAACTGCTTCTGCAACCTGCAAAACCCGGGAAAATGACATTTCTCAAATCCTCTCCTACTACAACTCCCAGTGTAATTTTTGTGATATACACGAATCTGAGATGGAGTAAAATCTGTTCAAGCTGTTCTTAGTTGAATCAGTCTGAATTGAGGACATCGGTCTTACATGTGTCTCCCCGGAGCCAACTGCAGCGATATTCTTCAAGACGTCAGCTAGGTCTTCTACATTCAGACGGGACAAATCACCGTCTCCTCTTCCCCAAGACGTGAGATTAAGCAGATGTTCCGCCACCTCTGCGACATTACCACTCACCACTTGAACCTTTTATGAAAAATCAAAGCCGATCATACATACGAATACGAAAAAACAGGCAATAGGTCGGTCTCTGGTTTAGTTAAATGGAGAAACGTCGTTATGTCTTATTTTAGACATAGCCTATACATAGCCTAGGCATAGCCTCTTCAAGGATATACTGCAGTCATCTCTTGTAGTTGGAGTAATAATACAATGAACGGTTCTAAAACAAAATATTACAAGAAAAGATAAGATTTAAGATCTTATCTATTTACATTGTGACTGCATGAAAGTCATCGTATTTTTTTCCAGTGGATTTGTGGCTCTGAAAAGTGCAGGCATCGGTACCGGCTCGTTTCAAAGCCATACTCTCAGGTAGAGATAACGTACATGGCGGTCGCTGCAAACTTCCTACACACGGTGAAAATGGTTACCATTGTAAGGTCCTGAATGGTTGTTCTCATTTTGGTTCCGCCACAGTCAGTCGTCACGGGCTCTTCCCAAACGCTGGTGGTTTGCACGTCATCAGCACTGCAGGACGTACACTTCCTCGTCAACCTGGGTTTACCAGCTGTGGAAACACAGGTCGTTACATATGCAAGATTATATAAATGATAACGGTAGGAAGGCAGAATAGTAACGGGTATAGGCTATGTTTAGGTAGCATTCTATTTAGGTAAGACGGTTTCACAAGAAACGTAATTCAGCGATCGGTGCGCACAGGCAACTCTGCCGCGTTCCACATAAGTGCGTAATCGAAGTTATTACTGCGCCGAAATATTTATCAAAGTAAGGGAATGATTTAATCCCACCAATAAACGAGTGTGTCCTATGGAAAAAATTGTTTGCAAGAACAAACAAGGCGCTCAAAAGCCACTCAATGTTAAGTGCTAAATAAATAGGAGATAGAAAGGCACTCAGAGAGGCTGGAGATAGGAATTAACATTCCTTTTAAAAAGGCAAGATCGTAGGCAGGGGCAATCAAGAACCAGGGACGAAATTCCAGATGAAGGCAAAATCCGGGAAGAATATGTACAGCTACCTCTCTGTTCCACACATTCGGATAAATAGAGTAAGCTGGTTAGGCAACACGGTTGCTCGCTTAGAATGTCCTAACTGGGGAAATAGCCAGTTAGTATTTTGACTGTTTGTCTAACTTTTATTTGAAACTGTTTTTTCTTCGGTATTTTTTATGTGAAACCGGGACGTCGATAACGGTCGGCTGAGATTCTTGGAATGTAACTTCAGGCAGCACATTATGGTGCACCCTGAGGCGTCTGTGTACAACTTGGTGAAAAAGCCCTTAACAGATTATTAACTGTCATTGAAACCACAATTAACCACACATGGTTTTTCATGTGGGAGGATAAGGGTCATGCACCACGACATTCCACTGCGGGGCTTTTGTGGTGTCCTGTGGTATGTAAGCTTGCACCCCTGTGGGCACTGTGGTAAATTGCGGTATACAGTGTGTGTCCTGTTCTGGAGGTGCAAAGCGTTAGGGATTTATAGTTATACTCATTAGGATATAGTGGTTGTAATGGCTAGACAAAGCAAATGCCCCACGGTCCCATTGAATATCGGAGGAACGATCATTGGTCCATCTGCGACCTTTTAATAAAACATAATTCCTCCTCTTTTTCTATAGATATCAGACACGCGAACGACCATTGCTGTGTGTGAGTTCCTGTTAAAAAAAGAATACCTTTTTCTGCGTGGAGAGGGCATCGTTGAAACGACTCGGCCACTGATTCAATTTGAGTAGCGGGCCAAATCACCGAACCGATAGATGTATCTGTCACCTGTTCAGGACATTGTCCTTGATCAAAAAAGACAGAATAACGAAATGCATCTTAATCCTAACCGGCATTGAAACCACACATTGAAACCACAATTAACCGCACATAGTTTTTCCTGTGGGAGGATAAGGGCCATGCACTCGGACATTCCACAGCGGGTTTTTTGTGGTGTCCTGTGGTATGTGAGCCTACACCCCTGTTGGCACTGTGGTAAATTGCGGTATACAGTGTGTGTCCTGTGCGGGAGGTGCAAAGCTAAATTCAACTTAAAAGTCTGCATATATATCATATCAGTGGTGGTAACAGGAAATATATAAACCAACATTCGCATCTGAGACAGCCATGCATCAACAAACGGCTTCTCCACCAAAGTTTGGCTGCATTACATCTTATTGCAGTGTGTATAACTATGTATAACTAATGTATAACTATGTATAACTATTATGTACAGGAGAGATGCGAAGTGAATTCAGAAATTGGCATCCAATATTATAATGCAAGGCTGACACTTGCACGATTCTGTGGCACGCACTGGCACGACTAGAGTCGTGCCAGTGCGCAAACTAGTCGTAAACTGGCGTGAAGTGTGCGTAAACCCGTCGTGACTGCGTTCCATGTCGGGACGAGAATTTTGAAACGTTCAACATTTTGGACAGAAATTAGCGACCGGGTCGTGAACTATGCGCAAACTGTTCGTGAACTCGTCGAGACGATGCGGGAAGATGCGTGCCAGTGCGTGGCAGTGCGCGCCATGCCACGACTGTCACGAACTGCCATGAATAGTTCACGAGCAGCTCACGTCGAGTTCACGAGCAGTTCACGACATGTTCACGAATTGGTGCGCGTCGCAGCGTGGCCGTGCCTTCCCACTGACACGGTCACGTGTACTTCACGCATTGATGGCACGAGCAGTTCACGACTAGTTTAGGCACTTCACGAAAAGCTTGCGCCTGGCACGAGCAGTTCACGACGACTTCACGAGCAGTTCACGAACGGTTCACGAGCAGTTCACGACTAGTGCGCGACAGTGGCGCTCGCGTCGGTGAAGGGGTATAATTATATAGGGCTTCCATTCCAGGAATAACTGTACCTACCACTGTCAACGGTCATACCACCTTCGGTATGGGACTGGAAGCTAGTGGCAGAGTACAGCATATCTGTTAAAGAACTCAGTGTTATAAAGATTATTGTCAAACTCCTTACGGAGTGAGCAAAATGAGGGCTGGACGTACCAATGTAAGCTGGGCCGTCAAGACCAAATAGGTTTGAATGGGAAACGAATATTTGTTTAATCATTGATGGTGACAATGGCAATGATAATGACAGTGTCAAAGATTTAGAGGGCAACACGTGCCGATCCAAGCTGGACCTTACTTTGCTGATAAAATGTTCGTTACACAAGATTTAACATTAAGGTAAAAAAAAAATGTAATATGATCCTTTACATAACTGTTATGTTCTTCTCATTCAATTTTCCCTATCATTTCTCTTAGATCTTCCCTCTTTAATCTTTCCCTTCGGAGCCTTTCCTTTAGCAGACCGCGCATGGCAATTCTAGAGGATCAACATTCGGCTATCATGCAACTTAAGTTTCCTTCAGTTTTTCGAGAACACAAAATGTATTGACTTACCTTTCACTAGTACGTAGAATGTGCAGCTGTGACTCCGGTTTGTATGTAGATCTGTTGCCACCACCTCGACTTTCACTTTTCGGCCTGTCTCATTGAAGAGATCTCCACTGCGACATGGCCACGGAGCGCCCTCACCGTCAGCCATGCGACACGTGGTGAAGTTCACCACGTCCCCGGATGCCTTGGTCAGCATCGGACGTGTCCAGTTGATCGGGAGCACCGATTGACCGTTTCTGCTGTACCTAAGTATGGTAGGTCGCTGTCCGTCGAAGGGGTCAGGAACGGCCTCGGAAGGGGGACACGTGGCTCCAAAGGCGCCATAGTGTACTGGCAAAGATAAACAACGCATACGTTAATCTTAGGAGAACCGACAGAGGAGGAGATGCCAAATTAATCAAGTTATTGAGCATTTTTTTCTCAAGGCTGCCCCCACCCCATCCGATAAAAAGCACAAGCGCCTCGATACGTCGGATGTGATGATCATTATGTAGACTTTCCTTTTCTTTACGTTTTAAGCACTTCTTCTAAAAGCCAAATGAAGACACGATGAACCTACATATATACCTTTGCATACAACGCCAACGCTGTGTTGACAAGTATGTACAACCGCTTTCCATCCCATGAATGGACAATCGGCAAGTCTGTTCTCATTGCCGACGCAGTCGACACCTGCCATGTGGTAGGTCTTAAATGACCCGAACAGAGACTGATAGACCGGCGCCTCTGCCCCATCGTAGCCCAGTTGGTTGCAGACCACGTTGGCATCGTGAATGTCCCAGTTCCACTCGCAGACTCGGCCCCACACGCCGTTGAAAAATACCTCCACACTTCCCAGAGCAGGGGAAATGCCGTTCACCAGACGGACTGGGAATGTTTCGTCTGGAGTGAGGAGAGGTGAAAATGCAAATGGATCACGAATCGCCCAACGATACTGCGATGCCAAAAATGTGTCAGAAATAAACGTCATTTGACTTATACAAAAGAAAAGCGTCATCCACTTCTTGCGATCTCGGAACTGTTAAAGCCATGTTTACAACAATTGAGTGTTTGTAAGTGAAAAAAGGGGAGAGTGATACAGAACTTTTGAGTTGAGTGTTTCTGAGTGAAGCCCCCACCAAGGTAAAAACTAGCTGGTTATTTGGTAAGGCCACCATCTAAGGGCTGGATAGCTCATATTGCAAGAGCACTGGTACGAACGAGCAGAGGTGTCTAGTGAATTCCATTTTCTACAATTATTCATCGTTTTCACTATTTTTTCCCTTTAAAGTTAGATCGGAAAGAAACTCAGAATAACTGTCGAATACACATCACGGTGTTTTAGAAAATCCAAATGCTACCAGCTTTTTTCACAAAAGTATATAGTGTGCCTTTCCAGACGTCAATTAGTTTGATAAAAACCAGTGTATACGCACTATATATGAATATAAGGCCTACCCGATTGGCATTTAACTCCAGCCAAGGACAATGATCCACATCTGTCAAAACCGAAGCCGTCTGGAGATCGTTCGAGACAGTCTTCAAGTTTACTCTCGTTGCCCCAGCATGTGGGTGCTCTTAAGAACCCAAGCAGGTCGTCGTCCCGGTAGTAGCCCCCTGCTACCACCAGGTTTGTGCCGTGGTGGAAGCCGAGTTGCCGGCACACCACATCTGTCTCGGCCTCGGCCCACACGCTCAAACAAATCCCTCCCCACTGACCGCGGAAGGATATCTCTACGCGACCATCTGCCGGCGAGACGCCGCCCGTCAAGCGGACTGGTAAATGCCTATCTGTTACGAAAAAAAGACAAACATACATAATGTATATTTTCTAAATTAATTGTATGATGAGGTATCTGTTTCATACCTCAATCAGTAAACTTTTAATGTTGAAGTTCAAATCATTTCTTGGTTTCATTTTAGAGCTTAGAATTACATGTAGCATCGGAACAATTGTACAGTTCAAGAAGCTGGTCATATTTTTTAAGCTTGCTTTTAAAAATCTGAATCGAGTGTGCTGGTTGAAACAGCTGAAATTATGGTAATGTTCTTCACAGGATACAAGGTTGCAAATATTTCAATCCAATCAAAATAAATAATAAACAACAATGCAAACGCCCTAGTGTGTAGCCGTTTGAGAAACCCTACTACGTGCTAGTATTAAGACACTCCATATATAAACTGTTTCATTGAAAAAAGGCACTGATAAAACAGTGGGTTTTTTTTTTCAAATTTATTGATGACGACGTGCATTATATATTATATAAATATACTTGTTCCTCATTGTTCCAGCATGCTTTGACACATGAGCATTTGAAATCAGCGGAAACCTACTAAATATTTGGGGATAGAAAGTCCAGTGATGTCCGTAATCTTCTGATTAACATCGCCCAAAAAGTGAGTACAATAAGAAGAATGTATGAAAATGATGTTTATCAGGCCGGACTTTGCTAACTTGGGTCCTGCCTGGCATAAATGTGCCTAACGCGTTGCACCTCTCGCACAGGACACACACTGTATACCGCAATTTACCACAGTGCTCACAAGGGTGTAGGCTCACATACCACAGATCACCACAAAAACCCCGCTGTGGACTGTCCTGATGCATGACCCTTATCCGCCCACAGAAAAAAAACATGTGTGGCTAATTGTGGTTTCAATGCCGGTTAGGGTTCTAATGAAAAATTTGTAAGAGGTTGGGTTCATTTAAGTCAGCTAGCAGTTAGCATTTTCCTGCGTTACTTTGCTTATAAATGCTAATACAATGTCCTAAAGGGCTACTAAAAACTACAACTGACCCGTTTGACAAACGACGCCAGCCACGTATTTGTACAGAGAAGGTAAGAAACGAAGAGTTGTAGGTGCAGCGGAAAACTGGCAATCGAACAGCGTCTCCTCGTCACCTTGACAGTTCACTTTGTCCATGTACACGGGCCCACTCCCTGGCCCGAACATGGATTGTACTACAGACAGACTGGACCCATTGAAACCAAGCTGTCGACATACGACTCTCGCATCGGCGTTGTCCCAGCTTCGATCATAAACGGTTACCCAGTTGTCGTTTAAGAAAATCTCCACGCGCCCTTCAGCACTGGTGGCGCCGTTAACAAGTCGAATAGCTGCAGCCTCTTCGTCTGGGGGGGAGATGAGTTATACAGTAATGAAATGCTAACTCAAGACAGATAAATGAGAAAAAGATGGCTGATTATCCATTACCGACAGCCCAAATGTTTCAAATTAAACCGTGCCCAATTCAAAAATAAGGGTCTGTTTTCATGTCCACACATTGGCAAGCTCCATCATTAGGACACGCAACTACTACAGTTGCGGCTACGGGCATAGACTTGAAATACTCTCGTCTACTTATCTGGCCAAGTCGCCTGGACGTTTTTCAAGCGATGCGCCAACAGTCCCTGAAGTAGTCACGACCAGAGAGACTAAGAGTGTTGAAGGGGTTCATTTTAAAGGCCCTATACAACATTGGTAAAGGTCAAAAGATTGCCACAGTTTGTGTGTTAAACCATTAAACATTCCAAAAAAGCAATCCTGCGAAGGTTTTAGCTCAAATGGTAATCTGCGCAAGTAGAAAAAGGTAAAAAGCTGTCACGGTTTTTGCACCATTCCACAGTGGTTTAAGACCCAGACATTTTTCCCAGGTTTTTAGCCCGTATTTTTGGTCATGCTTTCTTCTGACATTGTTGGACATCTGATCAAAAGTGAAAAAAATCCATTTTGATGCCTAAATCACTTTGAAATTGTCATGTTATCATCGAGACCCTTATTTTGTTAGTTAAAATCTTACTTCGGCTACAAAAAATGTTAGGTGTTGCAATGTCCCCCCCAAATTTTTTTCAATTCTAATAAACCATTTTTCTCATTTAGACATTGTTACTTTTTCACTTTATGTATAATTTAGTTTGCAGAGTATCGCCAAAGATTTGTGAAATACGCGTAAATTTAATGAGTTTATGGCGAGTTTTAAGGGAAAATGGGAAAAAACAATACGTTGCGTATTTTCTCAATCGGCCACTAACGGCCAAGGTATTTTGTATATTTTTCCTTATAAAATGATAAAGCAACTACTTGGGAATGAAACTAAAATAGCGCAAAAATCCCGCAAAGTCATCTTCGTTCTAAAAATCGGTCATTTTGCACCGACCTCACGACCAGAAAACGTGCTTCGCTGCGAGAAAAAGGGCGCCCTCTATTGACGAAATCCTTCCTTTCGTACATGTATAAACAACGTGCGTAGCACAAGACAGTCGCGAAGTGTATTCAAATTGCTGCATTGAAGACGTTAAACTTAAAGTTTCGAGAAAAGCAAAGTCCAGGTGAGTTTTAGATCAATAGATGTCATGCTGTACTGATAATAGCTTATGGATTAACTGCAGAATACTGCACTTTATATTATTTATATATTTATATACATCCCACTGTCTGTGAAACGTGTACAGTCAGTCAAGTCATTGTCTATTGTGTGCGAGTACAGTCAGTCAAGCACAACATCGTGTGGGAGAGGCGAGTGGCGGGGTATTCTGCAGTAGTGCCGTAGCTTAATTCTTTCCAAGAGGAATAGCTTAACTCAATAATACAACTTATAATTATTTGCATGGTTCGAGACATGTAGCACTGTGGGACAAGATTGTTTGTTTTTTTCATATCGCAAGGGGGGGGGGATGCATTATTAGTTTAATAACAAATACCTATCCAAGAGTAAAGCACGGCCATCTCAAACCTTTCTTTTCACTTTTTCATTTACTATTTAGCCACAATGGCCCAAGCTGAAAACAAAGGTCCGTCAAAGCGTGAAGTCTTTGAGAAGTATCTTAAAGGAAAGCGAGGGCACCCTGCTAATACCGGCTTCACGAATGTTGCCAGGGAAATCATAAGTGATTATAGCTTATCTGGGCCACAGTGTACCGAGGAGAAAATAACGCGTCGCATCAGAAAATTGGACATTGATGTGAAGAAAATGAAAAAATCACTAAAGCGACCGTCAGGAAAAGCCAAATTTGATGAGCTCCTGGAAGAACCGTTTGTTGTCGTTGAAGAATATTCTACCGGGCTACCAGACACATCTTCACTGACTGTGTTGGATGCACTTAATGTTTCATCTGTAACAGTTGGCTCACAAGTTGATATTGAAGAACTTGAAACGGAGTGTGAACACACGACAGTTCCTCTTGATGAATTAGGCAGACGTCAGCAGTTCCGTCGAACAAATGCTCTGCTGGAAGAACTGCGACAAGAGGCTGACGACAACGGTGTTTCTCCAACACAACTCTTGGGTTTTCTTCTTCACAAAGAAAACTATGTGAGAAATCGTAAAATTGCAGATGTTGGAATGAAATTGTTTAATAACACACCGGTTGTTAATGAGTTACCTGAAGACAAGGGACTTTACTTTCTATCAACATACAACCTGGGAAGAACCGCTTATACAAACATGAGGAGAGACCTGAAACAATATGTTACATTTCCTGCTCACTATAAATTAATGGGAAAAAAACGTGAAATAACACCGGATCTGAATCGTTACAGCATGGGCGACTACGAAGGTGTAACAGCTTCCTTAAAACAATCGTGCAGTCTGCATATGCAACGATTCATTGAGGCTCATCAACCGATAATTGAATCAGCAGGACACTACATAGTGAAATGTAAAGATGGCTTGGATGGCTCGGGTCGTCATGCCATTTATCACCAGACGGCTCAGACTCGGACATACAGCATGCTTCTCTACATGTGGATACCGCTTGAGATCTACAGAGAAGATGGGTCCTCTGCATCAAGCTCATCAATGGCGTCGGGTAGGCCTATTGATATATTCCAAAATCAGTCATGGATATTAAAAAGAGGTTAACTTTTAACGACCACGATTACTATTGATCATCACAGCGAAGTTATATATAGATTTTAGGTTTGTCATCCTAAATGTTTAATACAATTTGTAATTCTTTATATTTTTGTTTATTTGGGTCAATAGTTTGGAAAGAAGGAACACCAAACAGTCCTGAAGCTGCTATCCCCCTGCTCCTTTTGAAAGGCAAGGAGGATAGAGAACTTCTAGAATCAATCATTCCGGGGATTGAGGAGGAAAAGGCAGCTTTGTCTAATGATGGTATCCATGTAGATGTCTGTGAGAAACGGGCCCATTTCAAATTTGACTTTAATCTTACTATGGTGGATGGGAAAATGATTAAACTGCTGACAGGGAGAGGAGGAGCCTTCTGTGTTCTTTGTCCTGCAAGTCGAGAAGAATGCCACAACTTGCAAAAAATTCATGAAGGATTTCCAATCGGGGAGGTTACCAACGAGAATCTCAGGAACCTCTTCCAAGACCTACAACAAGAAGGGCAAATCAAGACCAAACCTGGGGACTATAGTAAACGTCTAGGACTCACACAAAAGCCCATAACCACCAGTGACATCAAGGTTTTTCCAGTTTTACATGCCACTCTCAGAACAATGGACTGGATTCTGAAGACAATCTACCATCTGGCAGCTGGAGTTAGAACGTGGAGAGAAAACTTTCTAAATGAGGAAAAAATTAAAAAAGCCAAAGACAAAGTGAAATCCCACATCTATGGGAAGACTGGCATCAGAGTTGATGAGCCTGACCCAGTTGGTAAAGGAGGCACTTCTACAACCGGGCCCATATCCCGACGATTAATTCATGAAAGAACTAATCGGCAAGCTCTGATAGACTGTATTCCTGAGAAAGGGGACGACCGCAAGCAGCTTGCACAAGTAATTCAGAATATGTCTGTCATCCTGCGTCTCGTATCCTGCACGGAACAAATCAACCCCACGAAACTCGATGTGTTGTGCAAAGACACCAGCCGCGTTTTCCTGGATCAATTTCCAAACTTCAGATTTTCCTGTTCAGTGCACCAGGTTCTTGCTCACAGCGCAGAATTAATTGATGCCAATAAGGGCCATGGGTTGGGAACCCTATCAGAGGAAGCACTGGAAAACAACAACAAGAACATTCGTCGCTACCGTGAGCAGCTCTCAAGAAAAACTAGTCAGGAGGACAATCTGGTTGATGTATTCCATCGTCTTTGGGTGAAGTCGGATCCCGTAGTACGTTCATTTCGACATACTGCAAAGTGCACATATTGTGATGGCGATCACAACGTTCGCTCTTGCCCGAAGAGAAAAACGGATTTCACAATGACCACCGAAGATGAGTTGTATAACTCTTTCCTTCAGTAGGCCCAGAGGAGGTAAGTAGCAAAGCATTTAAAACTAAATATTTGAAATTTAATGGCATTTTTGTTTGAAAAGAACAATGATAGTCATACATGGACGAACCTCTATAGATACGCGACACACCGTTATTTTTCGAAAATAGGGAAATAAATTTACAAATCCATTCTAAATAGTTATATATATTTTCTAAAGTCATCAGGATTTTCAAAAAGCCACATGGCTGCATTTGGATTCGCAAAATGCTAAATGACCGTTCCCGAGTATCAACGCGAATTATTCGGCAGTAAAACTGCGGAAGGCGTGTCAATAGAGGGCGCTAGTCGTGTCATAGATTTTGAAAATACGCGCTCCGACTGGCAAGAGCCACGTAATTTGCACGTACGGACGAATTGTGAGCTATTTTGTGGTCGACTGAACATATTCTAGCTTGTTTGTATTGGTATATTTCCGGTAAATACATGAACACTGGCAATGTCTGGGTCACATACAGTTTTAAACCACTGTGCATTCTGTAGTGTAAGAAATAGTTTATTACTTGAAAGTAATAAACTATTTGTCGATGTTTGAGTGAAGATTCCTCGAAAAGTACAGCATCCCAGACCGTAAGATTTCAACATGAGGATTATATCATGACCATCTACAAACTGTGTAAATTAGAAGAAAATCTGTGGACATCGATGTTGTCCGAACTTCCCAATGTTGTATTGGGCCTTTAATTAATGTCAATCAAAGAAGAAAAAGCATAACCAATTACAAAGGTATCAAAGTTCTGGGAACAGCTGTGGTGTAGTTTGCAAAAGTTTTCCAAGGCCAGCCCTTTGCAAACTTTTGCAGGCTACACCACAGCTGTTCGCATTCGCATTTTTTCAGGCATCCCCAATTTACCCGGCGTAAACAGACCCTTTTGAAAAGCTGAGGTGCTCTAAGGGGGAGGTGCTAGAAGTGAGTAGAACCTTACCCAATTGGCAGGCAACACCGGCAAACTCATATGAGCAGAAGGTATTCCAGGACAGGTCACACTCGTCCAGTCTAAGCTCGGCTCCCTGGCACAGCACGCCGTCCAGGTAATAAGGGGTTTCGTCTTGGAAGCGGATACTCAGCGGCGCTGCCCGTCCGCTGAACCCCAGCTGCCGACAGACGACGGTGGCGCTCCTTACATCCCACTGTCTGGCACAGACGCCGACCCACATGCCGCTGAAAAAGACCTGCACGTGTCCAGTCGCATTGGTGGCGCCATCTATCAGCCTGACTGGGTGAGTTTCCCCTGCAGTGTACAAAACGGTTTGGAAGGGTACTATGAAAGCAATGACTACATGAGGACATACCGGTAACAAGTGCTGTTTTTTAGCTGTAACGGAAAAGTTGAGTTTGAGATCTACACATGAAATTAAACCCAGAACTGAATGATTTCTCATCTGGTAAACTTTATTCCTTATGTTTTTAAAATTGTGACACTGAAATTTTGAAAAAAAACGCAGAAAACATAAGATATTCATCAGGAATAGCTACTGGTAATTATCGAACACATTTGCATATTTAAGTAGATTGATTTCGCAATCAGACTCAGCACATGGAGATCTATCTGCAAGCAAAATGTCAAGTTTGTGGGACCTTCAGTTTCTGAGATCAATAGGGAGCCCCTCCAAGGCCGGATCCCCTCGTAATTTATTCGTAAATTAGCCCAGAAAAGGGTCGATATAATGCATCCCAATGGAATTATACGGTGTTGACAATCGCTTTGAAATGGGACCGAAGTCAACGTATGTGCCGTATGTTCCATTGAGAAGGGCAGGCTAGGATCAAAATACCAGACTCTCTACCTTTTGTGGATTTGTATTTTGGTCACTTAAGTCAGTCAGCTGTTTGTATAAGTTGTTTTATTGAAAGGCAATCTAAAACCCAGACGCTTACATTAACCACTCACCCTCTTGACACACCACGGCATTCTCAATAGACATTGTTGTCCAGATCCGAAAAGGGCAGTCCACCAGCATGGCCTCATCTCCGCTGCAAGCAACGCCGACCCTGCCGCTGGTGTGCAAGTAACCGCTGGTCACGGACGTGTTCCTGCCGAAGAGGCCGAGCTGACGACAGACAACGCTGGCTAGAGACGCTTCGAAGCCTTCTTCAGAACGGAAGGCGAGCCAGTGACCGCCGAAGGACACCTGAACCAGACCCGATCGGTTTCCGCTTGGCCCTTCCACGAGGCGCACTTGATGGCCATCATCTGGTATTCAGGAAGGAACAAATATCTGTCAGGTGCACATTTAAATGCATAAAGATTGACCGTCACATTGCCAGGAGCAGATGGTAATCGGAGACATTAAATTTATGCAAGGGCTGCTCATCCCAGCAACCTCATCGCACCTGAAAAGTGTGGTTGAGGTGCCCGCTACACTCGGCGCAATGCAAGTACCGTACAATGTAATACCGTACTCATAATAGACAGTGTTTAGAGCGCCACATGATCTGCCGTTGTTATGTGGCTTTACTGCCTCTGCTCTATTTGTCACTGCAGCGGTGTCAGAAAAACAATTTCCATTTCGGCAAACGACCCCTGAGTCTGTCTGGGTTCGGAGATCTTCCTTTCCATTTACACATAAACTCGCGCACGGTTTGGGCCGATCTGGGTCACTGTTGTAGGATACATACCGTGTCCGATCTAGAGAGAGTATCACGCCTGTCTCCGGAACTGACATGGCATGCTACAACTACGAAGCAGCTCGACCAGGCAACAACTTCTTGCTCTACATTGCAATCTACAACATTTTGGGTCGAGACTACTCACTTTCCTGACACATGATGCCGACTGCCCGGAACCTGCTACAAAAAGCATCCCCATAGCCCCGGGTGAGTTGACAGTCAGCGATCCTGTCCTCGTCGCCCCTGCAGTGGATGCCGGCGAAGAACAGTCGGCTGTCAATCCGGCCGAAGATGCCGTCTCTAACCAAGACGTCCAGGGTGATGTTGGGGCCGGGGAAGCCCAGCTGTCGGCAGGCCACGCTGGTGGCCGACTCGTCCCAGTCGTCCGGGCAGACAGTTCCCCACGCTCCGTCGTGATGCAACTCCAGATATCCTTGATTGCTGGATAGCCCTCCAGTGAGACGAACGCTCAGAAACTCCTCATCCGCTGTTGTCCAAAAGTTAGTATTCATAATGATAATTACTACTTTGTCAGCTAATCCTGTTCTAGACAGATACACGAACCAACAATTTGCGACTCAAATGACTTAAATTACCAAAATGGGTATCTTGAAATTGTAGGTGACCCGAAATTTTGATCATGTTTGGAGCTTTCTGAAAGGCACACTTACAAGGAAAAACAGACGGGAAAGATTTAGAACTGCCACATGGGGTTCTAATCCCCGTCCTCTAAGTTTTTACCAAAGTCAGTCCACCTTTGAGAAAAGTCCTGTTTTTATCAAACGATTCGACCCTTCTCATAATTTTCTGAGGTTTATTGTATGGATTGCAATGACGCTGCAGCCTCTTCATGTCATTTACAGTGCATATTCTTCTATAGAATGTTGACCAAGCTTTCACACCTACAAAGCGGTTACTGCTATGGCAGACGCTATTGACCAGTATGGATGTGGACTCGTGCCGTTGGATGATCAAAGGCTTTTCGACGTCTTACTTATCTGACAGGCGACATACACGTCCACGTTGACAAAGCGTACGATCGACTTCAATCCCGCGTTGACGCAATCAGCCAGCGCTACCTCGTCCCCGCGGCAGTCCAACGAGCTGAGAAAGTCAGAAGCGTCGTCTTTCTTGTCGAGAGCGTAGGATATGTTAGCCCCTTGGTGGCCCAGCTGTCTGCACATGACACTGGTGGCCGAAGCCGTCCAGCGTTCATTGCTTATGGACACCCACTGACCCCTGACCTTCATCTCAGCACGCCCTTCCTTGGATGTCCGATTGCCTCCGAGACGTACGTCGAAAGCATCTGCAGATTAGATTGATATAATGTGCGTGGACAAAATGTGCATTATGAGCTTCCATTTGCTGCAATTGACAAGTTAACAAGAGGTCCATAACATCGCTGGCAACGACGAATCGCAAGATGATGAGTTATGCAGAGAAACGCGGCCTAACACTGCTTACGTTTAATGTCGTAAGCTGAATGATACTACCCATCGTATAGGTGATCTCATTAGAGGCATTTTGCAAGCAACGGGCAAGAGGCCGCTGTTCTCGGGTTAGACGTCCACTGACCTTCTAAAATATCAGACCAGTGGTAGGGTAACAGTGACATTTAGGGTGTTCTATCTATGGGCCATTTTGAAATGCGTGCCATAACAGACTGGACAAGTAACGCTTTGATGGACCAGTTGAACAAAATACTTCGGCACTTCATCGAAGACCCAATTCAACAACCCAAGATATGATATTAATAAGACCTCTTGTCAAAAAGATCATCGGTTGGGTATCAGATGATATGACCCGTCCGATGACGTTTCCACCGGATAGCCATCGTGAATTTTTCACCCCAGAGTCCAGAACAATCGACTTTCTACCGGGGGACATTTTATCGGTCGGATGAATTCAACCGGCACTCAACCGATGATCTTGTTGACAAGAGACCTAAGTCCGCCCGGTCAAAGATGAACCATCTGCAGAAAGGCATTGGTCGTTTCAATGCCATTTTGTTCGGTGGTACCTGTCTTTGGGACGGCCTGTGAATGTGAGGCTTAAGAACAAACAACTGATCATTATCATCAGAGCCTGCCCTTTCTATATACAACCAAAATGGTGTCGACGGCTAGATGAATGTGCATGGGGCGAGCGCTGCATGAATGGCTGTTTCGAAGTGATCTTGAAAAACAATACATGTTGAGGAAATGTAGGACAAATAGTTGCCTTAATGTTGCCAGCCAAAAGTGCCTCGTGTGGCATGGCTTTGTAAAATTCACCCCTAAACCTCTTGAACCTCTTGAACAATGATGAAAAGGACAGTCCTACCCATTTGGCATACGACGCCTACGTCCCTATCATGACCGCACAAGGACCCCCAGCCGGGAAAGTCGCAGTCGGTCAGACGGCTTTCGTTGCCTCGGCACGCCACGTTTTCCATCAGCACGTGGCCAGCTCCTTCGCCGAAGGGGGCGTTTTTGATCGCCAAACTACGCCCGAAGATTCCCAGTTGGCGGCACACGACGGCAGCACCGGCTGAGTCGAACATGGCGTCGCCGCACACAGAGCCCCAGGCACCGTTGAAGGTAACCTCAACCCGCCCCTCCGTTGGCGTTTCACCGCCCACAAGTCGCACAGGGTACGGGTCATCACCTGCAAGCAAATTTAGGGGATCCTCAGAGTTTAGAGGTAAACAAGATAAAGTTTCTTTGCGTTCAATTACAATCCATACACCTATTCGCTCACACTATCGTGAATTAATTTGCTAATTTTTTTTTTAAGAATCTGCCAGTTTATGCCATGCTGATGCGCAACGATAGCGTCTGATTTGTCAGGCCAAATTCTGAAATACGAATGCATGGTTTACACTACAAAATACTTGCCACGCGCGAATTTTTTTTACGTGGCAGATCTAGGAGAGAAGTGGTGTAAGCAAGGACAGTTCGTGGACATGATATTTTGTGACATAATATCTAGAGATAATTATGATATGCGTTTCCGCTACAGGCTAACACATCCCTGTTTAAGTGTCAGCATTGTTGCAATCCATTCGGACCTATTGATGTATCCATAACACGTACTTAGCTCAAACAATAATCGAACGAAGGAGAAAAGGACAAAAAATATTGCGCATTTCGCACTGACCTGAGAAATTAACGGATTTAGTGGGATTTGTAAATAAGGCCCACAAGTAATTTTAATAGACAATAGACGACTGTTTTATGTCCTAACTACGCCTGCGTTGTTTACAATGCAAAATGAAACAATCCTTCGTGTTGACAGATGCATGTTCGACGCAAAGAGGCGATAGGTTTATCTCTTTTAAGGGTCCATTTTTATTTTTCCAGGGCAAAGGGGCCCCGACGGACAAACTTCTGGCACGAGAGACAGGGAGTCCTAACCTCATCAGTGAATTGTTTCGTTGTGATGAAGTCCTTCTTAGACTGCGTCCACAGCGGCTCCCATTGAGTTCAGATAAATGGCGACTCGACTATCGGATACAAGCGAGGCAGCTATACAATTTTCAGCGAGGTGACGTTGAGTGACGAGGTCTATTGAATGGAAACACTTTTGATCGCATGGATGTTTACACCATTGAAACGTTTTTGAAAGGCTTGATCACAGAGCGGTGTGTGCGGCATTGCTAGACGTGCTTACGCTTGGCTGGTTTTGAATGGGTGGCAGCCGATGCAGGAAACCAGAGGAAAACTTGTTATCATTAAGGAAGTGTAAAGACTGTTGCAAACTGCTAGCTGACTAAAATGACCTGCATTACATCCATCACAAACGTTGGAGGGCCCGACGTTTCGATCCTAGGAGGACCTTTCTCAAAGTCAAAGTGACGAGAACAAACAAAAAAACAGTCAGGGAAAGGAAAGACCTGACACACATGACAGAGGAAGGACAAAAGGGAATGGAGTGGAATGCACATGTACATGAAGGGACGGGAGATTAGGGAAAAACAAAAGGGTGGAGAAGATCAAAGAGACAGGGGAAGGTGGGAGGTCAAAGGGGAAAGCCACAGGGAAGATGAGAGAAAAGAGGTGTTAATGAGGTGAGAATTAGTCATTGAAAGGTCCCGCTACGGTCTAAACGTAGTGGCCCTGTAATTTTTTAACGTTATCACAAAATCACTGAAAATACGAATACACCCGACGGACTGAGACTGGTCTAGCCTGATCTAATAAACAGACTAGTAGGAAACCCTCCAACCGTAAAAGGACTAATGGCTACATAAGCAAATGTGTTCGACCGAAATGTGTCTTGCATGAAAGAAGAAGCAAAGGAAAGCGTAGAAAAACAAGAACAAGAAGAAGAAGAAGACTTTTTGACTTTTCAAAAGGAAAACTCTATTTCATTCTTTTGAAAATAACCGAAACAAAAACAAACCAAACCAAATAAACAATATTTACAAGTAAATATTTAGAAGAAGAAGAAGAAGAAGAAGAAGAAGAAGAAGAAGAAGAAGAAGTAGAAGAAGAAGAAGAAGAAGAAGAAGAAGACTTTTTTTTGACTTTTCAAAAGGAAGACTTTATTTCATTCTTTTGAAAATAACAGGAACTAAACCAATTAAACAAATTTTACAAATAAAAGACTTGAAATGATAAATTAAATAAATGAACATAACACAAATAAACAATAAACATAGGAGAAAATAATATGTATAATAGTATAACATATGAGAGGTGTTTTGTAATACAAAACAAAATCAGTTGGAAGGGAGTTGTCATAGTGGTAATCGAAAATAAACCGGTGATAGATCTCTCCAGGAGCAGAGGTATAACACCATGTCTCGCTTACGCGGGCTGCTGCTCCCGAGAAAGAAAGTCACAAGGGTTTAATTTTCATAAGACAACGGTCCAAAAGGGGAGTCAAATAAAGAGGTAAAAAAAAAGACATTATATAAGAATTATTTTTATCTAATACATACGTTGTTATTAAGGGTAAACACACACACACACAAAAAGAAAAAATAGGTAAGATGTTTGGGGAGGGAAAGAGGGGGGGGGTGGTCTGAGTCTGGAGACAGTGGGGTCCCCATGTCTCGCCGAAGCGAGCAGCTGTCCGAGTCTCAGACCAGAAAAAACAAAAAAGAACGAAGAAGAGAAAGAAGAAAAGAGAAGAATAATAGAGTTTAGAAAAAGTATAGAGATGTCAGAGGACAGAAGGGAGAAAATTATGTTAACCACGTCATCTTGGTTACCTCTTTAATTTGGAAAAAGATTGAGTCAAGAGGCCATTTGTGGAGAAAAGTAGAGATGTTGTTACATTGACAGTAGAAGGAATATTCAAAAAGAATTTTGGTTTGAAGACGATGTGTCCAGATGAGAAGGGGGTCAAGGAACTTTTGATTTCTGTATAACCAGTAGATGACATTTTTTAGGCTTATTATGAGGTAGTTCGAGACGTGTACAATTTCCCGGCTACGACCACGGGCATGCGGTATTAGGGCCCAGTAGAAATTGAAGTGTTGACGCAGATCTGGAAGGAGACGGCAGAGGAGCTGGTGTAGACGGTTCAGCGATGGTTGGATGGCAGGGCAGACGACGAAGAGGTGGATGAGTGTGCCGAGTTGTCCGCACCATCCACAGAGAGGTGAGACGCCCGGATTGAGGTGGTGCAGTATCGGAAGCGAAGGAAGAACATTATGCATTAGTTTGTATTGCACGTCGCCTTCCTTCTTGGATGTCGGTAGATGATATATCTCTCGCCACTGGATTTTGGTACCCTCCAAGTATCTTCTAGTGTGCCAAGGAGACAGTGGCAGTTCTTGAAGGGAGTTGAGCCGGTTGTTGAGAAGAAGGTACATTTGTTTTGAAGAAGAGGAGAGTCCGTGGAGTGTGGATGAGAGGAGGAAGTCGATGGCAGATTGCGGACGAGCAGGAATTGGTAAAATTGCAGCGCAGGAAGAGTGAAGACCATTGGTGTTGAAGAATGATGGAAAGCTTGAAATGAGCTTGCTTTGAGCAGTGTTGAGGATCTGATGACGTTGTCGGTATGATGGCGGTCGAAGGCTCCGACGATCCGGGAAATCCTCTGGGTCACGCCAGGCACCGGTGCTGATATGCAGGAGATGACGGACTAGGATAATACCGCATTCCGCGAGTCGAGCCGGGAAATTAGTGATAGAGGGTTTGGAGGGAAAGAGATAGTTTAGAGGAAGATTGATGACGTGGTCAAGAGACACCAGAGGTGTTTCGATTCGAGCTCCGGACGCCGTCCAAGCACGCAACATAGAAGCGTAAAAGAGAGGGAGGCTAGTGTAGAATTTTGGATTTGTTGTTGAAAGAAGAAGTTGGAAGTCCAGACCCATTTTTTTGTATTTATTTAGGTAGAAAGCAGCCAGATCATAGGCGGGGTGTTTAGAAGCATTGAGAAAGCGTTTTAGGAAACGCAAACGAAAGGTAAGGGTGCGTGCTTGGAGGCAAACTAGTCCCATTCCACCCTTGTCAGGTTCTTGAAAAAGTCGTCTTTTTGCAAGTAGGTGTCTTTTGCCGGACCAGATGAAATCAATGAGGTGCTTTTGAATATCATTGATGAACGTTTCTTGAGGGGTGAGTATTGCAAGAAAATGGAAAATTTTGGAGGCAGCGAGTTGGTTTACGATGAGGGTTTTTCCTTTGTAGGATAGAATCGGCAATAGTCGTTTCCAACAGGCTAGGGTTTTAAGGATTTTAGTTTTGCATATTGTCCAGTTTTGTTTGGTGTAGTTGATTGAGTTTCCTAAGTAGAGTCCCAAAAATAGTAAGCCTTCGCTGTTCCAGGAAAAGCCTAGGGGTGTGTCTGATCGTCCGGTCCAGCAGCCGGCCCACAGAC
The DNA here is from genome assembly GCA_949987565.1 of Luidia sarsii. Lineage (NCBI taxonomy): Eukaryota > Metazoa > Echinodermata > Asteroidea > Paxillosida > Luidiidae > Luidia > Luidia sarsii. The sequence goes on along the minus strand of OX465120.1, from coordinate 4,089,460 downwards.
CCTGGGATTTAAAGGCGTTCAGACGTGCTGCAGAAGCACTACTGAAGAGATTGTAAGTTTCAGTTACAATTTGGAAACCGTTTTCGGAAGTAATAAAGACGGACACATCGTCTGCGTACGCTGACACTGAGAGGCATTTTGGGGAGTTTGGTAGGCGGAAACCGTGTTCGTTAAGGTCAAGGCCGAGTTTGCTTAATAAGGGCTCAATTGAAAGGGTATACAGGAGTCCAGAGAGTGGACAGCCCTGCCGAATCCCTTTTTCGAAAGAGAAAGGTACAGTAAGAGAGTTTCCGATTTTTACAAGACTCTCCGTTTGGGTATATAACAGTTTGATGTATTTTATAAAACCGTTCCCAAAGCCCATGGCTCTCAGCACAGAAAATAAATATTCATGGTCAACATTATCGAAGGCTTTTTTTGGTCTAGGTTTAGGATGGCGAATGGAAGGTTGGTAGAGTTGGCATAGGCTAACATGTCGCGAATTAAGTTCGGATTGTCATGCAGGCAGCGGTTTGGAACACAGTAGCTCTGATCTATGTGAACTATGCTGTCAATGCACTGTTTCAAACGATTAGCAAGCAGCTTGGCAAAGATTTTGTAGTCCGTGTTTAGAAGTGACACAGGACGCCAGTTTGCAATATCGGCGAGGTCGCCTTTTTTTGGTAGTAGTGTGATGACTGCTCTGCCAAAGGAACGGGGGAGAGAGCCATGTTCAATGGAAGAGGAGAGAACTGAGAAGAAATCTTCTCTGAATAGAGGCCAAAAGAATTGAAAGAATTCGCTAGAGAGCCCATCCAGACCAGGGGACTTGTTTTTACCAAGCTGCTTGGTTGCATTGTCTAGTTCTTCAATGGAAACGGGATTATCGAGATCATCCGAGTCGACTGGGCTTAAACGCCACATATTGTGAAGAAGTTGATGTTGGGCGCTTTCGTCAGTTGGAACTTTGCTATAGAGCAATTGATAGAAATTGTGGATGTGGGAGCGTATTTCATCTGGATTATCTGAGATGTCCCCGGAAGGAAGTCGGATATGAGTGATATTTTTTGACAAAGAGTGAGATTTTTCGAGGTTAAAAAAGTATGTAGAAGAAGAAGAAACAGAAGAAGAAGAAACAGAAGAAGAAGTGGAAGCTGAGGAAGGAGAAAACGAACAAGAACAAGAGGGGCGCAAGCTAGAAACTTTAAATCTTTGGGATTTATTTTCCGTTTCACAAAACGTGTCACGAAAAAACAAAAGAACAACAAGAACAAAAAGAAACAAAAAGAACAAGAAGAACAAGAGGATGAGGAAGAAGAAGAAAACATGAAGAAAAAAAACCACTAAAAAGGCTTTTCCGCAGCTTTAGCGTAGCGGAAAGGCCTTTTTAGTCACCCAAAAAGAAAGGCGACGAACTACTTCTAAACATTCCTTATACATTTAAGTGATACACAGACAATAATTAAATTACTATATACATGCACTTTACTGCATGGTGTTGGATCATATGCCTGGGCCATCGTCTAAGATCTATCCAGCTCTTAGCTCTTAGATGGCGACATTCAAAGAAAATCAACTACTCTTTTCCGGGGTGGGGCGCAAGCCAAAAACTTTAAATCTTTGCGAATTATTTTCCGTTTCACAGAAAAGTGTCACTAAAAATAGCGTGTAAATACTTATATCGCATTAATACGACCTGTTTCAATATAAGTTACTCGGTGGTTGCCTCTCTCCCTGCCAAAGAGATTTTAACATACTACCCTGAACTAAATGCTGTCCAAAACAGAAAAATTTGGACCAAATTGTCAACATTTCATATACAACTGTATACTGCCACTCATTGGCACCGAACTCCGATGCAAAATTTCCGTCATGTAGTTAAACAGAGGAAAAGAGCATTGTGTTACTGAACATGGGGTACAATGCAATGTTTTTGAATTAGGTGAAGCTCACAAATTAATACTCAATTAGTCATGTTGTGTTTGCGGTTTTCAAATTTGTTAAAAAGTTCCCAGTCAGTTTATTTAATCCTTCAGCTGTTTGCGTCTAAACGAAATAGGCACGGACTTGGATTCGACACGGATTTGAACTCAGTGTTTTGTAATGTTAAGTCTGCTAAAAAAAAAACTACTTGCGAACAAAAACAATGGAACGAACAGTTTCTAACTTACCGCTCGTGGGATCGACAGCTTTTGCATTCGGTCCGAGTTGGAGAAGCAGCAGCAGCGTACAGAGGCCGACGGGACGCATGGTAGGGCAGCCACACGCTCGCTCCTTCCAAGAAATCCAGAAATGACCGTCGATTACTTCTCTCGCCAAATCTGGCCTTGAGTTTTGAACAAACTGGTAAAAAAAAGGAGAAGAAACAAGATTACTGGAGTCCGCCCGGGAAAGCCCTCCGATGATGAGGAGCTACCGAAGCGCCGCGGCTTATATACACGCCAAGAATTGCCAGTCTGCACAATCCACGCACAACGCGATTGCCATTAAAAGAAGAGATGCGGTAATACTTACCTAACGTCCACTGTGTGCGTCCTCCCACTCAATAGTCTTGCCTTCATTAAGTCCGCTGAACTCTTCCCGTAAACAGGCTTAGTTCCCAAGTGACCCACTCCTCTCCATAGCCGTCCAATGAAGACCTCAACCCGAGCGATTTTTTTTTCATTTTATAAATAACTATACAAAATAAAATTATTCATTGTGTAGATTAAAACAAAACATGGCAAGTTCCGTGTGGCGAATTGTTTTCTATACAGCCGCCCGTTGTCATCATTAGGACGATTTTTGTGTTTGTACTCGCTGGGTTTCTGGACAGCACGTCGTCGGCTTCGGCAGTGCCTGATAGGAGGGGCTCGTTGTGAAAGCAAGAGTAAACAATATTAGGATGAGAAAACAAACACCCCAGAACTCATAAGAACCACCGACGAGAAGACTGCGCGCAGGCGTGGGATGCGCAAACTGGGTATTGCAAGTAGTGGACGAGGTATATTCAACAAAAACGAACTCGTTCAACTTGGTCACGTCGTGGATTGGCTGAGATCTCGTCGTTTTCGCTAGCGCTCTCCCTGTGGGTGAAACTACACGGCCACTGTATGGGTCGCGGGATAGGCGGGGCTGTTTACGAAGATTAAATACCAGTGCGTCATCGAATCGCATTTCATCAATGATCCAACGATCTCCTGATTAATGAACGTAATGCTTCGCAGATTTTGTGATTTCGTTTTCATTATTTCACAAAAGACTAACATTTAGTGACTAATTTTTTTAAAAATCAAACACCATGTAAGCAAATCGATGAAATGCTGGCTTGAGAATTTGGAACCACTTAAAAAAAATGGGTTTTTTTTGTTTCACTGGAGCGGAATTTGAACCTAAGACCTCTTGAATATATATGCTTGTAGTGCTCTGCCCGTCTGAGCTACTCAACCCTTATCCTGTGGCCTCCCGAAGAGTCGACTAATCTTGCCCGGGTGGGGTGCTAGCTGGAACCAATTTAACGAATACATGTAACTGCCGTATACCTCAAGGGATCACACCCCGCTTTGGCTTTCATGCAGATGGAAGCAACTTATTGTAAACCCGTTTACAGCAGCTCTGAGACCGCACAAAGTGGATGCAGATTTTTTTGTGTGCTGACTGGGAACTTATGAAAATAAAAAAAGTGCTTGTCTGCATCTGAATGAAAGCGGGGTTTGATCCCTGTTGATGACCTGACCGTGAGTCTGGATTTCGCCACAACCAGGGGCAGAAATAAGAGTCTGAGAAACTTTGTGACTTGTTTTGCCGCAAACCATCACAGGATCGCGGTTGTTTGAGGGTTGTATTCAGGGGCTTAAATGATCAAAATCCGGGGTCCGTTGAAGAGCCCTCATTGATTTCTAGGGACTTCCCGTGGCTCGAAATCATGTAATTAGACGTATCCATTTCTTCCTTTCTTTCTTTCCTCCTGAGAACGCATGATCCCTGATAGCTCCATAGGCAATCCCTAACGTAGGCGTTTTTAGTTGACTAACGGGTTTTATTGGGCTTAGTCATTACGCCACATTGAGTCACATTATCAAGAAATACCCATATAGCTTGAAGCAGTCTTGTACGATTTAATATGCAATCTACAACTTCCAATGACACATCTCAAACGAAATATGACAGAATATCGTCCCTCTAATTTTAAATAATAATCTAAGTTAAATAATGCTAAATGTGAATTAATAATACTTTCATCTCGATTTCAAGACAAAGAAAACGTTGTGATTCTGTAAACACTAGTGGTATTAATGTTACGGCAGTGCGAATATTACGTCATTGACAATATTACGATAGTGTGAATAATAATATTACAACAGCGCTCGTAGTTTGGACGTCCGGTTGGATAGATTGTTATCCATGTCAGTCAATACGTTTTAGTATGCCGCTGGCATATTAAAAAATACGCAACATTGGCTGATTCGGGACGTCCTTCTCAGATAGTGGTACTGTTCTTGTATTACATAATACCTGATATGTTGGTAGAACTATGATTATATGAGTTTATTGTATAATGTAAATCCCGTTAAAACATTACGCTTCAAAAGGTTGGAATGCTGTTCTCACTCATAATTAACCTCATCTAATCTTAAATCAATTATATTGTTAGGGAGTATTACCAAGAAAGGTAGAATGTTCTCACTCACAATTAACCTCATAATTTAATAACCTCATCTAATCATAAATCAACTATAGTGTTAACGAGTATTACTGTGAAAGGTAAAATGTCACCTCTGACCTGAAAGTGCCGTCGTGGTCTTGCTCCGTTGTATGTTCATAATTATTTGAATTCTGAGTAACATACAGACAGAGAACGCTGCGATAACCAGACTGAGGCATATGGTTAACACGAGATACACAGTCGTCATTCGGTGAAATGGCTGTTAGTGTTTTTGCCCTTCAACTGTAGAATGTTTTACCTCCATAAGCTCATAGTGCGGGAACTTAACTCTACATTTAAATCCCTTTAAAGGTCCTGCTAGGATCGAAACGTCAGGCCAAATAAATTTGGCGAAAGCCCTTTCAATAGTTGAAATCATTATTCCAATTATTCAACTGCATTTGCATCTGTCCTCCCTTTGAATCCGGACAGTTTACTACAGGGACGGTGCACAATTTCCCAACATTATCATTTAATAGACATTTCAACCAGGACAACCATAACGTCGATCTTACACTACTCGTAATAACATACATCGAATTACCATTAAGGTTTATAACACAAGACTTGATGTGACTCCAAATCACCAGAATATGTCCTTGCATGGTACTGTATATAAAGTGTAAAGCAACCATTTATCATTTTAATCAGCTAATTGGTGACTGGCAGGCGAAATGAAACCCAGACCAGAATTCGACTGTTTGGTTCAGGCTGGAAGCGGGTCATGAATCTATCACCTTAAATAACAATGTCAGCGTAGCCTGCACTGTGAAGAGGGGAAACCGCAAATTTATTAACTGTTGAACTGTTTAAAACCGCATATGTACTGTTTTGGGTGATAATTTTATAAGATCTCATATTTAGAGCATCTGTCTATTTCGTATCCCCAGCCTTGTCAGGGATTGGATTTGGCTGGGTCGGTCTTTCTCCAGACTGGAGCGCGTTCTCCTCCGGTTTGTCCACGACAATAGTCACCACCGCGTTCCCCTCCCTCTCAGGCGCCGAGCTCCGGCCAGGCTCCTCGGTCGTCACCTGCCGACCTTCACTCGGTACGAAAGTTGACAGATCTAGTTCATCTCTGTCTCGGTCTGGACGAGTTGATGCAGGATCCTGTGTTGGACTACGATCCTCCTCGCACCAATGCAAGGAGGTCATGCAGATGAGCGTCAAGACCTATAACAATGGAAGTGAGAAAACAAGCTTTCTTTGTTAAACATTTAATCAAGTTGATTCAAGTTAAAACATAAAGCACCCAGATTCAAACATTGATAATAGGAATGACAAGTAAATAAATTTAATTTACGTAAATGTGACGAAATCTCACCAGAATGCAGTTGGTCACAGCGAAGATGACAGGGGCTACCTGGGATGTACTATGCACAGACAGGAACCCTGTACCCAAGCTGATAGTCAGCAGGATCCAGATGCTGACAGCGACCGCCAGACGTAATGCAATCGGCTCCGAGCTGGTCCCGTCCTCGTCTCTCTTGACTCTCCGTAGATGGCGCACTGTCAAGGCAGCGGTGGTGAGGTTGTGAGCGAATATCAGAGCGACTGGGAGGAGCAAGGTGACGTACATTGGCAGACCTGGCATCATGAAACAACTGGACAAAGAAGAAAACGTTATTTTAGATAAAAATACGTAGGCATTTGGTCGTTTCAAAGGAATTCTGTTTTCTCTTAAGCAAATTTGCTTTTTAAGATTCTTTCCTTTTTTTAATGTAAATTGCTCCGTAAATGCATTTGGTTAGAAGATTGCCTATCATATTCGGGAAGCACTATCTGGGCTCCAGCAGGGCAGGTCATGAATAATTCAACATTATGACGTATATGAACAACTTGAGAAGCAATATCTGGGCTCCAGCCGGGTAGATCATGAATAATTCAACATTATGACACTGCACAATATATGCACTGTATATGATACTGCACAATGTACAGTGTACATGTACCTATTAAGATATTCACTTCACTTCTACGTCACTTTGTTGAATTATTCATGAGCTACACGGCTGAAGCCCAGATAGTGCTTCCCGTCATATTTTCACTTTTATGGAAAAACAATTCTCGTCCGCTTATCTAATTATGACCACATTATGACCAAAACAATGATGACCACATACGTCTATAGCTTGGCCAGTGTGAGAATGAGTAGAAAACCATACAATTCTTTCATAAACCATTGTAACATGCAATAATGTTGCAAACTGCTTGCTGACACAAATGAGCAAAATGCGAAAATCAAACATAAGGAGGGCCTGAAGTTTCGATCCTAGCAGGACCTTTATTAAAAGCAGAGCTATCAATATTAATCCTATCTTTTGGATCAAACCTGTATCATTATAGTTGTTTATAATATTGCACATTATTCCACTTACTAATCGTCAGTGTCGTATTGGTCTGTGGCAGTGATATACGTCACAGCAACTAAAACCAGCGGAGTCACTGGGGAATGAAAACAGAATAGACCTTAATTAATCAAAGATGTCATTAATTACTTTTTCCGATTTTTTTTTCTGAGTGATAGCATTGTATGGCGTGTTTAACTATCGCAATCATTTAGACTTTAAGGCAGGTTGCACTCATTTGAAATGAATGTTCTAAATTCAGACCAATTGAAGGTCACAGTGAATTTTTTTGATTTTTTTTAAACATTAGACATTTCTTCTATCGAAGTACCTCGACAAAATAGTGACAGTGTTGGATCCAATGGTGAACTAACAACCCTGCTATGCCACGACAAACTTACTGTCAAAATAACAACACGGTCACTGAAGTTTTCCGCTCAGTCACGGAAACGTGTGTGTCATTTTGCCGGTTATTTATGACAAAAAATAATTCCGTTAGTGCCAACAAAGTGGGAAATTAATGAATAATTTATTAAGGTCAGACATGTCGCCGTAAGCCATTGGGTAGCCGCGGAAGAAACGGGTCGTTTGAACCGGAATTATAGTGGATGCGAAATAGTTCAACATGTATTTTTGCGATTAGTATCGATTAGTTTCGATCAGTATTTTCGAGCGATTTTGAAACCACAATTAACCACACATGGTTGTTCCTGTGGGAGGATAAGGGCCATGCACCAGGACATTCCACAGCGGGTTTTTTTGTGGTGACCTGTGGTATGTGAGCCTACATCCCTGTGGGCACTGTGGTAAATTGCGGTATACTGTGTGTGTCCTGTGCGGGAGGTGCAAAGCGTTAGTGTTTATGTGGTAAACTTATTGTTTCAAAACATTCTAATTGAAACATGATGAAATTGGACTGACGAAACCGAGGAAAACATCTCCATGCCCATTTGTATTGGCAAACACAACATTGTGGTAGTATATATGTGACCCGGCACGGTGACATGAGGAATATCCCATTAAATTCACTTTTCGACGCCTGAAGTCAAAGTGTCTTCTCAATTCAATGAAAAATCAATTTTTTTTGTGTGTATTTTCGGAAAGTTAATGCATTGGAGGATATTATGTTCAAATGATTTTTCCAAATCCGTCTCTAAATATTGAAAAAAAAACAGGAGTTCGGGGGAGTGTTTGTGTACTGTTTCCATGAAAATGTAAAGTTCCTGCCTTTTTGAATGGCCGTTTTCGAGGAGTTAGACTGGTGCTGCTATATTGTGTCTGGTACCAAATGAACGAGCAAAGTCCCCTTGTACTATTTACAGCAAAGTGCAAACGGAAATAAATTTGATATCATTTGAAAGTTAATGGTATACTCTTTCACATCATTAGAAAATCTAAAGATCTCAAAAGTGGGGGTTATTCCTCATTATGCTGTGCCGGGTCACATATAAGGATTCAGGAAGGCTCCCTAGACATTGGTTGGTCAATAACCTGCAAGGGTTGCTATACTTTGCTTCACATACCCCAGGCAAAGAGGCTTTGGAGAAGCGCTTTACAGCAGTCATCCGTCGGCGGTGATGTACTCTTTGACTCGACGTAAATCTTCCTAGACTGGATGGCTGTCCACATCATCGCAGTTATAGGCAGGTAGTGCAGTAAGATCGCCACAACAGTACAAATGTGTTGATAACTCTAAAAAAAAAATTATTAATAATTTAAACAAAATACATAGAATCATAGTTCCTTCACTGTTTTATCTACGAGAAAAGGTATTTAAAGTAGAGATGCTAGACATCTTTCTTTAAATATGTTAATTAAAATTTGGAATGAGTGACAGTATAAATTTGGACCAAGTGTTGACTCGATTGACAATAGAATTCATTTTCACAACTATACCACCGAGCACAGTGTCTAAAACACGGTGTTCCCCCTGTTCCTATTGCGGGGGCAATACCTTAGCATGGTCTACTCCTGACGTGAAGACTGAATGCAGAATCAGCAAAGAGAAGAGAAACTGCAGGAATATGTGGCCCGACCTACTGCCTCGGAGCTTTCTGCGAAAAGAAAAGTTGAACAAAAAGTGAATTTGAATTCATTGGTTACGGATATGGTACATGTCTGGGAAAATCCGTAAGAAATAAGCTAAGCAACATATTATTCTCATTTCTAACGTTTGATGCAATCTGAAAGTCTCTATAATTACAATTTTATTTTAACCGCCCGTACGCACTCTCTACGTGTGTGCGACCGAAGCACCGAAAAAGGAAATTATTTTTAAGAAAAAAAACCGTATTCGTTCAAACAACAATGTATCCCTCGCGTGTTTGCGTCCTGTAAAATTATTCGGTCGAGACAAATGGATAATCACCTGAGGGACAGATATATGGTAATAATCAACAGGTAGGATCCTGCCGATCCAATGCAACTGATACGACTGATGAGGTCAAGGGATCGTGGGTAGTCTTCTAGTCTTGGGCTCGGCATCTATGAGAGGGAAATCAATGTCCAGAAGATAGTATTATTGCAGAATGTGTCTTATGTGATAATACAGTACTTTAATACTTTTACTTTGATAATATAGTACTTTATTTAACAACAATTGAAGGAGGGTCCCGACGGGATCAAAATATCATAACATTTTTTATCTCTCTTTTTTAACGTTTTTATCATTCACTTTACTTATATTTTGAAATCTTTTTGAAATACCTTTATTACGCATTATTATTAAGTTTTAGCTTTCGTTGAAACGGACTAGTTTGTTTTGTGCACTGAATGTGGTTTGAAACAGAATCTTACTTGTACCTTACTAAAATTGTTGTTAAGTTCAGCTTCTAGAGGCATTATGTCAAGGGTTTTGGTTTCTGCATATATTCAGTCTGTTAATAGCTACTTTATATACGTATCTTTTGAGCAAATAATAATACACGCACCAGCACTGCCAAGTTGGTCGAGCGGTCACAACGACAGACGTATCGTCCACTGTTCATTCCATCCAAATGGCAGCCAGCACTGGACCAATCACCGGTGCCATTACCGAGGGTCATGTCCCAGAACACGCACATGACCTTGTCGGTGTCCGCACTTGGTGGAGCCTGAATGATTAGCAAAGAGTTACAGACAAGCCTCATGTATCAATGTAATCAATGACGCTAATTTTGAAAACAAACTTAAGTCCAGATATCCGATATTCCCTTTTGTCCTCAAAGATCATCCTTACTGTACAGTGCATAGTGTCTTAATGGCAATATGTGCATACGTGTACACAAATAACAAAATAACGTTTATGACAAAGATTGAGTGTTTCGTTACCCGAAACTCGGCAACAACGGGCCCAGTCAAAGCCATCGGAGCTACAGCCTTGACCTCCACAGAGACCACGCCGTCCACCAAGGAATAAGTCGAGCTGTTCTTGAAGGAGGACGGGAACAGGCTGTCGCCCTCATACAGGATGAGAGTCACGTTGACAGGCGTCGAGGTGTCAGAACCTGAATGAACGTTTGAGAGAGGCGTACACGCATAATTCCAACCTAGTGCCAAACAGCCAAGAATCGGAACAGTGATGTAGATAAGAGTTAAAGGTTTGCATGGTACCAAGTACCAAGTGCATTTTTTAGGTGACACCGCGTAACACATCTCTTCTTCGTGTGTGACCCTGAAAGGAGCCGGTAACTCAACATTTCGGGCAGTGTGTACTTTTCCCGTGGTCATGAGACTGTTGGATTCCAACTACCGGTGCTCATAAGTGTTTTGGAGAGCGTTGGAGGGTGGAGAATTTTCGGATTTCTTTTGAATAATTACCGGTATTCTGTAACGAAGTTTCAAAAATTACGATACATGGTTTTAATTGAAAAAAAATGTAAAATTCCGAAGTATGTACCACTAAACCATTTATTTTTCTATACTGTAGTACATGTATTATGCAATTTGAAAGGTCACACACACAAATATGTGACCTGGAATAACAGCATGAGATATATCCCACCAAAACACTTTTCGAGTAAACAACGCCTGAAGTCAAAGTATCTTCACAATTCGATTAAAAAATCAATTTTTTGTTTTTGTATTTTCGGAAAGTTAATGTATTAGAGGATGTTATGTCCAAAGTATTTTTACAAAATCTGTCTCGAAATGTTGAAAAAAAAATAGGATTTCGGGGAGTGTTTCGGGGGAATTTTTCGAGGACTTAGACTGGTGCTGCTGTCTTGTGTCTGGTACCAAATGAACGAGCGAAGTCCCCTTGTACTATTTGCAACAAAGGTCACACCGTCCTGACCTCGTATACGATAAATACAGCCGTTAAAAACGCATAAACAAAGGCCCTGCTGCGTGTGAAGAAGCATCGTCTCGTTAGCGTACTTGATACGTCACACGGAAATCCAGCCATTTCATTGGAGCGCGTAACGCGCGATTACCAAGCAACGTGACACAGTTACAAACATCCAATCAGCGCTCACTGATGGTTTCGTGTGCAAAACATGCCCACGTTGATTTGCATACATCAACAGCGTACTGGCATTGCCTTCGTTCACTACATGCTGCCACGTAACATGGGTGTAAAGTTGTGGTTTTCCCCTTGCGGTTTAGAACACGATTTTTGTCAACCATTCAATTTGCTGCTTCCCTCAATCTATATGATATCCGAATTTGTATCGTTTGATCAATGTTCATCAGCTTCCGGTGGTCTTCAATAATAATGTGTCAGTGTAATGCGTCACTTGACATTAAAGCTGCATTATTTTAACTGGGAAGAGTTATCGTATTGTACATGTTGCGTCAGGTTGAAACATTGCTTGAGTTTAGAATCGACAATATTAAAGGTAACATTTAACTGACATGACATGATTTTCACGTCAAACCTCACTAATATTTTCACATGAACAATTTTGTACATGCATGCCATTGTACTGCGCCATGCATAATAAATATGGCTTACAGAAGTATTTTAGTGTGCTGCACCCTTTACTCGCGACGAAATCCAAAAGCCCGCCGCCAACGGCCATGCCCCGTAATTTTAATCGGCTTCGCTAACATGTATAAGATGTCCGTAACTGTTGCGTAACACAAGTGGCCTTGTGTGAAAGACGCTCGCCTGCCAACGTGTAGGTTCGTGGTTCGATCCCGGGGGTATTTTTCATTTATTTTTTCTCAGCACGATAGTGCGGTATAAGGTGTTTAAAAAACTCCCGCAAACACCAACGTCGCATGTGGCGCATCTAGATGGGTCACTGTTACGCTGGGACTGTCCTCGTAATCCAGGTTCGCGTCTTCGTACAGGGACACATGCGTTTGGTCGACTCGGCGGCCAAGGTCTAGGGGCCGCTGTGTTCCCTCCCTCACATGGCGCAGGGTCTCCGGGCCTATATGGATGAGGTCAGGGAAGGACGTGCGGTGGACCGGTACCGAGGCCTTAAGAGCTCTAATAGATCCGTGCACACGGGACGACCCTGGAGGTCCCGGGGATCTGAAAGCTTGGTCTGACACCGCATAACTTTTTTTCTCGCAAACTTTGATTTTTTAAGTGTTTCGTGTTTGTTTTTTCTATTCATTTTTAGCTGTTTGGTCTTTCGAAACAGCTTTTGTGTTCTTTTTTTTCTATACATTTTGTTTTTTCTCTCTTTTTTGGGCATCTGTTTCGGTCTTCCAAAACGGCTCTTGTCTTCGTTCTGTTTTGTTTTCCTATTAATTTTTTTTCTTAATTGTTTCGGTCTTTCAAAAACAGCTCTTGTTTTCGTTTTTTGTAAATACCCTTTTTCACTTTATTTTTTAACGTGTAAGATATCCGAAACTGTTGCGTAACTTAGTAAAATTGTGCCTGAAAATGTCTATGAAATTGTGTCCTGATTCTTATAAGACCGTACACAGACGGTCCTGGCAGTAATTTGAAATAATGATGTCGATCAGCAGGTGTCAAGTTACGTTGCTTTAAAGAAGCCATAGGTATACACTTTTTGGACAACTGTATTGCGCTTATGAATAACTGAGAGTTCTGAACTTTGTTAAGAAAGGAGAAGGGAATAGAAATCGTATTAACTTTTTCATCTTCATTATGTTGGAAATAATAACCAAGAGTCCAAATAATTATGAGGTCATTATATTTCATAAAAAATTGTTACTTTGAGCACAATTCACGTGACATGAATTTAAAGGTACCTGCTTGGAAAGAACTCGTTACTGTCACTTTATCAGCTGCCACGTAACATGTGTGTAAAGTTGTGGTTTTCCCCTTGCGGTTTAGAACACGATTTTTGTCAACCATTCAATTTGCTGCTTCCCTCAATCTATATGATATCCGAAATTGTACCGGTTGAACAATGTTCATCAGCTTTGGGTGGTCTTCAATAATAATGTGTCAATGTAATGCGTCACTTGACATTAAAGCTGCATTATTTTTACTGGGAAGAGTTATCGTATTGTACATGTTGCTTCAGGTTGAAACTTTGCTTGAGTTTAGAATCGACAATATTAAAGGTAAAATTTAACTAACATGACATGATTTTCACGTCAAACCTCACTAACATTTTCACTTGAACAATTTTGTACATGCATGCCATTGTACTGCGCCATGCATAATAATGATGGCTTACGGAAGTATTTTAGTGTGCCGTACCCTTTACTCGCCACGAAATCCAAAAGCCCGCCGCCAACGGCCATGCCCCGTAATTTTAATCGGGTTCGCTAACATGTATAAGATGTCCGTAACTGTTGCGTAACACAAGTGGCCTTGTGTTGAAGACGCTCGCCTGCCAACGCGTAGGTTCGTGGTTCGATCCCGGGGGTATGTTTTACTCTTTTTTTTCTCAGCACGATAGTGCGGTATAAGGTGTTTAAAAAACTCCCGCAAACACCAACGTCGCATGTGGCGCATCTAGATGGGTCACTGTGACGCTGGGACTGTCCTCGTAATCCAGGTTCGCGTCTTCGTACAGGGACACATGCGTTTGGTCGACTCGGCGGCCAAGGTCTAGGGGCCGCTGTGTTCCCTCCCTCACATGGCGCAGGGTCTACGGGCCTATATGGATGAGGTCAGGGAAGGACGTGCGGTGGACCGGTACCGAGGCCTTAAGAGCTCTAATAGATCCGTGCACACGGGACGACCCTGGAGGTCCCGGGGATCTGAAAGCTTGGTCTGACACCGCATAACTTTTTTTCTCGCAAACTTTGATTTTTTAAGTGTTTCGTGTTTGTTTTTTCTATTCATTTTTTAGCTGTTTGGTCTTCGAAACAGTTTTTTTTTCTGTTTTTTTGCTATACATTTTGTTTTTTTCTCCCTTTTTTGTCCATCTGTTTCGGTCTTCCGAAACGGCTCTTGTCTTCGTTCTGTTTTGTTTTCCTATTAATTTTTTTTCCTTAGTTTTTCCAATCTTTCAAAAACAGCTCTTGTTTTTGTTTTTTGTAAATACCCTTTTTCACTTTATTTTTTAACGTGTAAGATATCCGAAACTGTTGCGTAACAGAAGTGTCCTTGTGTGAAAGACGCTCGACTGCCAACGTGTAGGTTCGTGGTTCGATCCCGGTGGTATTTTTCACTTATTTTTTTCTCAGCACGACTGTGCTGTATAAGGTCTTTAAAAAACTCCCGCAAACACCAACGTCGCATGTGGCGCATCTCGATGGGTCGGTGTGATGCTGGGACTCTCCTCGTAATTCAGGTTCGCGTCTTCGTATAGACCCGTCTCCGATGACGTCACGGTTTTGATTATCGGCCATCTTGGATTACACACATGAGCACGTCGTCACCGCCGTTACTAAGTCAGCTAACTCCACATGCACGGCGGCAAGTTTTGAACTCGTCGTAGTTGTACTACTACTACTACTGCTTTTTACTATAATATTACTAGTTGTGCCATGGAGGAATCTCTTTTTATTCCTCCGTGGTTGTATCATGGATTGGAGGTACTTGTTTTGTTGACAGATGATTAACTTTTGCGCTGTCCTTGGCTGTGGAGGCAGGGGGGTCGCGATAAGAAATATTTTTATCGTTTACCCGCTGTACTGACAAGAGAAGGTGACGCAACTCGAACACTTTCGCTAAAAAGATGGACGAAATGGTTGTCGCGGGTTAATTGTGTACGGATCTATTTCAGCATTAATTAAAGCCGAGAATGTCGAGAGAACTGTAATAAGCCGACCGTGCAGCATTCGAATTCGCCATGATGACTAACGTAACGTTAAACGAACACAAACGTGCGAGCGAAAGCGTATGTGTGTACTCAAAGATGGCGGATCTCGCTGTTTTAAGTAGAAACGTGACGTCAGTAAGAAGGGTCTATACCGGTACATGTACTGATAATACACTACATGTACATGTACATGTACGTACATGTACATGTACATTTTACATTACATACGTACATGATGGACACGAACTACATGTAGAGTACACGTTGCGATGCACATGTCTAGTACATGTACAATGATTGTACATGTACATGTATATGTACAACTAATAAACTATACATGTACATTGTACGTGTACATGTAGTGTACGTACGTGTGCTGTACATGTACAGTACCTGTAAAATACAGTTCATGTGTACATGTACATGTACATGTACACATGTACATGTACTGTACGTACTGTACACTATACATGTACTGGACATAAACAACATGCGTGTTCAACGGTTTACATGGACGGGATACGTGTTGATCTTTTAACCAAAGTTTAGCGTGTTCAATCTAACAGAAAACAGTACTCTTCAGGCAGGAAACTATAAAGGAATGATCTACTACTCATACTTATGAGATATGCTGAATTCAAACTCCAAACACGATCCACAACATTCCCGTTGCCAAGGGGTTTTTGATTTCTGTAACACTTTATTTAGCGCGTACGCGCGCTACACTCACTGACTAAGCTCCACGTTCGGACCGCAAACTTCAACGCTGTTTTTCTCGAAAAGTGTTTTCCGTTACACGGCTTCGCCTTGGCGTCTTTCTCGCGCTTTAACTTTATAAATATTTACCGCACGGAAATAATGTTGATATCATTTGAAAGCTAATGTTATACTCTTTCACATCATTATAAAAAATCAAAATCTCAAAAGTGGGCATTATTCCCCATAATACTGTGCCGGGTCACATATACGCACCTCTTACTTCAGGAGCTCGTCCTCTGAACCTTTCTCGATTCCAGGGGCCGCGCGGACGGATTTCTATAACATAAAATTCGAAAAAATATGGTCACTTGGTCACCGTAGTAATGCTGTCCGTCTTAGCCGTGAGAAAATGTGGATGAAGCGTCTTCGGACTATTCAACCACATGGTCTCAACATCCAGGAGGGTAATGACTAACACCATGCAGCTTTCTGATAATCCTTCTTTTGTGTTCAGTCCTTCACACTTCTCTCTTTGATCTTTCCCCCTCTTGTCACTAATCCCTACCCTACTCCTTGCCCTTCTCTTTGATCTGTCCCCCTCCTGTCACTAATCCCTACCCCACCGCTTGCCCTTCCCTTTGATCTCTCCCTACCAGCTTCACTCTTTGTCCTTTGTTTCTCATCCGTGTCCTATTCACTCCCCCCCCCCTGCCTTTGTGTACATGTATCTGTTTTGTCCTTGTCACTCTGCCTTTGAGAAAGGTCCTGCTAGGATCGAAATGTCAGGCCCACTTAATTTTAAGAAAAAATATGTCATTATACATGAAACATATTAGAACGCTATCATTCATCACTGTTGCAACACTCAAAAATTGAGTGGTAAACAAATCCGTTATTATGACACCAGAAACTTCGTGAGATTCAACGATTCCGACCAATACTTTAAAAACCACAATTTCGTGATGTTTGCAAGGTACGTGATTTTCTAGAGGTTCGCAACAATAGAGCATTTCTTTGGAGTTACAGCCGCTTTATTATATTCCCGTAAATCACTGAAGAGGTGCATTTCGTCACGGGCATAATTATGATATTATTTGCCTGAATTGAGGAAAGGTATTAGAGAAGGAATTACCTTTAACGGCCAAAGCTGACACATTGATTTTGGGCAGTGTGACCGCCGTTCTCACGCTCTCATTACTCGGCAGAACAGTTTCGTTGGAGAACAGAACGACCTCTGTGCCAATCAGTGTACTCCTTGTCGCCACAGGCTGCATTGTCGTGGACTCTTCCCGGTGCCTTCGGACGACAGCCAAGCTGAAACCTTCCTCAGCCTGGGAGGAGCTGACCGAGATTGTCTCCACGTGGACGAACTCTCTCTGGATGCTGAACGGGCCCCGTGCGTGGAAGGTGGACCCGACCTGCATTTCCAACGCGTTGACTATGGCGGGAAGAACTCCCAGTCCGACGAGCTCCACTGGATATTCTCCACTGAGGATATCCACGGTGTTGCTGACAACCTCAACAACTGCTTCTGCAACCTGCAAAAACCGGGACAATAAACATTTCTCAATCCTCTCATACTACAACTCCCAGCGTCATTTTTTGTGATACTTATAGAGACTATACTAGAATCTGGGATGGAATCAATTCTGTTCAAGCTCTACTTAGTTCAATCAGTCTGAATTGCCGGGGTCAGTCTTACCTGTGTCTCCCCTGAACCTACGGTGGCAATATTCAGCAAGATGCCGGCAATGTCTTCCACACTCAGACGGGAAAATACATGGTCCCCTTTTTCCCATGACGTCAGATTAGCCAGAAGCTCGGCCACATCTGCAACGTTACCACTTGCCACATGAACCTTTAAAGAAAAACAAACCCAATCATGGGTATGAATACGAAAGTAGAGTCGTTGTGCCTATCTTTCGCTCAGCTAAATAGAAAACAACATATGGTAAATCAGACATGCACATTTCATTCTCTTGTTTAAATGCGGATAATAAGCGTGGTTTGAAACAAAGAAATCGCAATAGATAAGACCTGAAGGTTTGCTTTGTGACTTCACGAAATCATCATCTATTTCCAAAACATTGTTGGGTCTCAAACCACGTCGGTAACTGCTACCCTTAGGGGTTTTATTTGGGTGACTACAAACATTATTTACATGGTGAAAATAAATACCATTGTAAGGTCCTGAATGGTTGTTCTCATTTTGGTTCCGCCACAGTCAATCGTCACGGGCTCTTCCCAAACGCTGGTGGTTTGCACGTCATCAGCACTGCAGGACGTACACTTCCTCGTCACCCTGGCTAGGCCAGCTGTGGAAACACAGAACGTTAAATATGTAAGTCGGCAGAAATATATCTGTAGAGTGGCATAATTGAAACGGTCAGAGACTGTGGTTATGCGACATGAGAATTGGCCAAAACTTGTTTTTGGTGAAGGAAGTTCCGAATTAATTCGTAATTGAACCTGCCATTACTGCGTCTAAATGTTTACAACAGAAGAGGAATTATCCCGATACCGCCAATTTACGATTATACAAATTTAAAACCCTTGAGGGGAAAGGTGTCCGGCAAAATCGCTCGCCCAACACTTTGTCTTGACAATCCGAATGGGGGCTTTTCTTTTGCCCAGTTAACAGTTTGTCCGTTTGTCCAACTGTTAATTGAAAATTTTCTTTGGTGCACTTTGGTGAAATCAGGAACTCCATTAAAGCGAAATTGAGACGAAAACATCACTCCAGTTCGGCTGAGATTCTTTGAATGTAACGTCACATGTAACTGTGTACGAAGAGGCGATTATGTACACTGATAGTACTTATCAGAATATCAATAATTCAGCTGGTAATAGTAACACTAACTCAAGAATACAAGTTGTAATACCTAGATAAAGCATGTATATCACACTTTTTCGCATTATTAGAGGCAAGGTCACTGGTCCCATAACCTGCTTTAAATAAATTAAAATACTGAGGGTTTTTAACAGAGACGTGAGCAAACACTGCCTGTGTAGTGTGTGACTTCGAGGAATACCTTTTTCTGTGTGGAGAGGGCATCGTTCAAAGGACTCGGCCACTGAACCACTTGGAGTAGGTGGCCAAATCACGGAACCAATAGCTGTTTCTGTCACATCTTCAGAACATCGCCCTGGATCAAAAAGGTAAGATTTAAAAGAGAAGTATTATTATTATTATTAGTAAATGTATTTTTAAAGCGCAAATTCCATTATGCATGTTAAAATGCGCTGTACATACAAATTAACAGATACGATAAAATAACGTTAAAACAAAAATAACAATAATTAACGTAAAATGCACTTACATAAAACTTAGACAAAAATACACACAAATAGAAAGGCATTCAGTATTATACATATATATGAATGACAGATACCATTAAACATAAAATAAATAAGTAGATATTGGTCAACAGTAAAAATGCTTAATACACCAAGCATGTAAAATGAAAATGAAAATGTTAAAAGATGAAATAAAATGTGATAAAAGATTAACATTACAGACTCAACAAAAGTAAAAAAGTAAGAAACATTTACTCTAAAATCGGAATAGCTAAATGCTTGGTTAAAATCTATGTTCAATTTCAAAATGTGCACGAGTATCAGTGGTGGTAACTAAACATACTTATAGAAACCAATCTCAAAAATTTAGTGGGCCTGACGCTTCGATCCTAGCAGGACCTTTCTCAAAGGTCCTGAGAAAGGTCCTCCTAGGATCGAAACGTCAGACTCACTAAATTTTAAGATTTGCACTCTGGTAATTTTAGTCAGTAAGCAGTTTGCAACATTTTTGTATATCACTCAGAAACCAATCTTGAAATTAATCGAATCTGACACAGCCTTGCTTCAATGAACCACCTATCCATCAAACGCTTTGCTCAATTCGATCTCAATGCAGCATGCATTAAAGTATGTATAAAGGGAGATGCGAAGTGAATTCACAAATGTGACCTGGCACAGCATAATGAGAAATTACCCTCACTCTTGAGATTTCGAGATTTTCTAATGATGTAAAAGAGGATACCATTAGCTTTCACATGATATCAAAATTATTTCCGTGTGCACTTTGTTGTAAACAGTACAAGGGGACTTCGATCGTTCATTTGGTACCAGACACAATATAGCAGCTCTATTCTAACTCCTCGAAAGCGGCCATTCAAAAAGGCAGGAACTTTACATTTCCATGAAAACAGTACACAAACTCTCCCCCGAAATCCTTGTTTTTTCAACATTTATAGACGGATTTCGGAAAAATCCTTTGGACATAATACATTAATAATACATTAACTTTCGGAAAATACGAAAAAAAAATTGATTTCTTTTTTTATCGAATTGAGAAGATACTTTGACTTCAGGCGTTGTTTACTGGAAAAGTGTTTTAGTGGGATATTCCTCATGTCGCTGTGCCGGGTCACAAATTAGTATCCAATATACCTACCACTGACCACGGTCGTATCACATTCGGCACGGGACTGGCGGCCAATTGCAGGGACCAGCGTGTGGGTTAAACTTGAAGAAGATCTGACCTCCTCTGTGAAAGAAAAATTAAATTTAACTGACATGACATGATTTTCACGTCAAACCTCACTAACATTTTCACTTGAACAATTTTGTACATGCATGCCATTGTACTGCGCCATGCATAATAATTATGGCTTAAGGAAGTATTTTAGTGTGCTGTACCCTTTACTCGCGACGAAATCCAAAAGCCCGCCGCCAACGGCCATGCCCCGTAATTTTAATCGGCTTCGCTAACATGTATAAGATGTCCGTAACTGTTGCGTAACACAAGTGGCCTTGTGTGAAAGACGCTCGCCTGCCAACGTGTAGGTTCGTGGTTCGATCCCGGGGGTATGTTTTACTTATTTTTTTCTCAGCACGATAGTGCGGTATAAGGTGTTTAAAAAACTCCCGCAAACACCAACGTCGCATGTGGCGCATCTAGATGAGTCACTGTGACGCTGGGACTGTCCTCGTAATCCAGGTTCGCGTCTTCGTACAGGGGCACATGCGTTTGGTCGACTCGGCGGCCAAGGTCTAGGGGCCGCTGTGTTCCCTCCCTCACATGGCGCAGGGTCTACGGGCCTATATGGATGAGGACAGGGAAGGACGTGCGGTGGACCGGTACCGAGGCCTTAAGAGCTCTAATAGATCCGTGCACACGGGACGACCCTGGAGGTCCCGGGGATCTGAAAGCTTGGTCTGACACCGCATAACTTTTTTTCTCGCAAACTTTGATTTTTTAAGTGTTTCGTGTTTGTTTTTTCTATTCATTTTTAGCTGTTTGGTCTTCCGAGACAGCTTTTGGGTTTTTTTCTATACATTTTGTTTTTTCTCCCCTTTTTTGTCCATCTGTTTCGGCCTTCCGAAACGGCTCTTGTCTTCGTTCTGTTTCGTTTTCCTATTCAATTTTGTTTTCTTAGTTGTTTCGGTTTTTTTAAAAACAGCTCTTGTTTTCGTTTCTTGTAAATACCCTTTTTAACGTGTAAGATATCCGAAACTGTTGCGTAACACAGGTGGCCTTGTGTGAAAGACGCTCGACTGCCAACGTGTAGGTTCGTGGTTCGATCCCGGGGGTTTTTTTCACTTATTTTTTTCTCAGCACGACTGTGCTGTATAAGGTGTTTAAAAAACTCCCGCAAACACCAACGTCGCATGTGGCCATCTTGGATCTTTTAACCAAAGTTTAGCGTGTTCAATCTAACAGAAAACAGTACTCTTCAGGCAGGAAACTATAAAGGAATGATCTATTACTCATACTTATGAGATATGCTGAATTCGAACTCCAAACACGATCCACAACATTCCCGTTGCCAAGGGGTTTTTGATTTCTGTAACACTTTATTTAGCGCGTACGCGCGCTACACTCATCACTGACTAAGCTCCACGTTCGGACCGCAAACTTCAACGCTGTTTTTCTCGAAAAGTGTTTTCCGTTACACGGCTTCGCCTCGGCGTCTTTCTCGCACTGTAACTTTATAAATCTTTACCGCACGGAAATAGTTTTGATATCATTTGAAAGCTTATGATATACTCTTTCACATCATTAGAAAATATCAAAATCTTAAAAGTGGGCGTTATTCTCCATAATGCTGTGCCGGGTCACATATATTGTAAACAGTAAAATGAGAAAAAAATTATTGTTCCTTAACAGTTCACCTCCTTCTCTCAGTCGCCAGATCTTTCACCCTTGATCATTCGTCATAATCCATTTTTCATTACCTTCCGTGCCTTTCTCTTTTAGAGACCGCACATGGCACGGCAATGCGTGTCGATGATTAGTTGGCTATCATGCACCTCCAGTTTAAAACACTCGGTTTTAAACTCTTCAAATTTAAGTTTTCGATCACCGTTTTGCGAGGAGACAAATGAAATGATGTACCTTTGACTAGTATATAAAATGTGCAGATGTGACTCTGGTTTGAATGTTGATCTGTTGCTACCACCTCGACCTTCACTTTTCTTCCTGTCTCGTTAGAGACGCCCGTGGCATTGAAGAGATCTCCACTGCGACAGGGCCACGGAGCGCCCTCACCGTCAGCCATGCGACACGTTGTGAAGTTCACCACGTCCCCGGATGCCTTGGTCAGCATCGGACGTGTCCAGTTGATCGGGAGCACCGATTGACCGTTTGTGCTGTACCTAAGTATCGTAGGTCGCTGTCCGTCGAAGGGGTCAGGAACGGCCTCGGAAGGGGGACACGTGGCTCCAAAGGCGCCATAGTGTACTGGCAAAGATAAACAACGCATACGTTAATCTTAGGAGAACCGACAGAGGAGGAGATGCCAAATTAATCAAGTTATTGAGCAGGTTTTTCTCAAGGCTGCCTCACCCCATCCGATAAAAAGCACAACCGCCTCGATACGTCGGATGTGATGATCATTATGTAGACTTTCCTTTTCTTTACGTTTAAAGCACTTCTTCTAAAAGCCAAATTAAGACACGATGAACCTACATATACCTTTGCATACAACGCCAACGCTGTGTTGACAAGTATGTACACCCGCTTTCCATCCCATGAATGGACAATCGGCAAGTCTGCTCTCATTGCCGACGCAGTCGACACCTGCCATGTGGTAGGTCTGAAATGACCCGAACAGAGACTGATAGACCGGCGCCTTTGCTCCGTCGTAGCCCAGTTGGTTGCAGACCACGTTGGCATCGTGAATGTCCCAGTTCCACTCGCAGACTCGGCCCCACACGCCGTTGAAAAATACCTCCACACTTCCCAGACGTGGGGAAATGCCGTTCACGAGACGTACTGGAAATGGGTTGTCTGTAGACAGGAAAGGCCAAGATGCAGAGGCTCAAGAATCGCCCGAAAAAAATACAGATAGGATTGTCAGAAGAGTGTCATTCGACATCCACGTCATGATTGTATTAGTTGTTAAGTTCGTTCCAATAATAACAGAAACTGGCACCAATGACAATTCAATCAAATATTATATCACACATAGTCATAAATTAATAGCAACAAGTATTTTACTCCAACCTTTGTTCATGTTTACACCGAAAAAATTAATAATGAAACTTAGTTATGATATTCATTATTTTAGGTAATATCCTTGCAAAAATAGTCAACTAGTCTCTGCCAGGTTTTGGGCCAGGACGTCTCCGTCTCACAAAACCTGAACATCCAGGTTGTGTTTTTCTTTCAGTATTTAAAAAATTGCTGTTTGATAGGTAGAGGATATTCACCAAGAAAATGGGGCCAAACGCTTGTTTTTAGATGCCTATGATGTTATTACAACTACGCTTCTATTTCACACAATCGTTCGAAAATTCTCAATCATGTCCACTTTCTTTCTTTTTAGATAGGAAAAAATTTAGATAACTACGGAATACACATTGTATGGTTAGTGTAGAAGATCTTATCGCTGGCTGCATATTTTTTGTCAAAAGCGTAGTCTATCTTTCGAGACCTCAGTTAAACTAAGACTTTATATAGGAGGTTATGACATACCGGATTGGCATTTAACTCCAGCGAAGGACAATGATATACAATGGTTTATACCGAAGCCCTCTGCACTTCTTGCGAGACAGTCTGCAAGTCTACTCTCGTTTCCCTGGCATCCAAGTCCTGATAAGAAGGTGGGAAGGTCGTCGTCTCGGTAGTAGGCCCCTGCTACCACCAGGTTGGTGCCGTTGTGGAAGCCGAGTTGCCGGCACACCACATCTGCCTCGGCTACGCTCCATTCAAAGTTACAAATCCCTCCCCACTGACCGCGGAAGGATATCTCGACGCGACCCTCTCTCTCCGATGCGCCGCCAGTCAAGCGGACAGGGAAGTCCTCATCTGTTGTGGAAAAATGCCAAGATACTTATAAAAGGGGTATTTGAGTAGCCTATTTCTACGACAAGTACATTTTCGTAGCAAATCCCCAAAGAAATCGTAGATGGGAATTTCAAAAGTGTAATGGTTTCTTTTCAAAATTTGAAATCAGCAGCAGGTGGGCGATACAATGTTTACAGCTAGAGCCATCTTTTTAACTCGTTATCAAAAGTCTAAATCGAGTGGGCAGGTTGAAAGTGCTTGAATAACGGTAATGTTCCTCACAAGATATACGGTTGTAAATGTTTTATTCAAAACAAAGGAGAACAAAACAAATAATATTCAAACGCCAAGGGGTTTCGTCGTTGAGGATATATGTTACTACCTGCTAGTATAAAAACACGCTAGGTATAGACAACCTATATACAGATAAACAAGAGTCCATTCTTGGTTGATTTAAGTCAGTAAGCTGTTTGCATTTTCTGTATTACTTTGCTTAAAAGTAAAAATTAAATGCCCAAAAGTGCAACAAAAACTAAAACCAACCTGCTTGACAAACAACGCCGGCCACGTGTTTGTGCCAGAAATGCAAGAAGCGAAGAGTTGCAGGGGCAGCCGAAAACTGGCAATCGAAAAGCGTCTCCTCGTCACCTTGACAGTTCACTTTGTCCATGTACACGGGCCCACTCCCTGGCCCGAACATGGAGTGTACTACAGACAGACTGGACCCATTGAAACCAAGCTGTCGACATACGACTCTCGCATCGACGTCGTTCCAGTCTTGGTCATAAACAGTTAACCAGTTGTCGTTTAAGAAAATCTCCACGCGCCCTTCAGCACTGATGGCGCCGTCAACGAGTCGAATATCAGCCTCTTCTTCTGCAAGAGAAAACAAGATACATTATACATTAATTAATAGAATCTAAAATTTAGTGGGCCTGACGTTTCGATCCTAGCAGGACCTTTCTCAAAGGCAGAGTGACAAGGACAAAACAGATACATGTACACAAAGGCAGGGGGAGAGAGTGAATAGGACACGGATGAGAAACAGAGGACAAAGAGTGAAGCTGGTAGGGAGAGATCAAAGGGAAGGGCAATGGGTAGGGTAGGCATTAGTGAGAGGAGGGGGAAAGATCAAAGAGAAGGGTAAGGAGTGGGTAGGGATTAGTGACAATAGAGGGAAATATCAAAGAGAGAAGTGTGAAAGACTGAACACAAAAGAAGGATTATCAGAAAGCTGCATGGTGTTAGTCATTACCCTCCTGGATGTTGAGACCATGTGGTTGAATAGTCCGAAAACGCTTCATCCACATTTTCTCACGGCTAAGACGGACAGCATTACTACGGTGACCAAGTGATTCTATGCCCTGTACACTCATATCTGATATCGAATGATCAGGGAGATTGAAGTGATACCCAACAGGGGTGTCCATTTTACCGGTTTTGATGGTAGACCTATGGCCATAGATTCGTTTTTTGAGGGTGTTTTTTGTCTCGCCAACATACTGAATATTACAAACTCTACAAGAGATGAGGTATATGATGTTTGAGGTAGTGCACGTGATAGAGCCATAGGTTGTGTGGGTAGTTCCAGAAGAATGTCCATTGAAAGAGTCTATTTCCTTGACATGTGTCTTGCAAACAATGCATTTCGAGGTACACTTAAATGTACCAAATTTGGTTGGAGGTGAAGAGTCCAAAGGGGGAACCTCTGCTCGGACAATTAAGTCACGCAGGTTACGGGGGCGCCTGAAAGCCAAAACAGGCGAATTAGGAATGGCTTCAGCCAGACGATCTGAAGTGTGAAATAGACTCTTTCAATGGACATTCTTCTGGAACTACCCACACAACCTATGGCTCTATCAAGAATTCAATTTCAAGAATAAAGTTCCCGGAACGGATCTGAAACTACTCGGATGATGTTCTCGAGAAAAGCGCGAGGCATTAGCCAAGCACTAGGGGTTCTTCGCTGACTAAGATTGCATTCTTGTCCCCCCTGACGAAGTTTTCAAGGAGCCCCAGATCAAAAACCAAGAAGTCGAGAGTGTTGGACCTTTTTTTTCTATTTCCGACAACCGAATCTTTCGACAATCGCATCTTTCGGCAATCGCATCTTTCGGCAATCATCCGTATGCAGGGGGAAAATGCAATCTTCGAAACATCTGTGTTTATGTTCAGATTGGAGATGAACTTTACCCAATTGGCAGTCAACACCGGCAAACTCATGTGAGCAGAAGGTATTCCAGGACAGGTCACACTCCTCTAGACTAAGCTCGGCTCCCTGGCACAACACGCCGTCCAGGTAATAAGGGGTTTCGTCTTGGAAGCGGATACTCAGCGGCGCTGCCCGTCCGCTGAACCCCAGCTGCCGACAGACGACGGTGGCGCTCCTTACATCCCACTGTCTGGCACAGACGCCGACCCACATGCCGCTGAAAAAGACCTGCACGTGTCCAGTCGCATTGGTGGCGCCATCTATCAGCCTGACTGGGTGAGTTTCCCCTGCAGTGTACAAAACGATCGTAAAGCGTACATTGAAAATACACAAGCACAACCAAAAATTGTGGGTTTTGTTCATGAATCAAGTGAAAAATAAAAGTTTTTGTGTATTTCAAAAGATTTCGTTTAATTCAACCTAAATTGATAAGTCATTCTAGTATCGATTGTGCTTACCATTTAATATATAATATAACATTAATACTAATATTATATCTACACCAACGAAATCATACGGCATGATAAATGCTTTTTAATATGACTACTGCGTTTCAACGTAGTCAACGTGTGTCCCACATTGTGCATTGCATAATGGCCGGCTAGGATCGAATTATCAAACGTTTATTGGGCTTGCATTTTGATCACTTTAAGCCCCATACACAACATTGGTCGAGGTCAAAGATCCAGTAGGCCTATATGCATGAAATGGCACACCTGTCTAGAGAAAATCGTGAAAACCGCTTCATTTGTTTCGCGAAAATGCAGCATTCAACACCGTACTGTTCCGAAAAATAGCTTAGATCTCGATGAGACGTAAACTATTTCT
Organism: Luidia sarsii; assembly: GCA_949987565.1. Taxonomy (NCBI): domain Eukaryota; kingdom Metazoa; phylum Echinodermata; class Asteroidea; order Paxillosida; family Luidiidae; genus Luidia; species Luidia sarsii. Next base: position 4,062,300 of record OX465120.1, on the reverse strand, counting down.
TTTACTCATTTCTCCCAAAATACAACATTTTAGGCATAAATATTTCAGTGAGAGGTTTCAACTATAACCATCTTCAAACTGTATAAGTTTCATGTAAATCTGTGAACATTTCTTTTTTTTATCTTACCAATGTTGTGTAGTCAGTAAGCGGTTTGCAACATTTGTGTCATTTACTTTGGGCCTTTTAAGGTAATAAAAATCCCGAATGGCTCGCAAACGTTTACCACTCACCCTCTTGACACACCACGGCATTCTCAATAGACATTGTTGTCCAGATCCGAAAAGGGCAGTCCACCAGCATGGCCTCATCTCCGCTGCAAGCAACGCCGACCCTGCCGCTGGTGTGCAAGTAACCGCTGGTCACGGACGTGTTCCTGCCGAAGAGGCCGAGCTGACGACAGGCAACGCTGGCTAGAGACGCTTCGAAGCCTTCTTCAGAACGGAAGGCGAGCCAGTGACCGCCGAAGGACACCTGAACCAGACCCGATCGGTTTCCGCTTGGCCCTTCCACGAGGCGTACTTGATGGTCATCAGCTGATATTGACAACGGAGGAAATATCGTCAAATAGATGCTTAAAGAATAATCCTTCATCCTTCAAACGTATGATATTTTTTTTTGTTATTTATTCTCTATAAAGTGCCATCGACAGCTTCGCTGCAGCTCAAAGCAAAGATTCAAAAGTACGAAAAGAATGAGACAATTAGGGTAGTGTTTATACACAATGGCTGCTGACCGACGTACTGCCATCGCAAATGAGCAGTGCGGTTGAAAAGCCCGTCATATATTGCCTAGCCTGAAAGTAGCGCAAAGTGCTCAGACGCACTCGTGTAGGCCGTGTCCATGCACCGCCTGCAGTTGTTTTAGTACCTTTACTACACTGTAAAAACGGTGCTCACATCATGCACATGGATGAAGTACATGTATGTTGAGGCACATGGTGCACGATACATGCGCACGAGGTGATGCTCACTTTCACTCCATGTGCTTGAGGTACAGTAAATAGGGAGATGTTCTTGTACATGAAGTACTTCATGCACCTCATTCGACCTGCTCAAGTGATTACGATTAGCTACAGTATCCCACGTGCATGAAGTACAGTAGGTGCCTCAAGTGTTCATGATTCTGGGACAAAATGTGTGCCATTGCAGAAGTGCATGAGGTGCAGTTCGTTTTTACAGTGTACGTTTGATACCGCAGTGGTGACAGACAAACGATGACCGTTTCGGTAGACATCTGGAATCGGAGATCTTCTTTCTAACAGGAAAGTTTCGTGGTTGACGAACATAACTTAAGAAATGGAGGATTTCACGCGTCAAATGCCTTCCAGGGGAATATCCTGGTGGTTCTGTCGTACTAGCAACATTTGCAGCGACCTTTCAGTTGCAAAAACTACGATAAGTGGATCTCCTTTTCTCTTGAAGGCAGCGACGTTTTGTGCTGCAGATTGCTAGCTTTGTCAATCTATCGAGGACATAATAAATATTATCCATACCCATGCCTGGTTTGGGCTGTGCTGGGTCACGTTTCATGGTTGCAGCATATACCGTGTCCAATCTGGAGGCAGTATCGTCAGGGAAGTCTCCGGGTAGGTCGAGGAACGATTTGCTTTCTTGTACTAAATCTACAATATGTAAGTATGTTTGAGAATATAGGCTACTCACTCTCCTGACACATGATGCCGATTGCCCTGTACTTTGTACAAAGATAACCCACATAGCCCCGGGTGAGTTGACAGTCGGCGATCCTGTCCTCGTCGCCCCTGCAGTGTATGCCGGCGAAGAGCAGTCGGCTCTCAACCCGGCCGAAGATGCCGTCTACGGCCAAGACGTCCAGGGTGATGTTGGGGCCGGGGAAGCCCAGCTGTCGGCAGGCCACGCTGGTGGCCGACTCGTCCCAGTCGTCCGTGCAGACGGTTCCCCACGCTCCGTCGTGATGCAACTCCAGATATCCTTGATTGCTGGACAGCCCTCCAGTGAGACGAACGCTCAGAAACTCCTCATCCGCTGTTGTCCAAAAAGTTAGTATTCATAATGATAATTACTACTTGTTGGGATAAACCTATGCTAGATAGACCGTTTTACACACCGCCTCTCGGAGATTCCTTTGCTAAGTTTTTTACTTAGAGTAATGTATAAAAATTTTGCAATCTGCTTACTAACTTATCCTTGTGTTTACTTGGCTTTTTCGCTCTATGAAAACTGTGGGGGCCACGGAGGCCCCCAATTGATCTCAAAAATGGAGGGTCCGATGAACTTGAAAGTTTGCTTGCATATAGATGTCCATGTGCTGAATCTGATTGCATAGTTAATTTTAATCAAATATGCAAAATATGGATGGATTTTTTGCGATTTTTTCACAATTTCAGGGTAAAAAGATATAAAATCATAAGGAAATTGTGTCAAAATTAACTGAGAGCATTGCCTCTGTATATGGGTCTACATAACATGTGGCTGGTGAAGTAAATCGTGCGTTGGGAGTGCAACTTCGCTCTTGGCTGTCGTCAGCACAACACGGCATACTTGTCCAAAAAAAATCTCCTTCATCGTCTCCTACTGAAAACAACCGTGATAAAATTAGAATCTATTTTCTAACACTTGAAGTTAAAATGAAACCTGGTGACGGCCTGAGCTGTGTTATCGTAACGATTTAACATCCATATGAATTAAATGGTTAACTAATGATACTATTTATAAAAAAATTATGGACTCCCGAACCCACATAAACAAAGGTATGCTTGGAGCAGTTTGATTTGTTGTCGAGACACGCAATTATAAATGGGGTTAAATGACCTGAATGCTAATCTCCGAAATGTATAGCGCCCGACAGTTCGGTCCTAGTTGGACCTTTCTCGAAGGCACACTTACAGAGATGAAACAGAAGGAGAAGAACAGGAAGGACTGAAATCCTGGTTCCATTGTCTCCCTGTACTGATATTTTGTGTCCAGTATGCCTTTAAGGAAGGTTCTGCTACGATCGAAACGTTAGACCCTTATCATTTGACTTTGAATTGCAAAGAGTTTTCCTGCTCGCAAATATCATTGACAATTCATAGTCTTGTCATTCGGATAGCGTTGACTGCAATAGTAGACCATGGTGCATGTGGACTCATCCTCTTATGTATGGGCGAGGGCTTAATCTTTCCGATGTCTTACTTATCTGACAGGCGATATAGATGTCAACCTCGCCAAAGCGGACGGTCGACTCCAATCCCGCGTTGACGCAATCAGCCAGCGCTACCTCGTCCCCGTGGCAGTCCACCGAGCTGAGAACCTCAGAGGTCCCGTCGTTCTTGTCGAGAGCGTAGGATATGTTAGCCCCTTGGTGGCCCAGCTGTCTGCACACGACACTGGTGGCCGAAGCCGTCCAGTATTCATTGCTTATGGACACCCACTGACCCCTGACCTTCATCTCAGCACGCCCTTCCTTGGATGTCCGATTGCCTCCGAGACGTACGTCGAAAGCATCTGCTGGTGATATTGATGCAACGTGCGTCGACAAACATGAGTTGTGAGCATGCAAAGATCCTACAGCGCGCTTGCGGACAAGATAGCCTACTCTTGCCAGATCACACGCATCCGGATGAAGTACGCAATGGGCGCCATTTTAGTAAGCAAAGTCGCACACATTCTCTCCATTTCGTGGTCACGTCACATCGAAAGTTATCCAATTTTATTCACGCATCCAAAGTTGTACCATGTTTATTGTTTGTGTCTCTCTCGCTTCATTTTCGGAGCACCGAAAGCAAACGACAGATTCCGTTGCTTAATAAAAATTAATGGCATCCAGTGCGTACTTCACATTTTGCTCGGAGTAATCTATCTTGCGCGCTTTACGCGCTATAAGATCTTTGGCTAAGAGCTTCCATTTGTTGAAATTGGGAATCAAAAAAGAGGTCGCTATCATCGTTGCCGGCGACAATGCATCGTACAGGCAATGTTATTTGAGGCAATTAATGTTATTTGAGGCAATGTTATTTGAGGCAATGTTATTTCAGGCAATGTTATTTGAGGCAATGTTATTTGAGGCAATAATATTTGAGGTAATGTTATTTGAGGCGATGTTATTTGAGGCAATGTTATTTGAGGAAATGTTATTTGAGGCAATGTTATTTGAGGCAATGTTATTTGATGCAATGTTATTTGAGGCAATGTTATTTCAGGCTATGTTATTTCAGGCAATGTTATTTGAGGCAATGTTATTTGAGGCGATATCATTTGAGGCAATATTATTTGAGGCAATGTTATTTGAGGCAACGTTATTTGAGGCAATGTTATTTGAGGCAATGGTATTTGAGACAATGTTGTTTGAGGCAATGTTATTTGAGGCAATGTTATTTGATGCAATGTTATTAAAGGCAATGGTATTTGAAGCAATGTTATTTGAGGCAATGTTATTTGAGGCAATGGTATTTGAAGCAATGTTATTTGAGGCAATGTTATTTGAGGCAATGTTATTTGAGGCAATATTGATTGAGGCAATGTTATTTGAGGCAATGTTATTTGAGGCAATGTTATTTGAGGCAACGTTATTTGAGGCAATGTTATTTGAGGCAATGGTATTTGAGACAATGTTGTTTGAGGCAATGTTATTTGAGGCAATGTTATTTGATGCAATGTTATTAAAGGCAATGGTATTTGAAGCAATGTTATTTGAGGCAATGTTATTTGAGGCAATGTTATTTGAGGCAATGTTATTTGAGGCAATGTTATTTGAGACAATGTTATTTGAGGCAATATTGATTGAGGCAATGTTATTTGAGGCAATGTTATTTGAGGCAATGGTATTTGAAGCAATGTTATTTGAGGCAATGTTATTTGAGGCAATGTTATTTGATGCAATGTTATTTGAGGTAATGTTATTTGAGGCAATGTTATTTGAGGCAATGTTATTTGAGGCAATGTTATTTGAGGCAATGTTATTTGAGGTAATGTTATTTGAGGCAATGTTATTTGAGGCAATGTTATTTGAGGCAATGTTATTTGAGGCAATGTTATTTGAGACAACGTTATTTGAGGCAATGTTATTTGAGGCAATGTTATTTGAGGCAATGTTATTTGAGACAACGTTATTTGAGGCAATGTTATTTGAGGCAATGTTATTTGAGGCAATGTTATTTGAGACAATGTTATTTGAGGCAATGTTATTTGATGCAATGTTATTTCAGGCAATGTTTTTTGATGCAATGTTATTTGAGGCAATGTTATTTGAGGCAATGTTATTTGAGGCAATGTTATTTGAGACAATGTTATTTGAGGCAATGTTATTTGAGGCAATGGTATTTGAGACAATGTTATTTGAGGTGATATTATTTGAGGCAATGTTATTTAAGGCAATGTTATTTGAGGCAATGTTATTTGAGGCAATGTTATTTGAGGCAATGTTATTTGAGGCAATGTTATTTGAGGCAATGTTATTTGAGGCAATGTTATTTGAGGCAATGTTATTTGAGACAATGTTATTTGAGGCAATGTTATTTGATGCAATGTTATTTGAGGCAATGTTATTTGATGCAATGTTATTTGAGGCAATGTTATTTGAGGCAATGTTATTTCAGGCAATGTTATTTGAGGCGATGTTATTTGAGGCAATGGTATTTGAGGCAATGCTATTTGAGGTGATATTATTTGAGGCAATGTTATTTAAGGCAATGTTATTTGAGGCAATGTTATTTGAGGCAATGTTATTTGAGGCAATGTTATTTGAGGCAATGTTATTTGAGACAATGTTATTTGAGGCAATGTTATTTGATGCAATGTTATTTGAGGCAATGTTATTTCAGGCAATATTATTTGAGGCGATGTTATTTGAGGCAATGGTATTTGAGGCAATGCTATTTGAGGTGATATTATTTGAGGCAATGTTATTTAAGGCAATGTTATTTGAGGCAATGTTATTTGAGGCAATGTTATTTGAGGCAATGTTATTTGAGGCAATGTTATTTGAAGCAATGTTATTTGAGGTGATATTATTTAAGGCAATGTTATTTCAGGCAATGTTATTTCAGGCAATGTTATTTCAGGCAATGTTATTTGAGGCAATGTTATTTGAAGCAATGTTATTTGAGGCAATGTTATTTGAGGCAATGTTATTTGAGGCAATGTTATTTGAGGCAATGGTATTTGAGGCAATGGTATTTGAGGCAATGGTATTTGAGGCAATGTTATTTGAGGCAATGTTATTTGAGGCAATGTTATTTGAGGCAATGTTATTTGAGGCAATGTTATTGGAGGCAATGTTATTTGAGGCAATGTTATTTGAGGCAATGTTATTGGAGGCAATGTTATATGAGGCAATTTAGAGGTTTTGAAGTTTAGAGGCAATTGCCGGGAAGATATCCACGGGCCTTCCAAATTATCCGACCATTGATTGTAATATCAACAGATAGGACGCGCTACCTAAGGACCAATTTTAAATGCATTCCATAGCAATCTGGAAAAGTAACACTTGGATAGATCAGTTTGCCAAAAAAATTGGCACCTCTACAGCGCTTCATCAGAGACGTATCAGATACACTATGACCATCTAAACCGTGAAAAAGGGGTGAAAATGTAACTTAAACTGTGATTTCAAGTTGCATTTTACAGTGAATTCACCGTGAAAATAATCGCTTCTCTGACCTGATAATAACATCTTCAGGTCACTAATGATACCGTGAAAAAAAACGTGAATATCAAGGGTGGCAAGCTCCAGAATGGGAATCTAATTACCAGTAGGGACCACCAGCCCCCATAGAGGTACTGTATTGTGTTCTTAGATCTAGCCATTTGCCACCAGGAATGTGGCCTTGGACACCACTGGTGAAAACACCGTGAAAATGACTTGGCTAACCTGTGTGCCGTGAAATAGGGGTGAAAACAAGGTAAGTTTTTTTTCACGGCTAAATGACATTTTCACCACATTTTCACCATTTAGATGTTCATAGTGATATCGGCCCAGGATGCGTTTCTAAGTCCGCCCAGTCAAAGCTTAACCGTCTGCGGAGTGGCGTTAGTCGTTACGTGTTCCATTTTTTTTAGAAAAATAAAAATCTTAAATCGGGCCGTCCTAAAGCCAAGCCTGTGAATATCATCACATCTCCATAGGCTTCTAAATGACATCCATGGTTTGATGGAAGAGGTAGACAAAGCCAAGGCGTAATTCCTACTTCGAAGTGTTCTTGAAAAATGATGTTTTTTGTTGGTTCTGACGATGTAGTGTAAATGGTGGACTGCAACGTGACATGGCTTTGTAAAATTCACAACTGAACCCTCTTAAATATCTGATGAAAAAAACAGTCCTACCCATTTGGCATACGACGCCTACGTCCCTATCATGACCGCACAAGGACCCCCAGCCGGGAAAGTCGCAGTCGGTCAGACGGCTCTCGTTGCCTCGGCACGCCACGTTTTCCATCAGCACGAGGCCAGCTCCTTCGCCGAAGGGGGCGTTTTTGATCGCCAAACTACGCCCGAAGATTCCCAGTTGGCGGCACACGACGGCAGCACCGGCTGAGTCGAACACGTCGCCGCACACAGAGCCCCAGGCACCGTTGAAGTAAACCTCAACCCTCCCCTCCGTTGGCGTGTCGCCGCCCACAAGTCGCGCGGGGTACGGGTCATCACCTGCAAGCAAATTTAGGGGGTCTTCGTAATGGTTGATATCGTTGTTTTCATGTGTAATCCATACACTTAATCGTTCACTCTTTCATTACTTGATTTATTTCTGTTTGAGAATCTGCCAGTCTATGCCATGCTGATGCGCAGTGATAGCATTCTGCTCGTGAGGCCAAATACTTGAACAACATACACGCATGCGTGGTGTACACTACACAATACTTGCCATGGGCGAATTTTATTCACGGCTCAGGTCTGGAAGAGAAGTGTTGTAAGCAAGCACAGTTCGAGACCATTATTTGTGACCCGGCACAGCATAATGAGGAATAACCCCACTTTTTAGATTTTGAGGTTTTCCAATGATGTGAAAGAGTATACCATTAGCTTTCAAATGATATCAAAATATAATATCCTCTAATACTTAAAATTTCCCCCAAAAAAAATAAAAAATGATTTGTAATCGAAGTGTGAAGAAACTTTAACTTCAGGCGTTGTTTACTCAAAAAGTGTTTTGGTGGGATATTTCTCATGTCGTTGTGCCAGCATTATGGGGAATAACGCCCACTTTTGAGATTTTGATATTTTCTAATGATGTGAAAGAGTATATCATTAGCTTTCAAATGATATCAAAATATTATTTCCGTGCGGTAAAGATTTATAAAGTTACAGCGCGAGAAAGACGCCGAGGCGAAGCCGTGTAACGGAAAACACTTTTCGAGGAAAACACCGTTGAAGTTTGCGGTCCGAACGTGGAGCATTAGTCAGTGAGTGTAGCGCGCGTACGCGCTAAATAAAGTGTTACAGAAATCAAAACCCCTTGGCAACGGGAATGTTGTGGATCGTGTTTGGAGTTCGAATTCAGCATATCTCATAAGTACAAGTAGTAGATCATTCCTTTATAGTTTCCTGCCTGAAGAGTACTGTTTTCTGTTGGATTAAACACGCTAAACTTTGGTTAAAAGATCAACACGTATATCCCGTCCATGTAAACCGTTGAACACGCACGTTGTTTATGTCCAGTACATGTATAGTGTGCAGTACGTACAGTACATGTACATGTACATGTGTACATGTACATGTATACATGTACTGTATTTTACACTTACTGTACATGTACAGCACATGTACGTACACTACATGTACACGTACAATGATGCATGTATAGTTCATTAGTTGTACATGTACATGTACATGTATAATCATTGTACATGTACATGTACAGTACATTGTACATGTACTAGACAATGTGCATCGCAACGTGTACAGAACTCTACATGTAGTACGTGTCCATCATGTACGTATGTAATGTATAATATAAATGTACATGTACATGTACATGTACGTACATGTACGTACATGTACATGTACTGTATTCTCAGTACATGTACCGGTATAGACAAAACAAAACAAGTACCTCCAATCCATGATACAACCACGGAGGAATACAAAGATATTCCTCCATGGCACTACTACTAATACTTGATTACTATAAAAAAAAGCGGTAGTAGTAGTAGTACAACTACGACGAGTTCAAAACTTGCCGCAGTGCATGTGGAGTTGTTTGTATGCACAGCTGACTTAGTAACGGCGGTGACGACGTGCTCATGTGTGTAATCCAAGATGGCCGATAAACAAAACCGTGACGTCATCGAAGACGGGTCTATACGGAGACGCGAACCTGGATTACGAGGAGAGTCCCAGCATCACACCGACCCATCGAGATGCGCCACATGCGACGTTGGTGTTTGCGGGAGTTTTTTAAACATCTTATACAGCACAGTCGTGCTGAGAAAAAAATAAGTGAAAAATACCCCCGGGATCGAACCACGCACCTACACGTTGGCAGTCGAGCGTCTTTCACACAAGGACACTTGTGTTACGCAACAGTTTCGGATATTTTACACGTTAAAAAGAAAGTGAAAAGGGTATTTACAAAAAACGAAAATAAGAGCTGTTTTTGAAAGACCGAAACAACTAAGAAAAAAAATTGAATAGGAAAACAAAACAGAACGAAGACAAGAGCCGTTTCGGAAGACCGAAACCGATGGACAAAAAAGGGGAGAAAAAAAAAATGTATAGAGAAAAAAAACTAAAACAAAAGCTGTTTTGGAAGACCAAACAGCTACAAATGAATAGAAAAAACAAACACGAAACACCTAAAAATTCAAAGTTTACGAGAAAAAAAGTTATACGGTGTCAGACCAAGCTTTCAGATCCCCGGGACCTCCAGGGTCGTCCCGTGTGCACGGATCTATTAGAGCTCTTAAGGCCTCGGTACCGGTCCACCGCACGTCCTTCCCTGCCCTCATCCATATAGGCCCGTAGACCCTGCGCCATGTGAGGGAGGGAACACAGCGGCCCCTAGACCTTGGCCGCCGAGTCGACCAAACGCATGTGTCCCTGTACGAAGACGCGAACCTGGATTACGAGGACAGTCCCAGCGTAACAGTGACCCATCTAGATGCGCCACATGCGACGTTGGTGTTTGTGGGAGTTTTTTAAACACCTTATACCGCACTATCGTGCTGAGAAAAAAATAAGTGAAAAAATACCCCCGGGATCGAACCACGAACCTACACGTTGGCAGGCGAGCGTCTTTCACACAAGGCCAGTTGTGTTACGCAACAGCTACGGACATCTTATACATGTTAGCGAAGCCGATTAAAATTACGGGGCATGGCCGTTGGCGGCGGGCTGTTGGATTTCGTCGCGAGTAATGGGTGCAGCACACTAAAATACTTCCGTAAGCCATAATTATTATGCATGGCGCAGTACTATGGCATGCATGTACAAAATTGTTCAAGTGAAAATGTTAGTGAGGTTTGACGTGAAAATCATTTTACCTCTAATATTGCCGATTCTAAACTCAAGCAAAGTTTAAACCTGAAGCAACATGTACAATACGATAACTCTTCCCAGTTAAAATAATGCAGCTTTAATGTCAAGTGACGCATTATTATTAGTATTATTAGTTTTATTATTGGTATTTCATTGACTTGTATTTGACGTGACGTCAGTAAGAAGGGTCTATAGCGCTTGTTTTGTAGAAGATATATGTGATGCTATAGGCCTAAGCCTAAGCCCGAGCCTAAGCCTTTAATTAAGGACATTGCAGTCATTTAGCGGACAGTTTGCAGGTATAGATGATTTGTTTGTCTTAAATCAATTTGTTTTGGAAATGCACATTGCAAGTGGAATTTCACATTAATTGTTACATTGCCCCTTGATCAACGCCATAATACATGAACACTAATACAATAATATTTTTGTTAAGATTGACAAGCTCAGTGCCTGAGTACTGCAGCAGTTGGCAGCGTTCAGGCAACCGAGCTAAAGGATCACCGATAGAGGGCACCCTACACGCAAAATGACCCATAACAATAATGGTACGTGGCAGATCCCCGAAGTAAGTTAGCTGACTTTGGATGCGAACAATTCAGTTTTATACTAAAAAGTCTCTCGGTTCTTGTGGATGTACCGAAAATTTAGCTTGGACCATAAAATCCAAGACAAAACTAACTGGTAATGGCAAAGAAAACTGTGAATGGACCAAGAACAGTGTCATCACTCTTACTATCTGAGCTATCCATCATGCCCATGAGATCATAAAGGGGTACATTTCAAACTCCATTATTAGCAAAAGTTTACGATCATTTAGTTTAAATTTTTCACTGTAACTGATTCGGGAAAATGTTAATCAAAAAAATTGCCATCTCATGAATATTAATGAGGCACTGAACTACCACTGAAGTTGGCACTGATTGACTATTATAAATATTGTTTCAAATTGAATCGAAAAAGAAATTTGAAAAGATGACGTCATCTGGTGTCGAGTTACGTCACGTTATCTCATTGGATGTTAAAAACAATTACCTATGAGTCACTGACGTACGATTTTCATAAAGAGAGAAAGTTCATGAAAAAATAATGATGACGTCTTCAGGTATTTTAGTTACGTCAATTCAAAGAGGCATGGTTTCCCTATTAAATTTTGTACACGTTTTCCAATTTGGTATTTCCGCAGTTTCTGACATCTTTTTGGCAGTTCATTACATCTGGGGCCAATTTCATAGACCCGCTTAAGCGCCAAAATCTGCTTCAGCACATAAAGTCAGGGTTCGTAGGATTACCTTGCCAACCCAAACTTTAACTTTCGTTTCCTTCTAAGTAAAGAAGAGTGGGAAAAAAAAGCAATTGACATCACATCGCGGTGCGGTTTGTAATCCTGCTTACACAAGGAAGACTTTTCCTGCTTAGCAGATTTTCACGCTTAAGCGGCTCAATGAAATTGGGTCCTGATTCTTAGAAGACCGTACACAGACGGTACTGGCAGTAATTGGAAATAATGACGTCGATCAGCAGGTGTCAAGTTACGTTGCTTTAAAGAAGCCATAGGTATACACTTTTTGGACAACTGTATTGCGCTTATGAATAACTGAGAGTTCTGAACTTTGGTTAAGAAAGGAGAAGGGAATATAAATCGTATTAATTTGTTCATCTTCATTATGTTGGAAATAATAACCAAGAGTCCAAATAATTATGAGGTCATTATATTTCATAAAAAAATGTTACTTTGAGCACAATTCACGTGACATGAACTTAAAGGTACCTGCTTGGAAAGAACTCGTTACTGTCACTTTATCAGCTGCCACGTAACATGGGTGTAAAGTTGTGGCTTTCCCCTTGCGGTTTAGAACACGATTTTTGTCAACCATTCAATTTGCTGCTTCCCTCAATCTATATGATATCCGAATTTGTACCGTTTGATCAATGATCATCAGCTTCGGGTGGTCTTCAATAATAATGTGTCAGTGTAATGTGTCACTTGACATTAAGCTGCATTATTTTAACTGGGAAGAGTTATCGTATTGTTCATGTTGCTTCAGGTTGAAACTTTGCTTGAGTTTAGAATCGGCAATATTAAAGGTAAAATTTAACTAACATGACATGATTTTAACGTCAAACCTCACTAACATTTTCACTTGAACAATTTTGTACATGCATGCCATTGTACTGCGCCATGCATAATAATTATGGCTTACGGAAGTATTTTAGTGTGCTGCACCCTTTACTCGCGACGAAATCCATAAGCCCGCCGCCAACGGCCATGCCCCGTAATTTTAATCGAGTTTGCTAACATGTATAAGATGTCCGTAGCTGTTGCGTAACACAAGTGGCCTTGTGTGAAAGACACTCGCCTGCCACCGTATAGGTTCGTGGTTCGATCCCGGGGGTATTTTTTCACTTATTTTTTTCTCAGCACGATAGTGCGGTATAAGGTGTTTAAAAAACTCCCGCAAACACCAACGTCGCATGTGGCGCATCTAGATGGGTCACTGTTACGCTGGGACTGTCCTCGTAATCCAGGTTCACGTCTTCGTACAGGGACACATGCGTTTGGTCGACTCGGCGGCCAAGGTCTAGGGGCCGCTGTGTTCCCTCCCTCACATGGCGCAGGGTCTACGGGCCTATATGGATGAGGGCAGGGAAGGAAGTGCGGTGGACCGGTACCGAGGCCTTAAGAGCTCTAATAGATCCGTGCACACGGGACGACCCTGGAGGTCCCGGGGATCTGAAAGCTTGGTCTGACACCGCATAACTTTTTTTCTCCCCAACTTTGATTTTTTTAAGTGTTTCGTGTTTTTTCTTTCTATTCATTTTGAGCTGTTTGGACTTCCCAAACAGCTTTTTTTTTCGTTTTTTTTCTATACATTTAGTTTTTTTCTCCCCTTTTTTGTCCATCTAATTCGGTCTTCCGAAACGGCTCTTGTCTTCGTTCTGTTTTGTTTTCCTATTCAATTTGTTTTCTTAGTTGTTTTGGTCTTTCAAAAACAGCTCTTATTTTCGTTTTTTGTAAATACCCTTTTTCACTTTTTGTTTAACGTGTAAAATATCCGAAACTGTTGCGTAACACAAGTGTCCTTGTGTGAAAGACGCTCGACTGCCAACGTGAAGGTTCGTGGTTCGATCCCGGGATTATTTTTCACTTATTTTTTTCTCAGCACGACTGTGCTGTATAAGGTGTTTAAAAAACTCCCGCAAACACCAACGTCGCATGTGGCGCATCTCGATGGGTCGGTGTGATGCTGGGACTCTCCTCGTAATCCAGGTTCGCGTCTCCGTATAGACCCGTCTTCGATGACGCAAACATTGCAAACAATTCCATTTTGGTCTAGGAATCGAACGGCGCTACAATACATTGGGTACATCAATACAAAATACTCCTATTTTTCTAGAACATATCAGCGCCCCCGTTCGTTCGGTTTACCCTTTTAGGCATCCCAACAAATTCAACTTTTTCAGCGATCTCATTTTTGTTGTCCAAAAGCCATACGGCGCTACAATTCATTGCATATCATTCCACTCAAAAAACTCCTCATTTTCCAAAGGAACTGAACCTATACAATTTGACCAACACCGGCCAACTTTGTTGCAAATAGCGCCCCCAACCGTTTAGTTTACCCTATTAACCAACCCCCCAAAAAATTACCTTTGTCAACAATCACATTATTTTGCGGTCCAAAAATCGCACGGAGCTTCAATGCATTGTATACTTCGATACAAAATACTCCTTATTTTTTGAAAGAAATATATCCAAGGGATTTGACCCAAAACACCGGCCAAGTTTTGTGTCAATCGACAGGGAAGGATTTCATCAGGAACTTAATTACCAGCGCTTCAGATCGATTGATACAGCCTACTAGCCAGACAGATCAATGAAACTTTGTCAGGCCCACTAAATTTTGAGAGATGCTATTTTCGGTCAGAAAATCATACGGCGCTGCAATGCATTGTATACGTCACTATAGAAAATTTATCTTTTCCCAAAAGAATTGTACCCTAGGGTTTTGACCAAAACAAGCTAACTTTGGTATAAAAAAAAAAGATAAGGTTTGACTTCATCTAGATTATATCAACGCCCCCATCAGTCGATTGGCTCACACCAGTCCATCAAATTACACTTTGTGAACAAACCCATTTTTGGTCCCAAAATTGCTTGGCCTACAATGCATTGCCTATACGTCGATACAAAATACTCCTCATTTTCCAAAAGAATTGTACTCAAAACCGGCTTAATTAGGTATCAGTTTGGACTTCAACTTAAGCAGAATCATCAACGCCCCCAAATCGATTGGTACACAAACAAGGTGATATACAAAACTGTTGCAAACTGCTTACTGACTAAAATTACCAAAATGTAAATCTTAAAATTGAGTGGGCCTGACGCTTCGATCCTAGCAGGACCTTTCTCAAAGGCAGAGTGACAAGGACAAAACAGATACATGTACATATACAGGTGTACATGTATCTGTTTTGTCCTTATCACTCTGCCTTTGAGAAAGGTCCTGCTATGATCGAAGCGTCAGGCCCACTAAATTTTAAGAGGTACACAAACAAGTTAAACTTTGTCAACAATGATATTTTTGGTCCAAAACGGCGGTAAAAATGCACTGCATACGTCAATATAAAATATTCCTCATATTCCAAAATAATTATACTATAGGGATTTGGCCCAAACCGGCGAAATTTGGTATCAATCGATAGGGTACGAATTCATCTAGAACTATCGGCGGCCCAGTCGATTGATAAAATATAAATCAGCCAGACAGACAAATTTAACTTCGTCAACAAAGTTCAGCAAGTACAATGATTTCTTGTCAAGTTACTTGTATGTGGAAAACACTGAAACCCCTACCCTAAGATATTGTGGAAGATCTCAAAGAAAAAGGGTAAACAAAGCCAGGGAACATAGCAAAGCCTTGGATATGGTATAAGGCTTAAAGCATTACACAACATTGGTAAGATCGAAAAACAGAAATGTTCACTGATTTACATGAAACATAATACAGTTTAAGACGGTTATAGTAGAAACCTCACACTGAAATATTTCCGTCTAAAATGCTGTATTTTGGGAGTAAAGAGTAAAGAAATACTTGTATATTAAGATATGTGTGTCAATAAAGTCATGACTTTATCACCAAGTGTAGCATAAATAATATGCTATACAGTCATTCATTTAAAAAGTCATTAAATAATTTTGATATTTCTTCTTTTTAATATCATATGCGACCCTCAATTGATGAAAAAAAAAAAAATTATAATTTTTTTCAACTGGTAATGTGGCTGTCACGTTGGCAAAATCCTCTGATTGGTCAATATTGACCAACCCTATACAGACTGTCCATCATCATCCACTACTATCGGCCGCAACGCGTCACAAGTTCGCAAACGTTTGATTGCATGAAGTTAGTAGTATTGTCATTGAATACAACCATATATAGCCGGACGAAATCAGATGAGATGAAGCAGAAAATACCGTGTTCTTATCTGTTACCTCCTCGAAATACGCATTTGAATGTGAACATCCGGGCATTTTCATGTTTTCTATCTACCAAAGACACCACCCCCCCCCCCCCCATAATACACACCGGTCTCGCAACTTGCGTAGAATTGTGTGCTGCCTCTGTGGTTCATTCAAACTCAAATAACATGACAAACTGACTAGGAACTGTATTGCACCATTATTTTGAAAAAGAAAGCAAGGACAATTTTTACTGGATCGGGACTTGAGTCAGATACCACTGGCATTGTGTACCAGCGCTCTTCCCATCTGGGCTATCCATCAGCCATGGGCTATTCATCAGCCTCCCAAATAGTCAACTAGTCTTTGCCGGGGTGGGGGCGACAGTCAGAAGCAATTTGAACCATTAACTTCCGTATATCTCCAGGGTTCACAAACCCCACTCCGCTCGCTTTCATTCAGATGCAAAAAAAATATATACAAATTGCTGTAAACATGGCTACAGCAGCTCGTGGTTCACACAATCAGTGGATGCAGCTTTTTCAATTCAATTCAAACAATTAGTAAATAGATAAATGTGGGAACTTTAGAACAAATTCAAACAAAATATGGCAAGGAAAGCTTTGACTGAACCGGGTTTTGAACCCGAGACCTCTTATTTTGCGTATACCAGCGCTCTTCCCATTTTAGCTAACTGGCCCTATAGCTAATGGCCTCAATCAAAATTGTTCTTTTTTTTCAGTGTACCTTTATACACGCCGGGTCTTGGGCTCGGTGTTTCGTAATTTCAAGTTTCTTTAAAAACACAAACAAACAAACAAACACTTGAACAAAGCAGTCTTTTTTTACATACCGCTCGGAGGATCTTCAGCTTTTGCATTCGGTCCGAGTTGGAGAAGCAGCAGCAGCACCGTACAGAGGCCGACGGGACGCATGGCAGGGCAGCCACGCGCTCGCTCCTTCTTGAAAATCCACGAAATTACCGTCGATTAGTTTCTTTCGCCAAAGTTGGCCGTGTGTTTTCGACCAAACTGGCAAAAGTGGAGGAACAAGATTACTGGAGTCCGCCCAGGGAAGCCCTCGGAGGATGGAGAGCTACCGCACATCCGGCTTTTATAACTTATACACGCCAACCGATTGCCAGTATACACAATCAGCGCTAACAATGCAATCAATGTCAATTCCGCAGAGATGGTTCAAATTATTGGGAAGGTTATTATCCTTAACGTCCCACGTGTGTGTCTTTACACTTAATAATTATTATTACCATGCCTCCACAGTGTTCGCTGGACTAGGCCCGTGGACCGAGGCAGTTCCCTGGTGACTCGTCCCTGTCAATAAACTGACCAGGGCAGACTTCAGCATACACAATTCTAGACGATTTTTTTTTTCTTTTCACAGATTAAAAAATATATATATTCATTTTATAGATTAAACAAAAACAGGGCACAGTCCCTGCGGTGCTGTATTTCTACTCCAGCGTTTACGGTTCCCGCCAATAGTCAGGTTTCATTCTGCGCGTTAATTTCGTGAGTGGACTGGTACGGTCAGCCTCACGCGCGTCAGCTTCGGACAGATAGGATGATCGCAGGCGACGTCGCCCATGCAAAACCCATTAGATAAAAAAAACACTGATAAAGACTCTAAACCTACGAAAATATCACCAGCAATTATAACGATTGTTGACCGAAGGTCCGGGGACGTTGACAGAGAACTGAGCAGGCGTGGGTTTATATTAAACTAAAAGAAAACGACCCCCCCCCCCAAAAAAAAAAAAAAAAAAAAAAAAAAATCAAATCAAATTTCCGTCAATTTCTCACGTGCGGTGGATTCGCTGACAGATCAGATAGATTATAGGTGTTTTCGCACCGACCATGCACGTGCGTGTGACGGAAGTTGCACGCTCACCAGTTTTGTAGGCTTAATTTAGTATCATCATTAAACCTTAACAGATAATCGGATGTGAGGCTCGATTGTGACTAGGACTGAAACTCGAGAGATCTACGGTCGACTCTATAGTTACCTGGGAGGAAAACTTCCTGGGCTGTCCGCACTGGACTTAAAATGGTCAATTTACCCATTTGCTCGGTTAGTTTACCCATTTTAAGTCCCGTGCGGACGCGGCTATGTCGTGACCAGGCGAATGCAAGTCTGATTTTTATTCGTATGTCATATAGCCATGCACGGCATCACCAAAAACAAAAAAATGGCAAGTTAGTGCATGGGGTAGTTCATTACTATACATCAGGATTATCTTGCTATAGAACTGTTTTGCTATGTTGCTAAACAATCAAACTGTTTTTTACACTCGTTTCGCATCAGGGGGCGTATCGTTTTGCAAGTTTTCATGTTTTTAAGCATGCTCATGAGAATTTCAATACTCGTGAACAAATTTGTGATGTCATCACAGGATCATGGCAACAGCCAAACCCAATTGGTTGTGTTCAATTTTTTTTTTTTTTTATTAATTTTAAAAATTATGTTTTTTCCTGCAGACGTATCCCAAAACATGCTGATTTACGCATTTACCAGCCGTGTAAAAGAAAAATACGCGGCCGGGATTGGGAAAAGGCCTTTTTGAATTAGACTCGTCCGACCTTTCTCTATTTTTTCTCTCTCTTTCTCTATATTATTACTGAAACGCATGTACGTGTGGTTCTATAGCCAGTTTATGAATATAGGCTCTTTTCAAGGAATACTTTTTGTGGCTAATTCTTCGATATACCTGTCAAAATATCACAGAGATTTGCTTCCACGTGTTATCAGAAAGGGAAGGTACATAGTTCTCCCTTGACTAGCTACAAAGAAAAAAATCGGGATAGTCAAGACATTGTGCGATCTGTTGGCATTTTGAGCATAGGTGGTATTGAATAAACAGTCTGGAATAAAGACTAATGCATAAGGCCATTGAGAAATCTACACGTTTCAGTACCGACAACCCATCAACAAACCATTCGTAAACTTGCATCATGCCTTTCCTCATTTCCCTTTAAGCTGTGTAGACGGTAACCAGAAGGACCATTTAGTAACAAATTTAACGATTTTCCATCCAAACTCCAATGCAGCTGTTTGGGAACTACAAAAAATAGTATTTTGTTAGCAATAAAGGCACATTTTTCGTCAGTGAATGGTTTAAACACACAGCGATCCACTTATTTCGTGTGTGGAATCTCCCTCTGGCTACCGTCGGTGGGTGGCGGCGGTCGACGGTCGAATTCAAGATGGAGGCTCGCAACAGACGGAGACGCGAGAGGCATCGATGTTCGAGGCAGCGGACGGGGAGTCTTCAGCGATTCCTGGCCGGTGCCGTCTTCTTCGCCTGCCTCACCGGCTGCCAGGCCACCACTCACTGGGTGGTGACCGAAGAGGGCCTGATCACGCAGCAGGTAGGCCGCTTGCCCAGCTCCAAACTGGTGTCTTTAACTAAGTTTCACTCAAGTCAAGCTCACCAGGCCTGCTGACGTTGTGCACGTATTGTCGTATACACTTGCACTTGCACTTGCAGCACTGCCACTGTCACTGTCACTATAGTGTCAGTTACTCTCTACTCTAGTCCGAGTAACTTGGACCCGACAAGTCACCCTTTTTGAGGGTTGGGTGACTGTAGGGTCCAATGGGTATGGCAACGCTTGAATTTAATCTTAATTTGAAAAATACCCCCGACCGAAATCCCCAGATTTACTCCCAAAACTAGTCCGAGTAACTTGGACCCTGTTTTTTAACGAATTTTGAAATTTGGAGGGACGGGTGACTGTATGGTCCAAGGATCATGGCTATGCTTAATGATATGCTCCTGCATCGTCTGAAATCTCTGTAAAAGTGTAATGTCATCTTTGAAAAATACCCCCGACAGAAATCCCTAGATTTACCCCCCAAAACACCTGTGAAACCGTCCCACGCGCCCATTGAGGATTCAGTGAGAATTACAGATTCCTTCCAATACTGGTCAATTTGTTTTACTCACGTTTGGGAAAAGGGAGAAATTTCCCCTCATTTGACCGAGAACGGTTCAACAAGCCTGAGCTGGGGTGGCCATCTTGGATTTGAAAACTGCATGACGTCACGATGTGCAGGCAGGTCCGGGTGCGGAGTGATCTGCGGAAGTGTGTGTGCGCGCTTGCACGCAGTGAGCCCTACGACTGTTTGCTGAACAGCAGTGCAAAGCAACGTCCGGGACATCTCACCGCGCGCGCACACACACTTCCGCAGACCACTCCGCACCTTGTCCTTCCTTTGTAGACTTTGCAGCCTTTTCGATATTCGCAAAGCATCATGGTTATAGATGACATAATCAGATGACAAGCAGCTAGCGGCACGCTGTGCACGCATTGAATTTGTTCCTTACTTGCCGCGCGCCGCTGGCGGTATGCGCGCTCCGAGTTTGCCGTCCAGTCACCAAGGGAATCTCCACTGATTCCTGTGAAACTACCCACTCAACATTCCGATAGACAGAAACTCTGTGTGAGTTTCATTTCTGAACTCCATCTGTGTTTTATAGAAAAGAAAAATCACAAAGTTACATGCTTCACCATAGAGTTGTGCGATAAGAATACTGCGATTTTGTCATCTACACCCATGATGCTTTGCGAATGTCGAAAAGTTTTATTGCATGATTGGTCAAATCTCTCATGTACTGACCACCGTCTGTTTCACCCATGGATACATGTACGAGTCACAAAATCAAGTAAGCAAACACAATCGAGCATCAAGTGTCTTTTTATATGATAATTTGGTATCGACTTTGATATTGTTTTGATTCCCCCCTCCATTCCCCCCCCCCCCCCCCCCGTCAATTTTATTTTTATATGATAATTTGGTATTGACTTTGATATTATTCCCCCCTCCAATTCCCCCCTTCTCCATCCCCCCTCCTCCAAATCATTCAATGATTTCAATTGTGGCCGGGTTTCAGCTCAACTCGTACTTCAACATGAGGGAGCCCTACAACTTCATCTCGTTCCTGAAGCAAGGGGAGCGCGGCGAGAGCATGCGGGCCCTGGAGTCGGACCTGGAGCGGCAGAAGGCGGAGATCGAGGCCAACGAGGACAAGGACATGGACCTGGAGCAGCGCTTCCTGAGGACGGACGCGGACTGCCTGGCCGCCCAGGAGCCCCTGGCCCAGCAAAACCTCTACCCCACGGTCCTTGTCCCCCTCCTCCTCAAGAACATCCGGTCAGTCAAGATCACAGGCAACTCGGTATCATGTTATGAAGCTCTTAACCCTAACCTTCCCAAATCCTGCGGAATCCTATTTGCCTTCAGCAGGATTCTGCAGGATTCAGGGCACATGAGAGTTGACACATTGCAGGATTCTGCAGGATTCAGGGCACATGAGAGTTGACACATTGCAGGATTGTGCAGGATACAGGCTACTACTATCAAAGTGCTGGAGAAGGATTTAGCAGGATTGAGGGCACATGAGAGTTGACACACTGTAGGAATGTGCAGGATTGAGGGCATGAGGTGATTTTGTCAGTAGGAAAATGCAGGATGCTGGTAACAATTCGGACGTCGTTGTGGCTTTTGTCAAGAGATTATCCGTTCGAAAAAGGGCCCATTGTTCTAAGCTGAAAAAAGTCTTTGTTTAGAATGTGGACTAAAACTCCATAAACTCAGTGCAGGATTTGGCAGGATTCAGGCAATGGTCCACAGTAGCCAGTACTGCAGGATTTGGCAGGATTCAGGTCACATGGAGCTTTGAACAAGGTAGGATAGCAGGATTTTGCAGGATTCAGGTTATATCCTACAAACAATTGGTAGGGGGTTAGGGTTAATTTAGTGGGCCTGACGTTTCGATCCTAGCAGGACCTTTCTCAAAGGCAGAGTGACAAGGACAACACAGATACATGTAATTCAAAGAGGTTTTGCCCTTACTCGACGTGGTGTTAAACACTGAATGCTCAGTGCTTTGCCCGGTGCCTGATAAAAATATTCCAGGCAGCTCGTGCGGGATTCAAACCCGCGACTACCGAATTCTAGTGCGGACGTCTTAACCACTGGACCACCGAGCTGGTCGAGGTCGTGTGGTGGATTCGAATAAAATATAAAATAAAAACATGTACACGAAGGAAGGGGGAGAGAGTGAATAGGACACGGATGAGAAACAAAGGACAAAGAGTAAAGCTGGTAGGGTGAGATCAAAGGGAAGGGCTAGGAGTAGGGTAGGGATTAGTGAGAAGAGGGGGAAAGATCAAAGAGAGAAGTGTGAAGAAGTGAACACAAAAGAAGGATTATCAGAAAGCTGCATGGTGTTAGTCATTACCCTCCTGGATGTTGAGACCATGTGGTTGAATAGTCCGAAGACGCTTCATCCACATTTTCTCACGGCTTAGACGGACAGCATTACTACGGTGACCAAGGGATTCTATGCCCAGTACACTCATATCTGATATCGAATGATCAGGGAAATTGAAGTGATACCCAACAGGGGTGTCCATTTTACCGTTTTTATGTTATGTTAAGTTAATACATAAACTGCTCACTGACCTTCAATACATGAATCGCAAACGTTAGAGTGCTTGAAGTTTCAATCCTAGCAGGACCTTTTTCAAAGGCAAAGTATCATTAATTTATTATTTTTTTATCACGCAAAAATGCATCTTTTTTTTATGCAAAACCAGTGGTCTTGGGTTCAAATCCCGGTCCAGTAAATGTTTTCTTTGTCATTTTGTTTTTCAGTTTTATTATTCATAAAATTACTTACTCATCAGGAAGTTGGTAATGATATCAGACATTCCATGAAATTTTAGCGCTTGAAAATTTGCCATTTTCAAGTAAAGAGAAAATTTGTTGAAGTTCCAATGATTGCTCATTGAAATTATGGTTGGAATAAAGTATTCTGTTTAATAAATGCAGCCTTATTAGTAAGCATTTAATTTCGTTTCCACAGTTTTTTCATATGACATGGTTGACGTATTGGCCCAAAAAGTATGGAAAGGATTCTTTGACCCTCACAAATTGTATACCCTACCCTTAGATGATCGCAGTGGCTGTTGTTATGGCAGTCGTCCGTGTGGTTCCCTGACTTCACAGTATTTGTCAGGATGTTTAGCTCTTGGAACCAGACTATCAGCTAATAGACTGGTTCAACCAGCCTGCAATGCTGACGAAATACAATCAAGTCAGGGAACCACACGGACGACTGCCGTAACAACAGCCACTGCGTTAGATGATGGCCTTGCCAAATAATCAACTCTCTTTTCATTCTCAATTTCTTCCCAGGCCAGCTGATTATCTGGATGTATCTACTCCATCTGAATACAGCAGGAATAGTCAACCCAACTGCACCAAAGTCATGTCTCTTCCCTTCAGCATGCATGCCTATGATCACTTACAGGTAACCTTGTGTTGATGTGATTTTAATTATGGTTGATTGATTGGTTGGTTGGCTGGTTGGCTGGCTGGTTTGGCCGGCTGTCTGGGGTGATGGCTGGGGTGATGGTAGCTAGGTCGGTTGCTTATCTGGTCGACTGGCTGGCTTGCTGGGGTGTGGTAGCTATATTGGTTGCTTATCTGGTCGACTGGCTGGCTGGCTGGCTGGGATGATAGCAGCCTGGTAGCTAGGTCGGTTGCTTATCTGGTTTACTGGCTAGCTGGTTTGTTGGTTGGCTGGTCGACTGGCTGGCTGGTTAGTTGGTTTGTTGGCTTGCTGGTTTGTTGGTTGATTTGCTGGCTGGCTGGTTGTCCGGCTGGTTGACCGGTTAGCTGGCTATTTGGCTTTCTTGTTGCCTGGTTTAACAACCAGTTCTCTGGCTGGCTGGCTGGTTAGCGGACTGATTGGCTGGCTACTTCACTTGACTGGTTGGCTCTTCCCTATTAGTAAACAATCCCGCCAGATGCCTGTCCATGCACAAATCCACATCTAGCCAAGTGTTCTCTGCTCACCAATTGAATCGCTTACATCTGATCCAACACGATTCCCTAATTGGTTTTCTTTTATCCGCCAGGGCGTTCAAGAAAGGGACAGTCTCGGACACTTTTCCGAGGAGAGTGTCGGAGAGCAGCTTAACGGAGTCGGTTTTGAGGGCCAAGTCGGCAGGCTTTTGAAAAAGGCCCTTCAACAGGTAAGCCGTCCTTATTTTTTTTTGGGGGGGGGGTACCACAAGTTAATGCAAAAACTGTTGCAAACTGCTCACTGACCAAAATGACCTGCAATACATACAGTTTCAGTTTTAGCAGGACCTTTCTCAAAGGCAGAGCGGTCGAGAGCAGAGCGCTCAACCTAATGGTGCAGCAATCTAATCTTCTCTTGTGTCTTTGGGCTCTCTGGCAGAACAAGACGTCGTGGGAGTTGTACACGATGGCAACGTTCTACTGGCGCTCTGTGGGGAACTCCCTTCAAGTGATTGAGTGCGGGAGGCGAGCCCTGCACTTTGCGCCGCAGTAAGTGTCCTGAGCCGTTCTCTACCCCACCCCCCCCCCCCCCCCCCCCCCCCGCCCCTAAAACCAATGCTGGGTGTGTCATCAGCAAGGTTCTGTCCGTTCAGTGGGTTTGCAAATTGCATGTCAGGTTGGCTCCAAATTGGGGATAAATCTTTTTGGTCTTCGTCATTATTGTCGCCATCGTCATTCCCAACGTCCTCAACTTTGTCAGCCTCTTCCTCATGGTTGTCAACTTGTCATCCTCCTCATGCTTCTCGTCCGCCTTGTCCTCATCCTCACTTTCCCCATCCTCCTCATCTTTCTCATTCTCCTCATCCTCCTTATCCTCATCATCCTCCTTGTCCACCTTGTCCTCATCCTGCTCATCCTCCTCATCCTCCCCATCCTCCCCATCCTCCCCATCCTCCACATCCTCCCATCCTCCCCATCCTCCCCATCCTCCACATCCTCCTCATCCTCCCCATCCTCCCCATCCTCCCCATCCTCCACATCCTCCACATCCTCCACATCCTCCACATCCTCCACATCCTCCCCATCCTCCTCATCCTCCCCATCCTCCCAATCCTCCTCATCCCCCACATCCTCCCCATCCTCCCATCCTCCCCATCCTCCCCATCCTCCACATCCTCCCCATCCTCCTCATCCTCCCCATCCTCCCCATCCTCCCCATCCTCCCCATCCTCCTCATCCTCCTCATCCACCCCATCCTCCCCATCCTCCCCATCCTCCCCATCCTCCTCATCCTCCCCATCCCCCTCACCATCCCCATCCTCCTCATCCTCCTCATCCTCGTAATCCTCCTAATCCTCCTCATCATCCTCATCATTCTTGTCATCCTGTTGAACCTCCTCGACTTTGTCCCCAGTCTCATCCTCATCTTCGCCCTCATCCTCCCTATCCTCCTCGTCCTCCTCACCCTCCCCATCTGTCCTGTCCTCTCCTCCCTTGTCCTCATCATCCGCATCATCCTCATCCCCCTCATCCCCCTCATCCCCCTCATGCTCAACACCACCACACACAGCCATGCGAGATCATCCATGAATGCATCACCCACAACCATCTCTCCACCTTTGGCCGTGCCTCTGAAGAGAAACCATATCCAGGAACCCCTAATCCCTTCGGCTTGATCTCGACCTCTGACACATTATCTTTATTTCGGCCCTTCTGACTACCTCCAGTAAGGAAAAGAATGCCGCCCTCATCAATATGGCCAGCGTCCTGCATCGCAACCAGCATTCAGAATCGGCGGCCGTGTTGGCCCAGGCTGCACTGGATGGCAACCAGGAGGTGCCCAAGATTCTCGTACTTCTGGGCTGTGTCTACGCCGTAAGTAATGTTGCATCTGAGGGGGGCATCCTCCCTCCTCCTCCCTCTCTTCCCCCCTCCTCCTCCCTCCCCTCCCCCCTCCTCCTCCCTCACCAATCGCCGAGTCAGATTTAATTGATTTGAACCTTTTTTTTAGGGAGGATTGTGCTCAGTAAATAGCGAGAATGGCCTTGGTTGCCCTTCCAACTGGCCTTGGTTCCCTTGCTAATTGGCCTTTGTTGTCATGCCAATTGGCCTTTGTTTTCTTGCCAATTGGCCTTGGGCTCTCTTGCAAACTGGCTTCTGTTTCCTTACCAACTTGCCTTTCTTACCTTGCCAATTGGCCTTTATTCCCTTGCCAATTGGCCTTTGTTGTCATGCCAATTGTCCTTTGTTGTCATGCCAATTGGCCTTTGTTCCCTTGCCAATTGGCCTTTGTTGTCATGTCAATTGGCCTTTGTTCCCTTGCCAATTGGCCTTTGTTCCCTTGCCAATTGGCCTTTGTTGCCATGCCAATTGGCCTTTGTTCCCTTGCCAATTGGCCTTGATTCCCTTGCCAATTGGCCTTTGTTGTCATGCCAATTGGCCTTGGTTTCTCTTGCAAACTGCCTTTGGTTTCCTTCGAGCTTTTGAAATGGCACTGTGCCGGCCATTGGCACTAAAACAATCCTGCCGTCAAGGGGTTAAGGAGGCCACAGTGGCCTTCCCCCCCCACCCCCCTCCCACTACAGTGGGAATGTGGCGTCCATGTGGGCTAGTCTTATGCCTCTGTCGTTTTCTCTTGCCGGGCAGACGATGGGGGAGTACGACAAGTCGGTGGCCCACTACCGGCGGGCCATTGACCTGGGCCTGTCGGACACCTGCTGGCCTCAGCGATGCATCCACGCCGTGCGATGTCACCAGAAGGTGGAGGAGGCCCTTGAGGCTCAGCACACGTGAGTTGGCCCCCGTCCGCAGCCAACCAAACTCGTCACATTTTTTTTTTCATTTTGAAAAAAATTGGAAAAAAAAAAAAAATTGGAAAAAAAAAAATTATTTGCAAAGAAAAAAAATTATTGGCAAAGAAAACTTTGACTGGACCAGGACTTTAATCTGAGACCTCTGGATTAACGTACCAGTGCTCTTCCATCTGAACTGATTTTTTTTTTCGTAGTGTGAAAATCCCTATTGACAACGATTGTTATGCGATAGCTCTAGCGCGATACATGATCGCAGTCAAGACCGCCTCATTTCGGCCGGTACTGTAGATAGCACGATGATTGCGTGTTGACAGTGAGATTGATTCTATCCACTCCTCAGGTCCCTCCAGCGGACGCTCTCGGAGCTGCAGGAGTACAAGAACAAGCAGGACAAGTTTGAGCGGACGCAGAAGGTCATGAGGGTTGCCCAGCGTCGCTCTGAGGACCAGTTTGAGTCCAACCTCAGCTACCACCGGCACCGACTCATGCGCGGCATGGGTGAGCCTCTCCTGTTTTCCCAGTCCCCGGGGGTGCAAATCCATCCACTGGCCCTTCGCCGAATGCCGAGAAAACCTCGACGGGTTTTTCTGTCATGGCACTCTGCTACCTCGGTCTTTGGTTCGAATCCACCCTAAAATTGATCACTGAGTGCTGAGGGATTGAGAATGTGTCTGCCTTTGCCTGCTTGGTCTCTGGTTCGATTCCAATCTAAGGTTGATTAATTGATGTTGGGAAATTCCCCTTTATCCTTGGTCCCCGGTTCGATTTCATCCTTAGGTTGTTCATTGAATGCTGAGAATCTGTGTTTTCTGCCATTGCCTGTTCAGTATCTGCTTTGAATACAACCAAAGGCAGTCTATCACCAATAGGGATGGAGGCTCATGCCTTGCTTCAGACTAGTCACCCCCTCCCAGTTCTATTTGTCAGCCTTGGCTGGCAGTCTACCACCAATAGGGGATGGAGGCTCATGCCTTGCTTTAGACTAGTCACCCCCTCCCAGTTCTATTTGTCAGCCTTTGCTGGCAATCTACCACCAATAGGGATGGAGGCTTATGCCTTGCTTCAGACTAACAACCCCCTCCCAGTCCTATTTGTCAGCCTTGGCTGGCAGTCTACTATCAATAGGGAAGGAGGCTCATGCCTTGCTTTAGACTAGTCACCCCCTCCCAGTTCTATTTGTCAGCCTTGGCTGGCAGTCTACCACCAATAGGGATGGAGGCTCATGCCTTGCTTCAGACTAGTCACCCCCTCCCAGTCCTATTTGTCAGCCTTGGCTGGCAGTCTACCACCAGTAAGGATGGAGGCTCATGCCTTGCTTCAGACTAACAACCCCCTCCCAGTCCTATTTGTCAGCCTTGGCTGGCAGTCTACCATCAATAGGGAAGGAGGCTTATGCCTTGCTTCAGACTAACAACCCCCTCCCAGTTTTATTTGTCAGCCTTGGCTGGCAGTCTACCACCAATAGGGATGGAGGCTCATGCCTTGCGTCAGACTAGCCACCCCTCCCAGTTCTATTTGTCAGCCTTGGCTGGCAGTCTACCATCAATAGGGATGGAGGCTCATGCCTTGCTTCAGACTAGTCACCCCCTCCCAGTCCTATTTGTCAGCCTTGGCTGGCAGTCTACCACCAATAGGGATGGAGGCTCATGCCTTGCTTCAGACTAGCCACCCCTCCAAGTTCTATTTGTGAGCCTTGAGAAAGCTGGGAATATTAGCTCCTTCAAGCTATTTGTGTGGCAGTCATATATTATTAGTACTTCATCTGAATGTGATACAGTTGGCAATTGGCATAGGTCTGCAGTATTAAGCATAGACCATTTTTTGTGTTTTTGGTTTGTTCTTTGTGCATATAAATGAATTACTAATAACTATCAATTATTGCAAGGTCCTGCCTTGTGGAACTTAACTGAACATTTCATCTGTGAAAACAATTATCTTCTCCTTTGACTTATTTAAATTTATATTATGTCTTGTCTTTGTGATAGTCTTGTATTTGTTTAGTGTTTTGTAACCTATTGTGTTCTAATGTGTAACCTATAATTAAGTATTCCTATAATTTGTACAAGGGCCCACACTTTTAAGCTCTGCTTCTTCGTGGGTGCCTTCACAGTATATTCTATATTTTATAAACAGAAATGTATAAGCTTAAGAGTGATTTTCTACTGATTCTCTACTGTGAAAATAAATCAATGAATGAAAATGAAAAAACAAATAAATGAAAAGACCATGAGATTGACTGTGTAATTAACCATGCACACTGGCTTTTTTCCGTCACAGTCGACAACCCCCTCTGTCACGTGACCGATGTGGACGACGGCCCGCAGTACGTGATGTGTACCCACGGCACCCCACCCGACCTCTCCATCTACGGGATCCCCCTGGTGGAAGACAAGGTGAGTGGGTTGTCCCCTCAGACGCCGCAGTGCACTCTTGTCCACCCGGGCTAAAGCCGCGTTTCCACTGGACTTAAAATTTAACCGTGACGATGGTTCAATTTCGCACAGTCAAATTTGACCGTCGTTCCCACTTGGACTTTTGAGTCGATCAAATTTAACCGAGACGATGGTTCAAGTAACCGAGCTGGCAATATAACGGCTCATGCAGGTCAAGTGTGGGCCGGATACACAATGTACGTGTGTACTTTTAGCGCGCGATACAAAGCAGATGCTTTGAACAGTGCATGTACGTGTCACGTCTTAGGCCGGATGTGGTTTTGTACCGAGTCGCGTTTAACCGAGTGGTGCGTTTCCACTGGACTAATCGGCTCGGTTAAACTTACCTGGTCACTTTTACTGGGCAGAAGTTGGCCGGTAAAAGTAACCATTCGGCTCGGTTAAAGTAACCGAGAGGAAATTTAACTGGGCCGTTTTCACTGGACTTAAAATGGGAAAAGTTACCATCGTCTCGGTTACTTTGACCAAAATAAGTCCAGTTATTTTTTTTATTTTTTTTTATGTACATTGCTGAATTGGTTAAATTTTAAGCTTGAATTTGGTGTAGGTTTGAACCCCATGGAATTTTGCATTCTGGAGATACACTGATATTTGCATATTCATATTGTATAATTTTCACGAAAGTACTTCAAGAGATACAGCCCTTTAAACTTAAAACGAAACTCTCTTGAATTCCCCCAGCCAACGGTGATGTTCCTTTGAAGCTATCTTTCTTAACATTACATGAAAGTATTTATACGATAGAAGCCAATAAACCCCAAAACAAAACTCACAATGTTAATATCGTTTCAACCCTCTCCACATAAAGCAGACCTTTACGTGTTCTAGCATAGCGGCCCATAATACCCTTTTTCGCAGAGCGGTGCACATAATGTTGAACGACAAAAGCCACTCAGGTCAGGTCAGGTCACTCCCGTAGCTAAAAGCCGTTGGGGCACAGTGTTGAGTGTCTTCCTCCAATTCTTTCCATCTTGAGCTGCCCTCACGCATTCCACCACTGTTTGTGCAGTCCATTTTCCAACATCTCCACTCCAGTTCGCTCTAGGTCTGCCTCTTCTCCTACTTCCATTAACCATTCCATGCATGACATCATGCGCCAGTGTTCCAGGTCTTCTGCTTACATGTCCAAACCATTGCAACTTTCTCTTCTGTGCTACTTTTAGTAATGGCTCAAATTCGCCAACTTTTTTACGAATTTCACTCCTTACAGACTCATTTGTTCGGTGGTCTTTCCAACTTATGCCTAACAATCTTCCGTAGCATCACATTTCAAAAGCCTCTATTCTCTTTTCCAGGAGAACACTATACGTCCAAGCTTCACATCCGTATAATGCTATTGATGTTATTAATGAATGAAAGCCACTCAGGTGTTGATTTATTGCAAAGATTTATTGCAAAGATTTATTTTGGAAGGCCGCCATCTGAGGCCTGGGTAGCTCAGATGGTAAGAGTGCTGGCACAACAAGCCAGGGCTCTCTGTTGTCTCAATAGTTGACTCAATCTTAACTGAAATAAATTCCTGTATGTTTTTGGGGGTTCAGGAAATTGATGTGGTGGATACTTCGAGCATTCATAACAACTGCCTTCAGAAGCCAAATGGGGTAGGTACCAAAAAGACTATTC
Organism: Luidia sarsii; assembly: GCA_949987565.1. Taxonomy (NCBI): domain Eukaryota; kingdom Metazoa; phylum Echinodermata; class Asteroidea; order Paxillosida; family Luidiidae; genus Luidia; species Luidia sarsii. The sequence continues at coordinate 4,031,683 of OX465120.1, read as the reverse complement.
TTTCCTTTTCTATTCTTTTAGAAACACTGGCCTTGGTTTGTATGTTGTTGCTTTTTCAGCTCTGTCAGTTTGATCCCGAATGAGGCCCATTGGTTCAGGGCATGAAGGACGGCTGGCACGGAGCCAAGGCTAGTTGGCAGAGCGCCAAGGTCACCTGGCAGGATGCCAAGGCCTTTTGGCATGGCCAGCTGGCTGGGTGCCAAGGCCACTTGGCAGGGTGCCAAGGCTAGTTGGCAGAGAGCCAAGGTCACCTGGCAGGATGCCAAGGCCTTTTGGCATGGCCAGCTGGCAGGGTGCCAAGGCCACTTGGCAGGGTGCCAAGGCTTGTTGGCAGAGCGCCAAGGTCACCTGGCAGGATGCCAAGGCCTTTTGGCATGGCCAGCTGGCCGGGTGCCAAGGCCACTTGGCTCGGAGCCAAGGCTAGTTGGCAGAGAGCCAAGGTCACCTGGCAGGATGCCAAGGCCTTTTGGCATGGCCAGCTGGCAGGGTGCCAAGGCCACTTGGCAGGGTGCCAAGGCTTGTTGGCACAGCGCCAAGGTCACCTGGCATGATGCCAAGGCCTTTTGGCATGGCCAGCTGGCAGGGTGCCAAGGCTTGTTGGCACAGCGCCAAGGTCACCTGGCATGATGCCAAGGCCTTTTGGCATGGCCAGCTGGCCGGGTGCCAAGGCCACTTGGCAAGGTGCCAAGGCTAGTTGGCAGAGAGCCAAGGTCACCTGGCATGATGCCAAGGCCTTTTGGCATGGCCAGCTGGCCGGGTGCCAAGGCCACTTGGCAGGGTGCCAAGGCTAGTTGGCAGAGAGCCAAGGTCACCTGGCAGGATGCCAAGGCCTTTTGGCATGGCCAGCTGGCCGGGTGCCAAGGCCACTTGGCAAGGTGCCAAGGCTAGTTGGCAGAGAGCCAAGGTCACCTGGCATGATGCCAAGGCCTTTTGGCATGGCCAGCTGGCCGGGTGCCAAGGCCACTTGGCAGGGTGCCAAGGCTTGTTGGCACAGCGCCAAGGTCACCTGGCATGATGCCAAGGTCTTTTGGCATGGCCAGCTGGCAGGGTGCCAAGGCTTGTTGGCACAGCGCCAAGGTCACCTGGCATGATGCCAAGGCCTTTTGGCATGGCCAGCTGGCCGGGTGCCAAGGCCACTTGGCAAGGTGCCAAGGCTAGTTGGCAGAGCGCCAAGGTCACCTGGCAGGATGCCAAGGCCTTTTGGCATGGCCAGCTGGCCGGGTGCCAAGGCCACTTGGCTCGGAGCCAAGGCTTGTTGGCAGAGAGCCAAGGTCACCTGGCAGGATGCCAAGGCCTTTTGGCATGGCCAGCTGGCAGGGTGCTAAGGCCGATTGGCAAGGCGACAAGGCCAAAAGTTCATACATGCAAGGAAAGGTTCTACAACTTTCCGAATCATTCAACAGTAATTCACATTTTCTTCAGTTGTGCTCAAATTCCAACTTTCAAATACATTACAAATTTTGGGGGGTTGAATGTTATCGTTTTTTTTTTGTTTTTTTCCAACAGGAAATGAGCTGTTTTAATCTGAGCGCAGGTCGACGACGAGCACCAACCAACTTCTTCACCCCCTCCAGCATCCCCACACCCCCCTGGCACAAAGTGGACTGGCCCAGTGAGGTGGACTGCCAGGGCCTGTCGTCGGAGACTCCACACTGGAGTAAATATGCACCAACCTACTTGCCGCCAGAGAACAAAGGACTGAGGTCAGAGTCTCAAGAGTAGATATTGACCCAGAAAGACTTTTCGTTGCTAGGAAACCTTTAGCTTTGGTTCTTAGGACATTCACAGCCTTGACTTGCAGTCTGCTGCCAGTAGGGAAAGAGGCTCATGCCTTGCTTCAGACCTTCTTTTCCTCCTCTTCCCCCTCTTTCGCCTACTCCCCCTCTCCCTCCTCCTCTCCCTCTCCCTCCTCTTCCTCCTCCACATCCTCCTCATCCTCCTTCTCCTCCTCCTGTTTGTTCTTCTTCTCCTCTTTGGCCTCATCCTCCTCATCCTCAACTTCCTCTTCTTCCTCCTCTTCTCCTGCTCCTCCCCTTTTCGGCCCGTCCTAGGGTCTTTCACAAAGCAATAAGCCGTGGGGAAGCCATTCTTTTTAGCTTTTCAAAGAAGTGTTGCCACCACAATTGAGGGTTGCTCTCTTTCTCTTTCTCTCTCTCTCTCTCTCTTTCTCTCCTCTCTCTCTCTTTCTTTCTCTCTGTCAACCTCTCTCTCTCTCTTTCTCTCTCTCTCTCTCTTTCTCTCTGTCAACCTCTCTCTCACTGCCTCTCTCTCTCTGTCTTCCTCCTACTCTCTCTCTCCCTCTCTCTCTCTCCCTCTCTCTCAACCTCTCCCTCTCCCTCCCTCTCTCTCTCTCTCTCTCTCTCTCTCTCTCTCTCTCTCTCTCTCTTTGTCTTCCTCCTACTCTCTCTCTCTCCCTCTCTCTCACTGCCTCTCTCTCTCTCTCTCTCTCTCTCTCTTTGTCTTCCTCCTACTCTCTCTCTCTCTCCCTCTCTCTCACTGCCTCTCTCTCTCTCTCTCTTTGTCTTCCTCCTACTCTCTCTCTCTCCCTCTCTCTCACTGCCTCTCTCTCTCTCTCTTTGTCTTCCTCCTACTCTCTCTCTCTCCCTCTCTTTTACTGCCTCTCTCTCTCTCTCTCTCTCTTTTACTGCCTCTCTCTCTCTCCCTCTCTTTTACTGCCTCTCTCTCTCTCTCCCTCTCTTTTACTGCCTCTCTCTCTCTCTCTCTCTTTGTCTTCCTCCTACTCTCTCTCTCTCTCCCTCTCTCTCACTGCCTCTCTCTCTCTCTCTCTTTGTCTTCCTCCTACTCTCTCTCTCTCCCTCTCTCTCACTGCCTCTCTCTCTCTCTCTCTTTGTCTTCCTCCTACTCTCTCTCTCTCCCTCTCTTTTACTGCCTCTCTCTCTCTCTCTCTCTTTGTCTTCCTCCTACTCTCTCTCTCTCCCTCTCTCTCACTGCCTCTCTCTCTCTCTTTCTCTCTCTTTGTCTTCCTCCTACTCTCTCTCTCTCCCTCTCTCTCACTGCCTCTCTCTCTCTCTTTCTCTCTCTTTGTCTTCCTCCTACTCTCTCTCTCTCTCTCTCTCTCTCTCTCCCTCTCTCTCTCTGCCTCTCTCTCTCTCTCTCTCTCTCTCTCTCTCTCTCTCTCTCTCTCTCTCTCTCTCTCTCTCTCTCTCTCTCTCTCCCTCTCTCTCACTGCCTCTCTCTCTCTCTCTCAACCTCTCTCTCTCTCTCTCTCCCCGCACAGAGTGGAGCATCTCATCAACGAAAACCTAGACCTCTTCAAGGATGATGTCCACCCGTTGCCGTGGTTTCCACCCGTCTGCGTGACAGTGGAGGACCTGGCAGACGGGAGCACGGCCATGGATTACGTGGAGAGTGTCACGGACAGGGCCAAACTTCCTCTGACAGACACCATCAAGAGCCTCAACTCGGTAAAAAAAAACTCACCGGAAAAAAATAGGCCTTTCCAAAAAAAATAAAAAATCAAAGAAGTCACTGAAGCCAGCCAAACTTCCTCTGACAAACACCTTCAAGACCCTGAACTTGGTAAACAAAAATCACCGGAAAAAATACGTCTTTCCAAGAAAAAAAATTCAAAGAAGTCACTGAAACCAGCCGAACTTCCTCTGACAGACACCATCAAGAGCCTGAACTTGGTAAAAAAAAAATCACCAAAAAAAGTACGTCTTTCCAAGAAAAACATTCAAAAAAGTCACTGAAACCAGCCGAACTTCCTCTGACAAACACCATCAAGACCCTTAACTTGGTATAAAAAAATCACCGAAAAAAATACGTCTTTCCAAAAAAAATCCAAAGAAGTCACTGAAGCCAGCCAAACTTCCTCTGACAAACACATCAAGAGCCTGAACTCGGTTAAAAAAAACTCACCGGAAAAAATACGTCTTAAACAAAAAAAGAAATTCAATGAAGTCACTGAAACCAGCTAAACTTCCTCTAACAGACACCATCAAGAGCCTGAACTCTTTTAAAGAAAAAATAACCAGAAATGTTCTTAAAACCCCAGAAGAGATTCAAAGTGGAAGGTTTGTGGTGACACTAGGAGTGACACTACGTACATCATCTCTTGTGAGGTGGAGTATGGCCACCATCCTGAGAAAACAGTGTACAACATTATTGCATCAATCTCAAAAGTCAGGCCCTCGAACTTTTGAGAATGTATGTATTGCAGGTCATTTTAGTCAGTGAGCAGTTTGCAAAAGTGTTTTTTTTTTTTGGGGGGGGAGGGTATTTGCTTCAAATAAAGAAATTGACAGGATTGGATTCCATGGCTCCTGGTTCTCTAGTGCAGACGCCTCAAGAACTTCTTCTTCTTTTTTCGGTTTTCCAACCCCCCCCCCCTCCTATCCGGCATCTCGGATTCAGCAACTGGTGGCCCACTTGAACAGCAATCAGGGCAGTGAGGAGGAATTGTCGCAGCGGATACTGACCGCCTTCCAGGAACCCAAGGTGAGGGCCGCTTCTCCGTCACATTTCTGTCCGATTCCACCTTGGCCTGCCTTGTGGAAGAAGAAGAAAAGAAAATCCCTCTCTTCCTCATCCTTCTCTTCTTCATCCTTCTCTTCCTCATCCTTCTCTTCCTCATCCTTCTCTTCCTCATCCTTCTCTTCCTCATCCTTCTCTTCCTCATCCTTCTCTTCCTCATCCTTCTCTTCCTCATCCTTCCGATCTTCCTCATCCCTCTCTTCCTCATCCTTCTCTTCCTCATCCTTCTCTTCCTCATCCTTCTCTTCCTCATCTTTCTGCTCTTCCTCATCCTTCCCTTCTTCATCCATCTCTTCCTCATCCTCCTCTTCCTCATCCTTTTCTTCCTCATCCTCCTCTTCCTCATCCTCCTCTTCCTCATCCTTTTCTTCCTCAATCGACCCCATTTTCCTCTGCCTATTCCTCCTCCAGAATGCCCGTGGGATGTGGCTGCTCTACAACCTGGCCGGCTTCTACTGGCTGGTCATCGGCAACAACTACCACGGCCTGGAGTGCCTCCGGAGGGCGCTCTTCCATGCTCCGGTGGAGCACGCCGACGTGCCCCTGGCCAACGCCGCCAGTGTCGTGCTCAACGCCGACCGGCCCGCGGACGCTGTCCAGCTACTGCGCATGGCCCTGGTGGTCAACAGCACCGAGGTGAGGGGTCTTGACGGTTACCGACGCAAGATGGTCGCACTGGATTGCATGGGGGCATTCGACCGGTACTCATCTTGTAATGTTCTTGATGGGGGTGCTGTTGACCGTTCGACTTGTCCCAGCCCTGCGGCCCTTGTTCAAATGTGCGGGGCAAGCTAAGTTCCGATGATGCGCTGGAGACGAGATGAGCTAAAGTTTGTTGAGGTGAGGTGAGGTGTGGGGAAACGAGATGCGAGGAGGTGTAATGAGGGCAGATGAGGTGTGACGAGATGAGATGACCCTTGATGAGGTGTGATGGTGTGAGATGACACGTGGTGTGATAATATGAGGTGTTGTGAGATGAGGTGTGATGAGATGAGGAGAGGTAACTAGAGCATAACAAAATCTACTAAATCCAAATCTACGCTATAAGACTTGTGCTTACTTGCGCTGGTTCGACATTCCCTGACGCGTGCGTTTGTGTGTGCCACAGCCAATCACCCACTTCATCCTGGCCAATGCCCTAGCGGCCAGTGGCAACCTGGAGGCGGCCGCCAATGAGTTCACTGTGGCCCTGAACTTTGACCCCAAGGAGCGATACCTGACCTCCCTGCAGCACCTCAAGTGCCTCCAGAAGCGCAAGGTGAGTCTTCTCCTTCTCCTTCTCCTTCTCCTTATTTTTATTCTTATTCTTATTCTTATCCTCCTCCTTTTCCTTCTTCTCCTTTCCCCTTCTTCTCCTTTCCCCTCCTTCTCCTTCTCCTCCTTTTTTCCTCCTTCTCCTCCTTCTCCTTCTCTTTCTCCTCAGTCTCCCTCTCCTCCTCCTCCTTCTCCTACTCTTTCTCCTCCTCATTCTCCTTCTCCTACTCCTCCTTCTCTTTCTCCTCCTCATTCTCCCTCTCCTTCTCCTACTCCTCCTTCTCTTTCTCCTCCTTTTTCTCCCTCTCCTCCTCCTACTCCTCCTACTCCCCCCTTCTCCTTCTACTTCTCCTTCTCATCCTTATCCTCCTCCTCCTTCTCCTTCTCCTTCTCCTTCTCCTTCTCCTACTCCTCCTCCTTCTCTTTCTCCTCCTTATTCTCCCTCTCCTCATCCTGCTCCTCTTCCTACTCCTCCCCCTTCTACTTCTACTTTTCCTTCTCCTCATCCTTTTCCTCCTCCTTCTCCTTCTCCTTCCCGTTCTCCTCCTTCTCCATCTCCTCCTTCTCCGTTTTCCCCTTTGTCTACTTCTCCTTCTTTTCCTTCCTCTTCGCCTTCTCCTACTCTTCCCCCTTCTCCTCCTTCCCCTTCTCCTCCTCCTTCTCCTTGAACTAATTCCAAATGTCACACCTTCGCCGGTTGACTCTCGCCTTGTTTTTCTCGCAGAAGCAGGAGGCCCGCACTGAGGAGGAGGAGGAGGAGGACAAGGCCGGGGGTCAGAGGTTGCAGCAGCGCCAGAGCCGGACCGTCTGCTCGCATGATGACCAGGGGGAGCAGCGCTGCCAGACGGAGATGAGGACGCGGGAGTTTGTGCCTCACGAGGCGACGGAGAGCAAGAAACCCTACAAGACGGCAGGTGAGGGGACGGCACGCCTCGCTTTGTTCCAATCCTGGCCGAGCTGCCTCTACTTTTTTTTGTTTCTTAATCCTTTTTTCCTTCGGCAAGCCTCGCGCTTAAGGTTTTTTTTTACTAGCCCACCGGGCTAGCAAATTGAGTTTTTTGCTAGCCTGCAGCAAGTTTTACTAGCCCTGTATAATTAACATTAAATTTAACAAGGTTATTAGGTCAAGTAAAACAAGTTCTGAGTTTCTACTTTCTCATCCCCGCCCGCATTGTTTTTTTTTTGGCCGCCACACCACTGTCTACTTTTTACTAGTCCGCTGGGCTAGCAAAGTGGGTCATTTTACTAGCCCGTGGCTGTTTTTACTAGACAATGACCGTCGGGCTAGTGCTAAGGTCGAGCCCTGTTCGGGATACTGGGAATTTCACACGGAGGCAGGCTTGGGCTGTTGTGAATTGGTATTGATCTACTTGTTTCGCTTGATGCGAAAGCCCATCGCATTTCTGAATGTAATGCAGTGCCCTTCGCCATATGGATTCAAATCCACCACATGCGGCCAAGACGTGCGCAATAGACAGCAGCAGCCGATTTCACCAAACTTCAAATGTTGCGTACGCAACATTTTGCTGCCTTTGCTGAATACTGCTGAAAAGAGCAATTGTGACGCAAGACTTACGCAACATTTGTACGTTGCGTAACTTACGCAACTTTTCTTGAAATCGGCTGCAGGAGTCGCAGGTTTCCAATCCCGCCCGTTTTTTGTTCTGGCAGGCAATCGGGGAAAAAGCACTATGCCACTATTGAGAAAACTGATCAGAATCCCACCTTTTTCCGCTGGCCACTCCCAGGTACCCCTCTGCGTCCCAAATCGGAGGAGTCGGAGGGCGGGGAAGAGAGCGAGGGAGCTTTTGTCGAAACCACGACAATCGTAGGCGACAGCCTGATGCCCGACCATGCGCAGATGGTCAAGTTGGGTCAGACGTTGAAACCCGGCGAGTCTGTGAGTATGGTGCAGGCATGCAACTTTTCCGCAGATCCGCGGATTTCCGCGTTTTAAAACTCGGCCGTAAAAAAATAAAATCCGTTAAAAAAAAAAAAAGTGATATACAAAAATGTTGCAAACTGCTTACTGACTAAAATTACCAAAATGTAAATCTTAAAATTTAGTGGGTCTGACGTTTCGGACCTTTCTCAAAGGCAGAGAAAGATCCTGCTAGGCTGAGAAAGGTCCTGCTAGGATCGAAACGTCAGGCCCACTAAATAAAAAATGTAAAATTAAAAAAAAAAAAAAAATCTTCTCCCCTAACTATTTAAAACACATGCTGAAATCAGGTTAAAAACTTGTTTACTTTTCCTTTTTTGTGCTTTCATCGGAGTAGTTACGACTAAAAATTGACAAGAACGGAGATGTCGTCAACGGAGAGATTGTACCGCCCCCTGCATCGGGTCCTAACATCCCTTCCTCCAAAACCTCGCCTCCAGTAGGTGAGTGAAATGAAGACAGGAATCCAGCACTGATTTCCTTCTTTCTTTCTTTTTCCTCTGGTTCAAAATACAGGAAACTTTGTGGGAACAAAAAAAAATACACAGATCAGAACACACATGCTAATTTGTTTTTATCCTTGTGGAGACATTGCTTTGTTCGTGTGCGCTACACAACTGGGTGAGAAACAATGCTTCCTTTTCAACCACATTCACTTTTATAGGTAGAATTGTGTACCATATGTCCCTTATAAATAAACTTCAATTTGCAAAGGTTTTTGCTCAAATAGTAATCTGAGAGAAAGTAGAAAAAGGCCCCCAAAAACCTAATATTAAGTAATATTAACATGCGCATCAATTCACACACAACCCCTCAGCAAAGGAAAAGCCGTTAGTTCTGTCTTAGACAGACCACAATTCTAGTCTGTTTCTTTTCTTTCTCGTCAGCGGACATGGATGAGCTGAACAACTGGACGCGGTTGCCGTGGCCGACGCTGGAGGAATGCCAACTCCACAAGAAGGTCAACTTGAATCTGTTCTACACCACCTGGGTATCTGTCATTGCTAAGGACATCAAGTAAGTACCGGTGCTGTCTTCAAAACTTCTTCCTTTTTTTCACTTTTTTGAGGGGTACTGGGTGCGTGCTCCCCGAGCTGCTGTAGTAGCCAGGTTTACAACAATCGTTTGTTTGCATGTGAATGAAAACATACTACGACGGTTAATGGTTGATTTGCTTCTGAATGGCCCCACCACCCTGGTCAAGACTAGTTGACTATCCCGGTCCAGTCCAAGTCTTATTTCCAAAATTTTTTCTGACTTGAATTGAATCAGCTTCATTCACTTGGTGTGATCCCTGAGCTTGCAGCTGTAGCCAGGTTTACAACAATTTGATTGTTTTTGCATCTGAATGAAAAAGTGGAGGGTGTGATCCCTTGGGATATACGGCAGTTGATAGTTGAATATTGCCTCTGACTGGCGCCCACACCCCGGCAAAGACTAGTTAATGGTTGAACTGCTTTTGACTGGCACCCCACCCCGGCAAAGACTACTGGACTATTAGGGAGGCCACCATCTAAGGGCTGGATAGCTCAGATGGAAGAGCACTGGTACATTAATCTAGAGGTCTCGGACTGCATCTGACTGGTTGAACTTGTATCGCACAGTCTACGTACCGTATTACATCCATGTATTATTAATGTTTTGTCTAGCGCCCTCTTGCGACCAGTGTAACTTTTTTTTTTCTTTTGGTTGAGCAAATTGACTGTGTACACCTATTCTCAAGCTTTTATGATGATCTCAACATTTCGTGGGCCTGACGTTTCGATCCTAGCAGGACCTCTCTCAAAGACAGAAAAAAAAGGCCTCTGCCTTTAAGAAAGGTCCTGCTAGGATCGAAACGTCAGGCCCACTAAATTTTAAGATTTGCATTCTGGTAAGTTTAGTCAGTACGCAGTTTGCAGCATTTTTTGTATATCACATTTTTATGATGACCGTATTTTTTTTATTTTTTTTTTTTTTTAAAGAATCGAGGAGCACATTGACTTTGAGAGCAAGCTGCCCAGCCTTCCCCTGGAGCCCGTCTGCACGGCGGGCGTGGGACCCAGCATGCACACCCTGGACCACCTGCAGGGCATGGCGGGCAGGGAGGGGCTGCGCTACTCACCCGAGCAAGGCCTGGATGACGCCCTGGAGCAGCTGCAGTCACACACGGCACCCATATCCATCGCCGTGGCCGGCACACGCATCGCCATGGCGATGCAGAAGGTCAGAGGTTGCAGCCGTGCTGTGATTCTACTCTTTCCCTTCCCCCCTCCAAAAAAAAAAACCAGACAAACGAACAAATGTTGAAAAGAGATTTGAAGGTTTGCATGGTGAGAATAGCAGGATGATTTGGTTTGCGATGACACCGTGTAAATTATCTTTTGTGAAACTGACTCACCATGCTAACCTGAAGTTTGGGGCCATTTTTTCACAGAGAATTGACTGATTCTTGAAAAGGCTTGCTAAGCCAAGCTCCAGGGACACTTCACTGAGAATTGACTGATTCTTGAAAATGGTTGCTAAGCCGAACTCAAGCGACACTTTTCACTGAGAATTGACTGATTCTTCAAAAGGGTTGCTAAGCCGAACTCAAGCGACACTTTTCACTGAGAATTGACTGATTCTTGAAAAGGGTTGCTAAGCCGAACTCCAGGGACACTTCACTGAGAATTGACTGATTCTTGAAAAGGCTTGCTGAGCCGAAGTGCAGGGACACTTTTCACAGAGAATTGACTGATTCTTGAAAAGGCTTGCTAAGCCGAACTCAAGCGACACTTTTCACTGAGAATTGACTGATTCTTGAAAAGGGTTGCTAAGCCGAACTCAAGCGACACTTTTCACTAAGAATTGACTGATTCTTGAAAAGGGTTGCTAAGCCGAAGTGCAGGGACACTTTTCACAGAGAATTGACTGATTCTTGAAAAGGCTTGCTAAGCCAAACTCAAGCGACACTTTTCACTGAGAATTGACTGATTCTTCAAAAGGGTTGCTAAGCCGAACTCAAGCGACACTTTTCACTGAGAATTGACTGATTCTTCAAAAGGCTTGCTACGCCAAACTCCAGGGACACTTCACTGAGAATTGACTGATTCTTGAAAAGGGTTGCTAAGCCGAACTCAAGCGACACTTTTCATTGAGAATTGACTGATTCTTGAAAAGGGTTGCTAAGCCGAACTCAAGCGACACTTTTCACAGAGAATTGACTGAATATTAGAAACTTTGCTAAGCCAATCTCCCTGGACTATTTTCCCTGAGAATTTACTGAATCTTGGAATCTTACAGAAAAGTGGCCTTGCACAAAGCGTTTAACACTGGTTGAAGATGTGTGGTTTTAGGAGTGCCGAAAATCTGTTAGTAGCTTCATGCATGTATGCCATTGGGGAAAAAAGCCTCATGCCAAAAAAAAAAAAAGTATGTAGAGTAGTCAATTTTAAAGGCCCAATTCAACATTGGGGAGATCAGAAAACATGGATGTCCTCAGATTTCCTTCCAATTTACACAGTTTTTAGATGGTCATGATAGAATCCTTATGTTGAAATCTTACGGTCTGGAATAGACAAAATGAAAATGACAAATAGTTCATTACTCGCCAATAATAAACTATTTCTTACACTACAGAATGGTGCAAAAACTGTGACCTTTTTTTTACCTTTTTCTACTTTCTCAGATTTGAGCTAAAACCTTCGCAGGATTGCTTTTTGGGGATGTCTAATGGTTTAACACACAAATTGTGGCAATCAAGTTTTGACCTTTACCAATGTTGTATAGGGCCTTTTAACTCTCATTCTGTGGCTTTTATTTGTATTCTGCAGAATTCTACGTCCTGGGTGCTGACTAATCTGGCCGCGGTGTACTGGAGGCGAGCCGGTCACCCAGGCAACGCCCTGAACTGCCTCCGGGTGGCGCTGCACCACTCGCACCATAATGTCAAGGTACGGCCTCCACTGACCCGTCTACCAGGCCGGACACCTATGACAATCGGTTCCGGCAGAGGCGAAAGCCCCAAGTTCGTCGACCTAATGCCGGAGAGGTGCAATTGACTGGGAAATTGCTTGAAGGCATGGAGGTTTGTGTTGACACCATGTACATATACATCAGCTCTTCAGAGAAGGAGTATGGGTCTTTTCAGAGCCGCACTCCCTCTCAAAAGAGAGGTGATACATGGTGTCATCGCAAACCTTCCACTTTGTACAAATCAATCCATTAGTAAAAAGAAAAGACCAGCTTAAAGGCCCAATACAACATTGGGAAGATCGAAAAACATTGATATCCACAGATTTCCTTCCAATTTACACAGCTTGTAGATGATCATGATAGAATCCTCATGTTGGAATCTTACGGGCTGGGATGCTGTACTTCCCTAAAAATCTTCACTCAAACATCGACAAATAGTTTATTACACTTAAGTCATAAACCATTTCTTACACTACAGAATGGTGCAAAAACTGTGACATTTTTTTTACCTTTTTCTACTTTCTCAGATCACCATTTGAGCTTAAACCTTCGCAGGATTGCTTTTCTAGGATTTTTAATGGTTGAACTCACAAACTGTGGAAATCTTTTGACATTTACCAATGTTCTGTTGGGCCTTTAAACAGTTTGGGTGAATTGCAAAGACAATTCGACCAAACAGGGACTTGAGTCTGAGACTTGGTATATCAGTGGCTTGGTGTATCAGTGCTAAGGGACCGTCAGAATAGCGTTTGCGGGAAGAACGCCGTTGCGGGGCCAATATACATGTATCCTGCCTTGTAAACCCGGCTACTGCAGCTCTGGGATCCAACAATGTGGATGATGGCTTCAGACCAAAACTCTTATAAGAAATACAATGTTCAGACTGCTTACCGTCTAAAATTACCCCTAAAGTTAGCCCTCTTTTTTGATAATGTTTAAACGTTGTTTTCAAGTTCTGCCATTCTGCCTTTGAGAAAGGTCCTGCTAGGATCGAAAAAAAATGTTTTTTTTAATCGGGATTCGGTGGCCAAACATTTTTCAACATTGCAATTTTTTTTTTTTTTCTCAGGATCTTGCCCTGATCAGCATTGCCAATATCTTCCACCGGGCCGGCATGATCGACGACGGGATCACGGTGGCCCAGATGGCCTGGGAGATTTCCAGCGACCTGGTTCTCTGCCATTTCACGCTGGCCAACCTCTACGCGGCCAAGGTGAGGGGCGTTTCTCTCTCAGTTGTAGGGAAACAAATGTAATGTTCAGTATGTTGGCGAGACCAAAAACACCCTTAAAAAAAAAAGTTTCTATGGCCATATAGGTCTACAATCAAAGCCGGTAAAATGGACACCCCTGTTGGGTATCACTTCAATCTCCCTGATCATTCGATATCAGATATGAGTGTACTGGGCATAGAATCCCTTGGTCACCGTAGTAATGCTGTCCGTCTTAGCCATGAGAAAATGTGGATGAAGCGTCTTCGGACTATTCAACCACATGGTCTCAACATCCAGGAGGGTATTGACTAACACCATGCAGCTTTCTGATAATCATTCTTTTGTGTTCACTCCTCCACACTTCTCTCTTTGATCTTTCCCCCTCTTCTCACTAATCCCTACCCTACTCCTCGCCCTTCCCTTTGATCTTTTCCCCTCCTCTCACTAATCCCTACCCTACTCCTTGCCCTTCCTTTTGATCTCTCCCTACCAGCTTTACTCTTTGTCCTTTGTTTCTCATCCATGTCCTCTTCACTCTCTTCCCCCTTCCTTCGTGTACATGTATCTGTGTTGTCCTTGTCACTCTGCCTTTGAGAAAGGTCCTGCTAGGATCGAAACGTCAGGCCCACTAAATTCTGAGATTTGCATTTTGGTAATTTTAGTCAGTAAGCAGTTTGCAACATTTTTGTATATCACTTTAAAAACAAATGGGTGTCGGGTGTTAGCCTGACGAAATTTCATTTCCGGGGTGGGGGGGGGGGGGGGGCGTCTTGGCTCGGTTTAGTGTTCAGCACCGTGCATTGCTGGGCCACACCGGTGGTGTTGCGCCCTCTATTGACCGATTTGAACCACTGTTGCTCTGTCCCTCCACCGCAGGGTCAGTATGACAAGGCTATCATGTTGTACGAATCCATGCTCCTCTTCAATGCCTCCTTCACCCCGGCCGAAGAGCGACTGAAGACCATCAAGTGCACCGTCCTGCAGATGACCAAGGGCAACCCGGCCTCCATCCTGGGCAAGTAGGGGGTCAGAGGTCAAAGGTCAAAGGTCGGGCACCCTGGCCAGGCTCCCTAGTTGTGTGCCCACCGCAAACAGTGTCGGGCGGTATCCCGATGAAGTTTCACCACACACGGAAACATCGGGGTACCGGTATCAGTCAGATATATAATTATTTTGAGCTGCCTCGCGCTTGCCCATGGTTTACCATTGGATGAGGGTATTAACTAACTTAATGGAAAGCACTTGAAGACTTAACAGTCGAGTGCAGAAGGTTTTTGTACCAAACAACTGCTCTCATCATCGCTATGACAGTTTATGCACTCTACCCGCCTACACCATCAAATACAGTGGATCATCACTATAACGAACGCCGATAAACCGAACAGTCGGCTATAACGAACATGCCATTTGGCTCACGACGTATGCGTCCGTGGATATGCGGCGACCACTGCTAGAAGGAACGACCGCAATACCGAACAATGTTCATGGGTCCAAGAATGTATGTTATAGCGACTTTCCGCTGTATTACATAGATATCATACACAGGTCTACAATTTCAGGGATGCAAATAAAGACTACCACACTGCACTCCATTTTAGCTGGTAAGCCGGTGGTTTTGCAAGTGGATTTTTTTCAGGAGTACCAGCCAAATCCTCTTCGAGGTGGAAGCAGGGTTGAATATAAATGGAGATCTCAGTACTTATTGCAACCGTATTATATCGCAGACAATTTCTAGAACATCCTTCAGCTCCTCAGATAAATTCGGAGGGAGCATTTGTTTTCCTTAACAAGTGGGCTGTTCATAACATGATTCCTTGGCTGAGTTGTTTTAACTTTGCGACTGTGAGAGTGTGCTTCAATTCAGGCATCCACACCAAGCGGAAGGTTTGCGATGACACCATGTAGCACTTCTCTTTCAAGAAGGAGTGTGGCTCTGAAAAGAGCCGGTAACTCAACGTTTCCGGTAGTTTGTACCAGGAGATTCCTGACGATGGGCAGAGTACACACCAAAACGTTGAGTTACCGGCTCTTTTCTGAACCACACTTCCTTCTTGAGAGAGAAGTGCTACATGGCGTCACCGGGATACGAAGCGCGCGATACGAAGCAGACGCTGTGCACAGTGCATGTACGTGTCACATCTTAGGCCGGATGTGGTTTTTTTACCAAGTCGCGTTTAACCGAGTGGTGCGTTTTCACTGGACTAATCGGCTCAGTTAAACTTACCTGGTCACTTTTACTGGGCAGAGGTTGGCCGGTAAAAGTAACCATTCGGCTCGGTTAAATTAACCGAGAGGAAATTTAACGGGGCCGTTTCCACTGGACTTAGAATGGGAATAGTAACCATAGTCTCGGTTACTTTGACCAAAATAAGTCCAGTGGAAACGCGGCTCATGTTTAAAACTTTTGAAGGGCCCCGCAAATAGCCACACCGCCATTGCACGGAATTCAGAGGTCGGGATCGAAACGTCGAACCCTCTAAATGTTTGACAGTTGCATTTAAGACATTCAAGTTACTAAGCAGTTTTTTTCAACTCTTTTTTTTTTCTTTTCTTTCTTTATCAATTGGAGTAAAATTATAACGTTTCATGCAGTTTTTCAATTATGCAAGCTTTCTCATTGAAGAGAAGTAAATCAGACTCAAAAGCATGTTCTCTTTGTTTGCACCATCCCACAATCAGGATATCTGAAATTAAAGCAATTCTTAACTGTGGGGTAAAATCATGCAATGAGTTAATCTGGCTGCCAACTCTAAAATTTATTTTTTATCAATTTATCAATACTAAAAACCATAATTCTACACTCTCTTAAAGTATGGTTACAAAAACTGTCTATGTCCAGTTTTCAATGCTAAGGTTTCAAGTTGTTATAAAAGATTTTTTTATTTTCCAAGACTTTATAGTATAAGTATTAAAACGAATTGTCATTTCACTACAAATGTCTTGTGACTCGTTTATTTGTTTATATGACTGTAAGTGGAATGTTTTTGTCTAGTCATCCATTTATTCATACACCCACCCAACCAACCCCCACCCCTCCATCTATCTACCCACCTACACACCAATACACCCAACCACCGACCCTTCTATCTATCCACCCACCCACCTATATACCAATACACCCACCCATCCATCTACCCACCCATCCATCCATCCATCCATCTATCCACCCACCTACACACCAATACACCCACCCATCCATCCATCTATCCACCCATCTACACACCAATACACCCACCCATCTATTATCCATCTATCCACCCAACTACACACCAATACACCTAACCATCCATCTATCCACCTGCACACCAATACACCCATCCATCCTTCTATCCACCCACCCATCTACACACCAATACACCCATCCATCTATCCACCCACCCACCACCCAACCAATACACCCAACCACCCATCCATCCATCTATCCACCCACCACCTACACACAATACACCCAACCACCCATCCATCCATCTATCCACCACCTACACACAATACACCCAACCACCTACACACAATACACCCATTCACCCATCCATCCATCTATCCACCCACCACCTACACACAATACACCCAACCACCCATCCATCCATCTATCCACCCACCACCTACACACCAATACACCCAACCACCCACCCCATATGTGACCCGGTACAGCCACATGAGGAATATCCCACCAAAACACTTTTCGAGTAAACAACGCCTAAAGTCAAAGTTTCTTCTCAATTCGATTAAAAATCTTTTCTTTCTTTTTTTCTTTTTTTCGGAAAGTTAATGTATTGGAGGAAATTTTGATATCATTTGAAAGCTAATGGTACACTCTTTCACATCATTAGAAAATCTCAAAATCTCAAAAGTGGGGGTTATTCCTCATTATGATTTGCCGGGTCACATACATCTTTCCACCCACCCACCTACACACAATACACCCAACCACCCATCCATCCATCTATCCACCCACCACTTACACACAATACACCCAACCACCCATCTATCTATCCACCCACCCCCTACACACCAATACACCCAACCACCAACAAATCTATCTATCCACCTACACACCCATGACACCGAATAATTATGACAAACATTTCACCTGCAGCTGCTGGAAAAAAAATTGCCTTTCAGTATATCTACATTCATGTGTCTTTTTAAACAAACAATCACTGAATCAGGTCACCCAGTACTTTGAATACCTAGGAAGCCGGATACTATACGCTAGTAAATATTGGTCTTTTGATACCGGAAACCGATAACAATGTTTGTTTCCCTGTGTCTACATCAACAAGGTAAAGATACTGGTAACCCTTTAGCCCCGTTAGGTCACCTATATTTGTCAAAGTTACTAGAAAATCGCCAGTGACAGGCATTAAAGAAGACTTGCTACAGCGTACAGATGATTCAGAAAATGTTACCAAAATAATAATGCTGTAATGCATATTGCCGTAAAGTTTGAAATAAATTGGATTACGGAACACCTGTTTCGGTTATTGAAAACAATGCTGAACCCCAAAGTGAATGGTGGGACATACAATGCTTGCAGTAGTATCCTGTTTTCCAAACCTGTTATTTGTTCGTTTTTGTCGTTTGTTTTTATGTCAAGGGAGAAGAGTAAAGCGGGATATGGAATGTGGGTGGTTACCGATTTAAAAAGTTTATTTTTGGAAAGCACACTTGAGTCACACGATTTTGCCGTCAGACCAAAATACTAAACTTTCTCAAGTCGCATGCACAGTGCATCAGTCATACCGTATTTACTACATCCCAACATCGATAACTACAACCCTTCTAAGATTTGGCGTTTCATGCCTATTTTGAATTAGATTTTATGGATTCATAGCTATTTCCCTCCATGAGAATGTTGTCCTAATTCTGCAGTCTCGACAATTTTCTGAAAGTCCCACTTGTAGCGAGTTTATTTCCAAAACTTTTGCCCAGGAGCCGAAACTGGTTGCCGGCAAACGTACGTGAAAAATGTACACTAACCTATCTTGGGTAACGTATGTTGTCGCGATCCTCTGCCGAGTATGAATATACATCTGGTATGACGTCACTGCACAACGATCCGCATCCGTACTACTCCGAACTGCTGAGACGTGCGCCATCTCTTCACAGTGTCGCGACCACGGACGTGTACAATATATATTACACGTCCGTGGTCGCGACACTTTTAGTCAGTGGTGCGGATACGGATCGGTCGTATCCGGATCGTTGCGCAGTGACGTCATACCTGATGAATATTCATGCCCGGCAGAGGATCGCGACAACATACGTTACCCCTATCCTGCTGAGAATCGAGGAGTACCCAGACTCCATTCGCTTCGAATGAGCGCTATAGGAATTGATGTTACCATACTTGTAAGCAGGGCACCAGCGGAAACCATTCACTCAGCTGTCTGCGGTAGGCTGGCCGGTCACGCCACACATTATCTTCTATTTTTCCCTTCGTCATTCAGCCGACAAAAGACCTTCGAAAACAACAAACAAAACCCGCGGTCTGGCCTCGGAAACGTGCGTATCCAAAGCTGGTTCGCCCGAGGCAGAAACGTCCCGAATTTGTTGAGATATCGCCCGATTTCCAGCGACGAGCCTGATGCAATTTCACGGATTTGCGTGTTCGGTCAACTCGTTGTCGTAAAAAAAAAAATCAAAAAATAAATCGTCGGATTTTTATTACATTTTTTTCTCCCTCTTCATTTCACCGGAGTCGTGGGCAAGATCGAGGCTGACGATGTAGCATGTGCATTTGTTGACAGACGTTCACGAGATCGGTAAATATCGTCAATCCTTCTCTATTTGTGAGAATCGTTTAGGAAAGGTGTACAACGTACAACAACTTAAGGCCATTTTAATAAATAATTCATGCCGTTTTTGCCAAATTTTCTAAATTATGTACATGTGAATGTGATGTACAGACTACAGTAACACTAACACAGTAACAGTCACAGTGTATGTCTAGTCGAGGCACTACTCTACTGTGTAGTGTAGTCCGAGTAAGTTGGACCCTTACAATCGCCTTTATAAAAAAAAAATAGAAATTGAGGTTTTGGGCGACAGTAGGGTCCAAGGTAAACTGCTTAGAAACCCTGTAAGTGTAACTAGTAATACTAATAGTATTACTAGTATTAACTATGACTGAGTATGTGTTCGACTCCATGACTACCCGAGGTAAAATCTGGGGGTTTTGGTCGGGGGTAGTCATGGAGTCGAACACAGAGTTACTTACACAGTTGCAGGGTTTCTGAGCAGTTTTCCTTGGACCCTACTGTCGCCCGAAGCATCAACATTTTTAAAAAGGGCGGTTGTAAGGGTCCAAGTTACTCGGACTACATGTATGTAGTGTAGGTGTGCATGTAGGTCCCCATATAATAAATATAACGCTGTGGCTATTGTTACGGCAGCCGTAACGCAACTTCCATTTTCTATAGTTACGGCACTGCAACTGCGCAAGCGCGAGGACATGCCAGATCGAACGTGTACACTGACTACTTTGGAAGCGCGATGTTAGCTGGCGACGCTGCCGCCGTGCTTGATCTTGATTTGTTGCATTTGCATGATACATTCATCATTATTTGTTGCCACTGTTTGATAAAAGAAAATTACAACGTTGATTTATAGGTACAATAGTTTTATAATTTGTATAGTGGTCTTTTAAACCTCCCTAAAATCGAATGACTTCTCGTATTTTCTGCCGTCACATGCACGCACGCGAAGTCGACATCGTAGTACCATGGTAGTACAGTGCATCGCTGACGACTTTGTTAGGGACCCGTTTTTTTGCCAATCTCACCGTGCGAGAGAATCTTCTATAAATGATTGACTAAAAGACACCTTTTTGCATTCCAATAATGACAGGGATATTGCTTCAAGACAAGCAAATTATGTGCCTGCAGCCAGAGAATTTGCCATGTTTCTTATGGTACTGAGCTTGAGGCGGCGCTGCCTGTGCATGTGGGGTTTATACCCCATGCAACAAAATCTGATATGTCCTCGCGCTTGCGCAGTTGCAGTGCCGTAACTATAGAAAATGGAAGTTGCGTTACGGCTGCCGTAACAATAGCCACAGCGTAAATATAATGCTTGTAAATTAGTCCCACTTCCTGGGTGAGCACATTTCCCCATGGACACGAATGGAGATTTTAACGACGCTATATGTCCGCTGCCGACATCGGAGTCATTTTGTCGGATTTGCGGTCCAAACATAACTGGTAAGTACCGCTGAAGTACCACTGGTTTGTCTGGACATGTGTAGAAGCCGGCAGGCGCATTTATTGAATCGTTGGACGCTATTTCGGGCACTTTTAAGGCCTTCGGTTGAGAATTACTCTTTTGGTATATAAAACGCGGTGGGACGCTAGTGCGACAGATCATCTCCAAACTCGTTTAAGGGGAGCTACAAGCGGCCCAGTGCTAGTGCAACAGATAATCTCCAAACTCGTTTAAGGGGAGCTACTAGCGGCCCAGTAAGTGGGACTACTTGTAAATGTATAAATATTAATAATACTTAATAGTAATACTAACTAATGTTGCAAACTGCTTACTAATACTACTGAGTGATAGTGATACTGTAGTACTGACTAAAATTACCAAAATGCAAATCTCAAAATTTAGTGGGCCTGACATTTCGATCCTAGCACTAGCAGGACCTTTCTCAAAGACAAAGGCAGAGAGAATATTAAAATGTTAATAGGGCCTTACTCCTTAGTAATATTAGGAAAAGTAACAAGTACTTTGTAGTAACTAGTATCGGAGTGGCTATTGTTAAGCCAGCCGTAACGCAATTTCCATTTTCTATAGTTATGACACTGCAACTGTGCAAGCGCGAGGACATGTCAGATTTCGTTGCATGGGGAACCCCACATGCACAGGCAGCGCTGCCTCAAGCTCAGTACAATAACTTAAGAAACATGGCAAATTAATAAATATCTGGCTTTAGGCAATTAATATGCTTGTCTTGAAGCAATATCGGTTTTATCCCTATCATTATTGGAATGGGAAAAGACGTCTTTTACAATCATGTAAAGTTAATATAAGGAGCTCTCGCACGGCACTGCGTTACAATAGCCGTAACAATAGCCTCTGTGTTGTAGTAAAATAGTAACTCTGCAACTGGCAGTCTGGTCCCCTATACTGTTGTACGGTATAGCGGCTACAAGTAGCTGCGAAGACGTACAGGTTGCCAGTTGCGGAGCTGCCATTTGAATCTTACGACCAAACCAGGAGGTTTTTGCCCATTTTGCCCCTGTACATGATTGTAAGGACTGGATAGCTCAGAGCACAAGGTCTACGTACATGTTAATGTATGATGTACATGTACATGTACATGTATAGTAAATAGTACTGTACAGTACATTGTGTACATGTAGGTGCTCTGGTGCACTGGTGTAGTCAAAGTCTTGTTTGCCATTTTTGGATCTGTCTCAGCTCTAAGGCTGCCTTTTGACTTGGGGCAGGTCCTGCTTGGGTGGAAATATCAGGCCCTCTAGACCTATAGATATATTTTTTGATCAAGCATCCTGCCTGTATCCAGGGCATGTGTTGACTGTCCAGCTTGTACTGTACATGTTCTGGTACAGTGTACAGGTACATGTATACATGTATTGTGCTCTAGATACTGAGGGTAACCTCTCCACTGGCCTATAAGTCCTCAGCAATGCTGGTTATTTCAAGGCCAGAGGTCCTTGGTTTGGGATTTGCTGCCCATGTATGATGTATGAATGTGTATACTGTACAGTACACGTACAGTACATGTATACATACTGTACATGTACACACTGTACATGTACATGTACTGTACGTACATTGTCATGTTCACATTGCAATTACATGTACATGCACAGGGTACCATACACTGGCACAGCCCAGTACTTTGGTAAGCGCAGATCTGCATCATCTACACGTACCTGTAGCAAGGGTACATTTGATGATAGGGTGTGGCCCAATGATGCAGTATAAAACAATGCCTCACTGTCAATAAGTGCTAGGGTTTCAGCATGGATTTCAGTAACAGGTGCTATGCAGCTGTGCAAATGATACATGGTGTACTGTACATGTACACTGTAGAGTACATCAAGTTTTACGAAGGAAGTATGGTAGAGCAAGAAAACAAGGAGGTGGTTTTACATGTATGGTACACTATAGGCCTACTGTACAGTGTGTACATGTTGTGTACATTACATGTACTGGTACTGTATTAACTTTATGGTGTACCGTCAACCTGTACATGTGATGTACATGTACATGTACACTGTACATGTACATGTACATGTATGTACACGTACACCATGTACATGTACACTGTACATGTACACTGACCTGCTGGGAATTTACATGTACCGGTATTTCCGATACATGTAAACGTGTACCGGTACATGTACTGCTTTTTTTGTTTTGCTCATTCCATTTCAAATACATGTAGACCGACACGTGTACACGACGTACACGTACAATTCCTAATGCAATGCATTTGAGTTTGCTGAAAAGCAAATTAAATAGAACTTCCTTTGTTCCCAGCTTTTCCCGTTCTATTTCGGAGCTCTTGTATTGTCACTTGTCAGGTCAGGTCAGATTTGCCCTCACCAAACAAGATAATGTACACGTTCTGCACGAGTCTGAAAAGTCTGTTTTTTCTTGTTGGTGGATCTACTCAGTAGTACTGTACATTATTTTATGGCAATGCATTTGAATTTGCTGAATCTAAATTGAAGAACTTCCTACATTGTATGTCTATAATGTTAACTCCCAACACTTTTTGTTTGCTCTTGACCCAATAATCCTACAATCCTTCAGTGTTAACTCTCCATCATTGTCCATATGACCCGAATCCTACACAATCCTGCAATACTGTTGGTGGTGCGCCACTGTCGAATCCTGCAAAATCCTGCACTGAATTTTTGAAAGGACAAAAAACTTCTTTTGTTTGTCTGTGGGTAATAAACTTTACAATTACAGATACATGTATAATTTTATAACCACATGACCCGAATCCTTCAAAATCCTATTTTGGTGTTTGTCCCATGGAGCCCCAATCCTATACAAGATCATCCTCCATCACATTGGGCCTTAGTTACCTACTAGTAACCCGTATCCTGCATTTTCCTACAGTGACAAAACCCCCTTATGCCCTCAATACTGCAAATCGTACAATGCATCAACTCTCAAGTCTCAAGTACCCCAAATCCTACAATTTCCTTCCCTTTTCGTCCAGTCAGATCCAGGATTCACTCTATACATGACACATTGGTCTGATTCAAGTCAAATACAAGTCATTTTTCTTGTGCACAACCTACATGTACATTACATACCGGTACATGTAAATGTACAGTTGTACTGTACATGTACATGTACATGTACATTGTGTAAGTGTCGGTAGTTGGTATTACAATATACTGACCACTTTGACCAGTACATATACAGTACATGTACATGTACATGTCAGTCAAACAAGTCACAAAATGTACCACAAGATGCAATGAATGATTACACTTTACTTAGTACATGTACATGGATACGTGTACATGTAGGTCTACACATGTACATGTAGGTAATTTATTTATGTGTTATTACATGTACATGTACATGTACAATTGTACAATTGTACTGCTAGGCCTAGAACTAGTAGATAAATAGATACATGTACAGTACATGTACACATGTACATGTATTAAGGCGACACTGCAGAAGGACCTACAGTATTAACTTATTAAAAAGCACTGATTATGAACAATTGTACATGTACTTCTAAGTAATGGCCCCAATTGCAACTCTTGAGCCGGGGTAAAACTAAAAGGAACACTCTACAGTAGGTCATAAACAACATGAAGACAGATTCTTGCCTGTGAAGCAAACACACATTTATTAGAAAACAGGTAGTATCAACACAACACACAAACTGCATGATAACAGACAAGGACTAGAGGAGATAAATACAACTGTAGACTCTACAAACAAAAGTACAGTGTACATGTACCTACGCACTGTAGAACAATCACAAAACACACACAAAAACAAATGAACATCGGACAAGGACTAGAGTCACTAGACCTCAAGCAAGTATAACTCCTCCCCCTCCAAAAAAAAAGAAAAAGAAATCCACTGATTGGCAGACAACCCGTCCTTTGGTTGTCCCCTCTCTTTCCTGTTTTGAGGGAGATGGGTTTTTTTGTTTTCTCTCAGTCCTGTGTACATTGTAAATACCTACGGTAGAGATTAGATGATCTAGACTCTAGACACGGGAGCAGGATCTTTCTAATTGCATGGAGTGAGAGGTATTTTTATTCAAATGCCGCCATAGATTTGAAAGGGACTCTTAGCCTTTGCATGGTGGAGTGCAGTCGGTCTTTGTGCACAGTGACAGCATGAGAAGAATACAAATTATACAAATTTGTATTTTAACCTTTTAGGAGGTACAGTAGAAGGCCACCACATACATGTACATGTACAATGTAAATGTACAGTAAAGGCAGGATGCATACATACATTGTACAATGTACCGTACCTCAGATGGTTACCGTAGATTGGCATACACTGTATACATGTACCGTGTACATACATGTACGTGTACATGTACCTGTACTGTGTATACATGTATACATACACTGTACAGTGTACATTGTACGTCTAAGCTACTGTACCTGTACTTGTACCTTTACCGAGTACATGTACATTGTACGTTGTACATGTGTACAGTATATGACTAACCAATTCAAAATGTCATGACATTTAGTGGGTCGGATATTTTGTTCAGTACAACCAGGACCTTTTTCAAAGGCAGAAATTTCAGAATCAGGCATTTGTCTTTGTTTACAATCAAAAGATGCGTAAGACACCCTTCTGTACTGTAGAAAGATGTGTATACTCCTTAAAATCCATTTAGAATGGTCTTAGGTTCGAGTCCCAGTCAAAGCAGTTTCAGTTTCTAGTCGGTTGGCCACCAATCTACAGCATCCATGGTTGACCAAACTCATGTATTGAGCAAATTAGTCCCTTGCCACCTTAGAGTTACACTCAAAGGGAAGCCCCGTACCCATTTTAGCATTTTTTTGTCTCAAATTTTGTGAAAAGGGAAAATATTTTCCGTTATTTGATCGTTTGCTTTTTTTTTTGGTTTCTGCTCAGATCGGAGAGTCGCAACTGAGCTCCGCCAAACCTATGCGGCGACGGGCGCGGCTGGGATGATCACTTCGGCTACCATGGCAACGACCACCGGCGGGGTCCGCTTCTCGTCCCACACCTACGACAAAGTCACCAAGGCTAAGCTGACCTTGGAGAACTTCTACACCAACCTTTGGTACCAGAAAGAGGAGAGACTGAACAGGTACATATACGGCCACAAAGTCAGCAACCCATGACACACACTCAAGCCGCGTTTCCACTGCACTTTGGAAATGGAAATCTTACAGCCTCTGGCTTTGTCTTTCTTTCTTTCATCCGGGTATGACATCAGTAGGCCTTTTGGGTTTGGTTTTGAATTGTATGTAGACATGTACTACATGTACATGTACCTGTACCTGTACATACAGTGACCCGGCACAGCAACATGAGGAATATCCCACCAAAACACTTTTTCGAGTAAACAACGCCTGAAGTCAAAGTATCTTCTCAATTCGATAACAAACAAAATCTTTTTTTTTTTAATATATATATTTTCGGAAAGTTAATGTATTGGAGGATATTATGTCCATAGGATTTTTCCGAAATCCGTCTCTTATGTTGAAAAAAAAGGAGGATTTCGGGGGAGTGTTTGTGTACTGTTTTCATGAGAATGTAAAGTTCCTGCCTTTTGAATGGCCGCTTTCGAGGAGTTAGAATGGTGCCGCTATAATTTATTGTGTCTGGTGCCAAATGAACGAGCGAAGTCCCCTTGTACTATTTACAACAAAGTTCACACGGAAATAAATTCGATATCATTCGAAAGCTAATGGTATACTCTTTCAGATCATTAGAAAATCTCAAAATCTCAAAAGTGGGGGTTATTCCTCATTATGCTGTGCCGGGTCACATACAGAGTATACACCTACTGTACCTGTACAGTGCATACATGATGTACATGTGTACGTGTACATGTACATGTACATGTTGAAAATGAAAATCCATTTGAAGCTTCAACTTATAGAGAGATCTCCAACCTGAGTTTTCAGCTTTTGGATAACAAAGATGAAGTAGGAGCCAAAGCCTAAGCCAGATTTTCCCAAAGGAGCCATAACTTTCAGGTGTTATGGTAGACTACTGTACTGCAGTACATGTACACATGTACATACAGTACATGTACATTACATGTACATGTACAGTAGGTACAATGTACATGTAGAGTATGACTATGATACAGGTACATGTGTTTGTAAAAATTAATGTGTGTCTAACATACAGTGAAACCTGCTTAAAAAATCCGGCCACCTCTATTAAACTGCCTCTTGTCTATGGGCCACCTTTCAAAGTCCCGATGTACATGTTCATGCATATTGTATACATGTACACTGTAGAGTACATGTACATGTACATGTACATGTTACTAAATATTGTTAGATGATATGTGGTCAGTGCACATACCAGGCATCCCACAGGGTCAGTGCTGACAGAAATGCACGTATGCATGTTGTGAAGATGTAATTGAGACCACACTGTGAAATCAGATGCTTTCAACTCATAGCAGCTGAGGCTATGCTCTAGAGCATTTTCTATTTTTTTAATTCAAGGGCAGAGAATTGAGTTAAGAATTTTTTTTTTCTCCCAGAGAATCTGGAATCAATTGACCTTTTTTATGTAACTGGGTTATTGATGGCTAAACATATTATGGGGGTGGTGTAAAGATGTCATAATTCAGTGAACTCACAAAATGAATTATTTACAAATTCCATGTACATGTATACATGTACATGTATGTAGAAATGCATGTTCTCAAACTGGACATCTTGAGAAATCACACACTGAGCATGAAAACCAGAATTTGTCAAAACTTGTGGTTTGTCTTCTACTTTTATCCCCAAGTTGATATTTCTCATAAGTTACACTTACACTTACAGTAGTCTATTTTGACACATCTTCATGCACTCAATTTACTGTACTCTACACGTGCATGTGAAACGTAAGATGCCGATTTCTGGAAAGACCAGGTGAAATGAAAGAAAGGAAGGACTATTCTTGTCTCTGACCAAAGCAAAGGGTTTAAGCTGGATTGGGTCATTCGCCTTGGATTTCGGGATTGGATTTCGTCACGCAGGAAAACTAAAATAAGGAAAACAACAGAGGAAGCAGAGGCAGTGGGGGTTTGCACACTGTAGCTGTGTCACTTCATAATCAAAGATTAGAGTGTGCAGTGGTGTCAGTGCCCTTTCACAAGGGGGAATTGTTGGTGAATTGAAGTGATACGTGGGAAGGGAAGCTTTGCTCACTCATGATGTAACTTAAACCTTGTACCATTTCGGGTGTTGTTGTTTTTTTCTAAACTGGTCGACCTGACTTGAATTTCAACTGGCCTGTCAGAGTTGTCAGTGTAATTTTTTTTTTCTTTTTCTTTTTTTTTTAACTGGCCTACACTTTTGCAATGGGTTGCTTGCTATTGAGATTGTAGAGAGACGGCCGCCGATTTCAGAAAGCTTGAAATGTTGCGAACGCAACATTTTGTTGCGTAACTTACACAACATTTTGCTGCCTTTTCTAAATAGTGCACACAAGAGCCATTGTGCCGCAAGACTTATATATGCAACATTTGTACGTCGCGTAACTTACGCTACTTTTCTTGAAATCGGCTGCAGGTCCAAATGGCTGCATGGTGCACTGGCACACCATGGCCCTTTTCCAAACTCCGACTTAGGCTTTGGCTCCGGCTTCATCTCTATCATCCAAAAGCTGAAAACACAGGCTGTTGTTCTTTGATGAAGTTGAAGCTTTGGATTCCTTTTCAAAATGCAGTGCAACATTGAAAACCTGAACGCAGAGGTCTCCCGTTTTCATGCATTGTATGTACTTTAAAATGGATGAAAGGAAGAAAGATATAGCCAGTGCCTGAGCCTAAGCCGGATTTTTTTCAAAAAGGCCCCAACAGTGAATCAGAGGAAGAGAATTGTTTCCTGTGGTTGCAGTTGCACCACAGCTCCCATGCAGTGTCATTCTTCAGCTCTGGAAATAATTTTCTTTGCAACTTGCAGTGCAGTAGTGTATTGAGCTGGAAGTAGATTGCCACAACCACAAGATGTGATGTGGAGCGGGATTGGGGAGAGGGGTGCAATAAAAACAGATTCATGTGTACAGTACATACCTGTACATCACGTACATGTACATGAAAAATATTTCAAAAAATTTAGTGGGCCTGACGTTTCGATCCTAGCAGGACCTTTCTCAAAGGCAGAAAAATGAAAAATATTTATCAGTATTAATGAAAGAAAAATGAAAAATATTTATTAGTATTAAGTAGTAATTTAATACATTCATTCATCTTCTTTCTTTCTGTTGTGTTTTGTTTTCTTTTATTGCAGATTAAGGAAGTTAGAGGAGTCAATTTTGGGTCTAACGGAAGAAGAGGTAATTACATTTAGTACACATCAATCTATTTGGGGTTTGAAATGCATGCCTTATTGCCTCCGACTACCAGGGCCACTGCTGAACTGGATGCCTGAGAAAAACTATTACTATTTTACCGTGTGTGCATGGGGGGCGGTGCTGAATGGAATAAGAGCCACGGTCTTTGAGCTTTGAAAGGTGGCAGTCTTACACTCTTACTGTCCCCCATTGAATTGTGACCGTTGTGGTGGTGACAGATAATTTGATTTATACCGAGTGATTTTGAATTTTGAAAAAGTGGCGCCGAAAACTTTGACTGGACCAAGACTTGAACCTGAGACCGCGGGTCAGGGCTACCAGCCCTCTTACCATCTGAGCTATCCTGTCCTTAGGAGGTGACCTTCTCTAATTGTTGACTGGCCTTTGCCAGGGAGAGAATGAGCACACTTGATTCCTAAGTAATAATTATACAAAACAAATGTTTCAAACTGCTTTAATACTGACGTACGTGTGTACCGGTTACGGTATGTAAATGATCCAGATGCAATTTATCTCAAATGGAGAGGGCGTGACGATTTGATCCTACGTTAGCGGCACCTTTGTCATTTTGTCATTCAGAAGGGTCATGCTCACGGAGCCTCGTATTAAAAAAAAAAAACGTTGTCAGATCGACACGATCAGATCGGAGGTGTTGGGGAGGAGGGAGAGTGGGTGGTGGTCACTGCCCCCAAAGGTCCTCATTAAAATTGTATACGCTGAGCATAAACAGCCTCATTGCAGAAGACTGGGATGCGTACTGTAGTCAGGGCTTGAGTTCAGCAGGGGCCTGTCACTGCAGTACGTTTGCAATGGCTGACAAGCTGGCACCAATCTCATAGAGCTGCTTAAGCGTTAAAATCTGCTGAGCGAAATTCCCCCCCCCCCCTGGTTTTAACGAGATTGCCAACCATATTTCGCTTGATGCTTGTGGTACATGTACCTGACTTATATTCTACTACTGGTTGCTTCATGTGAAATACAAGCGGAATTTTGGCTGGCAACCTGATTCTTTTGAGGAAGATTTTGTTATGCTTTTAAAAAGCAAATTTTAGCACTTAAACGGCTCTATGAAATTGGCCCCTGGATACAGTGTACCAGTAGCTACTGGTAACCAAATTTGTACACACTTAGTGTGGATATATCCCCTATTATTAGGGTGGGGACTAGGGACCAAGTCTAGGAATCTCAGCTGTTCGTCTCAGTGCAGTGTGGGACTGTCTGGGTTTTTTGGCGTACAATTTGAGAAAACAGCACTGAAGTGTGGATAACCAGAAATTGGAAAGAAACAGTCTGAGCTGCGTGTAGGATATCAGTAGGACAAATGTCTTATTGAAATAAAAAACAACAAATTTAGGTATGTACTGTACGTACTGTACATCATACATGTACATGTACATGTACATTGTACACATGTACTGTACATGTACAGTACGTTTGTGCATTTACATGTGTACATGACACACACACTATTATGTTGATGTCCCATACTTTCCATGTACAGAGCATGCCGGCACAAATGTTCATTTGCAGTGGAAATCATATTCATCAATAATCAATATTTATTATACATGTACTGTATGCCCGTACAATCTTATATTATGCCAGCATGCAGTCCACATGATAAAGGTCACAATGCCTAGATGGTGTACGACATTGTACACTACACTGTACAGTGTAAATACATGTACATATGTACATGTACATACATGTACAGTACAGTGTAAACCCAGTAACCCACTATTCTACTTTTGAGAAAGATCCTGATAAAATTGAAATTAAGTACATGTACAGTTATTTTTGGCATGTTTATATCTCCCAATTCCCAAACGATGTAAATGTATGTACCGGACTACCGGTACATGTACATGTACGTGTATACATGTATGTATGTGTACGTTTTGTCAGTTGTTTTCCTTCAAATTCACTTGTACAGTGAGATTCTAACTTGGGCAGACAATTGGATGCAAACATGTTTTTCTTTGAACTGTTTTCATTTGGGGCAGCAGTTAGAGGAAAACATGACAACTGGGGTGTATACAGTCACTGTTTTTTTTTTTTTTTTAGGGCTGATACACGTGTTATTGTGTATACATGTTGATTTACAGTGAACATGTACATGTGCTGGTACTGGTTCATGTTTGTAGATATATACATGTACATTGTACCCACATGTACCGGTACATGTACACATCATGTATGTTATGTACATGTACATGTACAGTGTGTATGTTAAATGTAATAAACATGTACGATATATACAGTCTGACAGTGACAGTAATGTGCCTGTAATTCTGGGATTCACAAGAGCAAGGGACCATAGTACATGTACATGTATACAGTGTACATGTACATGTACATGTATCATCAGCTTGAAATTCAGCAGTTGCCCTTGAGTTCTGTGAAATGCATTCACACCATGGTTCCTTCTCCATGGTCACACGTACAGTAAACGTGCTAAAGCATGTACATGATTATAAACACGTTTCCACTTGAATACTTACATTAACGTCACTTACACGTACATTTGTACCAGGGGTATTTGTTTCTGCTCTCACCATTTGGGTTTGCAGCCAGTAAATTTGTAATGTTTTTCACAAAGGTAAACGGTATTGAGGGAGTGATACTTTGATCATTTTGTAAAAGGCTTTACTGGGATTGAAACATCAGACGCTCTCAGAATTGTTTCATTTTGCTTATTTAATCCAGTTAGCAGTTTGTACCATTTTTTATCCAAACTACGAATAAATTTGAATAAATTGTATCCAAACTACGAATAAATTTGAATAATGTTTGCCCTCCAGAAACGTGAGAAGAGGAACCAGCATGCTCTGAAGGAGACCGAGTTCCTCCGGTTGAAGCGGTCACGGCTAGGGGTCGACGACTTTGACTCCATCAAGGTCATAGGTCGGGGGGCGTTCGGCGAGGTGAGGCTGGTCCAGAAGAAGGATACCGGCCACATATACGCCATGAAGATCCTCCGCAAGGCAGACATGCACGAGAAGGAACAGGTCAGAGACTGGCGGCAAGTCTAGTGGGAGTAGACAATAAGCATTATGTCCAAAAGAACTGTTGAGGGACTGGCTGCAAGTCTAGTGGGAGTAGACAATAAGCATTATGTCCAAAAGAACTGTTGAGGGACTGGCGGCAAGTCTAGTGGGAGTACAATAAACATTGTCCAAAAGAACTGTTGAGGGACTGGCGGCAAGTCTAGTGGGAGTACAATAAACATTGTCCAAAAGAACTGTTGAGGGACTGGCGGCAAGTCTAGTGGGAGTACGTTGAGGGACTGGCGGCAAGTCTAGTGGGAGTAGACGATAAGCATTATGTCCAAAAGAACTGTTGAGGGACTGGCGGCAAGTCTAGTGGGAGTACAATGAACATTATGTCCAAAAGAACTGTTGAGGGACTGGCGGCAAGTCTAGTGGGAGTACAATAAACATTATGTCCAAAAGAACTGTTGAGGGACTGGCGGCAAGACTAGTGGGAGTACGTTGAGGGACTGGGGGCAAGTCTAGTGGGAGTAGACGATAAGCATTATGTCCAAAAGAACTGTTGAGGGACTGGCTGCAAGTCTTGTTAGATTAGACAGTGGATTTTATACAGTGGAACATGGCTATAACGAATGCCAATACAATATACATATACCAAACAATCAGCTATAACGAACATGCCCTTTGGTTCCCAACATGTATACATGTTTACATCCTTGGATATGCGATGGCAACAGCTACAGTGTATAACGAATGCCTGCTAACCAGTATACTGAGCAATTTTCATACAATCCGGTATGTTCGTTATAGCGGCGTTCCACTGTACCGGTACATGCATATTTACAAAAAAAGTAGGTTCGGGAATTGTAGCAAGTCTACTGGCAGTTAAAATACATGCCCACATGTCCAGAAAGTAGTTGGTGTGTGACTGACAGCAAGTCTAGATGAGCAGACAGTGTACAATCTTACACAACAAGAACTGATAAGGGGCCGTCAGCAAATCTAGTTGAGTAGCCATTAAATCTTTAAATAGGAAGATTTTATAAGAGACAAGGCAGAAAGTTTAGCACTACACAGCACACACACATGTACACTGTACACCTACAAAAAAAGAGTAGTTAATGGACTGGTGGCAAGTCTCACTGTTGTAGACATTGAATTCATGCACAAAGGGAACAGGTGAGGAAGTAGATTTCTTGTAGTTCAGTGTGTGATAGATTGCCAGTACATGCTATTGAATAGCAAATGTATGAAAAGGAAGTAGCGATAAATCAGGGGAAAGTCTAGTATATCTACATTTGTTTACTGTTGCTTACTGCACTCATTGAATATGGCCAGGCATTTAATAATTTAAGTTCACATCAGTTTTTTTTTTCCGTTTTGGGTCTGTGACAGGTTGCCCACGTGAGAGCCGAGAGAGACATCTTGGTGGAAGCTGACAACCCCTGGGTGGTGAAGATGTATTACTCCTTCCAGGATCCCCACAACTTGTACTTAATAATGGAGTTCTTGCCTGGAGGTGGGTCTAGTGGTCTCCATCTTACAGAATAGTAGGAGGGGGCTGACATTTCACTCCCAGCAGGACCTTTCTTAAAGGCAGAATTGACACATTTTTGTAATCGGTGGGCTTTGTTCATGAAATCAAGTGAAAAAAATTAAAGGTTTTCGTGTAATTCAAAAGATTTTGTGTAATACAACCTGAATTGATTCAGATAAGTCATTCTAGTACTGATTGTGCTTACCATTTGATATATAATATGTATTAATACTAATATTATATCTACACCAATGAAATCATACGGCATGATAATCGCTTTGTAATACATGTACATGTAGGACTACTACGTGTCAACGTGTGTCCAACATCGTTCATTTCAAAATGTCCGGCTAGGATTGAATTATCAGACTCTACCTTTTTGGGGATTTGCGTTTTGATCACTCAAAGCCCCTACACAACATTGGTCAAGGTCAAAGAATAGCATCCATACGTTGTCTGATCCAACATATGCATGACATAGCACACCTGTGAAAATTTCAGCTCAATCCACAAACCGAGTCTCAAGACAATTGTGAAAATCGCTTCATTTATTTTGCGAAAATGCATCATTCAACGCCGTACTGTTCCGAAAAATAGTTTAGATCTCGGTGAGACGTAAAATATTTCTTTTACTCATTTCTCTCAAAATACAACATTTTAGGCAGAAATATTTCAGTGAGAGGTTTCTACTATAACCATCTTCAAACTGTATAAGTTTCATATAAATCTGTGAACATTTCTGTTTTTCGAGCTTACCAATGTTGTGAAGGGGGGGGGGGGCTTTATTACATGGTGTCACAGCAAACTTTCTCGATAAGTGGAGTTGCTAACCGAAGGAATTCGTTCGCGGTCGTCGCCGCCGCGGTTGCTGTTTTTGCGTTTGCTAGGCGACATGATGACGCTACTCATGAACAAGGAGACGCTGTCGGAGGAGGTGACGCAGTTCTACGTGGCCGAGACCATCCTGGCCATCCATTCCATCCACAAGCTGGGCTTCATCCACCGGGATATCAAGCCGGACAACCTCTTGCTGGACCCCAAGGTGAGCGGTGAAGTTTGTGGAGGGCTCTGTGAAGAATAACTCGCATTGGGGCTGACCACTTAGCACCGGCTCACTCTTAGGTGCCCATGACCACCACACGGGTATTTTTTGGGGAAAATGGGCTATTTTTAAAACTAAGTCAAACGACGTAGATTTGACATGATGTTTGTGTCGAGGAGAATGTAATTGAATGAGGGTTTGCCCTGCTCGATTGTAATAAGCACTGAGTGATCAGTGCTTTGCCCGATGCTTGATGAAAACATGTCGGACAGCTCGGGCAGGATTCAAACCCGTGACTCCTGCTTTCTAGTGCAGACGTTCTAGCAAAGCACTGAGCACTCGGTGCTTTATTGCGTCGAGCAGGGCAAACCCTCATAGAATTACATGCAAGTCAAACAAATCAATGTAAAACTGACTGGGAACATCTGAACAAATTGAACAAAGTGAATGAAAGCAGGGGTGTGATCCCTGGAGATATACGGCAGTTAATGGTTGAATTGCTTCTGACTGACACCCCCCACCCGGCAAAGACTAGTTGACTATTAGGAAAGGCCACCATTTAAGTGCAGGATAGCTCAGATGGAAGAGCACT
The DNA here is from genome assembly GCA_949987565.1 of Luidia sarsii. Taxonomy (NCBI): domain Eukaryota; kingdom Metazoa; phylum Echinodermata; class Asteroidea; order Paxillosida; family Luidiidae; genus Luidia; species Luidia sarsii. Next base: position 3,997,149 of record OX465120.1, on the reverse strand, counting down.
GGTACGTTAATACAGAGGTCCCGGGTACAAATCCCTGTCCTGTCGAAACAATTTCAATTCATTTTTTAGACCTTTTTAAAAATGGCAAAGAGTACTTTGACTGGGGCTACCAGAGTTGAACTCTAACAAGCTGGTCATTTTTATTTTATTTATTTATTTCTGTGGCCCGGTATGAATTTGACGAAAAATGCCGACCAAATACTCAATCAGTCCACCGCATTGTGGTCCGCACACAGCTGACTGGGACATAGAATTCCCAGCCACAGTAAGAAGTGGTTGTGCAACTGGGGCCTGGTGTGAGGCTACCGACACCGCGCTGACCTTTGGTCTCATGGTTGGTTTCCCCCCAGGGCCACATCAAGCTGTCTGATTTCGGCCTCTGCACGGGACTGAAGAAGGCGCACCGGACCGACTTCTACCGGGACCTGTCCAGGGCCCACCCACGCGATTTCTGTAAGTCCTCTCAGCATCTTAGGCCACTTACGAAATGAAGGCTCAGACTCGGGGCTCGGGCTTTCGCCTCCGTCTGACAAAACCTGAAAATCCAGGTTGTGGTTTGTCTCCGAATTTGAAGGTTTGTTGGCTCGATAGGTACATGTACATGTACACGGTATTCCCCAAGAAACTGGTGCCAAACGCTTGTGTTAACATGCCCGTGATATTATAACGAGGAAGAGAAATAATGACCGAAGCCTTCCTTTTGAAAACGGCCTTAGGCTACAGGTTTGAGTCATACATACAGCTACATGTACAGAGCTATAGAAGTCACTAGTTAGTGGCTTCAGTCCATTCCCAAGACTTTAGTAAGCAAGGCTCTTTTGCCAGTTCATATGGCTACAGCTTCACATTGTATTGGCCTTGCTTATGGCTTCCAATTGAACTGGGTGCTACGTAAGCCGCTAGCTATTGGCTTCAGCCCATTCCCAAGACTCTTGTTGTTAACCATCCTTTTACTCAAGTTGATTGGCTTACGGCTTCAAATTATATGGGACTCAATGGAAGCCGCTTCCTAATGGCTGCTGCCCGTCCTCCATAGACTTGTGTGATTTCTCAAGCCACAGCCACTAGCCGTTCTGTTGCAGCCGTAACTCTTCAGCTGTTTTTAGACCCAAGTCACATCCAGGAGTCACATTAAAGCCCCTACACAACATTGGTAAGATCGAAAAACAGAAATGTTCACAGATTTACATGAAACTTATACAGTTTGAAGATGGTTAAAGTAGAAACCTGGAACTGAAATATTTCTGCCTAAAATGTTGTATTTTGAGAGAAATTAGTAAAAGAAATCGTTTATGTCTCACCAAGATCAAACTATTTTTCGGAACAGTACGGCGTTGAATGCTGCATTTTCGTCAAACAAATGAAGCGGTTTTCACGCTTTTCTCGAGACTCGGTTGGCGGATTGAGCTGAAATTTTCACAGATGTGCTATTTCATGCATATGTTGGATCAGACAACGTATGGATGCTATTCTTTGAGCTCGACCATTGTTGTGTAGGGGCTTTATGTCTTGACCAGATGGTGTTCAACTTGTCGATGACTTGGCACGCTGCAATTACAGGCTGCCCAGAGTTTGACAAACTTGCTGCTCAAATCTCAAACGCTCACTAATCCATTTGTGTGGACGGCTCAAGGCACCACAAGGGATACAACTAAAGCTTGGCATTTGCTCAATGATACGTTTCCTTCCACAGCTAACATCAAGCCCATGGACTCCAAAGATTCCAAACGGAAAATGGAGAGCTGGAAGAAAAATCGACGGGCGCTGGTAAGGGTCTGAAGATATTGTGTTTGCTTTCTACCTCTCCCCCTCACCTCCTTAGATTGTGATCCTAGCAGGAGCTTTCTCAGAGGCAGAATTACAGAAAGGGGGAGGCATTTGGATACTGATGTGAGAAATGAGGGCAAAGGATTAAAGCTTTTAGACAGACTAGGGTGAGATTGAATGGAAGGGTAAGCAGTAGGTAATAGATCAATTGAGGAAAGCTTGTAGACAGACTAGGGTGAGATTAAATGGAAGGGTAAGCAGTAGGTAATAGATCAATTGAGGAAAGCTTGTAGACAGACTAGGGTGAGATTAAATGGAAGGGTAAGCAGTAGGTAATAGATCAATTGAGGAAAGCTTGTAGACAGACTAGGGTGAGATTAAATGGAAGGGTAAGCAGTAGGTAATAGATCAATTGAGGAAAGCTTGTAGACAGACTAGGGTGAGATTAAATGAAAGTAAGCAGTAGGTAATAGAACAATTGAGGAAAGCTTGTAGACAGACTAGGGTGAGATTAAATGGAAGGGCAAGCAGTAGGTAATATATCAATTGAGAAAACCCGGTGGACAGACCAGGGTGAGATTAAATGGAAGGGCAAGCAGTAGGTAATAGATCAATTGAGGAAAGCTTGTAGACAGACTAGGGTGAGATTAAATGGAAGGGTAAGCAGTAGGTAATAGATCAATTGAGGAAAACTTGTAGACAGACTAGGGTGAGATTAAATGGAAGGGTAAGCAGTAGGTAATAGGTCAATTGAGAAAACCTGGTGGACAGACTAGGGTGAGATTGAATGGAAGGGCAAGCAGTAGGTAATAGATCAATTGAGGAAAGCTGGTAGACAGACTAGGGTGAGATTAAATGGAAGGGTAAGCAGTAGGTAATAGATCAAAAGGGGAAAGCTGGTAGACAGACTAGGTTGAGATCAAAGGGCAGGACAAGCAGTAGGGAAGGAATCAAAGGAGGAAAGCTAGTAGACAGACCAGGGTGAAATCAGAGGGAAGGGCAAGCAGTAGGGAAGGGATCAAAGGAGGAAAGCTGGTAGACAGACCAGGGCGAGATCAAATGGGAAGGAAATCGGTAGGGTAGTGATCAAAGGAAGAAAGCTGGTACGCAACTAGGGTGAGATCAAAAGGAAGGGCAAGCAGTAGGGAAGGCACTTTAACTAGGCAAAGGGTTCGTAGGAGGAAAGGGCAGGGCAGGGAGTGGGCAAGGATTAGAATCGGGTGAGATCCGTGTGGAAAGATCCAAGACGGAACAGGAGGATGTGAGTAACAACACGTCCTCATCGAATTGCATTGACATCTTTATCATTAACCACTTCGCGCCGGGGGGGGGGGGTTTCAGTGCCGATGACCGCCATACAGAGGTTTTTGAACAATGCATCATTTTCAAATCTCGCTAAAACAATCGGAACAATATATTTCTGTGAAATAAATCGATAAGGGTATAATATGGGTACAAGAGAGTAAAACCTGGCACAATTTGGACGTTGTTGTGGCTTTTGTCAAGAGGTTATCCGTTCGAAAAAGGGCCCATTGTGCGTCGTCAATGCACCGTAACGGACTTGTGTGTGTGTGCGTGTACGGCGCTGTCAATCTCTGTCCGCAGACTCCAGCCTCCACCCCAGGCAGTCAAATCTTCGAGTTGGTCGGCCACAACCGAGCGTACAGAATACGGCAAAAAATGTGGGGGGGAATTCCAATGCCAGACCGACGACCGTTGGGCTGTGTGGCATGCCAACACAATGTCCCCCGCGTGCTTTCAGTGGCAGCGCGGTATCCCTCGATCCTCCACAGTAAAAGTCCCACAACTGCACAATTACTGCTGCTGATCTTGCAATTCATGTGGCAACTTGCGTCAAAAAAAGGGGTCTTTGTACTGATTCGTATTGTTCGGTTCTAAGCTGAACAGAGTCTTTGTTTAGAATGCGGACAACAGTGGTGCCCGGATTTGGAGGGCCCCGTCACATAGTCAAGCCAACGGAGCTCCGGATTTGGAGGTCCCGGCGCGAAGTGGTTTAAAAAAAAGAGGGCATCCGCTACTTGTTTCGCAGGCCTACTCGACGGTCGGCACCCCCGACTACATTGCGCCTGAGGTCTTCGTTCAGACGGGCTACACCCACGTCTGCGATTGGTGGTCGCTGGGCGTCATCATGTACGAGATGCTGATTGGCTACCCGCCCTTCTGCTCGGAGACGCCGCAGGAGACCTACCGGAAGGTCATGACCTGGCGGGAGACGCTCCAGTTCCCCGAGGAAGTGCCGATCTCTGCGGAAGCGCGCGACATGATCCAGAGGTAAAGTGGCGCTAATCGCGAAAGTCGGTTGCGAAAATTCAATGTGGTACTTAAAGGACCAATACAACATTGGTAAATGTCAAAAGATTGTCACAGTTTGTGTGTTAAACCATTAAACATCCCAAAAAAGCATTCCTGCGAAGGTTTTAGCTCAAATGGTGATCTGAGAAAGTAGAAAAGGGTAAAAAAAAGTCACGGTTTTTGCACCATTCTGTAGTGTAAGAAATAGTTTATGACTTGCGAGTCATAAACTATTTGTCAATGTTTGAGTGAAGATTTCTAGGGAAGTACACCATCCCAGACCGTAAGATTTCAACATGAGGATTCTATCATGACCATCTACAAACTGTGTAAATTGGAAGGAAATAATGTGGACATCGATGTTTTCCAATCTTCCCAATGTTGTATTTGGCCTTTAAGCTGGTCTTTTCTTTTTATTAATGGATTGATTTGTACAAAGTGGAAGGTTTGCGATGACACCATGTATCACCTCTCTTTTGAGAGGGAGTGCGGCTCTGAAAAGACCCATACTCCTTCTCTTAAGAGCTGATGTATATATGTACATGGTGTCACCACAAACCTCCTACTTAAATATTTCCACCCTGCAAACCCTTAAAATCTTAGGCCAATTTAAATCAAACAAATAAAAGAAACACAATTTACAAACAGTTGTTGAAAAATTAATTTTGACAGACCTGATTCTCTTATACACAGGCTTTCCTAAAAACAATTCCCCCCACCCCCCAAAAAAAATAAAATAAACATTTTTGTTTAAGAAAAATTTGTCGAAAAAAAAATCATTTTTGACAAAACTTTGACTTTCGACGCTATTTTACTCAAAATGGACTTTTGGAGTACATGCCTCATTATGCCATCTTAGGTCCCATGTATCCTTACGGCCTCTCCCCCCCTCTCTCTCTCTCCACCATTCGGACAGGTTTTGCTGCGACAGCGAGCATCGGATCGGACGCAACGACGTGGAGGAGATCAAGGGCCACGCCTTCTTCAAGGGCGTGGACTGGGAGCACATCCGGGAGCGGCCGGCCGCCATTCCTGTCAGCGTCAAGAGCTTCGACGACACCTCCAACTTTGACGAGTTCCCGGACATTGAGCTGAAGCCGAGTGAGTGACTCCATCTGCTGGAGAGAAAAAAAAACACTCGCTGAGTAACGGTCGTCTCTCAACTAATCTCGGAGATATGCACACCAATTTGTCGTCAAATGCTTGCTAAAATTACACACATGCAAATCTCACAGTGCATTAATTGCACCTTATTGTCTACCGAGTTTTTGAAACTTGTAGCAGTCATAGGCACTGAAAAGTACAAAGTGGCTAATACAGAAATGTTACAAACTGCTCAAAAACTTGCATGGCCCAAAAAGCAAAATTTAAACAAACGCAGAGGGCATGAAGATTTGAGCCCAGGACAGGTTGTGTTTAATATACCGGTCTTCCTTAAAATTTTTGCAAATTGTATGCATTGAACTTAAAGCGAGGCTATGGGAGCTAGATTTCCAAGATTAATTGTTAATCCCCGCTGCTTTTTGATCTTTTCTTTTTGACATATTCTTCAACAAAACCAAACATTATCTTAGAAGCAACGGTAAGGTCCCTTGAATTTACCACCATCTTAAAAATCTGAAAGTGGTATACAAAAATGTTGCGAACTGCTTCCTGACTAAAATTACCAAAATGCAAATCTCAAAATTGAGTGGGCCTGACGTTTCGATCCTAGCAGGACCTTTCTCAAAGGCAAAATGACAAGGACAAAACCAAACAGGTAGGGGAGAGCAATTTGGTTATGGATGACAAAGGACAAAGAGGTTGGCTGGGAGGGTATGATCAACGGGAAGGGCAGGGGCTGGGTAGGAGTAAGGCAGTGTCTGTGATCTTGAAAATGTAGCGCCCATTTCGGGGCTCAACGCATAAAATTTGCATACTTATGAAGAAAGGCCTATTCGATGTTTTTGATATGCAAATTAACCTTGATCTTCTGGCTCTTCCACCAGTCGCACCTCCGCCCGGCGAAGGGGAGGAGAACTACAAGGACTGGGTCTTCATCAACTACACGTTCAAGCGGTTCGAGGGGCTGACGCAGAGGGGCGTGCCGCAGCGACCGCCCGCCCATATGATCAGCCGGCAACTCGTCCAGGACAAGGGGATGTAGCCACAGCTCCCTCCCTCCCTCCTCCCCCCCCCTTGCCCGAGCCCAGCCCCGCCCCCCTTCCCAGTGAGTGAAAACAACTGGAATTGCAGTTTTGCCAGGGAGAGAGACGGTAAAATCTCACACGTGTACAACTGCAGTGACTTAAGCAACAGAGGAATGCAAACCAAAAAAAAAAAGTTTATAGCTATTTTTTTTTTCTTTTCTTTTTTCATTTAAGCCTGGCACCTCCTCTATTGGAGAATGGAATAGCCCAATGCCTTGTTTATTTGAAACGCGCCGGTGCAGTTCTTTTTCCGGAAAAGGGGGGAAAAGAACGTAGCTGTGTAACTGAAGCGCCTGCTTGTGTGTGCATATAAAAAAGTGTTGAAAACAAAATCCTATTGATTAAAAATGTACATTTATATTATTGACTTCTTGTTTACTCTGACAGTTTTTTTTTAGACCAGTGGTACACACGTCATAATTGTAGATAGCCAAGTCATTTGATGCTTCTTGTCTGTCGCCATGTTGGAGAAAAACAAAAATTGCTTGCTTTTTTCCCACTGAAGCTAACCCATCCAATTTAACCACATTTTGACTGGACTCACGATATTACGGGTATTCCTATGTCTTGTACATGTACCTCAAACGGGAAGCCGCAAAGTTTTACCGGTTATCTTTTTGGAGTTTCTCATCTGAGACTGCTATTCCCAACTAGAAGCAGCTCGCAGGTTTTCAGTCAGAAGTTTGGAGTATTTGGGTTTTTGGCTCAAAGTCACTCCAGTATGGCGCCCTAAAATGCCCCGAGTTGTCCAGAACGTCAGCTTCAATGATAAACTTTTTTCAGCCCCCTTGGTTTGAGCAGTACACAAGTGGTTGTACCAATGTGGTTGCTTTTTTGTGGTTTGAAGATAAGTTATGATAGTTCTTGTCTGATTGATGGTTAATCACAACTTTGGCATAGCACTATCCATAAGTTTTTTTTTGTTTTTCCTTCATACATTTTTAGGTCATTGATCTGTTTGTCACTCTCTCTCTCTCTCTCTCTCTGCGTTTCCTCTTCTTTTGTGTGCAATAAACCCGACATTTCTTCCTTGTGTATGTATTTTGTGATAGACTGCTGGTTGTAAAGATAGCCATGCCAGTCCAACTGATGAGTCATAACAACTTAAGCACCCCAGGGCTAACAAGCTGCGAAGAGTGCCTGAGCTTTCTCACAACAACTTAGAACAACTTCTCTGTAAAGTATGAAACTCCCTAGACAAAAAGCTCACGCTCTCTTTCCAACTGGTCTAGTCTGGAAGCGTTATCCTTAAGTTTGTTCTCTCTCTTGACTTATTGTGAATGTGTTATAATGTTCTCCTTGGTTTCCCCTTTCGGAGCATAAGGAATGGAGGGGAAGTTTGCTTTGACTCTTAAGTGCTGCGTTAGCCTGTGGCTGAGAGAATCAAAGGACTCGCCAGTCCTTTTTGCTGACACCCAACAGGATATGATTCAGTCTTCTTCCCCCATTTCTGTTTTCAGCAGTCCCTGGATGAAGTTTAGTCATTTCGCCCGTGAACCTGTTCTTGCATGACCACAGCCCGTTCCCCATTACGTGCACCCCGCTTCTAATCGCTTACATACCTGATTCATGTTCCTCTGCCAAAAACAACGCAAACCCAAAACATAAACGTTTTTTTGGCATGGCGGATCATTTTTGAATTTGAAAATTGCATAAAACCTCACTTCAAATCAGTATGACTTTTAACAGATCACCGTATCGCAACACTTTTACACTGCCTATTAAAAGGCTAAAAGAAGCGTGTCTAAAAAAAAAATGTTATTAAATTTCGTCAGTTGGTAGAAATGCTGACTATATGTAGGGGGACTGACCTTTTGACCCTAGCAGCACTTGCCTCAAATGCAGAATGTACATTTACAATGTGCATTGAAAAAGTTAGTCACGCAAGTACTAGTACATTTAAATCTGACTGGGAACTTTTGAACATTTTATGGGAAAACAAACATTCAATGAAAAACTAGTGGTTATTCTGAGGTCTGTTAATAGAGTGTAGTTCTCAATTCTCCAATTTCTACATACATGTGCATTGTACTTGCTGAAGGGTAGGACTTTTTCTTGAGTCTTGAGGCATACCCACCATGCTTTGAAGACCAACAAGGAGAGGGTGATTTTGTTGAGGATTTGGTTCTTAAAAAATGGCGTGAATTACCCTTTTTCTCAGATTTGATAGGCTAGTAGTGGATTGTACACAAATGGATCTTGTGTGCCTATGGTCTTGTACACAATTACGTGTTTGTGCAGGGAATTAACCAGTACATGTACCTTCCATCATTATTTTGTGCGCAACCCATTTATCTGCAAGCCTCTGGGGTTCACCCTATGCATGTGCTTTTGGCTGAATACAGCCATTTTGAACTTGAAATCTCAGCCTCTCTACTCTTGCATGCACATGCATTCTACATTTAGTTGCACCATTAACTAAGAGTGACAATTTCTGTTAAAACCCTCCTGCAAGGACACCAGTACTCAATCATGACCCTGACAATTTTCAAACTCACAACCCAAGACTCATTCCACACACAATTATTATTACAATAATTCACAATTACAATAATTCACAATTATTATTACAAAATTTAATGGGCCTGATGTTTCGATCCTAGCAGGACCTTTCTCAAAGGCAGAATTATTATAACAATAAACACTTAAGAAAATGTGTTTGTTCTAACCAGTTTGCATTATTTTAATCCCCAACTGTATTGTTTTTGTCTGAAATTCCTTCTCTCTAACCTCATTTTCTCCCTACCTTTTCTTGTTGCTCTAACTCCCTGGAGAGCTGGTTAGTTTGTCATTCAGATATGTTTTAATATTCAGATCTGTCATTTACATACATGTATTTTTGCTGTTGCGAGATCAAGCACTATGCATGGGACCTCAAGCAAGCAGTAGAAAACACCCAGAAATATCCGAACAGACATGCCATTTGGGTTTTTTTTGTTTTCGTTTTAGAAAAGATAAATAAGACAAGTCTGATCTTTGTCCCAATGTCATATTTTTGTTGTAAAAGTCTGTCACGGAAGATACTACGTTGGATTTCAATTTGTGTTTGTGTTTTTTGTTTGTTTTTGGTGGAGATAAATGTATTTTTGTGTCTTAATGGATTTTAATGGAAATGCCTAGTCGTACTGGTAGTTCTGTTATCTGAAGCTACAACTGACTACCATGGAAAATATCGATTCAGAATTTCAGATTATCAAATCAGTGAGTGTAGGAGTGAAAAACTTTCAATTGCTTAAAGGAGTTGACTCATGTATTTAATAACAAAAAAATAAAGTTAAAGTAAAAAGAATTACTCATCGATTTATTTATTGAGTGGAAATATAACTTTTGGAATTGAAACCTACTTCATATATGTAAATATTTATTGAAACGTTTAAAACAGAGAAAAAAAAGTAGTGTGCATGTACGTAGGCTGAGCTCTGTTGGACTATGGCTTAGTTGATAGGTCACACGGCTGTGCCCTTTGACCTGATGGTCGGCCAGTGTTGACCCTTGACCTACATTGCTATTAGTCTCTTTGGCATTGACGCCTTAAATACTTAACAGTTTACCGAAGTAATTTATTATTGAAGTCTGAACTGCCTCCACTTTTTGAGTGGACTGGGAGTAGATTTTGAGAAGGTTTTACGGTATTTTCAAGCTGACGTTTGTCAAATTAGTTCCTGCGTATTAAAAAGATCTCAGCTTACGAGTGAATAACACTTCTGACTTTTCCCCTTAAAACAGAAAGTAGAATTTATTGTCATTTATTTCATTCACATTAGGGACATGCATAGCTCAGTCTTTACGACTCTGAGATGTGTACTTATTTTGTACACGTACGGTGGCCCTAAGGTGCCATTACATGGTAATCAATTATTATCACCAATTATTAATTCCTAAAATTTAGTGGGCCTGACGTTTCGATCCTAGCAGGACCTTTCTCAAAGGCAGAGTGGCAATTATTAATTCCGGTGGTCTTGAGTGGCCATCGTTTTGGAATAATGCTTTTCAAACAACTAGCTGTGCTCTTTCTACTCTGCCCCCCCCCAAAAAAAAATCAAATTACGACAGAAACCAAGGAAAATTGAGCCTCACACATTAAAATTGTGTTCGTATGTAAAGTATTAAATAATTAAACGACCGTAGTGTAAATAGTCAATAACTTTATTTTGTGAATAACGAGCGAAGTGAGCTTTATTTTAATAGAAAAAAATACAAGTTTGTTTTATTCCAGAACGGTTTTAACTCCGTTGGAATTGACCGAGTGAGATTATGGTCAGTATGTTTGCTTCTGTTAATCACAATTTTGTTGGGCCGATACAAAAGTGACTTGGATGAATGTCAAGTGGTTGCTAGGAAGGCATCTAGTGTCATGGACCCGGTTGCTAAGGTCTTATTTGTTTACGTACTTTGGTAAACTAAGTGGTGCCCCGCCAATAGTGTTGTTGAATGGGAACCAGCGCACTGATCCTTAACTGTGCAACTCACACGAAACACTTCGCTATCCGTAACACTGTTGCAAGGTAACCTCGGTATTGCTTGGCAATGTTGGTGTTGCTAGGTAACACAGCGTTTCTAGGCAACTATAGCCTTGCCAGGTAAGACCGACTAGTCCCCGTGTACCTTCTTCGTGTCACGGGAGAGGACAGATATCCTGGGATTATTTCTCGGCTTCCGTGAGCTGACACTGTCCCGGATCCGGCATCAATGTGTTACTTTTAATAGATACAAGAAACTCAGGCACGCGTTCCTATAGGGCCTAATGTAAAAGTGCCAGGAAGATGGAAGCTACTTACAGTGTGTATTCACAAGCGCCTAGCTCTGAATTGTAGGTGCCCTTCAGATCATAAGTTCACAACAAAAATGTGGAAAATTCCAATAATAGACAAACGGTTAAATGCGAGATTTATAATGTATCATCAAATTAAGTACACAAATAAGAACGAAGGAAATTATTTTATGTTAAAGATGTCCATTTTAATTAGCTTGGTTAAATATTTAATATTTAGTCAGTCGATTTTCTTATCTGTGACCTTTGAGTTGACCTCATATGACCTTTGACATGACTACAAGTAGGTGCACTGTCCCGAACTTCGTTGAACTAATCCAATTTAAAAGATTTCCTGACCTTTTAATTGGTTACTAATGTTGCCTGTCAATATTGCATCACAAACCTTTCTTTTCAGATTTACCGGCAACATTAATGTTACAGGACTGTTAACTAGGAGACAATTTGTGGTAATATTGTAAGAAGCAAAAATTGAAATGCTTTTAAATGTTGACATATTCACATCAGAAAGAAATGATAATTTAGGTCATGGTGTAATAAAGGAAGAGAGAACTCCCTATGAATATGCAAACTGCATGCAAGTCCGTTCATTGAATAGTGTGGTTTTGTGTCATATTACTGTGTGTGTTCCACTATTGGCTGGACTCCGACTCGAACTTTTCCGGGCTCAAATGCGAAAGATTTTGGTTGAATACCCTGGCCGTGGTAAAAGGGTGGGGAAAATACCTCATCCACCGCAGACTAAACTATTATTATGTACTGTTGCATCTCATGGGATCGAACCTGCAACCTAGACCTTTGACCTCATTCAAAATGACCTAATTAACCATTTTTGTCCTTATTTTTTTTTTCATGTTGTACATTATTATTATATTAAATTTCACATTCCAAAGGATTCATATATCGAAAAATTGCTTTATTTCAATCAATCAAAATACAATGTAAATCATTTTACGCAACGATATCCACGTGGCGTATTGTACCCAGTGGCAGTAGGCCTACTAGTACTAGTCAGTACATGGACATGTCGGTAGCTGGCTATACAACTTTACGATTTCAGCGCGAAAAGTACGTCATGTCCCTCCCAGGGCAAAGGTTACTGTACACAGCACCCTCAATAATCGGACATTCTCCTCGCTGCACGGCGAATAAACATTCCGTCGGCGTAAAAAAAAAAGTCCACGTGGGAACGCGCGGTAGACTAGCATTCAGGAATGTCACGGTAAGTTACCGCGTGGCCGCGGTAGAACAAGTCCAGTGGGAATGCGGCTTATGGATGAAGTGAGCGCCAGAAACACCCTCGCATTGCATAGGATAGACACGCGTCGCTGGTATTCGGCAATTCGAGTTCCATGTAATGTATACATTGCGTGAGTCGCCTCGGGAAACCAGTGAAGGCAAATACCAACTCGCCGCACTCACTGTTGTTTTTCTTTTCAAACGGTAATTCGGTACACGTGTTCAGTTGTTAGCATCTCTGCCGTATTTAACTTTGCTTCTGGCTGGAAAGGTCCTTTAAAGCTGTACGCAGCAGGGGACGAGTCATAGGGAAGCTGCTATTATAACCCGATTCCCCTGGGGCAATATTCACGGTACTGCACGTGCATGTATCTTTATTGAATACACCAGCGCCATCCATCCACTGAACGCTGCAGTGACCGCAACGCACGTAAAAGTCATCTTCGCAATTCAGCGCAGCTTGTCTCCTGGCAACGGGCAGAATCACACACTGCCAAGAAACATTCAGTTACATGCATTATAGCCTAGGCTTCTCAGAGCCACACTCCTTCTCCAAATAATTATATCAAAAGCACGTGGTGTATGTCACCACAAGCAGTCAACATTCATGACATAAGCAATGTTCATGAGTTTGCGGTGACACCATGTAGGACGGCCAGGAAATACTTGCCGTAACGTCGAGTTATCACTCAGGTTCTTTTCAGAACCACACCTTTTCCTTTAAGAGACTTTATACATGGTGTCACCGCAATAGATATTATATTTCACCCACCATGCAAAGCTTATTCATTAAATGTTCATGAGGGAGATATCAATTTCCTCTCAGCATCACGCTACTTGTTAGTCAATCAAAACGCACACTCAAGGGAGATACACAATAAAAGGAGGCAGTTATTCAACTGTGTACACGCCATACTTTATTTATTACTAGTGCTCTCTTTTCATTTGCATTGTCACTGCAACAATATTATTTCAGAGGTTTATCCTGATAAACACTTGAAAATATCTGCTGAAGACTGCCAAATCCCCCCGAAAAAAGAAAGAAAACATTTTCACGATGGGCAGAGATTCCCCCCAACAAAAAAATCTAAAAAAAAAAAAAAAAATCCACAACCACATGTACATGTACAGTACTGTAGTGTGACCCGTTATTACATTTTTATGAGCAGTTTTATGATGCCACTACATTACAGGTGCATGTACATTTTTGTACATGTACATGCATGCACAATGCACAGCTACATGCGCCAAAATACCAGTCAATCTGATGATTACTTTGCTGCAAAGAACACCTCACAAAAATGGTCCGTGTTAATTTTAGATTTTTATCTGAAGAATCAAATCAAAGTGAAATACAAGAGAGTGGCAATGTGCCATTTGTTTGTGCGAAAATACTATCAAGTTCATGTTCTGTACTTCACAAGATAATTGTAGTTGGCTCGTCTTCTTGAATATACTAACAAAATTCGGTGCCCAAAAAATTGAGAAATACTTATGGATGCACTTGATATCCCTAACATAAATTATTTAAACTGCAAGAACTAGAATGATTTCTAGAGAATATGAAATGTGATGTCAGTTTCTTTGCATTCAAACCTGAGCCTTTACGTTTAAGGAACAAAGTATAACGAACACATTTATTACCAGATGTGCATACAGGTATTTCAAGAGAAAAAGTTCCTACGAAATCACCTCCGATAAGAACAACTGGTAGGCTTATTTCAACATAACTTACTCGTCAGAAAATTTCTTTCGTTAATAAAAAGTGTCCAGGAAAACAGATTATTAACAGGTCATCACAAAATCCCATCTAAAATGATAACAAAACGTCTTCCTTGTATAACATGGTGTATTCCGATACCCATCAATGCTGCTCCTCAAGTGAATGTGCAAGAAATAAAAAAATCTGTTATTCAACACATGGTAAATACTTTGATATAGAATTTTCTGTGATATTAGATATTCTAATACTGTGATATAGTTATAATGTAACTCTGTCTGCATTGTGCTGCTGCTTGTACAGAAACATCCTATTTACAATTTGACATACTGGTAAACATATCTGGGTTATCAGTAGCACACGCATTTACATGTAATGTACTGTACATGCAGCTACTGTACATAGATATTACGCCTTTTTGTCAAGGAGAATGTACTTCAACAAGGATTTGCCCAAATTATCCCTTGACATAAAGGCTAATTAAACACTATGCTCAGTGCTTTATCCATTTGCTTGCTGAAAAACATATTGCCTGATTGCCTGCACACACAAAACAGGAACAGCTTACAGCTGAAACAGAATTCAAACCCGCCACCTGCTATCTAGACAAGCATGCTAGAAAGAGTGGGTCACGGGTTTGAATCCTGCCTAGCTGGTGTATCTTGTTCAGCAGGCAGGCAAGAAGGCAAAGCACTTTGCATACCGGTATACAAGAAAATGTAGTTTTTATTCATATACCGTAGACGGTTATATATACATGTACATCGAGTAGAGCAAAGTCAGCAAACCCTTGTTAAAAAACATGTACATACATGTGTACATGTAACTACTGCATGTCATTCATTAATGTATGGTACATGTATCCTGGTTCCTTCCTCCATGATGTATCACACAGTATTCACACTAACAGATAAATCAGAACTAACCTCTTACAGGGCCATACACAATACAAAGTATAGTCAAGGGGTCAAATTATTGACCAATGACATTAATATTCATAAAATCAGCCCCCCCAAAAAAAAAAAAAAAAAATTCAAACAAAAAAACGTTCAAACTTTATTTCAAAACTTGTACTTTCTATGTAAAAATACATACCCCGGCAAAGACGAGTTGACTACCGTACTTTGAAAGCCTCCCATCTAAGAGATGGGTACATGTAGCACACATGGTCTGGTCTTGGGCTCAAGCCCTGGGCCTGAGAATTTTTGTTTTGCCCTTGTCCAATTTTGTTCAATGGTTTTCAGTCAGTTCCTTCCTTGTTTGACTAAAAAATAATTTTTTTTAGTTTCATTTAGTTAAGCTTTAATGCTAAAAGATTATTGGGCCTGACGTTTTGATCCTAGCAGGACCTTTCTCTGCCTTGGAGAAAGGTCCTGCTAGGATCGAAACGTCAGGCCCACTAAATTTTTGTATTTACATCTTGGTAATTTTAGTCAGTAAGCAGTTTGCAACATTTTTGTATATCACTTTAAGCTTTAATGCTTTGCAATTCCTGTCCAATTCAAAACCATGAACCCAAAACTTACTGACATACATTGTGTAAGATCGCCCGTTGAGATGAAAAAACAACACATAAAAAATGGGCTCTTGAAAGAAAAGTGAAATATCATTTTGAAATAAAAGAGATAAAAACTTGTAAGAAGACAAAACGGAAAAAAAAAATCAAGAGAGGCAAAGACAAGAAAAACTGAGCCATTAACCATAAAAGGGGTTGTTTGCATTGCTTATGCGGATAAAATTATTTTACAGTTTTATCGGTTAATGTCAATTATATTAATTACAACACCCATATGTCCTCTGCATTCATATTTACAATAATTGTAAGATCGAAAACACCAAAATAAGTCTAACCAATTACATACAAGTTGTACATTGTATGCCTAAGCCTATGTCATGTACCTGTACTTTGGCAAGCACAATGGCATTATGGTGAGAACCAAAAAAATCCTGCAAATTTGTTTGAAAACTCCGAACTCAACTATCTTTGCTCCGACAATTTTCGGGGTCAAATTGTTCAAAAGTTCCCAGTTTGTCTTTTTTCCCCCCTTTACCTGTTTGATTACGACCAAAACTAATACCGGTAATAAGTTGCCTATTTGGGAAGACTGCCATGTAAGGGCTGAATAACTCAGACATGTCAGATGGTAAAGAGCGCTGGTTCACAATGCCAGAGGTATCGGTTTAAAGTTCTGGTCCACTCAAATTTCCGTTGCCATTTTTTCAAGATTGTTTAAAAGTAATAAAGGAGGGTTTGCGATGACACCACTTATAGTCATGGTGTCACTGCAAACCCTACTTTATTGTTGTCACTCGCCATGCAAAGCCTTAAAGGCCCAATACAACATTGGTAAAGGTCAAAAGATTGCCACAGTTTGCGTGTTAAACCATTAAACATCCCCAAAAAGCGATCCTGTGAAGGTTTTAGAAAAAGGTCAAAAAACATCACGGTTTTTGGACGATTTTGTAGACTTAGTAAGAAATAGCTTATGACTTGCGAGTCATAAACTATTGGTCGATGTTTGAGTGAAGATTTCTAGGGAAGTACAGCATCCCAGACCGTAAGATTTCAACATGAGGATTCTATCTACAAACTGTGTAAATTAGAAGTAAATCTGTGGACATCGATGTTTTCCGATCTTCCCAATGTTGTATTGGGCCTTTAAGTCTTATCTGTTCCGTTATCTGTTTGAAAAACAACAACAAAACAGCAAGAAATGAATCGGCGAAAAAAATGGGTTGTGCTTTCGCCGGGGTTTTTTTTTTTTTTAAGGGGGTTTAGGACGAGACCTCCTTGGCTCTCTTTCTCAGCTTGGGACAGGGCTTGGCTTCCAGGCACGGTTTGACAGGTCCCTCCTCCTCCTCCTCCTCTGCTTTCTCAAGCTCGGGCACCACGGACAGGGCGATGCCCAGCTGGGCCGTGTAGTAGGTGGTCATGATGATGTGGTGGCCGTACGGGATGGGCACGGTGAACTTGTTGATGGCCAGCACCGTGTCCGAGATGACGAAGAGCAGCGCCCCCACGCAGGCCACGGTCTTGGTCGAGGACAGGACGGCGAAGTTGACGCGGGCCAGGGCCCGCCAGAACATGACGATGATCAGCAGGCCGTAGATGATGCAGAGGTAGATGAGCGGGCCCTTCAGGCCCGGGTAGAGGACCTTGTAGACGGCGGCAAAGACGGGCAGGATGACCAGGAGGAAGCCCCAGCGGAAGGGGCGGGCGTGGAAGGCCATCGAGTACAGGAAGTGGCTGACGGCGAAGAAGAGGAGCCCGTGGATGAAGAAGTCCTTCTTGTAGACCAGGCAGGCGTCGCCCAGCCCCGAGAAGACCAGGCCGATCAGGATGCAGACGGAGTAGCGCTGCTTGCGGCTGAAGCCGCTGCGGTAAAGGTGGGAGCCCACGAAGATGCAGAGGCAGATGATGGGCAGGCACTTGAGGAGGATGCCCCAGGGCGAGGGCGCGTGGCGCTGGGGCAGCCAGTGGAGTAGGTAGATCAGGGCCGAGTTGACGAAGGGCAGGAGACGCAGTCCTGATGACTGTAACTGTGGACGAGGGCATCACAGAAAAATTAAAATCTGAGTGAAGTAGGCCTACAGTACAGTTCTATACGTATACAAATAATGGCAACACAAAACATACAGGTAATACCATGGGTTACAATGAACATGTGTACCAGTGCATGTTCATGTACATTGTGGAAGAGGGCATCACAAAAAAAATAACATTTGAAGTAGGCCTACAGCACAGTTACCCATGTACATGTACATGTATATAAAAAATTTGGCACCACACAATGGCAATGTTTTTTTAAATAACATACATGTAAAGGTAATATGTGGGTTACAATGTACATGGGTATGACATACATGTACAGTGTACATGTACCTGTAGTTAAAATAACAGCAAAACATACATGTAGCATGGGCTCTGTGCTACATGTACTGTACAACTATGTACACATACTGCAGATAATTATGTAGTATGTACTGTAGCCTAATTACAGTATTTATTTTTCTAAAGTTTTGGTTAAACAATAGTGCACTCAAACATTTATTTACACGTAGTGTACAATGTACACGTATACATGTACACCATTCGTTTAAATCCTGTGTTTTTCCAGCAAGAAACCATGCTTTTTTTTGGCAATAAAAAAAACATGTATGTAAATGCTGACATATGCTTACTATGTTGCATAGTCAGCATACAGTGCATGTACGTAGGCCTACTGCACTGCAATTAAAAAACTGTTTTTCTGATTAATTTATCAATTGTTTGAACAAAATCACAAATACAATGAGACAAGTACTTGTACTGAGCTACCCCCCACCCCGGTACAGTACATGTATTAAAAAATGAAAGTAACAATTTTTTTCTTGGTTGGTACAAATGGACTTTTATTTCACCTCTTCTTACAATGTATCTTTCCATTCGTTTCCAGTTTGTACTAGACTATCCTACGAAGCTGAATTGCACAACGGAATTCACTCAGATTATTAACTTCCAACATATCTGATTCTTAACTTCCAACATGGCCAAAGTTTGGAAACTTTAGACAAGCTCGTGATACTCTGATCCTAGCAGGACCTTGTCCTTTCTCAAAAACTGGTCGCACATACATGTACAGTGTACCTATTTCCAAACACCAGTAATCATACAGTATACATGTACTCATCACTTAAAATAATCTGATGGAAAGGGTACAAAATGTGTTTCAGCTTCATAAAGTAGGCTTACTGCTGTACACAGTCATGACAGTACATGTACCTGAATCACACATTCCGAATGGCAGGGGGGCAGACAATTATGCATTTTTCTAAAAATAAGACAAAATGCACAATGCCAGGGCTATCAGATTAACAGTCTACATGTAACTATAGATCTCCAATCTGCGACCAAAGTCCCTGTATATTGAATTATGGATATTATATCAAGCTTCCAAATATTGTTTTATGATACCGGTACATGAAAGTATACATGTACTATAGGCATTACTTTGGCAGTTGGCGGTTGGATACACATGTGGGTTAGTTATCAATCAGATAGAAAGAACTATTGTATGTACACCACCTAAATACACAATACATACAGTATGTAGACATCTAACGGCACCAACAAAGTACATGTACTCCCATACAATACTATATAAAGGCAACTACGGTACTACAGTACATGTACAGTTCAATTTCTCAAGGACACTACAAAAGCACACACAAGACAAAGTTTATTTCAGGGAAGTTCAGGCACAGATAAGAATCTGATTTTGCAGATGTACTCACTATATTAAACACTTGAACTACAGCCTATTTTCCCTCTTTTTCATCTAACCTCTAATTTGTGGATTATCGGACACTTTGTTTGTGGCAAGCCCACGGAAAACTTTTTTTTAAATCAATCTTCGGGCCAGCTTTCCTAGGGTTAGAACAACTCCCGGTTTATTGAGATATAACGGTACGGACTGCTTCAGGACAGCTTCAGTCCATTGGCATGGACCGAGTTTGCGCCGGTTTTAGTCACGTCATCTGGGGACTCGTCCCTGACGACGGAAATGGCTATGAGAAACTGAGACAGATAGTAGGTGGACATGACAAAGTACTGGGCACAGGGCAGGGGCCAGGCAAACTTGTTGAGCGTCAGGAACGTGTCGGAGACCAGGAAGAGCAGGGCACCGGCGACGGCAGCGAGTCTGGAGCGCGACCGCAACGGGTCGCCGAAGTCGAAGCGCGCCGCCGCCCGCCACAGCATGGCCGTGATGATAAAACTGTAGAGGGCGGTGAAAAACGCCATGGTGGGGCCGACGCGGGAAAGGAGGACGGACATCATGGGGATGTAGTACACCGGGTAGACGGCGAAAAAACGCCAGAACCGCCTGGGCTCGTGGAAGGAGATCGTGTAGGACACGTGGGCCAGGGTGAAGGCGAGCAGGCCGTGGATGAAGTAGTCCCGCGCGTAGACCAGTAAGCCGTCACCGAGCGCCGAGAAGGACAGGCCAAGGAGCACGCCCGTGGCGTAGCGCGAAGCGCCCTCTTGCGAGGCCTGCACCGCCAGCACGTACAGGCAGAGGAAGAGGATGGGCGCGCACTTGAGAGCCACACTGAGCGCGCTCGGTGGATTGCTTTGCGGGATCCAGTAGACGAGGAAGAACAGGGAGAAGATGACGCAGGGACCGAGAAGCAACACTGATGATTTACTCTGCAGAGATGAATGAGACAACAGCCCCAAAAAATCCAAAACATAAGAATAAAATTCATGACATGGTTTTTGTTCATATTGTTATTGTACTGGTACTGTATGCATAGTACTGTACATGTACATAAAATGATATTGACTCCAGATGAATCAAAATCCCCATTAATCTCCATCATGTACATGTGTAGAATACATGTATGTAACATATGTACAGTACATTTAGTGCTGCAAAGGGGTTACTCTCTGGAATGACCAACACAATATGTACATAATTATTCAGATCCATGCAGGGCACTTCTCAATGGCAATGAGTGTAACTGTATCTAGTTATTACATCCATGTCTACAAATAGTACAATACCACTGCTGTACAGTGTACATGTACATATACTATACATGACAATTTATTTCAAAATGCACAAATTTCTTGAAAAAAAAAAATCTACTACATGTGTGCATGAAAGTGTTAGTGTTGGAGAGGAATGTGTGTATGTAGACTACTGAAAGCAGAATAAAAGCAGTGGAACATGACTGGCATGACTGTACAATGCAATCTGAATGGTTTTTCATGAGGGAGATTCATGTGATGTACATGTAGTATACAATGTAACAAGCATAGGTACAGTTAACACAAACCCTTTTTCGCCAAGTTTCTCTTTGTAAAGTTAGCATTCTACATGTGTAGTATGTACATGGATGCATGTACTTGAGGCTTATGAAATGTGGTTTGGTTGGGACTAGTGTAAGATACAAGTTTGGTGGGTTTTTTTCCTAGTCCTACTCAGCAATACAATTAGGCCTACTGTAGTGTAAGCTCTGTAGTGTATGCTCAGTGTATTGCCCGATTGCCTGCCAAATTAAGTACAGTGAAACCTGCATATATATAGAGGCCACACACAGGGCTGGAGAATATGTCCTCACTGTATTCAGGCAGCCTATACACAGACTAGAATCCGCCACACTTCCTCAATTAGCTCGGTGGGTAGTTGTTATAATTATTCCCCCCCCCCCAAAAAAAAACATCAACAAATGACTAGGTACTTATAGGTAGTGTGCTTACCGTATGGGGTGACATATTGTGTAGCCATATGGTGCCCTTGAAGTGAAGGAAGGAAGTTGAAAAGCCGTGTGATCATGGTGATACCACCTCCTTGGTGATACCAGCTGGCTAATTCTACGTGCTCTCGCATGGACACAGGTGTACAATACAATTATATATGCAAACGGTGAAGCAGTCATGCAACGCAGCTGTTATAGCAATTTGTCATTCACACCACTACGATGAGACCCAGTGAGTATAGATCTGAATTTATGGTTCAGGGTGGAAACTGCTGCCTGACTTCAATGACCAAAATGATCTCGAGGGCACTGACGTTTCGATCTCAGCGGTAGTTGCGGTAACCGTAACCCTCATCCTCCCGAAGGTCGGATATAATGTACAACAGTGCAGTGTACATGTACAGTACATGTACGCGTATTATCAAAGAGAATTCTTTGGTACTATGCTTGCACATGTACGGTACATGTACATGTACTGTACAATCACATGTACAGCACACGTGTTGTATCCATGGTTGTATACAGTACCAGTCGGCTCTTCATAGGACGATGACCTGCGCGCGCACCACGAGTGTGGACTGTTAGTGTTATTGCGAAACAGCAAATAGCCGTCGTGCGGGATATACGATTATACGTCACGAGACTAAGCACTGATTGGTCGAGGCGCCAGGTTTGGATTGCGAACCTGGCGGAGACGTTTCTGCCCGTTTTTCAGAAAAGTATTTTACCCACGATATTTTGAGTTATCTGATCACATTCAGTAATGGATCAAGTCCATGTCCTTAGATTGTGTGTGGCGATTTTCAAAAGGGTGGAAAAAGGGGGCGATCGGGACAGTGGTGTTTCCAAAATGGTAAAAACAAGAACCTTGCTATAATCTTGTACATATCTACCCGTAACCCTCAGGTCTCCGACCTTCGGGAAGATGAGGGTTACGGTTACCGCAACTATCTCAGCGGGAGCTTTCCCAAAGGCAGCATCCCAGAATCTAATGCATACAGTGTATGTATACACCGTACATGTACAGTGTACGTATATGTACATAACCCTAACGCTTTGCACCTCCTGCACAGGACACACACTGTATACCACAATTTACCACAGTGCCCACAGCCCTGGGTGTAGGCTCACATACCACAGGACACCACACACAAAAAAACCTGTGGTATGTAGTGGTGTATGGCCCTTGTCCTCCCACAGGAAAAACCATGTACTACTGTAGGGTCCAAGCCAAGTGGCTATGCAATGCTGGAATTTCAAAATTCGATAAAAAAAAGGGTGACTTGTCGGGTCCAAGTTTCTCGGACTAGCTCGGACTAGATACGGATGGGATGACAGAGGGTGGAAAATGGAGTGGTAATACCAGACAAGGGTGTCTTGAGTTGAATTCTACTTCTAAAGTTCTAGGAGTAGGACTGTACAAATAGTGTACATGAATAATTGAACCTCGTTGGAAGAGTAATAATGTACACAATTGTATTTTCTAAATCTAAGCTTCTACTTCTAGCTCTACTCTACTCTAGCTCTAGCGCTGCCATACAAAACTGCGCACGCAGCACTATTGCACACTGATCGTCTACAGCGTCATTCGCTCGTCACTACTGCCGCAGTTTTACATCGGTCAACATCGGTACGAAAGGTAAATTCACTTTAAACTACCACCTTGGGACCCACGATCTTATTCGCACACTGCCCAGAGGGTACTTACGATTCGAATGATGCCCATCTTTGTCACGATCCTACGGCCGACAGCGGTAAAAATGGTGCGTTTGTGTCGGACCGATTGCTAGTTTTTTACTACCGTTTTCGACGACGCGTGGATTTCTAACTAGACCCAGTGTGTATTCCACGGCCCGGTAAGTGCGTCATCATTTCTGACACGTGACTTTGTTGATAAACGGAGGAGAACCGTCCACGTGATCTTCGGAGCCGTGCGTTACGTCATATCATTAAAGACGCTGATTGGCTGCTCCATCTCCTTATTATAATTAGAACGTATGACGTAGAACACGTACTGTAACTCCTTATCCGTATTATTTTGGCCCGCGTGTACTGCTGGTGCTGCGGCCCTAATAATTATAAACCCCGAGACGAGAGGGTGTTAAATTTTTGATGGAGTGATTAGATAAGTTTCTTTCTCTGACCCTCCGAAAAAAAAGAACAAAAAATCTGTAATCTTTACTTATTTATAATGACATTCTTCTGGAACTACCCACACGACCATGGCTCTATATCACGTGCACTACCTCAAACATCATATACCTCATCTCTTGTAGAGTTTGTAATATTCAGTATGTTGGCGAGACCAAAAACACCCTCAAAAACGGATCTATGGCCATAGGTCTACTATCAAAACCGGTAAAATGGACACCCCTGTTGGGTATCACTTCAATCTCCCTGATCATTCGATATCAGATATGAGTGTACTGGGCATGGAATCACTTGGTCACCGTAGTAATGCTGTCCGTCTTAGCCATGAGAAAATGTGGATGAAGCGTCTTCGGACTATTCAACCACATGGTCTCAACATCCAGGAGGTTAATGACTATATAACACCATGCAACTTTCTGAAAATCCTTCTTTTGTGTTCAGTCCTTCACACTTCTCTCTTTGATCTTTCCCCCTCTTGTCACTAATCCCTACCCTACTCCTTGCCCTTCTCTTTGATCTTTCCCCCTCCTCTCACTAATCCCTACCCTACCCCTTGCCCTTCCCTTTGATCTCTCCCTACCAGCTTCACTCTTTGTCCTTTGTTTCTCATCCGTGTCCTATTCACTCTCTCCCCCCTTCCTTCGTGTACATGCATGTATCTGTTTTGTCCTTGTCACTCTACCTTTGAGAATTGGTCCTGCTAGGATCGAAACGTCAGGCCCACTAAATTTAAATATTTATAATGATAACCAGTGATTAAAACCAGCGTGTAAGAGTGATGCGCTAATTGTAATAACACTGCAATTAGGAAAACTATTATTACGTGTATTATCAACGGAAATTAAAATGCAATTAGCTATCTAATTGGAATGGTCATGTCGAGTCTGTTGTTTCTTCTGCAAATCGCACATACACTTACTTGCCCTTCTCTACCTCGAGCTCTCATCAAAACAGTTGCCTTCAAGTTCAACCCTTCTACATGTACTTCATTTTTTTTCAGCATTCATTTCACTGTACATTGTATTATAAATAAAGCTCGCAATTCAAAAACGCTTGTCCAGTCTTACGTGGCCAGTCAGTCAATCCCGACTGTAGTTTATATTATTTTCTTTAAACAGCCTTACAGTTACAGCCGCTTTGATATCACCTTGCCAACGACCATGCTTAGCCATGAACCTGTCAAAGATGTCACTTTGCCTTTGAGAAAGGTCCCGCTAAGATCGAAATCATATTAGATAATTTTGTTTATTTTTGCGGTTTGGTTATTTGAGTCATTAAGCAATTATTATGCTATTATTTTGCCCATTTTTTGATTGTTTAAAATCTTTTCATTTCATGCCAATTGTTACATTATTTTGCGGCCCTGAAGCCTCGTGGAATTCAATGATAACATACTTAGACTAGTCAGCTCTTGTCACTTGAGGGCTCCCTTCAGTAAGATAGTGGAAGAGCCGCTGGTTTACGCTTTGCTTCAGCATGTTGTCCTACGAGAAATGTTGGTGCCGAGTACCAGTGTCCTGAAAGATTTGGCCTTTTCGGATTTGAGGCAATTGGCCTGTTGGAAACAAGTAAGATTGCGATGAAATAAATCGCCTCATATCTTAGCAATCTGGAATTTTATCAGATTTTTACGCCAACAGTTCGAATACATATATCGTAAACACAACAGTATACTCATAATTTTGGACATTGATTGTTTTAAAAACGAGAAAATGATACTTATTTAGACACGAGTTCAAGCACAACCATTGGTGGGTGTTCGTAGGTTGGATATGACTCGGCGGGTATGGCGGTTTTCATCAGAAATAACCGACTTTTGCGTCGTTACGAATATACTTTAATTTACAAAGAAGCCTTTGAAATTGACAGCAATCAACAGCATGCAGTTTTAGTTTTTTGCGTGGTAGGGACCAAGTCCGAGCCAGATCCAGGGGGTCGCAGAAAGGAGCCCCACATTACGAAATAACGAGAAACAAGAAAGGATGCAACTCACAGAGTGACAGTCAGTGGTCCAGCTTAGTCATAAGTCTTAACGTTTTGATAATAAATTCTGCTCTTCTCTGTTTAGGATGTTGATTCCCAAGAAGAATCGCATTGCCATCTACGAGAGCCTCTTCAAAGAGGGTGTTATTGTAGCGAAGAAGGACAAGTATGCGCCTAAGCATCCTGACCTCGATGTGCCCAACCTTTATGTGCTGAAGGCCTTGGAAGTAAGTACCCACAAATCTGTAATGAATCATTAAGTTATGGACAATTTTTATTTGAAAACCTTCATTGTACAAAGGTGGAATAAATCCTAATCCCACCAATGGCACTATGTATGTCTACAGACCACCAATTTAAATATGGAGACAATAGCCATTTTCTGGCTCAACCACTTGCCGAAAAATTGAATTTACAGTTTTCTCCAAAATGGATTTTGTGATGCCTATTTTGTGGCTCGTACGTAGGAATGATTAAATACATGTCTTACTGTCCACAGTCCGTTTCACACATACTCATCTCAAAATCCTGATTTTTAGGGGTTTTTTCACATAAAAGTGAGAAGGTGCTTAATACAGCTATTTCTAATCGCACCATTGTCTGTCTAACCAGAACTTGAATGTCTTCTGAAAAGAGTCTTTAACTCTTGGTGAAACGGCTAATTTGCCCAATAAAGGAGTTTGGTAGGGTGCGGACGTAAATATTCCACGGGTCACACCCACAGATTGGTAGGGCATGGTTTGCTTGGTGGAAATTATAAGTGGAAGGTTTGCGGTAACACTTCTCTTCCAAGAAGGAGGGTGGTTCTGAAAAGAGCCGGTAACTCTTTAATGACTACCAGACAGACCATTTTCAAAACTCACTAAGTAATTGGGAACAATGGATATTTATGAAATTAGTATGCAAAACAAAAGTTAGAGTGTCTGAAGTTTTGAAAGCGTGTAATCTATCAACTCTCTCACTATCAATGGCTAGAATTCCTGGGAAACTTTGCTCTTCGAGCAATGGTCTTGCCAGCCGGATTAGACAGAAATATTTCAGTGCAAGGTTTCTACTATAACCATCTTCAAACTGTATCAGTTTCATGTAAATAAGTGAAGATTTCTGTTTGTCGATCTTACCAATGCTGTGGAGGGGCTTTAAAGGAGTTGTGCGTTTCTCTTTGCAGTCTCTGCGTTCCAGGGGGTACGTCAAGGAGCAGTTCTCCTGGAGGCACTTCTACTGGTACCTGACCAACGAGGGCATCCAGTACCTGCGGGATTACCTCCACCTACCCCCAGAGATTGTCCCCTCCACCCTCAAGAGGCAGGCACGCCCAGAGGCCAGCCGCCCAAGACCCAAGGGTGCGTACCACCCAAAGGAGGCGTTCGCTCTGCCCCCCCCCCCCCCCCCCCCGAAAAAAGAAAGAAAAATTGTAATCATTTGAATTGTAGTCAAACAAACAAAGGAAAAACTGACTGGGAAACTGTTGATCAAATTGATAAAAAATGGCATTTTTTTTATTGGTGTGTACCAGTGCTCTTCCATCTGAGCTATCCAGCCCTTAGATGGTGGCCTTCCCTAATAGTCATCTAGGTCTTGCCGGGGTTGGGACGCCAGTCTGAAGCAATTCAACCATTAAGTGCCGTATATCTCCAGGGATCACACCCGTTTCATTTGGATTTTGTCTGAAATTACGATTTAAATCATTTTTTTTATTGCATGGGTGGGCACAGTAATTGCCATTATTTGGTGGATTTGAATCACGAAGAAGAAGAAGAAGAAGAAGAAGAGCTGCCTGGAATATTTTTTATCAGGCACCGGGCAAAGCACTGAGCATTCAGTGTTTACCACCACGTCGAGTATGGGCAAAACCTCTTTGAATTACATTCTCCTCGACGCAAACATCACGTTATATCTATGATGCAACGCGGTACCCGCCGCTATACATTATTCGAATCCACCACACGACCTCGACCAGCTCGGTGGTCCAGTGGTTAAGACGTCCGTACTAGAATTCGGGAGTCGC
The DNA here is from genome assembly GCA_949987565.1 of Luidia sarsii. Classification (NCBI taxonomy): domain Eukaryota; kingdom Metazoa; phylum Echinodermata; class Asteroidea; order Paxillosida; family Luidiidae; genus Luidia; species Luidia sarsii. The sequence continues at coordinate 3,969,766 of OX465120.1, read as the reverse complement.
GGGTTCGAATCCCGCCCGAGCTGCCTGGAATATTTTTATCAGACACCGGGCAAAGCACTGAGCATTCAGTGTTTACCACCACGTCGAGTAAGGGCAAAACCTCTTTGAAAGAAGAAGAAGAAGAAGAAGAAGAAGTCGTGATTATTTGCCAAGAGTGGGTTCGAGGTTTGTGCTTAGGTGAATGTTGTTTTAGAATGCGGGGTTTCTCTCTCTAACAATTTGTCTGATGTTTGCTTATTTTGTGTGTGTGATTTTTTTGCAGAGATGGCTCCCAGAGGTCCCTCAGGTGGCGATTCACAGCGCGATGCGTACAGGCGCGGACCACGTAAGTCCACTTTGCTTCTTGTGACGGCCAACTGTGGCCTCAAGATGGGGGCCAGAAGTCCTAGCGGACCTTTTCTCAAGGGCCGATGTCGTGATCCAAGTGGGACCTTTTGTCTAGGGTAGATATTGCGGCGTTTCGATCCTAGCGAGATGTTCTGAACCTAGGGAGCATTTTGATCCTAGCATGACCTTTCTCAAGGGCAGACAGGCTGATGTTTGAATCCTAGCAGGATCTTTCTCACGGTCAAACGGGCCCGACGTTTGGATCCTAGCGGAACCTTTCTCATGGGCCGACAGGCCGATCTTTCAATCCTAGCGGGACCTTTCTCCGTGGCAAACAGGCCTGACGTTTTTATCCTAGCAGGACCTTTCTCAAGGGCAGACAGGCTGACATTTTGATCCTAGCGGGACTTATTTGGTTCGAAAAGAGTAGAATCAAATTGGCCTCGCTTTATCAAATGACAGTATAAAGTCCGTTGCATAGCCCTCATTCATGCTGGTTATATTATTTGATTTTCTACCCCAGCTGGTGCCGGACCAGACAAGAAGGGTGACGTTGGTGCAGGAGCCATGGGCAACATTGAGTTTGTAAGTAACTCCTCTCCCTCTCCCTCTCCCTCTCCCTCTCCCTCTCCCTCTCCCTCTCCCTCTCCCTCTCCCTCTCCCTCTCCCTATCCCTCTCCCTCTCCCTCTCCCTCTCCTTCTTGCACTCCCTCTCCCTCTCCTCTCCCTCTCCCTCTCCCTCTCCCACTCCCTCTCCCTCTCCCTCTCCCACTCCTCCTCCCTCTCCCTCTCCCCCTCACTCTCCACCTCACCCTCCTTCTCACTCTCCCTCTCCCTCTCCCTCTCCCTCTCCCTCTCCCTCTCCCTCTCCCTCTCCCTCTCCCTCTCCCTCTCCCTCTCCCTCTCCCTCTCCCTCTCCCTCTCCCTCTCCCTCTCCCTCTCCCTCTCCCTCTCCCTCTCCCTCTCCCTCTCCCTCTCCCTCTCCCTCTCCCTCTCCCTCTCCCTCTCCCTCTCCCTCTCCCTCTCCCTCTCCCTCTCCCTCTCCCTCTCCTGGCATACTTATGTACACAATGCAACTATGTGGTGTTGTTTTGTCTTTGCTCTTGACAGAGAGGAGGATACGGCAGAGGACAGGCCCCACAACAGTAAGCGTCACCCAAAGGGGCCACAAATATACCACCAGGGGGGCATGAAATGGGTGCACACAAGGCGTCATCGGAGGGGTACCCAGATCCCCTAAAACAGGGTGCCTGCACTTCTGCTGGGCGGTCCCGCCAACGATCGTTGTCGTAGATCTCAATTTTGATCCTTGGATGGACTGGTGCCCTTCTACAAGGATGCATCCTCCCCATGCCGACCGCACTCTGGGAACCAGACGGCTGTAGCCTGATCGCTGCGTATTTGTTCTTGTGAATAGCCAGGGAGGGGAGGGGAGAAATAAATAAAGTTGAGCTGACACTAGCTCAAACTCAAGCCAAGAATCTGTGTATATAGTTGTCCTTTGTTTTTTTCTTCTGCTGTGTTTTGTAATTTAAAGTATGATGCAGAGCAAATCAAATGTGATATGATTAGGATTTTGAACCCTAGCCAAAACGTTTGAAGTTGGTTGCTTTTGTTTATTTTTTTGAAATAATTATATATTGATTGGTTGGTTGGTTGGTTGGTTGGTTAACGTGTGGTCCATTTTCCCCAATAACAACTATTAATGGAATCTTGGTTTTTAGGTTGGAATTTACAGAGTATCTATTAGTTCTTTTAGTTGGTGCCATTCTTTCAGGAAACTTGAGAACAGTTTGTAGGGGGTTGTAAAGTTCAATAAGGAGGCTTCATACAAGCATGTATGTCTTCAGTGTGTCTCAGCTTTATTACAACTGGTTTACTTCTGGGGTTGGGCTCGACCAAGGAGGGAGTATGGTGAATGGTGGGTCTTACATACACAAGATACATGTGCCTGGATGTTATCTGATCTTGCAGGAATGTGAGAACTGCTAGCCAGACTGGCTTGGCTACTGCCAGCTGGACATTACACAATCAGCAGGCTCATTACAGGGATGGCTACTGAAAATTAGCAAATTCATGTGGTTCATGAATGAATATTTGGAGGAATATTAAAATACAGTTTCAGTTTGAAAATTTAAAATGGCCAAGGAAATGTACTGAGCCGGGATGTGAACATGAGACCTCGGGTGTTGGGTACCAGAATTCAATATCTTGCTCAATCTGCCCTGATCTGCCCTGCCCTACCTTGCCATGCCCTGCCCTGCCTTGCCCTGCCTTGCCCTGCCCTAGCCTGCCCTGCCCTGCCCTGCCCTGCCCTAGCCTGCCCTGCCCTGCCCTAGCCTGCCCTGATCTGCCCCGCCTTGCCCTGCCCTGCCCTACCTTGCCATGCCATGCCATGCCCTGCCTTGCCCTGCCTTGCCCTGCTCTACTCTAGCCTGCCCTTCCCTAGCCTGCCCTGATCTGCCCTGCCCTACCTTACCATGCCCTGCCCTGCCCTGCCCTGCCCTGCCCTGCCCTGCTCTACCCTAGCCTTCCCTGCCCTGATCTGCCCTGCCTTGCCCTGCCCTACCCTGCCCTGCCTTGCCCTGCCCTGATCTGCCCTGCCTTGCCCTGCCCTGCCCTGCCCAGCCCTGCCCTGCCCTGCCCTGCCCTGCCCTGCCCTGCCCTGCCCTGACCTGACCTGCCCTGCCCTGACCTGCCCTGACCTGACCTGACCTGCCCTGACCTGACCTGACCTGCCCTGCCCTGCCCTGCCCTGCCCTGACCTGCCCTGCCCTGCCCTGCCCTGCCCTGACCTGACCTGACCTGCCCTGCCCTGACCTGCCCTGCCCTGCCCTGCCCTGACCTGACCTGCCCTGCCCTGCCCTGACCTGCCCTGCCCTGCCCTGACCTGACCTGCTCTGCCCTGCCCTGCCCTGCCCTGCCCTGCCCTGCCCTGCCCTGACCTGCTCTGCCCTGCCCTGACCTTCCCTGCCCTGCCCTATTTATATGGAGAGTACCTCCATGTCTCAGATAATAGGTAATTAGTAGTAGAGCTATGGTCTACAAAATCAGAAATCTCTGGTTCAAGTCCTGGACCACTCCAAGTTTTCTTGGCCACTTTTCAAGAGTGCCAGATATCTGTTTCACAAAATTAATCTAAACAAATTCATGAAGAAAGTGCTCAGATCCCACACTTGCTTGTAGCTGCACATCAGTGGTCCCGAAGTAACGTAGGTTATAAAACAAAATAAAACTGGGGACAGTCTCAATGGTTCCCTGTCACAAGGCTATGCTTTGCAGGTTCAAATGCAGGTTACCAGCGTTCACAAGATAAGAAATTAGACTGGCCCCCGCGATCATGCACAAACAATACGAACTTTGGTCTGGGAACCGTGCAACATATTCAATGCACACTTCCGTATTATTTCTTCGGAACGCACCGCCCAGTTTTACGCACAGACGAAAGCTTGAGGAGAGTTAGTATTTCGCCATAAATATTACCGATTTTTTCATAAGTATTTCGCAGAAGGAAGTGCAAGTAATTGCAAACAGAAGGAAAACATGAGCGTGTTACAGTGGGCTTGCCAGAATGGCGATCTGGATCAGCTAGATGCTTTAATCGAGCAAGTAAGTTTGACTAATTTGACTAAACTTATCAACTTGAAATTGAAAACTAGTAAAAAAAGTACCGGTAATAACTAATAACTAATAATAATTAATACTACTTAATTGTACTTTACTAGTATTAATTAATAATAATAATAATACTATCAACTATCCATCATGTGATGTGGTGATGTACATCATTAATTACATGTTACAATACAGTGTATATATTTTCTTAATTTACACAAAATGAATGCACATTCATGGTGCTGTTTTGTTAAATTTGTTTTAAGGTTTCGGGCGATAGTACTTAGTACTAGTACAGTAGTAGGGTCCAAGGAATCCTGCTTGGAAACCCTTTAAGTAACTATGTGTTCTACTCCATCACTACCTCCGTCCAAAACCCCAAGATTTTACCCCGAAAACACCAGTGAAACTGTCCCACGCACCCATCTTTGGATTAAGTGAGAATCACCGATTTCAATACTGGTCATTTGTTTTACTCACGTTTTGTGAACCGTAATTTTTTTTTTAAAAGGGCGATTGTAAGGGTCCAAGTTACTCGGCCTAGTGCTCTCCATTCCTCTCAAATCCAACAGATAAATTTCACTCCAAATTTAACATGCCCGACGTTTCGATCCTAGCAGGATTTCTCCCAAAGGCCTGCCAAGTGCCAACTAAATGAATGAGTGAAATGTTGGTACTGGACGTACATTTTTCAGGGTGAAGACGTCAACCAGACAGTGTCCAGTGGGCGGAAACCTCTGCACATCGCGGCAGACTACGGCCAGAGAGAGGTCATTAGGAGACTGACCGAGAAAGGAGCAGACGTCAACGTAAGCAGCAGTTGGAGAAAAAAAAATTCGGGAAAAAAAGGCTGCAGTTGTACATGTATATAGTTTATTAATGAATCCCTAACCCTGCTGACTCCAACAGAAAACTGTGTAAATTAGAAGGACATCTGTAGACATCGATGTTTTCCGATCTTCTCAAGGTTGTATCGGGCCTTTAAGTAGATAAAATGTAACCAGTCTTCTTCTTTTTCGAGTGAAATATTTCTGCCTAAAAACGCTGTATTTTGGCAAAAAGAATGAAATAAATCATTTACGTCTCACCCCTAGATCTGAACGATTTTTTGGAACAATGTACGTTGAATACTGCTTACGATGGGTTAGTAATCGTTAGTTGAGTTGTGATGCATCAGAATGCTTTATGAAATCTTACTGGGCTAGACAAGATCTCAAATGTTAGAGGGCCTGACGTTTCAATCCTAGCTGGACCTTTCTCAAAGGCAAAGGCCCTGCTAGGATTGAAAACGTCAGGCCCTCTAACGTTTGAGATCTATGTATTGCAGGTCATTTTAGTCAGTGAGCAGTTTGCAACAGTTTTTGTATTACGCAGTGGCTATTGTTACGGCAGCCGTAACGCAACTTCCATTTTCTATTGTTACGGCACTGCAACTGCGCAAGCGCGAGGACACAAGCCAGATCGAACCACGCCGGCCGTGACATGTACACCGACTTTGGAAGAGCGATATGTTAGCTGGCGACGCTGCCGTCCGGCCGTCGTGCTTGATCTTGATTTGTTGCATTTGCATGATACATTCGTCATTATTTATTGCCTCTGTTTAATTAAAGAAACTTACAACTTTGATTTATAGGTAAAATAGTTTTATAACTTGTATAGTGGTCTTTTAAACCTCCCTAAAATCGAATGACTTCTGGTATTTTCTGCCGCCACAGCACGCACGCAGTGCATCGCTGACGACTATAGAAAATGGAAGTTGCGTTACGGCTGCCGTAACAATAGCCACAGCATTTGTATTAACTTTGGGCTAGACAAACTGTTTGAAAAACTGGGTTTGAGTGTGTGTGTTTTTCTGTTCTTTCAGGCTGTTGACAAACACAACATCAGTGTCTTACTCGCTGCAATCATGGAGGGCCACACCTCGTGCGTGGAGGAGCTTCTGAAGAAGGTGAGAATCCGCCCGAAAAGACTTGTAAGGTTTGCACGTTGGGAGAACAAAGTGGAAGGTTTGTCGTGCAAGTCATCTTCGTTGAGAGGGGAGTGTGGCTCTGGAAAGAGCCGGTAACTCAACGCTATGGGCAGTGTGCACTCTATATCGTCGGAGTACAAAGCAGAGGTCCCAGTGCAAAGTTGCCAGTGGATCTCTCCTACTAATTGTCCGTCAGAGACGTTGCCAACTTATGTACCATAACTGTGGTTTTGAAACAGTTTATTGAAACATGTTTGCATTGAGTGTTTGCCCTGGTCGACGTAATCAACACTGAATACTCGGTGCTTTGCCCAATGCCTGATGAAAAAACTTTAGGCTGCTTGGGCGGGATTTGAACCCGCGAATCTCCCGCTTTCTAGTGCAGGCATCTTTACCGCGTTGCGTCATAGATATACATGTAACATGATGTTTTCGCCAATCGTCATGTAATATCTATGATGCAATGCGGTACTCGCTGCTATACAGTATTCAAATCCAGCGCACGATCTCGACCAGCTCGGTGGTCAAGTGGTTCAGGCGTCCGCACTAGAAAGCAGGAGTCGCGGCTTCGAATCCTGCCCGAGCTGCCTGAAGTTTTTTCATCAGGCATCGGGCAAAGCACTGAGTATTCATCTTTAATTATGTCGACCGGGGCAAACCCTCTTTGAATTACATTCTCCTTGACTCAAAACATCATGTTACAGATATATATCTGTGTTTGCAGTACTGTTCTTCAAGTCGAAACTAAACAAATCTCACACGACAAGTCCATTTTTTTGTTTCTTTTTTATCTCTCTCAGGGTGCTAAGAAAGAGGGAACTTTCCAGGGCAAGAGCTACATGGATTACGCCGAGAAGTCGGAAATAAGAGATTTGCTAAAGTAACATTGTGACGGCAATGTTCCGTGTGTTTTGTTTTTTTACGTGAATACAATGTCCACTCTGGCCAAGTAAATTTCTTCCTACTGTTAGTCCCCTCTCCTAAACTCAACCTTTTCCCTTCACCCAGTCATGAATGACTGTGTTGGTGTCCAGTCATTCGGCCCATCCAAGCAGGAGAACTTGCTTGGTGACAGGTTCTGCGGGATTCTCTGGGAGTCTGATGGATTCAGTGGGAATTCTGATGGATTCTGATGGAGTCAGTGGATAGTGCAGGAATCGGTGGGAATTTGGATTGATTCAGTAAGATTTCTGAATTTCTGATGGATTCTGATGGATTATGATGGATTCTGATGGATTTTGATGGAGTGGGTTGGATATTAGTTAGTGCCGGAATCAGTCAGAATTCTGATGGATTCTGATTGATTCAGTCAACTTCTTATTGATTCTGATGGAGTCGGTTGAATAGTGCTGGAATCAATGGGAATCCTGATGGATTCTGATTGATCCAGTCAGAAATCTGATGGATTATGATGGAGTCAGTTGGATAGTGCAGGAATCAGTGGGATTCTGCTTTTCAAGGGTCCTGTGAAATAAGTACGGATTCTGTAAAATTGTGATTGATTCTGTGGGTTTCTGGTTGTTCCTGATAGATAACGTCATGTGCGTGGCATTCTAATGGATTCTGATGAATATCACGGGATTCCGGTGGATTCTTTAGGATTCTGATTGAGTTCAGAGGATTTGTATGCGAGTTTACAGGATTCGGATATCCCACCAAATAATTCTGACTCCTTCACAGGCATCAGAATCTTCAAGTGCTAGAAAAAAAATCAGAGATTAAGCCATCAAACAAGGATCACTAGCAAAAGTCCTAATTCTGTCGCTTTGAAGCGCTCAGCCCAATATGTTCCACTGTACAAAATCCTTGTAAAATGACCAATCACCGTTCTTCAAAATTTTAAATACAAATCTGCCGAAAACATATAATCATGGACCATAAAAAGCCAATTGCTACAGCACCACAATATTCTATCTTCATTTTCTAAAAATGAAAAATTATTCATAATGCAGAAGCAATTACCTGTATGAAACCAAAACTACCTTAATCCAGGGCTGCCTAAAAAGAAATAAACTTAGATGATTATGTCGTTAGATTGAAACAAAATCCGAGGAAAGCTACCTACTAGCCTAGAGTGAAACAACGTGTAGTTCTCTCTCAAATGATATTGTAATCAATTCTTTGTTTTATTCTTTTTATTTTTATATTGCATATAGGATTGTACAGGTCTCATGCCATACAATCTACACTAGTCTTGACTCCATCCTTGAATCTTTACATATCAATCCCCTAGTATTGCAGGCACTGTATCTTTGCATAGAACTAGATGTCCCTAATAACCACCACCAAATCCTCTAAAATCCATTCCCTAGACTATTGCAGGATTTGGAAGGATACAGGACTGTAGTGCCCAGGCACTGTAACTTTACATGGGTCTAGATTTCCCTAGCCCTTACACCATCAAGTACTCTACAAACCATCCCCAATGCTGCAGGAATTTTAGGAGGACGCAGGCCTTTAGAGCCCAGCTGTCGATTTCATCAAACCCATCGTAAATTACGATTAATCGCAAGTCAATGAGCGATGCACAGAAACCATACGACGTATCACAACTTACGATGGATAACCCATCGTAAGTTGAGTTACGATGCATCGTAAGGCTTTGTGAAATCCACCCCAGGCTCCATAACTCTATATGGGACTAGATGTCCCTAACACCACCAAATCCTCTAAAATCCATCCCCAACCATTGTAGGAATTTTAGAAGGACGCAGGCCTTTAGAGCTCAGTCACCATAACTATATATGGGTCTAGATGTCCTCTAAAATCCATCCCCAACTATTGCAGGACATTTTAGAAGGACGTACATGTAGGACTATATGGCTAGGACACCATACCTCTCTACATAGGGCTCGATGTCCCAAACCAACCATCCCTCCTGCACAAAAAAAAATCCTTCAATGTCAATGCCTCCTTCCTACCAGATTTGTACAGTGCACAGAAAGCACTGCAGACCCAGGGTGAACATGTAGAAGGAATTGGTGCAATTACTTTGTGCACGGAAACTCTTGTGGGCCGAATGATGCAATGAAATCTTGTTGCAATTGAACTGTAAAAATCATTGTGTGGGTCTTGCTTTTTTTATAAAAAAATGTAACCGAGACTCGACGTACAATGTACTGTGTGATATTTGTTCTGTATAAGAAAAAAAAAAGGATTGTTACAGGGGGGCCCACTCCTATTTCAACTGCTTGGTGCTATAGTTTCTCAACCTAATAGTGAGCCACATGTACATGTACATGTGGCTTTCTTACATGCAGTTTGACAAACCAACGACAAAAGATTGTTTTCTTCACTCCAGGATCTCAATACAATGATATAATACTCGGTCAATGTTTACCTATGTTGTTTTTCTTTCCCAGATTATTTCTTTCAGTGTACTTCCTTAAATTGCGAATCCCAGCCAAAGTTAGAAGCTTGTTCCTTTAGTGTTTTCTTGGTCTTTTTTCATTTATTTATTTTGTGCTGTAGACTTATGCTGGTTGATTGAAGGATAAGGAATGGGGTGGGGCTTTGGTTGTATTTCTCCACTGCGGTATAATGTCATGGATTAAAAACCACTTTGTGTCGGGACCACCAAATTCAGAGTGACAGTGGTGTGGCTATAATTATATACCATGGCCTCCAAATTTAAAACAAAGACTCTTTTCAGCCTGCCACAAAACAGTGTGTAGCATGACAAGCCACACAGATGTCCTATTGTGCCAGGTCTGACTCACTGGCACACATATTGGACTCTTATTGATCTATTTATCAGGTTATTTATCGTTCCTGATTGTTTGGCGAGTTTTGAAAAAGGAAAAATTATTCAAAAGCCACTGTGTGCGGTCATACTAACCACTTTCTATCAGGCCACTTTGCAGTGCGCAAAGTGGCCTGATAGAAAGTGGTTAACATCATTCTGAAACATTCTGAGCACAAGAGTGCAGTTTGGAGGTTCCGATGCTAAGTGGTAATAAAAAAAAAAACCAGTGCTGTCATCAGTGACTGTCTACCCCTTCAAACTGTGTGACCTTTCTATAGGACCGCTGTGTTTGTGTCTATTGACCATGGCTGGAAGCGATTCACATCTATGGGATTGGCCAGCAGCCTGCCCACTAGCTAGCCGCTTCCATGGCGTCGCGTACAGTTTTAAGCCGTAGCCAAAGAACTCAAACAATGGTCCGTGGAACTGAGACACCGGCCTGAATTCACTCCCTACGGCTGAAAGTAACACACGTCTCTATTGGATTTGCCTGCAGCCACGAGCTAGCCACTTCCATAGGCTCGTGCATTATTTGAAGCCATAGACACAGAATTTGAATGGTGTCCATAAGAGCAAACGCTGTGCCTGAATTTGTTGGCTACGGCTGAGAGTAGTACACACATACATTATGGAAACTAGCCAGTGGCTTCTAACACAGCCCATAGACTCTTGTGCAATTTGAAGCCATAGCTAGTGAATCTGTGAATGAAGACATGACCCATGGTCCTAAATCAGCTGTGCTCTCCTGCCAAGAAGATTTGACACAATTGTCTAAATCTACCTTGAAAGGGGCAAGGTTTTACACAAACACAACACACACATGTACATTGTTCTATTTTTTGTATTTCTTTTTTAATGACATCAGTAAACGTACTATACTTGATTTTTTTATTTAGAAAAATGCAGCCTGACTATGTTCTTCGAATTGCATTAAAACCAATGATGTCTGTAAGTTTAACAATTGCTTGCTTTGAGTGCGAGATAGTGATGTAACAGTTTGATTTGGGAGTACATGTGCAGGGTAGTAATTACGAACAACCACTTTCTGGAAATGAGAATTTAGTACTTGACACTTCACTGTCCGTCTTTGAGAAATGCTCTGGGATCGGTTTCCCTGGACAAATGATCAGGGGCCCGATTTCATAGAGCTGTTTAGGCAAGAGAACTTGCCAAGCTTTGAACAACTGTTCCTTGGTTCAAGTAAGATTGCCAAGCATTTTCCCTGTGCTGTTGCAGTTGGCCTGTGTAAATCAAACATACAGATTAATAGTAGGCCTACTACTTTAATACAATGTACAAGGACAGCTTTGAGGAAAAGGTCTTGCCAGGATCGAAATGCCAGGCCCTTAACTGTTGTTAAGATTCAGCCAAAGATACAAGATTAATTTTCTGCCGGCAACCTGATTTGATCAAGGTGGATTTCACAAAGCCTTACATGTACGATGCAGTGTAACTCAACTTGCGATTGATTCCCCACTGTATGTTGTGATAAACAGTGTGGTTTTTGTGCATCACTCATTGTCTTTGCAATTTAGTCGAGTTGAGTTTGGTGAGATCGACTTCTGGGCTTTCCACACTGAAGCCAGATTGTGGTTCTTCGCTGGCTGTCTGACATTGGCCCCTGATCACAGCTTATCATGAGTGTCGATGTAGGTCTAGCCTTTCTTCAAGGCTCACGTTCCATCCACCCTACTTACACCATGCAGTATGCAAACTGCGCCACCAGCGACCAGCCAAGTTGGATGAATGTGTGCCTTGAATGAAGACAGGAGGGCCTGAGGAAAAGCTAATTGTTTTTTCCTTCTTTTTGTAAACCCTTATAGATTAGAGAAAAACCCTTACCTACATGTATACCTTTAGAGAATTAACCTGCCATTTTTCTTTTCTGATATAAATTAACTTTTTTGTAGAAAATATATAAAAGAGAAAAAAACAGTAAGAACTGATTAGCCAAAAAAAAATTATTGAAAAAGTGAATAGAGATATTAAACATAATTATTATGCATTTCAGGGTAAGGGCTTGTTGGTAATTTCAGTAGAAACTGTGCATTCATTGAGGAAAGTTTGATCATGGTATTACCTATTGAAATTTTCAATTGGCAATTTGAATGAAAATGAGCTAGTGAGTTCCCTTGTTGCGGAAAAAATGGATAATTCATTCTGATATCATGCACAATGGACCAGCAAATCATTCCAAATAGGACAGTCATTTGTTGGTCTGATTAAGCAACTATCAATTATGGGAAGTTTAATCACAGTAGACTATTCAAATGTCAGATCTTTGAATCTAGATAAGGGCCTTTTTGTAGCTCGTAAAAAAAACATTGACAATACTTCAATTTACCGGGTTAAAATAGTCGGCAAAATGTTCAAAATAGGAAGAAAATTTGTGGCCCGATCGAGCACCTACAAATTGTGCTGTCAGTGAGGAAGGTTTTTATCATGGTGAATTTCAAATCAATTTGAATGAGTGCAGGCCAGAGCAGAGCCATTATGGTGGCAAGTGAAAATCCATTAATTTGCGCTTACATCCAATGGCTGCGAGAAAGTAGTTTTTGTTTTTGTTTGGAACCCCGTTTTTGTTTTAGGAATCAACAAGAACAAGAAAACACAAACAAAACATGAAATTGATGCAGCTTATTGCCTGATGGTTTCTTTTTTCGGTGGTGCTGTGGGTAGAGTCAGTCTTTTTTGATTACTTCTGAAATTGGTTTTGATATATTTTACTATAAAACAAAAAATAATGAAAAATTGATGTCTCAGTTGTCCTAGCTAGCTTGGTGGCTGTATTGATCTCACAGTGAATTTCAAGTCACGAATCAGTGTAATCATTAAAATTAAAATCAAAGGTACTTCAATTGTTCTCTGTGCTCTTTGTTTTGTTTTGTTTTTCTCAAGTTACCCAAGAAGAAAATACGTTGGTAAAATGTTTTATTGATAAAGGAACAAGGAAAGATGAGACTTAGAGGTTTTTGTCAGGGAAAAAACCCCAGAATCATTACATGGAAAGTTTGCAGTAAGAGCCAGCAACTTGACATTTAAGAGACACATCATCCAGAACAAAAATATATTCAGATTCTTCATAACTTTTCAGACTCATTTATTTGTTCACTGTCACAAATCAGTTGCTTAATGTATAATGTATGACATTTTCTAGTAATTTTCAAAAACCCCTCTTGAAGCTTTTCTCTAATGAAAATAACATGAAAAATTTGGAAAAAAGTCAGTTTTCTTGGCCAATTTTTGAATTTGTTAAACAAAACTTTTTCCTTCCTTTGTATAATTGTATTACATGCACTTTAATTAAGTATTACAGTCAGACAGTGCCATGAATATCTAGTGTACTTTATAATCCATGTACACTGTACAACAATAAGTATTTCAGACGTAATGGGCTGCAACCGGGCATAAGTACCACTTAACACACTATAGTCAATGAGAGGTGGCTACAGCCGCTCCCATAGACTTCTGTGTAATCAAAAGCCTCAGCCATTGAAATTGTGCATGACCATAGGAGCTTAGGTTGTACCTGAATACCTGACACACATGTCTATGAGCATCGGCTGCAGCCACTACACGCGATTGCTACTGACATCCGGGCACTTCCAGCTGAAGTTGACCTCTTTGGTAATGGCGGATGCGTGTCCGTGTCGGCACATGCTCGCACCGCGCGTTGATAGGGGAGTGCGCACTCTAGTTTATTTATACAGTTCTATGGACTACACCAACCACATGCAAGGACTACATAATACAAGTCTACCACACACAGAAATAAGCCTCAGGGATTCGTAAATCTCTCAGTAAAAGGATCCTATGAAAGCAATGCTGAGCTGATCTCCCAGAGAGAAAGCTGTGGGCTGCCAGAATCTTGGTGCATAGTACACTGTGAATAGAAAAAGAAATAAAAACTGAAGCATAGCAAACCACAGTACAAAGTCAGAGTGAAAGTCTTCACATTTTGAGAGAATTTTGCACACTGTGGTTGGTGAACGATCCTGCTGGTACCGTTTACTCAAGGCAGAATGAGGTAAGGCCTTTGCGAAAGTTCATTCTCTGATCAAAACCTCGGCCAAGTGGAAGGTTTGCGGTGACACAGTGTAGCTCTTCTCTTTCAAGAAGGAATGTGGCTCTGAAAAGAGCCAGTAAACTCAGATAAGACTTGAAGGTTTGCATGCTTGAAATACTAAGTGGAAGGTTTGCGGTGACACCTTGTAGCTCTTCTCTTTCAAGAAGGAGTGTGGCTCTGAAAAGAGCCTGTAACTCTTTGCATCAGGGAGAATGGCCATTAGACTTGAAGATTTGCATGGTGGAAATACTAAGTGGAAGGTTTGCGGTGACACCGTGTAGCACTTCTCTTTCAAGAAGGAGTGTGTGGCTTTGAAAAGAGCCGGTAACTCTTTGCATCAGGGAGAATGGCGATAAGACTTGAAGGTTTGCATGGTTGAAATACTAAGTGGAAGGTTTGCGGTGACACCGTGTAGCTCTTCTCTTTCAAGAAGGAGTGTGGCTCTGAAAATAGCCGGTAACTCTTTGCATCAGGGAGAATGGCCATAAGACTTGAAGGTTTGCATGGTGGAAATACTAAGTGGAAGGTTTGCGGTGACACCGTGTAGCTCTTCTCTTTCAAGAACTAGTGTGGCTATGAAAAGAGCCTGTAACTCAACGTTTCGGGCAGAGTAAGTACTACCCGAAACGTTGAGTTACTGGCTCTTTTCAGAGCCGCACTACATGAAAGAGAAGAGCTACATGGTGTCACCGCAAACCTTCCCCTTGGGATTTCCACCATGCAAACCTTATAAAACCTCAGCCCTTAGCCACATCGCACCGGGACACCTTTTTTTCAGTGCCCTCGACCACCATATAGGTTTCTTTTGAATAATGTGCCATTTCCAAAACTCCCTAAAGAATTGGGAACAATAATTCCCTGCCAAATGAATCAATCCATCGTCATGGAACGACGTGTCGCTACAGGGGGTTAAACAGGCATGGGACGACTTGTTGGTTCACTTACAGACATCGGAGGGCTCCAGCACCACGCTGACCTCTGTACAGTTGACCTTGCACGGGGACACTGGGGTCAGGGTTATCTCTTGAGAACCAAAGCCCTGGGTCAACCAGATATTTGGGTGCTCTGGAACCGGCTGAAAAAAAAACACAGAGTGCAGGGGCCAATTTCATAGAGCCGCTTAAGTGCCAAAACAGGCTTAAGCACAAAAAGTCATGAGCCACAGAATCCCCTTGCCAACCCAAACTTCATTATTGTTTCATGCTAAGCAAAGAAGAGTGGAATACAAGTCAGAAGCAATGAACATCAAACCGCAGGGCAATTTGTAATCCTGCTTACACAAGGAAGACTTTTTCTGCTTAGCGGATTTTCACGCTTAAGCGGCTCTATGAAATTGGGCCCAGGCCAGAACAAAGCAAATTGAGCTGGACGTATCTAGGATGCAACACAAATTACTCAAAACTGTTGGGAGAGCAAGAGGCTATTCTTATACAGCTCTACATTCGTAATTTCAGTGTCGAGAGGAGGGATGGGTGGGTTGGTTGAGTGAGCTGAGCTCCATAAATTACAGCTTATGAGTTTTATGAGCTTATGAGTCCCAATTGGGACGATGTACGGTGTATTGACCGAGAACAACCTTGGTACACCAGGCGTGTCAAGGAGGCCATCCACATCCGACTTCGCCGAAACAACATCAATCGAGACAGCGGCATTGACATCCCCGGTTTCTGGCTCCCCACCATCAGACGCCACGACCGCCGACCCACCACGGACGGGGCCGCTATAGTGTACGCCAGAATCGCGCGCCAAACCGCACGATCACCACTACGACGTCCGCAAACCGGTACACAGGAACCGGCGAAGCGGATATAAACAGACGCCGCAGCGCGCATTCTTCAGTTGCCTGATGAAGGTTCGCAGTTAGCAACCGAAACGTCGCCACCAGCAACGACACATCGCGTGACTTTGATCACCCTTTCCACTTAGCTTTATGAGTACATCAACAAAATCTGCTAATCAGGGCACGGCGGGAATTCGACACGATAGACAGAAGCGGTCGCCATAGAAAGAAGCGGTCGAAGAACATGATTCCTGCATCATAGTATTTTTTTTTTTACACTCACCAATGGGTGGGCTTCTGCAGCAGGGGAGTGCATCAGCACAAACATCTCCGTCGCCACCTCCGCCTTCTGCGGAACAAAGTACGGCTTGGGAGACACCTGCCTGATCAGCCTGACCCCGCCCGCCTTCAGGACCCTCCTGAATATGCAAATATGCAGATCAGCCCGACATGCATATTGATTAGCATTAGGGGCAGGGATTAACATTTATTCAATCAATTCATTACGTACATTACATCAATTCATTAACTGTTTACTAAACTTTCTTAATGAATATTACTCCCTTTCTGTTACAGTAGTTATGCCCTACTGAATATGCAAATGAACCCAACATACATATTCATTAGTATCAGGGCTGACAATTTTGAATTCATTATGCATTGGTTTCTCCAATCTTCAATTTGCATACATCCCTTTTCTGTTGTATTAGTTGCACTACCTGAATATGCATATTTATGCAAATCAACCCAGCGTACATATTCATAAGCCAATTCTGGGACTGATAATGGGACTGATAATGCCTTTGCGAAAGGTCCTGCTAGGATCGAAATGTCGGGCCCACTAAATTTTAAGATTTACATTTTGGTAATTTTAGTCAGTAAGCAGTTTGCAACATTTTTGTATATCACCCTAGAATCATTTATTTTAACAAGGATTTGCCTCGTCCGACGTGTATTTGAACACTATGCTCAGTGCTTTGCCCGATTGCCTGCTGAATACAAATGCAGGCAGCTCGGGTGGGATTCAAACCTGCGACTCCTGCTTTGTAGTGCAGGTGTCCTCATTATGCATTCAGTATGCATTTATGCGCATAACTTTTCCAGCTTCGCTTTTTTATTATTAACATTTTCACCCCTCTCTATTATAATGGTTGCACCCACCACTGCACATGCACATCAGTGGTGAGAAGATCTTCCACTGTCCTGGTGGGGGTGAACAGGTCTCCGATGCCCCGCAGAAAGGGGTTGTTGCTCTGCACTTTGTGTGCACTGAAGCTGAGCATCTCCGTGTTGTCAAGGTAGAGCTCCTTGAGTTCATCAAAGGTCACCTGAGCAAGATTGGCATCCTAGACGGAAAAAAAACCATCACCCTTGAACACTATTTTCATCTTAACCGTGAAAAAAGGGTGAAAATGTCATTTTGCCGTGGAACTAAAAAGTCACTGTGATTTCACGGTGCATTTTACAATGAATTCACCGTGAAAACAATCGCTTCTCTGACCTGATAAGGACATCTTGAGGTCACTAAAGATTTTCTTTTACTAACCCACCGGGCTAGTAAATTTAGTTTTTTGCTAGCCCGCAAAGTTTTACTAGCCCTGTAAAATTAATATCAAATTTAAAACAAGGTTATTAGATCAAGTAAAACCAATCATTTGTTTCTACTTTCTCATCCCCGCCCGCATCATTTTTTGCCGCCACATCGCTGTCTACTTTTTACTAGTCCGCCGGGCTAGCTAAGTGGCCCATTTTACTAACCCGCAGCTGTTTTTACTAGACAGTGACCGTCGGGCTAGTGCTAAGGTCGAGCCCTGGTAAAGACCCAATCCTGCATATAGTATTAATTAGGTACATTATGAAGTACTGTAGATGCACTTAAGGTTTCTCTCTCTACCCATACATGTAAATGATTCACTCGCACCTTGACAACCAAGGGGACTCCAGAGTGGTAGTAGTGCAGTGTGAAGTTGATCAGGTTGCGGAACACTCGTACGTCTTGGACACTCTCGCATGGCCAACAGTCCACCTGAACAAAGCCCGCAAAGAAAGGATTGGGCACGATGCACTCCAGCTCATGAAGACCTGGGAATGAATGAAGGACGAATGCTATGAATATTCATCAGATCATCATGCATTATTCATGCAGGAAACAGTTCTTCGCATAATTGTGGGAGGGGGATGCAGTGTTAAATTCTCATCTTCGGATCTTCCTCAAAAACGAATGAACAGCTAATTAACAACCGGATAATTAGCAGCATCTGCTTGTGCCTTTGTTTGCAAAATTAAAAATATTACTTAAAGACATGACCTGACATGACATTTAATACTTTAAAGTGATATACACAAAATGTAGCAAACTGCTCTAAGTATTGAACACTGACTAAAATTAACAAAATGCAAATCTCAAAATTTAGTGGGCCTGACGTTTCGATATGGAAGAGCTACTTAATCCAGAGGCAGAGGTGAAGGGTTCAAATCCCGGTCCAGTCAAAGTTTTCTTTGCCAATTTTTCAAACTTATTATCTGATCAACGGCCCAGGCCCATGCATGCTCACTTATTAGTCCGAGTAACTTGGACCCGACAAGTCACCCTTTTTTTATCGAATTTTGAAATTTTGAGTTTCGGGTGACTGTAGCCTGTAGGGTCCAAGCCGATCAGTGTCCTAAAGCTGATTATCTGTACAAACCGCCAAAAAACCCGAAACTCAAAATTTCAAAATTCGATAAAAAAGGGGTGACTTGTCGGGTCCAAGTTACTCGGACTACTCACTTACCAGAGACGTCAAAGACCTTTCGCAGGGGCATAGATGAGATCCGAATGGCCCTCATCAAGGGGTAGAGTACGGCCTGCGAGTGGCGCACGGCCAGCATCTTGCTGGGCTTGTGCACTGTCACCAGCACGGCGCACGCCACCACGACCAGTCCCAGGCAGCACAGCACCGCGCCCAGGCACCGGCACAGACGGCCCGCCACCGATCGCGATCGCGGCGGCGGCCCACTGATGGCGAGGCCATCGACTCCGTCTACTGCCGACAAGGCCCGCTGGAAGCACCCGTCAATGTCGCCATCGCTCAGGCCCCACGATTTGCCCAGATCGCAGAGCTTTTGGGCGTCCTCGGCAAGGGAATCGTACAATTCCGTCTTCGATTCGGCCATTTTTTTTGGAGTATGGACTCTGCGTTATTTATGGGCCGGAGGAATACAATTATGCGTCACGACGTATCGAGGATCTACCGTCCACGGTACTTCCGCATTACTTATTATGATTATGCAATCAAGGGAAGACTGGTATCTGTCTAGTAGTAGTAGTACGGGTTTTGCTGGTTTCTTGGGGCTTGGAGAAACGTCTGTACAATTTCAGTCCTGAAAGAAATGTATTCTTTTGTACTAAATGGGTTTTTAAAGAATTCCCCAAATCTGCTTTTTTCATGAATTTGCGCTATAATAATAATTCCCTACCTAGCTCCCCGCATAATACCCGTTTACTTACTACTTCAACCCACTTCTCCTCAGCTCAACTTCCCGGTCTCACCTTACCCATCCCCTTGCCCCCTTGTTTTACTTGTAAAAATTATTTTAGTGAGTGCAAAATTGTTTGATTGTTGTGTGTTATTTGCTTTTGTTTTAATATTCAACATTCAATTTGGCCAGAGGTGATTATTCAAGTGGCAATGATGTTGTTTTTTTCAGCACACGACTCAAACTAGATACTAAGATAGTGTTAAATTTGCCCTGGACAAAAACCGCAGCCGTGTCTGAGCCAATCAGCGATCGGCTTCTTAATGGCATATCGGAGGGACATAATTATTAATGTCTAGCAAAACCTGCCATTGGTCAAGGTCCCCATATGAATCGACCGAGCCGCCTACAGCAAAGTCATATTCAGATAGGGGTGATTTAATGTCTGTCTCTATTCAGTATTCCATTTTTGTCAAATAAAACAATATCCATAAGAATCAGAATTCTGAAATGAACACAATTTACAAATGTTTGGCTCTAATGATGCAAATTTGTTTCAAACAAAATCAATCTTAGAAAAATGGGGAAATAAATTTTAAAAATCTCCCCTTTTTACGAATCGCCTGATCCATTTCTCTTTTTTGAGAAGGCTGACCTCATGATTATTCATATAGTTGACCTGTAACCTGCGCGCGCTCTGCGTTGCCCGCGGCCGGTACAATCAAGGAATACCTCCTTGGTACGGTGCATGGTCCAATTATCAACTCTCCTAAAAAGGTAATGTTTACAAATACTTCGGTTTACCGTAACCCATGCCGTCACTTAAGACGTTTGCCCGTGGTAAGATCTGTCTGCACTCTGTAATCTGCTACTGCTGGAGGTGTGGCAGCGCGATCATACGGCCCCCAAAACAAAAATGTGAACTTGCTGTTTGAACGAAATTTGCGGATGAGTGACACAGGCTGGGACTGGGAGTGGGAGGAAAACGTAACCATGGTGAAATGTACACATTAATTCTTGATTATTTGCCAGGGCCGGGTCGTGAAGATCAGACCACCACCATGTGCTGAGACTATCCTGAGCTGGGCTTGGGATAGTCCGAGCATGATCCGAGTAACTTGGACCCGACAACTCACCGTCAACGGTCAAGTCACCCTTTTTTGATGTTATCGAATTTTTGAAATTTTGAGGGTCGGGTGACTGTCAGTGTCAAGTGTCAGTGTCACAGTCACCCGTCCCTCAAAATTTCAAAATTCGATAAAAAAAAGGGTAACTTGTCGGGTCCAAGTTACTCGGACTACTAGTACTACTACTACTACTACTAGTACTACTACAGTCTAGTACTACTGCTAAACTAGTAACAGTAACAGTGTTACTGTTAGTGTTAGTAACTGTCAGCATGCTGTCACTAGTGAGTAGTGTCAGTAATTAAACAGTAACACTGTAGAGTGTAGTGTAGTGTAACACTGCTTCTGAAGTTCTGACTGTTTTACAGACTAACTTTGGTATGGAAGCTAGAGAGCAAGAAGGCAGCTCTGTTCTAATTTCTAAAGATGATAGCGGACGGTTGCCTTAATTTATACCAAAATAATGGGGACAGGGATGGTTTCGGAAATTACCTAAAACTAGTAAAAGGGACTTGTTTCTATACACTCTTGAATATTAAAACTCTTGAATAACAAAAGTGAATACAAAGGAAAATTACAACTTCAACAAGGACTTTCCACTAGACACTTGCTTTGGTGAGCAATCTAAGCGGGTGACCTACATGTACAAGTACACATTCCTATGGTGGTGCAATATTACTGGACTCTGATCCCTTGGGAGATGGACAAGTTTGGGAACTGTACTGTGTGTGAGGGGTGACCTGAGAAAACTAGGTGAAGGGTGAATTGGGAAAACTATGTGAAGGGTGACCAAAGAAAATGCACTACAACATTTTGGGCTTACAGTACAGCACTAGTACTGTAGTACTACATGTACTAGTAAGTAGTAGTGTGGTACCACTACCAGAAGGCATACCATTCCAAGTGCTGCTAGTATTAGTAGTGCCGGAGATCTTCAGCAATTCGGATCACAACTGGGTGAGTGCCGACTGCCGAGTGGGTCCTGGTCATAGGATAAAAAAGAAGCAATTCCGTGACTGACTGTTGGCAATTATATTTCCTCTTTTTAACTTCAGAGACGTTGACTGGAGACCATTTAAGAAGTAGGCAACAAGTGGAATATCACAATGGCTGGTCTGACAGAGAGCGTGAAGCAGTTTGTGGACTGGGCTGAAAGTGTAGCAGGTAAATTCCAGATTACCGTTCTCCATCCATTCGTGACAGAGCTAAGAAGATTGACGGGAGAAGTGTTGGAACCAGAGGTACCCCTATTGGTGGTGGACTCCCAGCAAAGGCTGACAAATTTAGAACTGGGAGTCGGGTGACTACTCTGAAGCAAGGCATAAGCAGTCCATCTGTATTGGTACTAGTACTACAGTAGTAGCCTGCCAGCCAAGGCTGACATAATTATAGAACTTGGAGGGGTGACTAGTCTGAAGCAAGGCATAAGCCTCCATCCCTATCGAATGGTAGACTGCCAGCCAAGACTGACAGATAGATTTGATTTGGAGTGGGGTGACTAGTCTGAAGCAAAGCATAAGCCTCCGTCCCTATCGGTGGTATACTGCCAGCCAAGACTGACAGATAGATTTGATTTGGAGTGGGGTGACTAGTCTGAAGCAAGGCTCAAGCCTCCGTCCCTATCGGTGGTAGACTGCCAGTCAAGACTGACAGATGGATTTGATTTGGAGTGGGGCGACTAGTCTGAAGCAAGGCACAAGCCTCCATCCCTATTGGTGGTAGACTGCCAGCTGAGATTGACAGATTTGGGAATGGGGTAACTAGTAGCCTTAGTAACTAGTCTGGTGCATAAGGCATAATTCTCCGTTGGATTTTCCCACCTTGCAGATAGGAGAACCAAGGACTGGTTCCTGGTGAGCAGTCCTGTGCCAGCCTACAGCCTTGTCGCACTCTACCTATTCGCGGTATGGTGGGGACCACGTTACATGGCGGACCGCAAGCCATTCAGCCTTAAGTACACCATGATGGCCTACAACCTGTCCCTGGTCTTGCTGTCCCTGTACATGTTCAAAGAGGTACAGGACCATTTTATTGATGACTCTCTGAAACTTTTCTGCATTCCTTGACAATTTCACGCACAATTTTTCAACGAGAGTGCACAGAATGAGATGAAGTGTGCAGAATGATGAACGTTTTGGGCGCACTGTGCAGATTGAATGGTGAAGTGAATAGAATGTAGAGTGAACAAAATAAAGAGTGAAGTGAACAGAATGAATGGTGAAGTGAACAGAATGTAGAGTGAACAGAATGAATGGTGAAGTGAACAGAATGAATGGTGAAGTGAACAGAATGAAGAGTGAACAGAATTAAGAGTGAACAGAATTAAGAGTGAAGTAAACAGAATGAATGGTGAAGTGAACAGAATGAATGGTGAAGTAAACAGAATGAATGGTGAAGTGAACAGAATGAATGGTGAAGTGAACAGAATGAATGGTGAAGTGAACAGAAGGAAGTGTGAACAAAGTGAATAGTGAAGTGAAAATAATGTAGGGTGAAGTGAACAGAATTAAGAGTGAAGTGAATAGAATAAAGAGTGAACATAATGAAGAGTGAACAGAATGGAGAGTGAAGTGAACAGAATGAAGAGTAAAAAGAATGAAGAGCGAACAAAATGAAGAGGACTGAATAAGTCATGTGAACAGAATGAAGTTTAATTTAGAAGCACAAATCATATTCAAAAACCAGCTCTTCCTCTCTCTCTGCAGTTCTTCGTAACATCGATCCTGAACCCCAAGTTTAATTCTGTGTGCCAGGCCGTGGACTACTCTGATGACCCCATGTCATTGCGGGTGAGCAATTCTATAATATTATTTACAACTACAGAGTGGCACATTCCTTTGCATCAATAGACTGGTTGCAAGTCTATTACAATTTTTTTTAGAATTTGTTGTCAACTGTACATTTTCGTATTGGAATGGTTTTTGTCAGTAATCTTCATCTTTTTACATGTTTTACCCAAATCTTGCATCTTGTCTATTTCTCAGTTGGCCTCAGTCTGTTGGTGGTTTTACTTCTCGAAAATCATTGAGTTACTGGACACTGTGAGTATCATATTTCTCATTTCTGTCAGACATTTAAAAGCATTTAGTTTTAAAAGTGTAGATGAGATTGAAGGTTTGCATGGTGGGTTCACAATGTAAGAGGTTTTGCAGTTGTAACCATAACGTGTGCAGGATCACTTTCTGTGAGTGAGTGTGGCTCTGAGAAAAGCCAGTAACTCCACCACTCCAGGTTGAGATTGGAAGGTTTTCATGGTGTGTTCACAATGGAAGAGGTTTGCAGTGACACCATGTACAGAATCTCTTTATGTGAGCGAGTGTGGCTCTGAGAAGAGCCATTAACTCCAGATGAGATTGGAAGGTTCGCATGGTGGGTTCACAACGTATGAGGTTTTGCAGTCGAACAATTTTTGTGTGCAGAATCTCTTTATGTGAGTGAGTGTGGCTCTCAGAAGAGCCATTAACTCCAGATGAGATTGGAAGGTTCGCATGGTGGGTTCACGATGTTAGAGGTTTGCAGTGACACCATACATGTGCAGAATCTCTTGATGTGAGCGAGTTTGACTCTGAGAAGAGCCAGTATTAACTCCAGATGAGATTGGAAGATTTGCATGGTGGGTTCACAACGTATGAGGTTTTGCAGTGACATTGGAGACACCACCCACATGTACATGTACATGTACCATATCTCCTCTGTGACTGAGTGATTGTTCCAGATAGCGTACTGGAAATCAATGTTGAACGAGGAAATAAAAACTACTGCTCACCAAAAAAAAAAGGCCTGAAATCAAGAAATCAAATCTCCAGTACTTTCAGTTCAGGGTCGTTCAAGCAAACCTTTCAGGGTTTGAGGTTTTTTTCACAGGAAGTGAGGTGGCTGACATTTTGACGTTATCCGGACCTTGTAGTAATAAAATAAACCAAAAAAAATCTCGACTTGGGATTCTAAAGGAAGTTCATGAAAAGGTTTAGGAAAAAAAAATCTAAAATATAAGGCAGAATCTCAAAAGCAGAAACAATCTATGACATTTGCATTATGATGATTTTAGTCTGTAAGCAGTTCGCAACATTTTGCTACATTGCATATTTATCTAGATGTTTGTTTTTCATTTTGAGTTTTTATATAAATTCAAATGTGGAACTGAATAGAAATGTTATACAGACTTATCAAACTGAATAGATTGTTACAAGTTTGGATTCAGTTGAGAAAGGTCAAAGCCTTTGAGAAAGGTCAAAGCCTTTGAGAAAGGTCAAAGCCTTTGAGAAAGGTCAAAGCCTTTGAGAAAGGTCCTGCTAGGATCAAAACCTAAGGCCCTCTGGTGCCAAGATATTCTATTTGTTTTTGGCAATCTACATACGTACATCGATTCTTAAATATTCATTTCCAGTTTAAAGCCCCTACATAACATTGGTAAGATCGAAAAACAAATGTTCACAGATTAACATGAAACTTATACAGTTTGAAGATGGTTATAGTAAAATCTCGCACTAAAATATTTCTGCCTAAATTGCTGTATTTTTAGTTTGAGAAAAGAGTAAATAAATCGTTTACGTCTCACCGAGATCTAAACTATTTTTCGGAACAGTACGGCGTTGAATGCTGCATTTTCGTGAAACAAATGAAGCGGTTTTCACAATTTTCTCGAGACTCGGTTGGCGGATTGACCTGAAATTTTCACAGATGTGCTATTCCATGCATATGTTGGATCAGACAACGTATGGAAGCTATTCTTTGACCTCCACCAATGTTGTGTAGGGGCTTTAATGGGCTTTTTATCGTGTAGATTCATTCACTCATGAAACGGTTGTTGACTGCATTTGTTCCAGGTCATCTTCATCCTCCGGAAAAAGAACAGCCAGATCTCCTTCTTGCATGTCTACCATCATTCCACCATGGTCATGCTGTGGTGGATCGGTGTCCGATGGGTTGCCGGTGGCAACTGTAAGAATCCAGTCAATGTTATGTTTAACCCCCTAGGCTCTTTCACTAGGAAGCATACCTAACCCAACAAAATCCAACTTTTGGGCAGAAATTAGGAACCCATTGGTACCTAACCTCACAGAATCCAACAGTCTGCACGTGTTGGATTTTGTTAGGTTGGGTACAGACTACAGATGTGTAATATGCATTGTTGCATGACTACAGGGGGTTTGTCCCCAACCCAACAAAATGCCACAATGTGTCTGCTATGGCATGTTCTGGTCAGGTGTGTAGCAGTGCACTACACTGCTTCCGTGGGTGAGTTTACCCACGAGCTCTTGGTCATTTTCTGGTCAGGTGTTAGAGTGTGTGGCAGTGCACTGACCATTGGTACCTAATCCAGCAAACTCCAACAGTGTCTCCCATGGCCATTGGCACCTAATCCAACAAACTCCAACAAAATTCAGCAGCAGTATGCTATCCTCGGGGTACCTAAACCAACAAATTCAAACAAAACCTGGTGTAGGATTTTGTGAGGTTGGGGAACGTTAGGGTTTAAGTGAATTGAATATAGTCTGATTTTAACCCATATCCTCCTCACTGGTCGCAGCACATAAACAGTGTTCCTTCCTATGCCCCTATCACACTAAAACCAAAACAAAACAACATGCATTACAAGAGAACATAGTCAATGACAGCTTAACAAAAACAATTAAACCTAAACAAACTATGAACCATTGGAAAGAGTTTGAATTTTACTTTTTTATGATACAAGAAAATTTAAAATATCATAAACCATATCAACAGAACGGTGAATGGGATAACACCGTCATTTTCACAAACCTAGGAATATAAGACCACGGAATTTCACGTAGTTCAGCGTTTGCAGCTTTTCTGCGTCCTATGGGGACTAGGATTCCTCTTTTTTAGCAGAAATATTGCTGATTTCCATCAAGATAGGTTTTGGCAGCCGTTTTGATAAGATTGGAAACCAAAGTAATCGCGCTCCTTGTTCCTGACGTAATTTCTCTGTCTCTCTGACTCTGTTGTTGTACGTAGCTTATTCTGCAGGAATGGTGAACAGCCTCGTCCACACGTTCATGTACTCCTACTACTTTCTGTCGGCTCTTGGTCCTGCCATTCAGCCCTTCCTCTGGTGGAAGAGGTACCTGACCTCCATGCAGCTGGTAAGGCCAACAATCTCGATAACCCCGGTCTTGAGTTTTGATTTATCTCTCTCCCTGTCACTCTCACTCTCTTCCCCTCTCCCATTCTCTCTCACTATCTGCTATCTGTGCTTCTTTCTTTGTTCTCCTTTTCTCTTTTTCTTTCTCTCTTTATCTCTCTCTCCATATCTTTCTCTCATTCCCTTGATCTGTCTCTCTCTGTCTGTCTCTCTCTCTCTCCTTGCTCTCTCTCTGTCTCTGTCTTTTCCCTTTCTCTCTTTCTCTTTTTCTTTCTTTTTCTCTCTTGCTTCTCTCTCTATCTCTCTTCTCTCTCTCTTCTCTCTTCTCTCTGTCTCTTTCTTTGTCTTTTTTTCTTTCTCACTCTCTCTTTTCTCTCTCTTCTCTCTCCCTCTCTCTTTCTCTCTGTCTCTTTTTCTTTCTTTCTCTCTCCTCTCTCTATCTCTCTTCTCTCTCTCTCTGTCTCTTTCTTTGCCTCTTTTTCTTTCTCACTCTCTCTCTTCTCTCCCTCTTCTCTCTCCCTCTCTCTTTCTGTCTGTCTGTCTCTCTGTCTGTCTGTCTCTCTCTCTCTCTCTCTCTCTCTCTCTCTCTCTCTCTCTCTCTCTCTCTCTCTCTCTCTCTCTCTCTCTCTCTCTCTCTCTCTCTCTCTCTCTCTCTCTCTCTCTCTCTCCCTCCTCTCCCTCCTATCCTCTTCTACTCTCTAATTCTCTTTGTTTCTCACTCAAACTCTCCAATTCTCTTTATTTTTCGCTCAAACTCTCCAATTCTCTTTCTTTCTCGTTCAAACTCTCCTATTCTCTTTCTTTCTCTCTCCCGCACAGGTTCAGTTCTTTGGCGTCTTGATCCACTGCTTCGTCACCCTGTACATGAACTGCGGCTTCCCGGACATCTATGTCTACGCTCTCATGGCCTACCTCCTGTCGCACATCATCCTCTTCTCCAACTTCTACCGCAAGAACTACGGCGGCGCGCGCAAGACAAAGGACAAGACGGAGACCAACGGGGCGGCTTCGGAGGACATGGCCAATAGCAACAGGAGATACAACTTGCGCCAACGCCCACAGAAAGAGTAAATGGCAACTTAAGTGAAAGCGACATAATGGCATTGGTCTGTGCTTAACTACTGTACATGTACAGGCTTTATAGGAGGGTTCGCCGTGACACCATGTATAAGGTCTCTTTAAGAAGAGGTGTAGTACATGTACACAGTATGGTATGACTTTTTTGTACTGTGTACAATTATGGTATACCATACATAAACTTCAACAACAAATTTGGCCAACACTGACATAATTATTCAAACAATCACATATCTTTACATAATTATCTTTGAAGATGTTCTGTTCTCAAATTTATTTTACATCAAATATCAAATCAGGTATGTTTTATCAGTACTGTGGTCGATTTCATCATAGTCATCGCAACTTACGACCAATCGCAAGAAAGCCATACGAGAGAAACCATACAACCTATCACTTCCTACGATAGGTTACCCGTCATAAGGAGAGTTACGATGCATCGTAAGGCTTTGTGAAACCCACCTCCTGGTATTGTTTCAAACTTCATTACATCCATGGGGAAAATCCACACAAATTTGGACAAGAAAATTATATTGTATATTTTTAAGCATTGCCACTTTTCATATTTTGTAGACTTTTTTGCAAGATTGACGCTAAGAAGATGATAGACATTTGAATATACTTTTGATTGAACGATTGCTGAAATGTTTGATGCTGCTTTGTACAATTTCGATAAAGATTTTTAGTAGATTGTATGTTTGTTAACAGAGTATTGTATACTTTGTATGTTTGTTAGTAGATTGTATGTTTGTTAACAGAGTTTGAGTTTTATTATGATTGAGTTTTAGAGTCACCTATATTTACCTATATTTTACAAAAATTGTTTTTAAATACTCTCTTTGATGCTGAAGAAAAACCACAATAGGATGCAAGGCATAGAAGTTATCAATAGTTTCCTTAGGTCACGATTAGGCTTTCATACTTAATTCAAATTTTGTGTGTCGTTTTAATTTTGTTGATATTTATTTCTCGAGTCTGTGGTGTAACTTTGAATAAGAGTTTTGTAAATGTACAATATTGTTTGTACCCTATGGGATGCAAGTATTTGGTCTAAGATTGTCAACCTTTTTGAAAGATGGCAAAAGAAAACTTTGACCAGACCGGGACGTGAATCCGAGACCTCTGGATTGGCGTACCAGCGCCCTTACCATCTGAGCTATCCAGCCCTTAGGTGGTGGCCTTCCAAAATACCGTAGTCAACTAGTCTTTGCTGGGATGGGGGTGCCAGTCAGAAGCAATTCAACCATTAACTGCTGTATACATGTATCTCCAGGGATCACACCCCCTGCTTTCATTCAGATGCAAACAACCAATTGTTGTAAGACTGGCTACAGCAGCTCGGGGATCACATCAAAGAGGATGAGAGCTTTTTTTTTTAATTCAAGTCAAAGAAACAACGGAAAAAACTGACTGGGAGCTTTAGCCGGGGCATAGTGCACCGCCAGCCAGAAGCAATTTAATCGTTGACAATCACGGGACAATGTGAAACAGACATGGAGGCCAGTATGCAAGACTGTAGGGCCAAGGATAATCTCAAAAATGGGTTGTTGGGAGCAGCAACGAGGTCAATGGTAGCACAAGGACCTGTGTTGTCTTTCAATAGACTTCTGTCCCTGACGGTAATTTTTTTTTCATGTATACCAAGCCCAGCACAGATTGCACAATACCAAATCATTCCCGTAAATCAATTGAATGACTTTGAAGGAAATCAGTCTGGATAAGACTGGAGAGTTGAAGGTTTGCATGCGAGTTGTAAATGTACAATTGTTTGTACCCTATGGGATGCAAGTATTTGGTCTAAGATTTTCAACCTTTTTGAACAATGGCAAAAGAAAGCTTTGACCAGACCGGGACGTGAACCCGAGACCTCTGGATTGGCGTACCAGCGCCCTTACCATCTGAGCTATCCAGCCCTTAGGCGGTGGCCTTTCCAAATACCATAGTCAATTAGACTTTGCAGGGGTGAGGACACCAGTCAGAAGTAATTAAACCAGTAACGTTGCTCTATTTTTTTTTCATGTATACCAAGCCCAGCACAGATTGCACAATACCAAATCATTCCCCAAAATCAATTGAATGACTTTGAAAGAAATCAGTCTTGATAAGACTGGAGAGTTGAAGGTTTGCATGTCAGTTGCGCTCCAGCAGTCTCCTGACCATGGGCAGAGTACACACTACCCAAAGCGTTGATGGAGTTACCGGCTCTTTTCCACAGCCACACTCCTTCTCAAATAGGAGTTTTACATGGTGTCACCCCAAACCTTCCACTTGGAAATCAGTCTACCTACACACATGCCAGGGTAATGAAGATTAGTTTGAGATGAGACATAATCTGGAGTGCGACAGTTTAATGATTGATTCTGTATTGTATAAGGGATGAGAGATTAATCCTTTGTTGATTTTATGGATCAGTCTGTTCCATCATGCTCAGGGTATGGCATTTTCTACATTTATCAACCGAGATAGCATTTGTGTGGTTTAAGTTAAACCAAACCGTTTTAATCAGTATAAAGTAGTTTGCAACACCTCAGTATATGTGACCCGGTACTGCATTATGAGGATTCTTGTCCAAATTTGAGTTTTTGAGATTTTCCAACCGTCGCAAAGAGTACTTTTACCTCATTAGCTTTCCAATGGTATCACAATTATTTCCATACGTTGCCGAAATCCAAAGTTACAACGCGAGAAATACGAGGCAACGTGGTCACGGAAACCACTTATTGAGAAAGCCGGCTCTAAAGTTTGAGGTCATGCACATGGTGTACCGACACACATTGCAGTGTATGCATAGACACACTTACAAATTCCATGATTTTTCAATATTTACATACATTTGTTGGACATATCCTTCGGACAGATTCTCTAAATACAAAAACTTTCCCAAAATGCAAAAAAACAAAACAATATTGATTTTGACATTTGTATTTTTGACAAAACTTTGATTTTCGACGCCGTTTTAATACTCAAAAAGGATGTGTACCGGTAGATTAGATGTCTATTATGCCATCTAAGGTCACATATCACCACTACAAGACTTAGTGGGCATGATGTTTCGATCCTAGCAGGACCTTTATGGTTGTTTTGGTTAAAGTAACCGAGGGAAATTTGACTGGGCCGTTTCCACTGGACTTATTTTGGTCAAAGTAACCATCGTCTCGGTTACTTTAACCAAAATAAGTCCAGTGGAAACACGGCTAAAGTGTGGGGCAATGGTGCCGGATGGATAAAGGTGGAAGGCAGAGAACTTTTGTTGTATATCACTACAGTATTTATGTACTTTTTCACATAGCAAATAACATTGTGTTACTCTGTGAGATAGTTTGTACGATAGTACTCTAGTATGAAGTGCCATTCAAAAAGATAATGGAAGAATGTGTGATTTTGTATTTGATGTGTGCCTTTTAAAAATGTACTAATAGGATTTTTCAGGAATCCATGCAATTTATATTTGGATTGTGTACTTTTTGGACAAGATTTTAAGATTTTTACTGGAAAATTGCCAAATATATACTGTACTTGCATTCCTTAACTTAGAAATTTTATTCCAATTTTTCGAATCAGGAATGTGTTTTGCACCTATGTAAAGCTCATTTGTACCTGTCTTAGATTCTGCGAAATCATTTGATACTTTTTAATCGCAGTCAAGTAAAAGATGAAATTTCATGATTTTGAAAATGCTATTGATCCGATGAAATCGGAATAATCGACATCATCATTTACATTAGGGAAAAACAGGGCTTTCAATGGTTTTTTTGGGGGGGTTTTCAGGGAAGTAAGTCATAAAATAAACAAGAAAATCAGGTGTTAGCCCGAAAATGGTTACAAACCTCAATTATGAATCAGCAAACCATTTCAATTTTACCAAGTGTAATCATCATTGTCCTTGTTTCACTTAGGTTTTACCTCCTGAACCTTAGAAATTACGTAAAGACCATTGATCTTTGATTTACTGGACAAAAAAAACGTGTTTAATGAGTAGTTTTGCTGTAACTAGTTTGGATTGAAGTGCCTTTTATTAAACATTGACAGATTAAATGTTACACTTCCTCATTGTGTTTCCTCATGGTATAAGTGGGGGGGGGGGGGGGATTCAGGGGATTTCATGATGTGGCTGAAATATTGGACATCAATGCTTCTGACTGGCGGCCCGACCCCAGCAAGGATAGTTGGCTATATGGGCAGGATCCCCTCTCCCCTAAGGGCTGGATAGCTCAGGGGCCCATTTCATAGAGCTGCTTATATAAGCGCCCAAATTTGAGGTTTGCGGTGACACCATGCAAAGTTCTCGTTTGTTAGTAGGCGTGATTCTGAAAAGAACCGGAGGAACTCGACGTTACAAACAGTGTACTCTGTTCGTCTTCAGGAGACTAGAACTTTGCATGGTATCACCGCGAACCTATTACTCCTGCTATTCTCAACGTGAAACCTTTAAATCTCATTCACCAAAAATTTGCTTAAGCATGAAAAGCCTTGTCTAATGAAATCATGTTGCTAGCCAAAGTTCCACTTGTATCCTAAGCGAAGTACCTAATATTGGAATACACGTTGAATGTAATAAGTACCAAATGAAATATAGACAGCAATCTTGTTATGATCAAAGAAGACTTTTCATGCTTTGGCTTCAGCATGAAATATTGAAAAAATATTGAAAAAGAATATTGGAAAATCGATTATTCGGAATCGATACTGAAAAAAATTGATTCCGAATAATCGATTATTCCGATTATTTGGAATCGATACTGAAAAACAAAAATTGTTTCCGAATAATCGATTATTCGGAAAATCGATAATTCGGAATCGATACTGGAAAAAGATTAATTCCGAATCATTGATTATTCCGATTATTCGGAATCGATACTGAAAATGTTTTGGGGGGAATAATCGATTAATCGGAAAATCGATTTTCCGGAATCGATACTCGAAAAGAATTTGATTTCGAATAATCAATTATTCGGAAAATAGATTATTCGGAATCGATACTGAAACAAATTTGACTCCGAGTAATAGATTATTTTGAAAATCAATGATTATTTTTTTCAGTCCACAGACATATTTTTTTCCGGTGGTAGGCAAAAGTTGAGTGCGCATTTTACTGTAAGAAACTGTTTTGAATGTTCCAGGCAGTTTTCTCTTCTTTTGTTTGTTATTAATGGTGACTTTGACCTGAAGTAATATGACCAGTTATAAATCATTCGTTATTATGTAGTTTATCTGTGACTTCAGACGGAAGTTATTTGCACATGGTTTTACAAAGAGCCGCTACCAGCGGCTTGTCGGCTCAGGTAGTGCACTTTGCTCGTCGTTGAAAAAAGGCAAGGAGTTAAAACTTGCCTATTTTCAACATATCTGTACTATGATTTGTTTATCTTGATTACAGATTAAGTGATCTTTAACTAAAGTATCTTGAAGATCTTCAAATAGGAGTAAAAGGTTTGCGGTGACACCATGTTAAATTCTCTCTTTTGTGAGTATGTGGGGTTCTGAAAAGAACCGGAGGAACTCAATGTTTCGAACAGTATACTCTGTTCGTCTTCAGGAGAAGAAGTTTGTCTTCAGTCTCCTAAAGATGTATACTGTTCGAGTGCTGGTAAATTAAGCTGGAGGTCTCGGGATCAAATTCTGGTGTAGTCAAGACTCAAGATTATGTTCGTTATGTCCACAAGTTGTGCGAAATTTCCAAGTCGGCTGTTATTTCCTTCACCTACTTGAAGACATTCACAAGTTTTCTCTTTCAAGATCTAAACCATGTAAACCAGAACAATTTGAGAAGGATCCTGCTAGGATAGAAACATCAGGCCTTCCTACCAATCTTTGATATTTACAATTTGGTCATTTCCGTCAGTACCGTAAGCAGTTTGCAGTATTTTTGCATATTTTTCTAGAAAAAAAAATAAGATAAGAAAAATTAAACGTCACAAACCACGGAATGAAAATTCTTTTTCAGCAGAGTGGCATATATTTTGTTGATTCAGTTTTTAATCCACAGCAGTGCCGTTCAGAGACACACATGTACAGAGCTACACTAAGTCAAAGATTTGAGCCAGATCGTTTAACAGTTTCAAATGCTTACGAGTACACATTGTTCTCAAGGAGGATTTTTTACACAACACAATGCGGATAATCTCAATGCCTACAGTACATAAGTCACCAAGCAAAAATAAAAAAGTTACCGCTGTCTCTCAATAAAGGCAAACTTCCGATGTTAGTCAAATTTCTGGAGGGGGGGGTAGGGCACAATTTTTGTTTCTTAAAGTATAAACTAATCTAATCTACAATTCAACTTGATTGTTTTTTACATTCTAGACAATGTATAAAAGCTAAAATTTGGACACTGAATCTGAACACTGATTGTAGCATTAGTACACTTTCTGTTTCTTTTGCATATCACATTATGAAATAGCACCACACGTTTTCTAAATAAGTTACAAATCTGGCAATGAACACACTCCCAATACTGACAAAACGGTAAGTGGTTATTGTGTCATCATCGTCTCGATTTTGTTTTATATATATAAAAACAGTTATTTGCAAAGATTAAAAAAAAAAAGAGCACATGTTGAGGGTTGCATTTAACTGGTCCAGAAGGGACGGATACAAAATGACGATTGCATTCAAATCAAAGTCTGGGTTAGGCTGAAATGAAGTAAAATTCACTGTTTGGTATCTTTACCATATCTCTCATATTGAGAGAGAATAATGAAAAGGTCCGGGATTCTAACCCGAGACCAGTAGTATACCTTTAGAAATTCAGATTTTCTTAAAATTTTCTTTCAAGAGTTAGGGTTCTTGATCTACCCTCCCACATAAGTTGGAAAATACTTTGCAACATATTTTTCTTTAGTGTTTCGTTATTATTTTTAAAGAAAAACTAGACTTTCAGTTTTTTCAGCAAAAAACGGCTGTACACTGAGTATAGAAGTCATTGTGACAAAGTTATGGTTTGAAAGAAAACAAAATCAGGCTTTGCTGTTCCAACCACACTCCCTTCAACAGAATAAAAGGAAATAGGATGTTGCTGTACTTCAGGTTTTTTATTCATAAAGCCTAGGTAGGTTGGGGGCTGCAGAATCCACTTGTCACATGATTGAATTAGTTTGGCCCAAACAAACCCTAGGTGGGTTGAGGGGTGCAGAATGCAAAAGTTTGCCAGGTCATGGAAAGGTCAAATTTTCTGGGTCTGGGTTGAGTTAACTTTTAAAAAAGGGGGTTTTATGTTGGGATAATTTGAGGCAAGGGGAAGGGGATTCAGAGCAGGCTTAGAACTCGTCGTGCTTTTGAAGGCTCTCGCCGTAGTTGGTGGCCTGACTGCCTACGAAGAGGTCGTAGTTGTCGACAATCTCCTCCTTGGTGAGTTGCTTGTCCTGCAGAAGACGACAAACAGGTGCCTTTTAATAGTAGGTCTCTTGTCAAAAAGATCATCGGTTGAGTGCTGGTTGAATTCATCCGACCGATAAAATTTCCCCCCGGTAGAAAGCCGATTGTACTGGACTCTGGGGTGAAAAATTCACGATGGCTATCCGGTGGAAACGACATCGGATGGGTCAAATCATCTGATACCCCAACCGATGATCTTTTGGACAAGAGGCCGTAGTCAATGAATGACCTCAAGGGATCTGGGCCCAATTTCATGGAGCTGCTGAAGCGTGAAAGCTTGCTAAAGCAACCAATTTCTCCCTGGTTAAAACAAAATTGTCAAGAATATTTCCCTTGATGCTTGTTGTACTTGACTTGTATTCTACTATTGCTTGCTTCACATGAAATACAATTTTTCATGCGTGACTTAAGCCCTGTCCGCACTGGATTTGATTTGGGTAAACTAACAGAGCAAATGGGTAACTTGACCATTTTAAGTCCAATGCGGACAGCCCAGGAAGTTTTCCTCCCAGGTAACTTACCCGACTCGAATGGGTAGCTTAACCGACCGACTTCTGCCCGGTTAAATTGACCAGGTCAGTTTAACCGAGTCGCAAAGTCCAATCCGGACACGATGTCTCAGTAAACGACACGGTAAAAAAAAAAACATCCGGCGCCCCGCACGTTACGTTACTGTATGCAAGACTTGTGCGGGCGCGGGGTAACAACGTGTTGGTGTACCTACAGTACATGTACATGAGTCGGTTAGTTTTACCGATCGTCTTGGTTAGTTTACCCGAGTCGATAGTCCAAGTGCGGACGCCGAGAAGATTTACCCATTGGAATGTTACCCACGGGCTTAAGCAGCTCTATGAAATTGGCCCCAGATCTGGACTGTGTCTGTTACAAAAGAAGTCAGGATACCATAATGACACGGGGACCCGACCAACATCAAAGTATGGCCGGTAGTAAAGAGCACTGCCGCATGCATTATGACTGTATGGTATCCTGACTTCTTTTGTAATAGACGTAGTCCGTCGATAGGTTTTTCAAGAAATTGAAAACAAAAGAAAAACAGGACTGGGATCTGATCATCAGACCTACGGATTGTGAGTTGCTTATATCTGGGAAGGACATCCTTCACCCACCTTGTCCTTGTCCGACTCAAAGATAAGATGCTTGGCCTCCGCCTCAATGTGGTCATACTCCGTGGGCAGGATCCACTCGCCGACCTCCTTCAGGTCCATGTAGCCGTCCTGGTTCTTGTCGCGGAACTGGGTGAACTGCTCGCGCTCCGTCTTCACCCACTCGGGCTCCTCGGCGCCCTCATTGTTCTCCCTGTACATGTCGCCTGCCATCGCGAAGAGAACGGAATATAAATGGCAATCGTTCACTTCCCACCTTTTTTGAGACGGGTCTTTCTGGGATTGATCTTAAAATGGGAAAATACTAGAAATCTCTCTCTATCTCTCCTCCTCACTGATGTACTCCTCCAGACTGATCTTAAACAGGAAAGTACTAGAAAAATCTCTCTCTATCTCTCCTCCTCACTGATGTACTCCTCCAAGACTGATCTGAAACTGGAAAGTACAATAAATCTCTCTCTATCTCTTCTCCTCACTGATGTACTCCTCCAAGACTGATCTGAAACTGGAAAGTACTAGAAAAATCTCTCTCTATCTCTCCTCCTCACTGATGTACTCCTCCAAGACTGATCTTAAACAGGAAAGTACTAGAAATCTCTCTCTATCTCTCCTCCTCACCAATGTACTCCTCCAAGACTGATCTTAAACAGGAAAGTACAAGAAATCTCTCTCTATCTCTCCTCCTCACTGATGTACTCCTCCAAGACTGATCTTAAACAGGAAAGTACTAGAAATCTCTCACTATCTCTCCTCACCAATGTACTCCTCCAAGACTGATCTTAAACAGGAAAGTACTAGAAATCTCTCTCTATCTCTCCTCCTCACTGATGTAATCCTCCAGACTGATCTTAAACAGGAAAGTACTAGAAATCTCTCTCTATCTCTCCTCACTGATGTACTCCTCCAGACTGATCTTAAACAGGAAAGTACTAGAAATCTCTCTCTATCTCTCCTCCTCACTGATGTACTCCTCCAAGACTGATCTTAAACAGGAAAGTACTAGAAATCTCTCTCTATCTCTCCTCACCAATGTACTCCTCCAAGACTGATCTTAAACAGGAAAGTACTAGAAATCTCTCTCTATCTCTCCTCCTCACCAATGTAATCCTCCAGACTGATCTTAAACAGGAAAGTACAAGAAATCTCCCTCTATCTCTCCTCACCAATGTACTCTTCCAAGACTGATCTTAAACAGGAAAGTACAAGAAATCTCCCTCTATCTCTCCTCACCAATTTAATCCTCCAGACTGATCTTAAACAGGAAAGTACTAGAAAGCTCTCTCTATCTCTCCTCCTCACCAATGTAATCCTCCAAGACTGATCTTAAACAGGAAAGTACAAGAAATCTCCCTCTATCTCTCCTCCTCACCAATGTACTCCTCCAAGACTGATCTTAAACAGGAAAGTACTAGAAATCTCTCTCTATCTCTCCTCCTCACTGATGTAATCCTCCAGACTGATCTTAAACAGGAAAGTACTAGAAATCTCTCTCTATCTCTCCTCCTCACTGATGTACTCCTCCAAGACTGATCTTAAACAGGAAAGTACTAGAAATCTCTCTCTATCTCTCCTCCTCACTGATGTAATCCTCCAGACTGATCTTAAACAGGAAAGTACTAGAAATCTCTCTCTATCTCTCCTCCTCACTGATGTACTCCTCCAAGACTGATCTTAAACAGGAAAGTACTAGAAATCTCTCTCCATCTCTCCTCCTCAGCAATGTACTCCTCCAAGACTGATCTTAAACAGGAAAGTACTAGAAATCTCTCTCTATCTCTCCTCCTCACCAATGTACTCCTCCAGACTGATCTTAAA
Organism: Luidia sarsii; assembly: GCA_949987565.1. Classification (NCBI taxonomy): domain Eukaryota; kingdom Metazoa; phylum Echinodermata; class Asteroidea; order Paxillosida; family Luidiidae; genus Luidia; species Luidia sarsii. The sequence continues at coordinate 3,932,182 of OX465120.1, read as the reverse complement.
CAGGAAAGTACAAGAAATCTCTCTCTATCTCTCCTCCTCACTGATGTACTCCTCCAGACTGATCTTAAACAGGAAAGTACTAGAAATCTCTCTCTATCTCTCCTCCTCACCAATGTACTCCTCCAGACTGATCTTAAACAGGAAAGTACTAGAAATCTCTCTCTATCTCTCCTCCTCACCAATGTACTCCTCCAGACTGATCTTAAACAGGAAAGTACAAGAAATCTCTCTCTATCTCTCCTCCTCACTGATGTACTCCTCCAAGACTGATCTTAAACAGGAAAGTACTAGAAATCTCTCTCTATCTCTCCTCACCAATGTACTCCTCCAAGACTGATCTTAAACAGGAAAGTACAAGAAATCTCTCTCTATCTCTCCTCCTCACCAATGTACTCCTCCAAGACTGATCTTAAACAGGAAAGTACTAGAAATCTCTCTCTATCTCTCCTCCTCACCAATGTACTCCTCCAGACTGATCTTAAACAGGAAAGTACTAGAAATCTCTCTCTATCTCTCCTCCTCACCAATGTACTCCTCCAGACTGATCTTAAACAGGAAAGTACAAGAAATCTCTCTCTATCTCTCCTCCTCACTGATGTACTCCTCCAAGACTGATATTAAACAGGAAAGTACTAGAAATCTCTCTCTATCTCTCCTCACCAATGTACTCCTCCAAGACTGATCCTAAACGGGAAAGTACTAGAAATCTCTCTCTATCTCTCCTCACCAATGTACTCCTCCAAGACTGATCTTAAACAGGAAAGTACTAGAAATCTCTCTCTATCTCTCCTCCTCACCAATGTACTCCTCCAGACTGATCTTAAACAGGAAAGTACTAGAAATCTCTCTCTATCTCTCCTCCTCACCAATGTACTCCTCCAAGACTGATCTTAAACAGGAAAGTACAAGAAATCTCTCTCTATCTCTCCTCCTCACCAATGTACTCCTCCAAGACTGATCTTAAACAGGAAAGTACTAGAAATCTCTCTCTATCTCTCCTCCTCACCAATGTACTCCTCCAAGACTGATCTTAAACAGGAAAGTACAAGAAATCTCTCTCTATCTCTCCTCCTCACCAATGTACTCCTCCAGACTGATCTTAAACAGGAAAGTACAAGAAATCTCTCTCTATCTCTCCTCCTCACCAATGTACTCCTCCAAGACTGATCTTAAACAGGAAAGTACAAGAAATCTCTCTCTATCTCTCCTCCTCACCAATGTACTCCTCCAGACTGATCTTAAACAGGAAAGTACAAGAAATCTCTCTCTATCTCTCCTCCTCACCAATGTACTCCTCCAGACTGATCTTAAACAAGAATGTACAAGAAATCTCTCTCTATCTCTCCTCCTCACCAATGTACTCCTCCAAGACTGATCTTAAACAGGAAAGTACTAGAAATCTCTCTCTATCTCTCCTCCTCACCAATGTACTCCTCCAGACTGATCCTAAACAGGAAAGTACTAGAAATCTCTCTCTATCTCTCCTCCTCACTGATGTACTCCTCCAAGACTGATCTTAAACAGGAAAGTACTAGAAATCTCTCTCTATCTCTCCTCCTCACTGATGTACTCCTCCAAGACTGATCTTAAACAGGAAAGTACTAGAAATCTCTCTCTATCTCTCCTCCTCACTGATGTAATCCTCCAGACTGATCTTAAACAGGAAAGTACTAGAAATCTCTCTCTATCTCTCCTCACCAATGTACTCCTCCAAGACTGATCTTAAACAGGAAAGTACTAGAAATCTCTCTCTATCTCTCCTCCTCACCAATGTCCTCCTCCAGACTGATCTTAAACAGGAAAGTACAAGAAATCTCTCTCTATCTCTCCTCACCAATGTACTCTTCCAAGACTGATCTTAAACAGGAAAGTACTAGAAATCTCTCTCTATCTCTCCTCCTCATTGATGTACTCCTCCAGACTGATCTTAAACAGGAAAGTACTAGAAATCTCTCTCTATCTCTCCTCACCAATGTACTCCTCCAGACTGATCTTGCCGTTGCCGTCCTTGTCCACGTCCTCCAGGGTCTCCTGGATGACCACCTCCCGCATCCGCTCAAAGTTCTCCGGGTGCAGGAAGGCCGTGAACTCCTCGCGGGACAGCACGCCGTCCTTGTCCTCGTCGGCGCTGGCCCAGCGGGCCTTGTCTCGTCGGATCATCTTGGTGAAGTCCATGCGCTCGTTCTCAGGCAACTTGACCAGCTCCTCCTCTGTGTGGTCCGGGTTTTCCGTCGGTGGCATTGGGAAGGGGGGGGGGGGGTGACAAAAGGGAGGGGGGAACAGACAAGGGGACAAAAGGGGGGAACAAGACAAGGGGACAAAAGGGGGGAACGAGACATGGGGACAAAAGGGGGGAACAAGACAAGGGGACAAAAGGGGGGAACAAGACAAGGGAACAAAAGGGGGGGAACAAGACAAGGGGACAAAAGGGGGGAACAAGACAAGGGGACAAAAGGGGGGAACAAGACAAGGGGACAAAAGGGGGGAACAAGACAAGGGGACAAAAGGGGGGAACAAGACAAGGGGACAAAAGGGGGAACAAGACAAGGGGACAAAAGGGGGGAACAAGACAAGGGGACAAAAGGGGGGAAACAAGACAAGGGGACAAAAGGGAGGGAGAGAGCCAAAGATGAGGCAAGGGAGAGAATTGAGTAGAAGGCTATTTAGTGAGAGTGCACAGAATGCATGTCATTTTGTATGTTGGGGGTGGAGGGGGGTTCAGTTGGAAGAGAATCCCACAGTGATGAGCAATTTCTGTTCTTGGTTCAGCCACAACGCCATCGAGGCAAACTACAAGTACATGTGTAGACTCCATCCGACTTTCAGGAGGGAAAATAATCCACCCATACCAATGCATTCAAACTTCCAAGGAAAATTTGTAAAAAAGTTTCAAACTGACATGTTGATCCTGGCAGGACCTTTTTTGTGGTTTGCCTTCGATTGCAATTTTTTATTTTTTATTATTATTATTTTATTTTTTGGGGGGGGGTCTCTGGAGATATACAGCAGTAAATGATTAAGTGCCCTGTGGTTGATTTCACCAAACCCATTGTAACTTACGATTAATCGCAAGGCGATGAGAGATGCACAGAAACCATACGGCCTACCACAACTTACGACGGGTTGTCCATCGTAAGTTGAGTTACGATGCATCGTAAGGCTTTGTGAAATCCAGCCCTGGGCCCATTTGCAAAGAGCTGGGGCAGTTTCATAGAGTTGCTTAAGCGCCAACATCTGCTGAAGCACAAACAGTCATGATTCATAGGATCAGCTTGCCAACCCAGACTTCACTACTGTTTCATGCAACGTAAAGAAGAGTGGACTACCAGTCCAAAGCAATTGACATCACAATGGAGTGTGATTTTGTAGTCCTGTTTGCACAAGGAAGACTTTTCCTGCTTAGCGGATTTTCACGCTTACATGTAAAATGTAAATTGGGCCCTGCACTTAGTTTTACCTTATTAATCTCCGTTTTCGTGCTGGAGGTGCAGTTTTAGTTCCAAAAGTGTTTACTTAAAATTTAGTGGGCCTAACGTTTCAATCCTAGCAGGAGCTTTCTCAAAGACCTTTCTCACTCTGCCTTTGAGAAAGGTCCTGCTAGGATCGAAACGTTAGGCCCACTAAATTTTAAGATTTGCATTTTGGTAATTTTAGTCAGTAAGCAGTTTGCAACATTTTTGTACAGTATATCATGTTAAAAGTGTTTACTGTTAACAAAAAACCCAACTCCAACTTCACTGTGTAGCATGCAATGAATGGCAGTGGTGCATTCAATGTTCCATTGCTGGATCATCGTGTTAGTCACTCCTCAACTCGGCAAAGGTTTTAGTATCAAGTTGTAATGATGCAATTACCACGTTGTCTCACAACACGACACGCTCGTCGGACTTTCTAATGCGTTAAGCTCCGAGTCAAGACCATTTGGAATTGCCAGCTATCTGTCCATGCAGATGCCAAGGTGGGAGGGGGGGAGGTGGAGGGTGTGGTCTTATAGGACAAATAGCAGCTGTTACTGTTAGTCATTAATGATGGGATATGCAACTGCCATTTCCATACATACTGTAGGTCAGAGGAGCCCCTGTGTGTTACTTCCATTAGATTCCGATACATCCACCCACCCTTAAGATACACCTGTGAGTCCTTGCTCTATGCTGTAACTACGTGTAACTCATAGTCTTATCGTTCCTCTGATGGGCAATTCCACAGTGCTGGTTACAACTACAAGGCAGAGCTTCAACTATGTCACACTGCAGGTATGGGCACAAGCATACCGCAGCACTAATAACGTAGGTACATCATACATGTAGGGAGGTTTCTGCCTTGCGACCCGAAATCTGTGGGACTGTATCAGCCCCAATCCCACTGACTTTCTTTTTTCTTTTTTTTCTTAGAACCAAAAGCGTCTTGCAATCTCACCGACTTCTCCAAAGGTACTTTGGAGATACTCGTCCCACTCTACGGTCGTTTGGAACTTGTTCGACTCCCAGGTGTGCTGGGTGTGCTCGTTCAGATAAAGCAACTGCGAGGTTCAAAGGGAACAGGGACAGAATGAGAGGTCGGTGCACTATAGTATATGCCTGACAACTATTAACAAGTCATTCATTGAAGGTCAAGCCCTACACTCAAGGTAATGAGCACCCTGTGCTCAATGGTTTCCCAGATCCCCTGCTTAAAAAAAAAAAAAAAAAAAAAAAAAAATTGGAGCTCCGTCCGGGTGGGATTCGAACCGAGGATTCCTACTTGTTTTAGTTCAGAACTTCAGACGTATTCAGACAGTCCAGGTTGCCTGGTGGATTGGAATCCACAGAGCAGCAGGTTCCACGTTCAATCAATCATAATGAAATACGGGATTATATGAGCTGCCTGTATCATTTTTATGAGCTACCTGTACTTTCTTTTTAACAGGCAACCGGGCAAAGCCATTATACGTCAAGGAGGGATAATCCTCATTGAGTATCCTCATCTTTGCAAAAACCATATCCGTGAACGAGTTTGCCATCACTTTTCAGCAGAACACACAGATGTTTGTATTAATCTCGGTGTGTTTTTTTTTAGTGTTTTTTTTCAAAAACAGATAATCGAACAAAGGAATTGAAAGGTGATTTTTTTACTAAAAATATTGGAACAGCTGTCCTGCTTCTTTTTATCATAAAGCCTGAAAAAAGTGGATTAATCGTTCTGTTCAAAAAAGAAGGTAATAATCGTTTGCTTGTGTCCAGTTTCGAACTCCTTGGGTAATACAAACCCACCAAATTAAGCTTCGGCAAACAAACATTTAAAACCTTGACGTCTCATGACTTGAGAGTACATTTAACGGGACAAGAGGACTACACAAAAGATGAAATATGATATATATAGACAACTAAGAAATCCAAGAGATTCCTTGTTAGGAAAAAAGAAAAGAAAAAAGGTTGAAGCAGAACGGTAATGAGATGTCTGAATCCTGCAAACAGAAAGATATCTTTTACATTTTTTAAGATGACCTTCAGCGGAGTTCACACAACATAAAGCTGACGTTTATGTAGGCCCTCTGTTTATGTCCAGATGGCGCGGTTGCGAATTGATGCAGTAAACACACAAAGGACTCCCTCTAACGTGTGGAATTAGAAAGTCGGTTTCTCTCGGAAGGGAGGATGGGTGTAACTTTTGCTTTGGCTGTTTGAAGCTGGTGGTTGGCATGATAAAAGCAGGGAAGGGAGAGACAGGAAGACGGTAACAATGGCATGCAACAACTTAAAAAGCTTTATATTTTTTATTTTTTTTGGGGGGTGGGGTTCCAATGACCTTGTAGGAGCTGCAGATCAGAACAGATTTGCTTTTTGACTGTCAGTGAGACTGGTGGCACCAAGTGAAAACGGGGGAACAGATTTTTGAAGTGAGAAAAAAAGGAAGGTATTCAAAGAAACCGTATCTTGAGCAATCTTAAAATGTTCAAACAAAGAAAAGGCATACTGAATGTGAAATTTAAAAAAAAAATGTGACTAGCTCACCCCAAATTTGACTGGATTCTGACTTGAACCCGAGACCTCTGGCTACAGTGGCTGACATACTAAAGCTCTAGTACCTCAGCTATCCAGTGCTTTGGTAGCACTGGTACAGTAAGTCACAGGTCTCTGGGTTAAGTCCCTGTCCAGTCAAATTCTCTGCACTATTTTCACAAATCTCTGAATTAGAATTCAGATTGCTGTGCTAAGTGCTAATCAAACTGACAAAGTCAAGGTGCATGTGTTTTTCAGGTTCCTCGTTGCAACCACACAAATCAAGTACTTGAATCATGATTCCAAATCCCCCCCCAAAAAAAATTGGAAATTCTTAAAAACAGAATTTGGCAGATTTCTGGGTTCCAGTTGTGATTTTCATTTCACTGACAACATTAATTGCATCACTACAGGCCAAGGGTGGGGGTTAGTATGCTGCAAAGACTCAAAAGGGCTCCCTCTGTTGTCGGCAAGTGGAGAGCCACCCCAACAGCTGGCAGTCCCTCGGGTGATTGCGTGCGCGGGGCATGCGCAACGACGCTAGGGGGCGCCCTCACCGGGTAGACTGCTGTAAGTGGTGGAATTGTATTCGTCCCAGTTCATGTGGCCGTCATTGTCTGGGTTGTGGCTATTCCACAGGCCCGTAGCATCCTCAAAAAAGTACTTCTCCTGTGTCAAAATAACGGAGCCGGTTGAAATGCACACACAGTACACACTGCACCAAGCCACCCAACTCAAGAAGTCAACCCACCAAAAAAATCTGACAGTTTCTGTGATGCCACCGAGTTTGTTCATGTCCAGTATTTAGACATTTATCAACTCAACAAAAATGACTACTAAAATATAATTGTAACCAACCGAATACAGAAATCAACTCAACTTAAGACCAAAATAACTAAATTATAACTGTAACCAAGCGAAAACTTCAAAAGTTAGAGGGCCCGACATTTCAATCCTAGCAGGACCTTTTGTCAACCTGTAAGAATCGAAACGTCAGGCCCTCTAAATTTTGAGATTTATGTATTGCAGGTCATTTTAGTCAGTGAGCAGTTTGCAACCGTTTCTGTATTAACTTCTTACAATAACTTCTTTGTCTAGCGCTTGGTCGCAAGCTTTTTTGGAATGTTTAAACATTCACAATCACAGCCTTGCTGGAACTCCAAGTGGGAGAATGAGGAATCTGTGTTTCAGCATGTACATGTATGTGAAGGGGAGCTTGCTTGTTTCGAATCAAGTGTAAATCAAAAGATACAGATCTCTCAGCGTTGTCAAACGAACAAAGGAAAAACTGACCGGGAACTTTTGAACAAATTGACAAATTGGCAAAGAAAGTTTTGAATGGACCGAGACTTGAACCTGAGACCTCTGGATCAACGTACCAGCAATCGAATTGCTTCTGACTGGCCGCCCCCACCCCGGCAAAGACTAGTTGACTAGTTTGGCTAAACCCATCTTGAAATGTTGAAGCCTGAGAGTTTATTTGAATCACGGCTACGGTGAATTGAATTGATACTCTGTTAGAAACTGGGTGGCATCAGAGAAACCAGAACACGGGAGTGGGTTCAAAAACAAAAAAGGGCAACTTGATGCAAACAAAAGAAGACGCAAGGCCACGCAAATCTCGGTGGCATCTCGCCGCAAGTGTTCTTCTCCCAGACAAGGGCAACATTTTTTTTAAATGACGGCAAAAACAGACGGAGGGAGCCCCCTAGAGTCCTCAATCATGCCAACCACTATGCGGGAGGGAGACTGGAGGTGAAAAACAAAATGAGGGTGTGTAAGACGACGAGAAAAAAAGAAAAAAAAAGAGTCGCGGTTGACTCTCACCGGGCAAGCTACTATAGGTGGTAGCATTGTACTCCTCCCAGGAGATTTTCTCATCCAGGTCCTGGTTACGATTCTTCCAGTGCTTAGCCGCGTCTTCGCTGGCATACACATTCTGCGAAGCGTCCCGTTTTCCCGGTCAAAGAACACAGTGAGTCATTCCCCCCCATCAAGAAAACACGGGACACAAGCAAAATAAAAAAACCGAAACCGGGGAGAAAAAGTGGAACGAAAGAGCCGACAAACAGAGCCAACAAGACATACATAAATGAAAAAAGAAAGAAAAAAAATCAAAACATGAATTTTTAAATGAAAATTTGATTTGAAAAAAAAATGGTTTGTTTTAGGTGAAAATGCTTCTCAACTAAGCTTGATTGTTTTTTTTTTCAAGTGATACAAAAACCGTCAGCTGTCATCACAGATCCATTCTGCTTACGAAAGTAGAGGAGTCTGACGTTTTGATCCTAGGAGGTCCTGTCTTCTCAAAGGCACATGACAATGAGAGAGGTCCTTTGAGAAAGGTCCTACAAGGATCACGACATCCTGTCCACTATTTTTTTTTTTTTTTTTTTTTACCATCTTGGATAAGGACTTTTGTTGCAGTTCAGATTCATGTCTGCTCGTCTGGAGATTCAAAATTTATTTTCCCTATTTAACCCGCCACCATAGCAGCATTATTAAAAAGCACTAGTAGCAAGTAACCCAATTCACTCTGAACGTTTCAAGTGGGAAAATAAGGTAGCCATGAATTCATGATGAAAAAATACATGAATTGTCAGTACCAGATGCTTTTTGGGGGGGGGAATCCTCCAAAAAGTGCAGGGTTGGCTTGTACAGTAACTCTCACCAACTAAACTGCCATCTCGTCACTAATGATAACAAGAGCTATGACTCCCAATGAACCAGTCTAATTATTTGAAGCAATGCGGAAAAGGGTTCATGTACCTGTTGTTGTTCAATCCAGTTCTTAAGCTCTTCCTCGGTCACGTAACCGTCCTTGTCTGTGTCAATTTTCTCCACGATCATTCTGAAATGTGGATAGAATAACAGGGTTCCTCCAAATCTCAGCCAGATACACAATTACGTTAGCCCCGTGCCTCCTCAAATCCTCTAAAATCAACCATTGGAGGATTTTGAAAGGACCGAGAAAGAATGGCTTGGGTCAAAGGAAGTTGGGGTCAAAGGAAGTTGGGGTCAAACTGACGCAATCAAAAATTACTTGGGTAAGTTGGGTACTAAGTGCCGGGTCAAAAGGTGCATTCCCATTCGGAAAATTGACCAAATGGTTGCGTTGAGGAGAATGTAATTCATCGAGGTTTGCCCTGCTCGATGTGAACAACGCTGAGTGTTCAGTGCTTTGTCCGATGCCTGATGCAAACAATTTTCAGGCAGCTCGGGCGGGATTCGAACTCACGACTCCTGCTTTCTAGTGCAGACATCTTAACCACTTGACCACCGAGCTGGTCGAGGTCGTGTGGCGAATTTGAATGTATATAGCAGTCAAAGCAGTTGGTACCACGTTGCATTTGTTTTGTTTTTGTGTTTTTTTTAATTCATCAGGCATTGCGCAAAGCACTGAGCACTTAGGTCGAGCAGGGCAAACCTCAATGAATTACAAACATCATTTTTGTTTTGATTCTTTTTTACACATATCCATGCATGGCAAAATTTGTCAATTAGTGGATAGCGAATAAAGAATTGGTTAATAACAAATTATTTTTTAATCACGATTCAAAAATTGAAAAGTGGATCACTGTGTTTTTGAATTCAAAGCACCTCATTCGACTTGGATCATCATGACTTGTCAAAGTGACTCGGGTACAATGTGAACGTCTTGGGGAGTCTGTTAGTGTTATGGAAATTTTAAGCATGAAAGCTGGCGTGGTTTATTTTCAATTTAGATCCCAACTCCCCAAGGCACAAAGGATTGTGGCCTTGTTTACGAACCCTCTCAAGCTTACTTAGTTGAAGCACTAAGTTGCTAACTAAGACAGCGCCATGGGGTACAAATTCCTATATTTCCCGAGTGAGAAAGGGGGACCTGTTGTTCAATCCGGATCCCAGGGGCCGGAGATATGGTCCACTGAGCAGGCAGTATTGACAATGCACAGTGGGTGGGTGGTCAGAAGGTCTTGCCTTGGTCTGCATCCAATTTACAATACTTAATTGGATTGGTTAGACCAAAATAGAGGAATAGACTTTCATTTCTTGACAAATTTTGTTTTCAAACCTTGTTTAATTTAACTTTTATGTTTTAAGGCCTCTGTTAACAGGATGGTTTTATCACTTAAAACAGAAAATGGTTACACACTTTTTTAACAGAAAATGGCAAAACAGACATATCTAGACTAATTTATATTGTGGTGCTCTTCGTGATGTATAACTTGGAACACTGACACAAAAATGTTGGGAAGTGTTTACTGATAAGTGATTTTAAAAAAAATGCAAATCTCAAACATTTAGATACACTTTTTGAGATAAATAAATATCACTTGTCTTACTTGGTAAACTTAGCCTCAAGAAGACGACGGACAAGAAACGTGGTTGAAGTTGAACTGAAAATTCTCGACGACGGACGAGAAAAAAACTCACCCAAGTCGTTTCCTGCTCTCGTCCGGGCTGAGGTTCTTGAAGGTTTTCGCCTCCTCCTCTCCGAGGAAAGCGTCGTGGTCGTAGTCGGGATTGTGGTCCCTGCCCTCGAAGTGTTCCTCGTCGCTGAGCTTGACATCTTTCCCCCGTCGCCCGTGATGCTCGTCCTGCTTCTCCGCCGGCTTGGCGAACGTCAGAACGACCAACGTGGACACAAACACGAGAAGTGCGATCCGCTTCATGATTTTGGGTGTTTTTTTTGGCAGTTTGTTTACGGCAAGTTGTGGCGAGAATAAATACAAAAGGGGACCTGAGTTTCGGCTCTAGCTGCTGCCAAAAGATGCCCACACCTTCTACAAAGGTAGCTGCAAAAGCAGGCTTTGGAATGAAGCTCCGAGACCGAGTGAATTTGATAGCGATTCTTGAGGGCAAGACGCTCGGTTTTTATATCTCGGTAGTGCAGACGTGGACGCTTGACAGGTCACGTTGCGCGACCTCGGGTCAGAGGTGAGTTTCGACCAATCGACGCGCGTAGATTTTCCCCTTAGAAATGAAAGCCAATGGCGTGGCCCGATCATCCCGTGTCGGAAAATTCCATCCTCTCCCTCAAAGCCTCGCCGATTGGCCGAACATTGCCAAGTTGGCAGATTGCGGGGAGATGATTGGTTCAAACTTGCCACGTCCCTTCCTCTTGGGGCTGGCTCCTTGTTGGGACGTAAGACGGGCGATGTGGCGTCGGTCGGTACACGTGTACGCGTTCCTTGACCGACTCCACGACTTGGGGGCCCCTGCAGTAAATTCACATCGACCTCTTATAAGGACACGTGTCGTCTCCAGAATTTTCTAGACTCCCGGTCAAGCTGCCACGCGCCTTTCCGATGTCTAGCACCCCCCTCCGTTACCACAAAAAAATAAACAGTAAAGCTGTAACACTACAGGATGTACGAATACAAGGGGAAAATCTGATGCAACAAATCTGATGCAATCAAAACATTGAAGAAATACCACATGTTCCCTTTCCTTTCGAATGGTCGATCTGTGGACATGAATTAGTCAATTGTTGCAATACTGATGGGCAAATTTAATTCATGTTGTTCGGCTATAATAATGTGTATACTGAATCTAAAATTTAGAACGTGTTAATTTAGATTCCTCTAGCTCTGGATGAAACTTTAATTATTTTCCAAAAGTAGCATATCAGCAGAGAAACATAAATCACCCCCCCAAAAAAAAAAAAAACTCAGTTACTATGAGCTAACTCAGTAACTGCGACGTTTCGATCCTGTAGTAATTCCTAGCAGAACCCAGTCAAAGGCTTAGAAACCAGCATATATTATAGAGAGAATCCGACAGCATTTTGTGTTATTTCTTAAAGCCAAATTTTCAGTCACGATAATTACCCCCCCCCCCAAAAGAAAATGCGATAAAATTGCAAAAAAATAAGTGACAACAAGAAATGTCACGTATACGATCGAGGCCATGTACCTGAATTAAGGTTTAAATCAAGAATTTTTTGGGAAGCACGTGCATGTGCATGTATCTTTACTCAATAATTATACTGCTAAATAAAATGTGACAATTAATTAATGTACTCAACTATAATCGCGAATCGCAAAAAGAATTTATATCCATCATTTTGTACGTGTATATTTCACTCATAATTTGTACTCTGCATTTACTATAGTCGTAATTTAGAATGCTTGTTCAAATTGTTCCCCAAGGGAGTTGACTGTACACTCACTCGAAGTTCGATAAAATCATGGAGGAAGAAAACAGTTTTCTGGAAGAAGAAAACAGTTTTCTTCGTTTATGGATTCATGTAGCAAGGACAACAGTGCGACTATCCTTGCGCTCCGTCGAGTAGTACCGACTGCAATCATCATGTACTGTACGTACTGTACGTGCAGACGATACGCCAGCCAAACATTATGGCGGGAAAAAAATATATGAGAATTTCAAGCGCGGAAATGGCGGGCGATTTAAATGCCCTAAAAATGTGTACCATCACGATCAGCTGCCAGACGTGCAGTACAGACGCACGGCACACATTCGTTCAAGTTCAACGCAGCGTTGACACATGAGCTCGTAAGCTCCCGGTTTTTCATCGAATCTTTACGGCTTTATTTTATGTTTAGACTCTAATCATTTTGAAATGTTGTATCAGGACTGAAGTTGGTGTTTCAGTCGCACTCGGCATGGAGGACAGGGTTTGAAAAAAAGAAAGAATTCGAGCCGGAATTTCGAGCAGTTTCTTTTCAAAAATCTCCGTTGTTTAGTTCACTGACGCGCTGTGCTGTCATGTTGTGGTAAGTTCGCGATGCGGTTTTTGTACTTCGCTACTAAAAAACAGGTTTTTTTTTTTTTGGACTAGGAAAACCAGAGCTGCAAATGTAATATGACACCAGTTGTCTAGGCGACCTCGTGTTGTGAATTTCGGTCTTGCATAGCATGCATGTACTGACATTGCCTTAATTTGTACACGTCGTGTGGTGTATGTGGGTCTCGTGTACAAAGTATGCGAACGGTATGCCTTGCCATTGCTGTAGAAATTCGCTGTAAAAAGGAATGTTGTTTAGTCCAGTGCTCAGTATAACTATATTAGTTGGCCAAGTTCTACTCGGCGAATGTAATTATCTTGCCTGCACGTTGTTTTTAAAACAAAATTCGGAGTTTTCAGTTTGGATAGAACCTTTTTCTTTGACTTGTGCTTAACCAGTTATTATAGAGTCAACGATGAAGCCCTGCGCAGTGCAACATATTCATAATCATACATCATTACATGTAATGTATAGTCCGAGAATTGGACCCCGACAAGTCGCCTTTTTTATCGAAATTAAGTTAAATCATGGAGGTACAATGAAGAGAGAGGGCCTCTCCCTCAAATCCCCAATGGTTACTTTACTTTTAGTTTTAGTACTTCATATGCCTAACCTGTCCAAAAGTGTTTGTTGACCAATGGTTAGAATAAACTTAGCTAGGCCTACATTTGTTAATTATTAATTGTATCTATCTAGGCCCAGACTAGTCTGAGTAACTTGTACTCGACAAGTCACCCTTTTTTATCGAATTTTGACATTTTGAGATTCGGGTGACTACATACAGTCACTTTACACTACAGTCACCCGAATCTCAAAATTTCAAAATTCGATAAAAGAAAGGGGCCACTTAATTAATTGTCAGGTCCAAGTTACTTGGACTAGGCCTAGACTAAGTAGACCGTAGTATGGACTAGTCTTTTCGCAATAAATTTATTCAATATTGTGTTTCAGTTTCAGCGTCCATCAGGCATCACGCTGCATGGATAGCAAAATTGTAGAAATAGCAAAGTGAGACAAATTGTCCGCCCCCCAATAAAAAAAAAAAATAATTGAATGCTTCTCCATTTTTTTTTTTTTTTTTTAACAAACAAAGGAAAAACTGACTGGGAACTATTGAACAAAATAATTGAAAAATTTAGCAAAGAAAACTTTGATTGGACTGGGACTTGAACCCAAGACCTCTGGATTAACGTACCAGTGCTCTGGTACATTAATCCAGAGGTCTCGGGTTCAAGTCCCGGTCCGGTCAAAGTTTTCTTAGCCTATTTTTCAATTAGATATGAAAATGCTATTTTGGAGAAAAGTCAGGAATTGGGGATTGTTTTGAAAACTGTCGAGTCTTATTTCAGTATTTTCTTGTTGTCATTTCTTCACAGTGGTCAGACTTCTTCCCCCATTACAACCCAGTGTTATACATGTAGGCGTAGTGTGAGGCTACTGAACAAAGACTACCAGTCCCACATAGTATGGTGCGTGCAGACACAACCACTAGGCTACTTCGCTCTCCTCCCTACAGAATTAATGCACTGCATTTTCAATACAGTCACAAGTAAGTTGCTTTTTCAAAACACTGAGTAGTACTGTACTTAAAGGCCAATACAATATTGGGAAGATCGGAAAATATCAATGTCCATAGATTGCCTTCTGATTTACACAGTTTGTAGATGGTCATGATATAATTCTCATGTTAAAATCTTGCGGTCTGGGATGCTGTACTTCTCGAGAAATCTTCACTCAAACATCAACAAATAGTTTATTTACTTATTTACCTTACAGAACGGTGCATAAACCGTGACTTTTTTTGCATTTTTCTACTTTCTCAGATTTCCATTTGAGGTACATTGTAAAACCTTCGCATTATTGCTTTTTTGGAATGTTTTGGCTTTTTGGGCAATCTTTTGACCTTTACCACTGTTGTATAGGGCCTTTAAAGTAAATTTGACTGGACACGGACTTGAAGCTAGGATTTATGGCTTGATGTACCAGTACTCTTACCGTTTGAGCTATCCAGCCCTTATGTGGCAGTCGTTTGAAATAGTCAACTATCTTTGCTGGGGTTGGGGTATAAGTCAGAAACATTTACTGCTGTACTAGTCTCCCGGAATCATGCCCCCATTTTCATTGAGATGCATGCAAATGCCAATTTGATGTGAACCCGGCTACAGCCATTTTGACATCGAAAAAGTGGAGGCAACTTTCTCAACCATATTTTCAATCAGTCAAACAAAGAAAAAGAAAATTATTCTGATTCTTATTTAAAGTCCCTACACAACATTGGTAAAATCGAAAAACAGGCATGTTCACAGATTCACATGAAACTTATACAGTTCGAAGATAGTTATGGTAGAAACCTCACACTGAAATATTTCTGCCTAAAATGTTGTATTTTAGGAGAAATGAATAGAAGAAATAGTGTGCATCTCACAGAGATCTAAACTATTTTTCGAAACAGTACGGCGTTTGATGCTGCATTTTCGTGAAACAAATGAAGCGGTTTTCACGATTTTCTCGAGACTCGGCGGATTGAGCTGAAATTTTCACAGGTGTGCTATTTCATGCATAATTATGTTGGATCAGACAACATATGGATGCTATTCTTTGACCTCGACCAATGTTGTGTAGGGGCTTTAAGTGCAGTTTATACTTAATAATCAAGAAAGAGGAAAAATCATTGGAATTCTTAAACAGCTGTCCAACATACTCAGATTTACTTCCATCTCGTTTGCTGTATAATTTTGTCGATGACTTGGGTTTTCCTTTTATATAGCATCAGTTAAAAACTGCTGCAGGTTGCAGTCTGGGTCACCAAATGGTCCAATTTATCAATACGAAAATGTTCAACTTGGTAGCCAAGATTGGAAGTTAATTGCATGCACAGAGTTGTTTTGTTTCTGCTTGTTTGTTTGTGTGTTTTTAACAATCCCTCGTTTTCCCCCCGACAAGTCGAAGATTTGGGTTTTCTCAGCATCAGCTCGAAATCGCTGCGGGATGCCGTTTGCGACTACATCACCAGCAAAGCCGGCATGAAGCGACTGCAGCCAAAGAGGCGTCTGGCAGCCATGCGCACAGCATGCAAGCGAGCCACAAACAACTCCCAAATGAATCACTTCAGCAGCATAGGTGAGAAAGACTTCTACATCTAAAGGGCCGTTCCCACTACACCAAATAAACGTGATTATTTGGATCGCGATTTGAATCGCGATTCAAACTCCACTTTTTTTGCGTGTGGGGACACAATAAACGCAATTATTAGTGGGATTAGAATCGCGATTCGGACTCCATTAAGAGTGAGATTTTTTCAAATAATCGCGTTTATTTGTGACACGATGTGTGTGGGAACGCTCCACTCAAATCGCACCGTTTTTTGTGCAAGCATGGCATTTCCTGCCAGCAGCTTACTGCCAGGAAGTGCAGCACAGCCGGGTTTGTTTAAGTTCGTCAGCGAGTCCTGCCATTCCAGCTTGCGCAGCTTGACCACATGCTAATCGCAATCGGCTCACGTTTATTTGCGACGTGATTATTTGGCCTGTATGGACACGACAAAAAAAAACGGTTTTTGAATCGCAATTCAAATTGCGATTATTTTCGTAGTGGGAACGGCCCTTGTGAGGCAGAATAACCTGAAAAGTCTCATTATTTTTTTTAAACAAAACCGTGGAGTCTGCCAGACCAATGCCTAAATGACTGGACTGGGTCCACTAGTCCAGTGCCCATTAGTCTAAGTTTGGTTCATGGAGTCTGCCATACCAATGCCTAAATGACTGGACTAGATCTACTGGTGGACTATAGTAAGTTTAGTTCATGGAGTCTGCCAGACCAATGCCTAAAATGACTGGACTGGGTCCACTGTCCAGTGGTCTAGTTTGGTTCATGAAGTCTGCCAGACCAATGCCTAAAATGACTGGATTAGATCTACTGGTGGAGTATAGTAAGTTTGGTCCATGGAGTCTGCCAGACCAATGCATAGGTCTACTGCATGGTCTAATGCCCATTGGTCTAAGTTTGGTTGATTTAACCACAGCATTGGTAAGAAAAACTTTGAGGCAGAATAACCCGAAGAGTCTGAAGATTTGTTTAAAAAAATCAAAAGTTAGACTAAAAGGAAAACTCACTGAGTAATGTCTGTCAGTCAACTGAAGAGAAACGAAAATTTAACTGGACCGAGATTTGAATCTGAGCCTCTGGTTTGACTTACCAGTGCTCTGCCAACTATTAATGATATGGTCATTTATTGATTCTTAATTCATATTAGGCCTACTGCTGAAAAGAGCAACGTGCCTTTTTCCAACAAGGGAACGACTGAAAATTCTGGAACGTTTCATCTCAGAGGTAAGACAAAATGAAATGTTGTCTAACTGCATTCATACTTTATTCATACTTTATTCTTACTTGTGTGCTGTGATGTGAATGCTGTACACGTGTATCCCGAAAAATGAAATAAATAAATAAATAAATAAATTCATCAGTCTATACAAACTCAGACGACTTCACTAATAAGGCAAAAATCTGGATGGGGGAAGACCATGATTTGTACATTTCTACTTAGTCAGTGAGTAGTTTTGACATTTTCTTGTGATACTTTGCATTCCCTTCCCAAAATTAATGAATAAAAAAAAAAAAAATTGAAAAAATTGGCAAAGAAAACTTTGACAGGACCGGGATTTGAACCCGAGATAGACCTCTGGATTAACGTACCAGTGCTCTTCCATCTGAGCTATCCTGCCCTAATTAGATGGTGGCCTCCCAAGACTAGTTGACTGGGCCACCATCTAAGGGCTGGTTAGCTCAGATGGAAGAGCACTGGTACCTTATTCTGGAGGTCTTGGGTTCAAGTCCCGGTCCAGTCAAAATTTCTTTAATTGCCAATTTTTCAAATTGTTCAAAAGTTCCCAGTCAGTTTTTATTTTTTATTTTTTTATAAATATTTTGAGAAAGGTCTCAAAGGATCGGCCTTTGAGAAATTTCTCAAAGGATTAGCCTTTGAGAAAGGTCTTGCTAGGTTCAAAACACCAGTCAGGCCCTCTTCCCATTACAAAAATGGTAACTCTGTGTGACTTACATGTACAATGAGGGCATGAGATGCATTGTTACTTAAACTAAAGGAACCATTTCTTGTTTACAGCTTCAGTATGTCTACAGAATGTTCACCTGCCAGGCCCTGAGTTGCTATGGCAACCTGCTGAGCACTTTCCTCCGTGGGTGGGAGGAGCGTGAATGCCTGAGGGCGTATGTCACCGTCAGCGAAAACCAAAACATGACGAGTAAAATACGTGAGTGGTCTGTGTGTAGTTTGATGGTGTTAATTAAGTAAAGGGTGTGGGAAACAAACAAGTTAGACACAGCCTAAATACATGTACTGGACTAGGTTTATATTGTTCATTCAAAGTGTGTCTAGAAAGATGAAAACCAAGCAAAAGCGGGCATGTATAAATTGATGCTCAAAGGATTTCTTCTTGCGAAGTATGTTCCCATATGCATATACACTATACAGTGCTTTGATTCCCAGTCAAATTTGTGAGCTATGGATTTATTGATCTAGCACGTCCACAGTATTCCTATCTTATATACTGAGTGTTGCAGGGGCCTTTGGTAGTGGACAACGTGTGTGAAAAAGAAGTAGTGAAGTAACACACTTTAGCAAAGCAGCGAAAGCTATAGAGATATACTGCCTGTTTTGTACACTGTACAGTGCATCAGTGAAGGAAAAAGGACTGGCGTCTGTCTAACACACAAAATAAAATCACGTGATGAAAACAAAATTCGCTATACAGCCTCTTTTCCAGTGGAAACCCCACTTCGATGTGATGTCAATTGCTTTTGACTTGTATTCTTTACAAGAAACAAAAGCAAAGTTGTGGTTGGCGAGGTGACCCTATGAATCATGACTTTTTGTGCTTTAGCAAATTTTGGCGCTTGTATTCCCTTTATTAGGGATGTAAGACTTCAGGAAATTTCTGGATTTCCGGAAATGGCGTGATTTATTAAAACAAAATTTTTATTTTTTTATTTTTATGTCAAACAGGTATCTCAAGCTGCTCATTTTTATCTGTTAAAACCCTAAAAACTGAAGGGCGCCCGCACCCCTGCCATGAATCTCACGGTTGCGTAAGCGCTCACTCGCAGTCGCACAATTTATTGGCCTTCGGTGATTTTCAGGAAATGACTTTGTCGGTCACTTCATCCCTGCTTTATCCTCCTTAAATCCTCCTTGTGTCTTGCAGTAATGATGCTGTCAATGAGTCCGGGGTCCAACCCAGCCCTTGAGAGCAGAACCCGCCGGTTCTTCCGCCACGTTCTCCTGAACCAGTGCAAGACCATGGAAGACCTGGCCATGTGGCTTCACTTCATCCTCAAGCCCTTCCCCATGGTGCACCAGGCCAGGATACTCTATCTCCTCTACGGCCCACTGTCGCCCGGTTCAGGTGATGAATATAAACAGGGCTCGACCTTACCACTAGCCCGACGGTCATTGACTAGTAAAAACAGCCGCGGGCTAGTAAAATGGCCCACTTACTCTATCTCCTCTACGGCCCTCTGTCGCCCGGTTCAGGTGATGAATATAAACAGGGCTCGACCTTACCACTAGCCCGACGGTCATTGACTAGTAAAAACAGCCGCGGGCTAGTAAAATGGCCCACTTACTCTATCTCCTCTACGGCCCACTGTCGCCCGGTTCAGGTGATGAATATAAACTGGGCTCGACCTTACCACTAGCCCGACGGTCATTGACTAGTAAAAACAGCCGCGGGCTAGTAAAATGGCCCACTTTGCTAGCCTGGTGGACTAGTAAAAAGTAGACAGCGGTGTGGCGGAAAAAAATGATGCAGGCGGGGATGAGAAAGTAGAAACTAATAATTTGTTTTACTTGACCTGATAACCTTGTTTTAAATTCAATATTAATTGTTCAGTTACATCATTTTCTTCTCTCTTTACAAAATTGTCTTTTTTACTAAACGCAGACCTCGTCTACTGGGGTTGTATGGGGGAGACATCGATTGCCAACGGACACATCCGGTCTCGGACCATAGCCCCTCTGAGTGAGATTGCATTGGCTCTTAAGGCACTGGTATCCCACAAGGAATGGACGGACGATGATGTCATCAGCGTACTGGAAGAGCTGACCGGTGCGTCTGCCCCTGTCTAATTTAGAACCTTACAGGGATTGAAACTTTGATTAAGGCTGTTTTTGAACTTATCGGCTATGGCTGTGAATACCACACAGATCAATGATTATTTTCTACAGCATCTATAAGCTGACACCTTCCATAGATCTGTGTGTAGATTGAAGCCACATAGCCTGACTTCACCTTTTCAAAGGCTGCCCTGATGAGTGGATGATTGAAACAAGGCTGTTTCTGAACTTATCCACTATGGCTGTGAATATCACACAGGTCAATGAGCATTTCCTAGAGCAGCTAGCTAGCACCTTCCATAGATCTGTGTGTAATCTGAACCCACTTTACCTTTTCAAAGGCTGTCCCGATGAGTGGTAGATTGAAACTTTGATTAAGGCTGTTTATAAACTAATTATTGGCTATATGGCTGTGAATATCACACAGGTCAATGAGCATTTCCTAGAGCAGCTAGCTAGCACCTTCCATAGATCTGTGTTTAATCTGAAGCCACATTGCCTATCTTAACCTTATCAAAGGCTGCCCTGATGAGTGGTAGATTGAAACTTTGATTAAGGCTGTTTATAAACTTATTGGCTATAGCTGTGAATATCACACAGGTCAATGAGCATTTCCTAGAGCAGCTAGCTAGCAACTTCCATAGATCTGTGTGTAATCTGAAGCCACATTGCCTATCTTTACCTTTTCAAAGGCTGTCCTGATGAGTGGTAGATTGAAACTTTGATTAAGGCTGTTTATAAACTTATTGGCTATGGCTGTGAATATCACACAGGTCAATGAGCATTTCCTAGAGCAGCTAGCTCACCTTCCATAGATCTGTTAGTAAATTGAAGCCACTTTGCCTATCTTATCAAAGGCTGTCCCGATGAGTGGCTGATTGAAACGTTAATTAAGGCTGTTTATAAACTTATTGGCTATGGCTGTGAATATCACACAGGTCAATGAGCATTTCCTAGAGCAGCTAGCTAGCAACTTCCATAGATCTGTTAGTAAATTGAAGCCACATTTCCTATCTTATCAAAGGCTGTCCCGATGAGTGGCTGATTGAAACGTTGATTAAGGCTGTTTATAAACTTATTGACTATGGCTGTGAATATCACACAGGTCAATGAGCATTTCCTAGAGCAGCTAGCTAGCACCTTCCATAGATCTGTTAGTAAATTGAAGCCACTTTGCCTATCTTATCCAAGGCTGTCCCGATGAGTGGCTGATTGAAACGTTAATTAAGGCTGTTTATAAACTTATTGGCTATGGCTGTGAATATCACACAGTTCAATGTGCATTTCCTAGAGCAGCTAGCTAGCACCTTCCATAGATCTGTTAGTAAATTGAAGCCACTTTTCCTATCTTATCCAAGGCTGTCCCGATGAGTGGCTGATTGAGAACATTGCCCGATTGCTGATCCTGTGCGGTGAGCCCATTGCCCTCAAGGTTCTTGGCAGCAAAGCCATCAACGGCAAGATGAGTGAACTGGGTAGCATGATCGTGGCCTTCTCAGTGGTGAGTCAGACTTGTCCCACAATTATTATTTTTTAAAGAACATTTGTAGGCCTACTGTTGATTGATGACATTTCAGAGCATTCGTTGTAACCTTATTTGCAGCCTTATGTCCCGGTGTCATGCCAAATAGTGTCCCCTGCCAAATAGTGTCCCCTGCCAAATAGTGTCCCCTGCCAAATAGTGTCCGCTCATTAGCATACTGATCGCTGATAGGTCTAAATAGTTTAGATCTCTGTGAGACGTAAACTATTTCTTTTACTCATTTCTCCCAAAATACAACATTTTAGGCAGAAATATTTCAGTGAGAGGTTTCTACTATAACCATCTTCAAACTGTATAAGTTTCATGTAAATCTGTGAACATTTCTGTTTTTCAATCTTACCAATGTTGTGTAATGGCTTTAAAGCCCCTACACACCATTTGCACAAATCCAAATTTCGACCTGACAAATTGTGTTAAAGTAACGATCAAGTGGAAGTAAAGACCATTATGAGACATACTGTGAATTTTTAGCTCTTGGAATGCTGTCATTTTCCTGAAAAGTGGAAATTTGTAAGAATTTCCAAAGGTCATTTTTGGAACTAGTACTAGTACTACTGTACATCGTACTTATTGAAAAAGCTACATCCACTTTTGTGTGATCCCGAACTGCTGTAGCCAGGTTTACAACAATTATCTAAGATATATCTAATATCTAACTTAGTGAGCCATCTTCATCCTCACCAGGGTACAATTTCATAGAGCCACTTAAAGCCCCTACACAACATGTTATTGGTAAGATCGAAAAACAGAAATGTTCACAGATTTACATGAAACTTATCCAGTTTGAAGATGGTTATGGTAGAAACCTTGCACTGAAATATTTGTTTAAATTGCTGTATTTTCTTTTTACAAAAGAGTAAAGAAAAACTTTACGTCTCACCACGAGATCTAATTTTTTTTTCTGAGCAGTTTTCACGATTTTATTGAGACTCGGTTGGCGGATTGAGCTGAAATTTTCACAGGTGTGCTATTCCATGCATATGTTGGATCAGACAACGTATGCATGCTATTCTTTGACCTCGACCAATGGTGTGTAGGGGCTTTAAGTCAAACAAACAAGGGAAAAACAGTTAGTTTTCGCTAACTTTGCAGGTGCTTTACGACGAGGGCCTGCGTATGTCTTGGCTGATCAAGATAGTGCAGCAGCTGTGCAGCATGATGAAGACCTTGCAGGATGTCAAGAGCTTTCTGGCCTCCGTGACAGCAACTTACAAAGACTTCATCATCAGGTTGATGTACTCCAATGATGATGAAGGTACGAAGTCTTTTGCCTTGTTGCCTCCAGTGCTCGATTTCACGAAATCCCTCGTTACTTACGACTAACCGCAAGCCGATGATCAGCGATGCACAGAAACCATACGGCTTATCTCAACTTAGGATGGGTTTGTCTATACATCGTAAGTTGAGTCATGATGTATTGTAAGGCTTTGTGAAATACATCCCTGGTCATTGCCTTGATGCCCCTAGTCATTGCCTTGTTGCCCCCTGGGCATTGCCTAATTGGTGCCCCAGGTCATTGACTTTGTGCCCCTAGTCATTGCCTTGGTGCCCCTAGTCATTGCCTTGTTGCCCCCTGGTCATTGCCTTGTTGCCCCCTGGTCATTGACTTGTTGCCCCCTGGTCATTGCCATGTTGCCCCCTGGTCATTGACTTGTTGCCCCCTGGTCATTGCCTTGTTGCCCCCTGGTCATTGCCTTGTTGCCCTAGTCATTGCCTTGTTGCCCTTGTCATTGCCTTGGTGACCCCTGGGCATTGCCTTGTTGCCCTTGTCATTGCCTTGGTGACCCCTGGGCATTGCCTTGTTGCCCTTGTCATTGCCTTGGTGACCCCTGGGCATTGCCTTGTTGCCCCCTGGTCATTGCCTTGATGCCCCTGGTCATTGCCTTGTTGCCCCCTGGTTATTGCCTAGGTGCCCCCTGGTCATTGCCTTGTTGCCCCCTGGTTATTGCCTTGATGCCCCTGGTCATTGCCTTGTTGCCCCCCTGGTCATTGCCTTGTTGCCCCCTGGTCATTGCCTTGGTGCCCCCTGGTCATTGCCTTGTTGCCCCCCTGGTCATTGCCTTGGTGCCCCCTGGTCATTGCCTTGTTGCCCCCCTGGTCATTGCCTTGTTGCCCCCTGGTCATTGCCTTGTTGCCCCCCTGGTCATTGCCTTGATGCCCCTGGTCATTGCCTTGATGCCCCTAGTCATTGCCTTGATGCCCAAGTCATTGCCTTGATGCCCCTAGTCATTGCCTTGATGCCCAAGTCATTGCCTTGATGCCCCTAGTCATTGCCTTGATGCCCCTGGTCATTGCCTTGTTGCCCCCTGGTCATTGCCTTGGTACCCCCTGGTCATTGCCTTGATGCCCCTAGTCATTGCCTTGATGCCCCTGGTCATTGGCTTGGTGCCCCCCTGGTCATTGCCTTGTTGCCCCCTGGTCATTGCCTTGGTACCCCCTGGTCATTGCCTTGATGCCCCTAGTCATTGCCTTGATGCCCCTGGTCATTGGCTTGGTGCCCCCCTGGTCATTGCCTTGTTGTCCCCTGGTCATACCCTTCCTGCCCATGGTTGATTTAATTCTGTCATTCTTCAGCAATGTCCCGGTAGTTTGAGCCAAAAAGAAGTAGTGCCCAATGGGAACACAGCTTCACTTGCACTCTTATTTCCATGAAAGAAAACCCTACCGTTCACTGACTACTTGTAAGGAAATCTCTTTTGGGACCCGTGTCAAAT
Source organism: Luidia sarsii (assembly GCA_949987565.1). NCBI lineage: Eukaryota > Metazoa > Echinodermata > Asteroidea > Paxillosida > Luidiidae > Luidia > Luidia sarsii. The sequence goes on along the minus strand of OX465120.1, from coordinate 3,908,084 downwards.
CGGGAAATATATATGCAGACCGACGTATGAAGCTCAATCCCCGAATAGAATCCCACACGTTTCAATGGGCGACCAGAAAACAACGACTTGTGCGTGAGGCTACATTTTGCAGGGAACCAGTTAATAGGCAGTTAGCTCTGTGGGCAACAAAAATCGCCCATTGAAACGTGTGGGATTCTATTCGAGGATTGAGCTTCATACGTTGGTCTGCATATATAACTCCAAATCGGAGCTGCACTCAATTATCATTGTCACCACTGACAGAGACCACTCCGCAGTTTCAGCTGCATCATGTTACCATGGCGCAGGCTGACTTCATGCAGGAGATGATGCTGCAACTCTTCAACACCACTCGCCAACACCCCTGACCCGCCATGCCCATGCCCATCAGGTCAACACCCGACAAATTTCTCCGTCTTTCCCAGGAAAGGTGGGTGACAAAATCGTGAAAATGGGGTGAAAATGTCATTTAGCCGTGAAAATATAAAATTAAAGGTGTTCTCACCCCTATTTCATGGCACACTGTTAGCCAAGTCATTTTCAAGGTGTTTTCACCAGTGGTCTCCAAGGCCACATTCCTGGTGGTAAATGGCTAGAGGCAATTTAGAAGTATCTGGGAGTGACAGTTACAAGGACACAATACAGTACCTCCATGGGGGCTGGTGGTCCCTACTGGTAATTGAATTAGCCATCCCCCAAGGCTGGAACTTGCCACCCTAGATGTGACACTGTCTCTTTAGTGACCTGAAGATGTCCTTATCAGGTCAGAGAGGCGATTATTTTCACTGTGAATTCACTGTAAGTGTAAGATGCACCGTGAAATCACAGTGAATTTTTAGTTTTACTGCAAAATGACATTTTCACCCTTTTTTCACGGTTTAGATGTTCATAGTGTGAAAGAGAGATGTCCAATATCTGTGCTAGATCTCTTTTCAGCAGGTGCAAAGAAATGGTGAGGAAAAGACCCACATTGAGTGACAAAAATTAATTAATTTAATCCTTAATTACACACAATTTATAAGTGATATACAAAAATGTTGCAAACTGCTTACTGACTAAAATTACCAAAATGCAAATCTTAAGATTTAGTGGGCCTGACGTTTCGATCCTAGCAGGACCTTTCTCAAAGGCAGAGTGACAAAGACAAAACAGATACATGTACACGAAGGAAGGGGGAAGAGAGTAAATGGGACACGGATGAGAAACAAAGGACAAAGAGTAAAGCTGGTAGGGAGAGATCAAAGGGAAGGGCAAGGAGTAGGGTAGGGATTAGTGAGAAGAGGGTGAAAGATCAAAGAGAGAAGTGTGGAGGAGAGGACACAAAAGAAGGATTATCAGAAAGCTGCATGGTGTTAGTCATTACCCTCCTGGATGTTGAGACCATGTGGTTGAATAGTCCGAAGACGCTTCATCCACATTTTCTCACGGCTAAGACGGACAGCATTACTACAGTGACCAAGGGATTCTATGCCCAGTACACTCACAATTTTTAAGTGAAATGCAAAAAAATTGCTCACTGACAAAATTACCTGCAATACATGAATCTCAAAAGTTAGGGAGCCTGACTTTTCGAAAGTAGCAATTAAAAAAAAAAAATGAGACGCTTCCATCGTACCCAGAATTTTACTCAGTTTTGTTGCTTTATTTAAAAAAAAAAAATGTACCCCCCAAAAAGGAAAAACTGATGGGGAACTTTAAAACAATTTAGAAAAATGGCAAAGAAAACTTTGACTGGACTGGGACATGAACCAGAGATCTCTGGGTTTCTGTACCAGCGCTCTTTACCATCTGAGCTATCCAGTCCTTAGATGCCAGCCTTCCCAAATAGTCAACTAGTCTTTGCCGGGGTGGGGATGCCAGCCAGAAGCAAAATTTCATTTAAAATAATAGGATTAGAACATCAGGCTTTCCGGCTATCTTTTTCAGATTTTGAAAAATGACTGCCTTCTGCCCGGCTAAATTGACCAGGTCAGTTTAACCAAGTTAAAAAGTCCAGTGTGGACGCGACGTCTCATGCGTTTGTATTTAGTCATCACTCGGTTCAGTTTTACCTTCGTTGCAGTAATCTATACCCACATTGATAATCCAAGTGCGAACGCCGGTAAGATTTACCAATGTTACCCAAGGTCTTTGTACAAAAAAAAGTCCAGTGCGAACATGGCTTTAGTAATTTCATTCAGTAAGCAGTTTTGCAGCATTTCTCGTATGTTACGATGAATTCTGGCAAGGTTGAGCTAACGCCCAAAAATTGCAATGCTAATGCAGCATTTTTTGGAGGCTTTTGACTCAAGTTAATTAAGTTGTCAGACTGTCCGGCCTCATCAGCCATGTCCAATCCATTTTCACATGCTTGAGTGCATTATTTTAGATATCAGTAAGTAATCAGCAATAGGCTGATCAGCCTGTGGCAGTGGAGCGTGTTGTCATTTGTCCAATTGCCTGAGGTTTGTCTCCACTTTCGACCGTTTTTTTTTTCTTTGCCAAGGTTCTTTCCTCCAGTTCACTCCAGACATCGACCCAATGATTCATCTTTTCATTTTACATCTTAGCTGGTAGTGAAGAATAAATTGTTGCAAACGGCTCACTGACTAAAATGACCTGCAATACATGAATCTCAAAATTTAGATGGCCTGATGTTTCGATCCTAGCAGGACTATTCTCTAAGGCAGAGTAGCAGTGAGTCATAAAAAGATTCCAAAATTACATTTCGATCTGAAGCACATCTTAAAGTGGTACAAGGATTCAAACTGGTTTCGTACTGGAAATATCAAATTCTAAATCTAACAAAAATGAAGACATTTTGATCATAGCAAGAACTTTATCAAAGGTCTCTCTACCTGTCGTCTTGTTCTTATCAGGAGACTAATAGCTGACCAAGATCCAAGGGGCCACTTAAAATGTTCAATGTTTTTAAATTTTGAATTTTGGGGGGAAATAGTGGGTGGATGGGTCAAGGTAATAAATTTAAAATCGAAATTCGCTTTTCATATTAACATTTCTAACTTGCCTTTTTACATATCGTTTGTGCCGCGCCAGTTAAAAAAAAAGTCTTTTTCAACTTTGTTTCCATGTACAGACAGGTTGACCCAGCCAACTTCAATATCAGCCGTCATCTTGTCAAACTGTGCTGCATTTTGATAGATTTGTACATGTACTTGAATTTATATTCAATGCATGTACATTTTGCTAGAGAAAAAAAAAACCACTCTTTTTGTCATCGAAATTAGGGGTGGATGGATGGGTCAAACAAAATTGGGAAAAACATTGAAATTTAAAAACATTGAACAATTTTGAGTGGCCCCTAATAGCATAATTTGTGTAATTTTTCTCCCTTTTTTTTCGCAATTTTGTCTGATGTCATGTCCAAACTACATGTATCTGTGTGCTAACGCCATTACGAATTTTAATAGGATTTTTAAATGCACAAAAACTATGTATATACCCAGTTTTCTCCAATGTTATTACACCCACAACAGAAGAAGTTATAAGTATTTAAGTATTTAAAAATAAGTATTATATAATAAGTTAAAGTTTCAATATATTTATTTGCAATCAAATATGCACATGAGCAGTGCAATGGCCTTATGCTTCAAAGTTCAGTAAAATGTATACAAATGATAAAAACAAAATATTTAGGAGTACCGGTATACTCTGTACATGTATATTCAGAGTATAAAGAGATATCAGTCATTTTAAAATGTGTATAACATATCTATAAATAATATATCTATAATTTAAGAACACCTGTCAGTTTAACCTAATTTGGCCGCCAAAATATAAGAGCTGGGTTTGTTGAAAATTTTACCGAAAATTGTAGATGGCCTGACATTGAGATCATAGCGGGACCTCTCTCAAAGATACTGTAGGTTTCTGCCTTTGAGAAAGGTCCTGCTAGGATCAAAACGTCAGGCTGTCTAGATTTTTAAGCTCAGGAGCCAACTTCATAGAGCTACTTAAAGCCCCTACACAACATTGGTCGAAGTCAAAGAATAGCATCCAAACGATGTCTGATCCAACGTATGCATGAAATAGCACACCTGTGAACATTTCGGCTCAATCCGCCAACCGAGTCTCGAGAAAATCGTGAAAACCGCTTCATTTGTTTTGCGAAAATGTAGCATTCAACGTCATACTATTCCGAAAAATAGTTTAGATCTCGGTGAGATATAAATTATTTCTTTTACTCTTTTCTCCCAACCAAAATACATCATTTTAGACAGAAATATTTCAGTGAGAGGTTTCTACTATAACCATCTTCAAACTGTATAAGTTTCATGTAAATCTGAGAACATTTCTATTTTTCGATCTTACCAATGTGGTGTAGGGGCTCTAAGCTTGAAAATCTGCTAAGCAGGACATTTCATCCCTGGTTAAAACGAGATTGCCAACCAAATATCACTGGAATGCTTTCTGCACTTGACTTGTATTCCAATAGTGGGTGCTTAAGCATGGAAATACAAGTGGAACATTGGCGGGCAACCTGATTCTATTGAGGAAGGTTTTTCGTGCTTAAGCAAATTTCGGTGCTTAAGCAGCTCTGTGAAATTGGCATTTTGTCATTTCAGTCAAGTTGGCAAAAGTATTTGCGTGTTACTTTTGACAATCTTTGCAAGACGGTTTATGTGTGTTACATGAACCTCGAGGGAGAAATGTCATGCAGAGTGCCAATCCACATCCCTTGGTTAGATTGAGATGGTTTTGTGAATTTTGTATGACTGTCATGTCATGCTCATCAGTAATTAAGGCTAAAACCATGGTTGTGCTTCCTATTAATACATGGCATTTGAAAAAATAGGATAGGTATATACTATATAGGTAGGAATTTCTTTCTTATTTTTTTTTTTTATAATGAGTAATGTACTGGCTAAGTGTTATATGATTATATATATACTCAAGGTGATATACAAAAATGTTGCAAACTGCTTACAAACTGCTAACTGACTAAAATTACCAAAATGTAAATCTTAACATTTAGTGGGCCTGACGTTTCGATCCTAGCAGGACCTTTCCCAAAGTCAGAGAGAAAGCCTCTGCCTTTGAGAAAGGTCCTGCTAGGATCGAAACGTCAGGCCCACTAAATTTTAAGATATATATATATACTCGAGCTAGCATAAACTTTGATTCACATTGATACAGGGTTGATTGATTTAAATCACTGTGATTTAAATAACTGGTCATGTCGTCAAAATAGGGTCGGCCAGGAAACTGGAAGCACAACTATTTTTTTTTTTTGGCCTTAGCAGTACTGTTTGCATTACTCAATCTTCAGTCTTAACTATGACCTGTGTTTATCCCAAAACGAGAAGTTGCAATGGGTTTTTCCATATACCTTTCCTTTCCTTTGTTATAGTGCAATGTTATTTGTCCAACGCTTCTTTAACGCCAACTTTACACCATTTTTATTGTTCGTCCGTTGGTCCACCTTATACAGAAAGAATTCTGATTTTCATTTGATTTTGATTCTTTTGTTCATTTATTCTTACTTTTAAATTAAGTTGATTGATTTATATTTTATCATTTTGAGGGCTCTTTACCTTTTTTTAGATATTTTCCATTCGGTTATGTTTTTGATATTTCTGCCCCATTCGTATTCTTTTCGATGAGTTAATAAAGAGAAAGTGAACAAGAATGCTCTTTGGTTCTTCCTACATCTGCATGGGCCCAACTGCATAGAGCCGCTTAAAGGCCCAATACAACATTGTTAAAGGTCAAAAGATTGCCACAGTTTGTGTGTTAAACCATTAAACATCCCCAAAAGAAATCCTGCGAAGATCTTAGCTGAAATGGTGATCTGAAAAAGTAGAAAAAGGTTAAAACGTCACAGTTTTTGCACCATTCTGTAGTGTAAGAAATAGTTTATGACTTGCGAGTAATAATAATTTGTCGATGTTTGAGTGAAAATTCCTACGAAAGTACAGCATCCAAGACCGTAAGATTTCAACATGAGGATTCTATCATGGCCATCTACAAACTGTGTAAATTAGAAGGAAATCTGTGGAAATCGATGTTTTTTTAGATCTTCCCAATGTTGTGTTGGGCCTTTAAAGGGCATGCATAATGTTGGATCAGGCTAGTATATGGATGCTATTCGAGGGTTCCTGTCTGTGGTAACATAAACGAACAGACAAAGATTAATTATTCTGGCAAGAAGTGGTCAAATTAAGCTTTAGAACAAATTATAATGGCCATTGCCTAATTGCTTCAGTGACCAAGCCTGATGGTGCAGGGCACCCATGCGTTACGACGACCTAGGAGCCCAGAACATAAAGGTCTTGTATATAAAACACATAGGTTGAACGTCAATGCCAAGGCTATTCACCCGGCAACGGCATTCTTCCCTTAGTGTAATTAGGCAATTGTCATGACATCATGTTTATGAATATTCATGTATGCTCTATACTCTCACGTTAGCCAATCAGAGTAAATATGCGTACACATTTAGGAAGCATGTCGTTGTCGGGTGAATATACAATGTATTCCTCGCTGCATGGGGCTGCTGCTGCTGCTGTCTCTGGTTGATCGCCAGGTGGGTCAGCTACCAGCTGGGATCATCACTGGAGGGATCGACAACTGGAACCCGCTTCGATAACGGTGAATTTCAGTCAAACAAAAATTAATCAAGGAAAAAAACTGACTGGGAACTTGGCATTTGAAGCAAACTTTGACATGACCGGGATATGAACCCGATACCTCTGGTTTTGAATTGAAAAAAAAAATTGGCCAGGCAAACTTTGACTGCACCGGGATTTGAACCCGAGACCTCTGGTTTTGAATTGAAAAAAAAATGGTTTTGCGTACCAGCGCAAGCTTCCTTAAGAGCTATCCAACCCTTAGATGGTGGCCTCCCAAATAGTCAACTAGTCGTTGTCGAACGTTGGCAGAATTAGCAAGTCGACCATCAACTGCCGTATATCTCCGTGGATCACACCCCCGCTGAATTCACCCGAGAAGTATAAATTTCGGTGAGAAAAGCGGTCGGGTTTTGTTCGGAGTATAGCGCCGGCATCTTCGCTGTCTGCTCATAGGGGTCATCATCACGGGTATAGGCCAATTTCTGCGCTCGATCTCCTCTCATCGAGAGATGGGGATGGGGTGCGGTGTTCATCATCACACCCTGGTTTTCCTGGCGGTGCTCGCGGTCTGCGTGGCCGGCGCGGGGGCGACCTGCAGGGCCTGCCCGTGGCAGTGGGTGGCGCACGGTGCCCACTGCTACCGGTACTTCCCCGAGCCGCTTCCCGCCGACGAGGTGCGGTCCTACTGCCGACGAGTCGCCGGCGTCGGCGTGACCGACGCGGGCCCGAGCTCGGCGGACTCGTCCGGCGACGAGATGGTCATGCTGGCGGGGCTCCTCTCCACGATGTTCGCTGGAGGGCTGCCGTTTCCTTTGCCCGGCTACGTCTGGCTCAACAACCCCGAGAGGACTTACGGTGAGTTGGAGAAGTCTACTTCTGTGATTCTTCTTGTGAGATTTGAAGAGTTTGCATGGTGAGAATAGCAGAATAATTAGGTTTGCGGTGACACCATGTAAATTCTCTTAGCACACACAGTACACCCACAACTAGGATCCTGTGCAGCATCCCTTGTTCCCGCCTTTACAGTTCCCTACTTCACCCTTCACTAAGCTAATACCATCACCAGGATCCCTCTCTACACTACATAAGCCCCACTCCCAGTTGGAATCCAGCAGTCTCCTGAAGACGAGCAGAGTATACACTGTTCGAAACGTCGAGTTCCTCCTGTTTTTTTTTCAGAACCACACTTACTCACAGAAGAGAATTTACACGGTGTCACGGCAAACCTATTTATCCTGTGATTCTTCTTCTTGAGATTAATTTTGAACTTGGTTTTTTTCTTCGGTTCAATGAGGTTTTTGCCCTGCTTGACGTGATAAACACAGAGCTAGCTCAGTCGTCCGTCGCATGCCCGATGAAAACAGTAACGATTCAGGCAGCTCGGGCGGGATTCGAACCCGCGACTCCCGCAAGCTGTCTATACTGCGTGCAGACGTCTGCATGCTACAGGTTCGAATCCCGCTCGATCCAGCTGTCTGAAATGTTTTCATCGGGCCGGCCACGGGCAAAGCACCGAACATTAAGTGCATTATCAAGTCGAGCAGGGCAAAACCTGACTCTCGAGGCAAACAACATACAATGTTATCATCGTATGATGGAACTTGCTTTTCATGGTGACAATAGCAGGAGTAATAGATTTGCGGTAACACCATTCAGCAAGATTCTCTTTTGTGTGTAAACATATGTGGTTCTGAAAAGAATCGGAGAAACTCGACGTTTCAAACAGGCTCCTGATCCTGATTGCTTCTGACTGGCTTCAACATGCATCATCGTGCATGTAACCTAACGTCCCATGCTGTCTGAATAAAATATTATTTCTCAAGAATATCACACAACTTGAAAAACAATTGCTTTGTTTGTTGTCCTGGCGTATAAAACCAAACTGTTTTTCATGCGTATGAGCGCAGCGAATTAGTAGCATGAAATAATTGCTTCTGACTGGCGCCCCCATGCCCACCCAGGCTTCGCGCGGCAAACACTAGTTGACAGTATTAATTTTGGGAGACCTCCAAATAAGGCCTGGGTAGCTCAGAGGGAAGAGCACTAGTGCGTTAATATAGAGGTCCCGGGTTCAAGTCCTGGTCAAGAAATAAAGTTTTCTTTGCCAATATTCCAATTTTTCAAAACTGAATTGTTCATGGTGTCACCGCAAACCTACTCCTACATTTTCTTCCTATTATGCACCCAAATAGCTTTCCTGATACAGGGCACGGTTAACAGTGTACAAAATTGTGATATACAAACATGTTGCAAACTGCTTACTGACTAAAGTTACCAAAATGCAAATCTTAAAATTTAGTGGGCCTGACGTTTCGATCCTAGCAGGACCTTTCTCAAAGGCAGAGTGACAAGGACAAAACAGATACATGTACACGAAGGAAGGGGGAAGAGAGTGACTAGGACACGGATGAGAAAGTACAATTGGACAAAGAGTACTAGCTGGCCTGGTATACGGAGAGATCAAAGGGAAGGGCAAAGAGTAGGGTAGGGATTAGTGAGAAAAGGGGGGATCAAAGAGAGAGGTGTGGAGGAGTGAACACAAAAGAAGGATTTTAAGTTGTAAATTTTAAGGTGATATACAAAAATGTTGCAAACTGCTTACTGACTAAAATTACCAAAAAGTAAATCTAAAATTTAGTGGGCCTGACGTTTCGATCCTAGCAGGACCTTTCTCAAAGGCAGAGTGTAAATTTTAAGTGTAAAAACTGTTTGAGGTCAAGTATTTGTATAGATATAACATGATATTTGCGTCGCGGAGAATGTATTATTCAATGAGGGTTCGCCCTGCTCGCGACGTGGGCAGGGCAAACGCTCATTGTATTACCTTCTCCCAGTCTATCCTCGGCACAAAATCCATGTCATATACGATTTTCATCAGGCATCGGGCAAAGCACTGAGCACTCGGTGTTTATCACGTCCGTCGGGCAGGCCGGGCAAACCCTCACTGAATGAGTAATTTGTTTTTGTTGAGTGAGGGAATGAGTTGAATGAGGGTTGGGTTGGGATGGGTCGGGTTTGGTTTGGGTTGGGATGGGTTGGGATGGGTTGGGTCGGGCTTGGCTGATGGGTCGGTCGGATTGGAATGGGTGGGAATGGAATGGGTGGGAAAGATTGGGATGTGGGTGGGTTGGGTTCGGTCGGGTTTGATTGGGTTGGGATGGGTTGGGATGGGTTGGGTCGGGCTTGGCTGATGGGTCGGTCGGATTGGAATGGGTGGGAATGGAATGGGTGGGAAAGATTGGGATGTGGGTGGGTTGGGTTCGGTCGGGTTTGATTTGGTTGGGATGGGTTGGGATGGGTTGGGTCGGGCTTGGCTGATGGGTCGGTCGGATTGGAATGGGTGGGAATGGAATGGGTGGGAAAGATTGGGATGTGGGTGGGTTGGGTTCGGTCGGGTTTGATTGGGTTGGGATGGGTTGGGATGGGTTGGGTCGGGCTTGGCTGATGGGTCGGTCGGATTGGAATGGGTGGGAATGGAATGGGTGGGAAAGATTGGGATGTGGGTGGGTTGGGTTCGGTCGGGTTTGATTGGGTTAGGGTTGGACTGCACCCTAGCACGATCCGTTCTCCTTCCCCAATTCTCAGAGAAGCACAACATGATCTTCCAGAACGTCCTGGGTGCGGCCGCCACCGAGCCTGCCGGGCCCGCTGCCAGTGTGCCCCCTTGCTCCGCCCAGCTCCCCTCGGTGGTCGCCAACACGCGGGCGTCGGGCGTGTCCCGCGTGGAGGCGGCCCCGGCCCTGGTGGAGGCGAACTGCGCCCTCTACGTCGGCTTCACGGCCCATCTGGACCTGGGCGACTTCGCGGGCACGTGCGTCTCCGACCCGGACGCCTGCGTCTCGGAGACGACCACCTGGTCGCTCTGGCTCAAGATCGACTCGTCGGACCCGCGGAACGACATCGACACCTACCTGTCGACCGGCGGTCAGACGTCCCAAACCCGGGGCTTGCTGTTCGCCTACCTGAACGCCGCCGGTGCGTTCGTCTTCTCCGTCCGCAGCACCCGCAAGTCCTGGTCGGGGAGCTACGCCTACAACGTCGGGGGCGTCATCCCGGACGACGCCTGGTTCCACCTGGCCGTCACCGTGGACCTGAGGCCCACCCCGGCCGAGTTCGGCCTCTTCGTGGACGGGAGGCTGGAGGCGCCCGACTCCGTCTCCCAGACCACCGTCTCCCAGAAAGACGTCTGCACCTCCCTGTACCTGGGCAACTTCAACAAGTGCGGCGCATCCGCGCCCGATCCGGTGCATGCCGGCTCGGCGGCCTACAGTAGCCTGATGGTCTTCGATGGGCTTCTGACGTCGCAACAGATTCAAAACCTCCACGCCTGCGGGTCTCTGGGTGAGTTCTTACTCAATAGGATTCTGCGTGCAGGAGAATTGAATCCAAAACCCGGCTTAGGCTCAGGCTCCGGCTTTGTCTTTCTTTCTTGTGTCCGTTTTAAAGTCAGGTCACTCCCGTATAGCTAAAAGCCGTTGGGGCACAGTGTTGAGTGTCTTCCTCCAATTCTTTCTATCTTGAGCTGCCCTCACGCATTCCACCACTGTTTGTGCAGTCCATTTTCCAACATCTCCACTCCAGTTCGCTCTAGGTCTGCCTCTTCTCCTTCTTCCATTAACCATTCCATGCATGACATCATGCGCCAATGTTCCAGGTCTTCTGCTTACATGTCCAAACCATCGCAACTTCCTCTTCTGTGCTACTTTTAGTAGTGGCTCGTTTTAAAGTACGAGGCTGAAATTGGGAGGCTTTTGGCTTCCTTTTAGAATGTAGTACTGCGTTTTGAAAAAGAATCCAAAGCTTCAAATTCAACAATTAAGGACTCCAACCTGTGTTTTCAGCTTTTGGTAAACAGAGACGAAGCTGGAGCCGAAGCCTAAGCCGGGCTTTGGAAAGGGGTCACAATGAGGGTTTGCCCCACTCGAAGGAAAATGACGTCTGCCCCGACAGCGTCTTTTGTTTTACACCGCAGCCACAATACTTTGGACATAATATCTTCCAATACTATAACTTTCCGAAAATACAAAAAAAAATAGATTCTTTTTTATCGAATTGAGAAGATACTTTGACTTCAGGCGTTGTTTACTCGAAAGGTGTTTTGGTGGGATATTCCTCATGTCGCTTTGCCGGGTCATAATTATTACAAAATCCCAGTCTTGCGTAGCGTTGTTTCTTTGAGAAAAATAATTGTGCACACTTCGTCTACAGATTGGGATTTGAAGGTTCGGAGTCTCTACTTGGACAAAACTCAGGCAAGCGGCGCGGATCCCCGCTACGTCTGCAAGGCCAGCGCCTCTGCCGGACCCACCATCGACTGGAGAGTGTACCACGCAGACCAGGCACAGTGGGAAGATCTGGGCCCGTCCAGCGGGCCAGGCGTGGACATCACCGCGACCAGTCTCTCCACTTGCGTGGTGCAGTCTGTCCTGGTGATCGATCAATCCCGCGGGCCGAGCTCAGACGGTGATATCGTCTCCTGCTCGGCCACCGATGGCTCGCACACTGCCTCCGTTCATTTGCACCGTGGTAAGTTTTAACGCTAAGCCTCGCCTAGACCTTCGCCTCACACTCTCTTTAAAGCCCCTACACAGCATTGGTCGAGGTCAAAGAATAGCGTCCATACACGTTGTCTGATCCAACATATGCATGAAATAGCACACCTGTGAAAATTTAAGCTCAATCCGCCAACCGAGTCTCGAAAAAATCGTGAAAACCGCTTCATTATTTTGTTTCACGAAAATGCAGCATTCAACGCCGTACTGTTCCGAAAATAGTTTAGATCTCACGGTGAGACGTTAACTCTCTCTTTTACTAATTTCTCCAAATTTACAACATTTTAGGCAGAAATATTTTAGTGAGAGGTTTTTACTATAACCATCTTCAAACTGTATAAGTTTCATGTAAATCTGTGAACATTAATTTCTGTTTTTCGATCTTACCAATGTTGTGTAGGGGCTTTAATACTTTGATTGGCCAACGTCAGAGTATAGAGCATACATGAATATTCATAAATATAATGTCTTGACAATAAATCGGCCAAGCAGACTACTAAGGGAAGAAAGCCGTTGCCGGGTGAATATCTATTACCTGCCTAAGAAGACAACAGCCCCCGCCGTAACTGCGTAACCATGATGTAATGGCAAATGGCCAATCAGACTTAGGGACCGGCAGAATAGCGGTTGCGGGAAGAATGCCGTGGCCGGGCTGATTCCATGATATAACCTTCCATCTAAGAAATAAGGAGTACAAATAATTGCAAACTACCCACTGGCTTACCGGAAATATTTTGTTTTTCCATTTCTACCTCTCTTGTTGGCAGGGAGCCAATTCAACTTGGCCTTCAGTGACCATGGCGATGGAGGTAAATTCCAATTTTTTTATATCAAAATGTACAGACATACATACAAACAGACGAAAAGACAGACAGACAGGCAGATAAAGACTGACAAACAGGCATGCAGCTAGCTAGACAGACAGGCTGAACGACCGGCAGATAAAGACCGACAAACAGGCATGCAGCTAGACAGACACGCTGCGTGACCAACCGACAGATAGACACAGACAGACAGGCAAACATCCAAACAAATAAACGAACAATGATGTTGCAATGCTTAAATAGGCCTATGAAGATATTAATAAACTGCTGAACAAAATGCATTTTTTTTTTAAATAATCGAGGCCCGACGTTTCGAGCCTTCCAGAAAGATCATACTCCCTCTTCAGACATAAGCCAAGAAGACGATCTTTGTAAAACGGGCACTTTTGTTCGCCCGCGGACGACCATTGGAAATTCATACAAATTTCATGTTTTCTCGAAAACGCGGGCAGCTACAATGTATAGCTTTCCGTGCGCTGCGAATCAAAATGACATAATATCTACAACTTTAATTAGTTTTACTAGCATCCTGATGAGTAATTTTGTAAAATTTGGAATGTCCGGATATTGGGCACGTTGCAAATGGTGTAGGTCCTGTCCTCCCTTTAATAAAGAGCATGGATTCCATTGGTCATTAGGTTTGCTAGTGTCTGGCGACCATTGGTCCTATCCATCTTCTGAGTCGCCGAACAACAGCACGCAAGGTCGATACCCCTTCATCTGCAAGAAGGACCCGCGGTAGAAGTGGAGCAAAGAGCGCCCTCAGCGGCAAAGAACAGCAATGCTTAACCCTCTGGATACCGTGTGGTCAAATGTGACCCGGCACAGCGACATGAGGAATATCCCACCAAAACACTTTTCGAGTAAACAACGCCTAAAGTCAAAGTATCTTCTCAATTCGATTAAAAATCATGGGGTTTTTTCGGTTTTTTTTCGGAAAGTTAATGTATTGGAGAAAATTTTGATATCATTTGAAAGCTAATGGTACACTCTTTCACATCATTAGAAAATCTCAAAATCGCAAAAGTGGGAGTTATTCCTCATTATGATGTGCCGGGTCACAATTCAACATGAAGTTTCGAAATTCCTGAGTGCACATAAATTATTATTATTCATTGCATTGGTATTTGTGATATTATATTGTACATCGTCCAGGTTGATTAAAAAACAATTAAGGGATGTCATTTTATTGTAACATGATAAGCTCATAGAATTGAAGTTGAATATCATGCATATACATTGTATGTAAAAAATAACATTAACTGTTTTATTACACTCTATCTAGTTGGATGGATGGATGGGTGGATGGTGGGTGGAAAGTTATTCAATGAGAAAATGGATGATTGATTGATCGATCGATTGATCGATCGATCGAATGATTGATTGACTGATTGATTGATTAAATGATTGGTTGATTGATTGGTTGATGGTTGGTTGGTTGATTGATTGATTGATTGATTGGTTGATTGATTGATTGATTGATGGTTTGACTGATTGATTGATTGATGGTTTGATTGATTGATTGATTGATTGAACCATGCACTGTAAATATTTCGCATCGCTGTTTTAGAATTAATATACATGTATTGGTGTGTATTAATGTAATTTTAAAGAATTATACTGGTTAAGGTGTACGTTAAGTGTAGCAATATGCCGTCTAAAATTGATCCCCTGTTTGAATTTCGCGGGTACTAGAAATGAGGGCACTGTTCATGGCGTAAATAAAGGCAGAACAATTCAGAAAAACCTCTCGATAGTCGGGTCCCGCACAAGACGTCTAGGTACGCGTCAATGCACAACGGCTGGAAGTGGCTGCTACAAGGGGCCGCAAACTCCACCCTCGAATGTTTGGCTACACCCAGCATCCACACACCTTGTCAGCATTGCCAAAAATGCAATAAAATGTTATTTCATGTTCCTATTATTTTTATTGGCTGACGGACTGACTGACCGACAGATCGACCGACCGACCGATCAGTCAATCGGTCGGTCGGTCGATCTGTCGAGCTGACTGACTGACTGGCTGGTTGGTTGGTTTGTTGGTTGGTCGGATGGTTAGTCGGTTGGTTAGTCGGTTGGTTGGTCCATGGGGACCATGGTTGGTTAGATGGTTGCAATGTTGGTTGGTTGGTCAGATGGTTGATGGTCAATTGCATGGTTGATTGGTCGTGGTTGGTTGTCAGGTGGTTGGTTGGTTGGTTGGTCAGATGGTTGGTCCATGGAGACCATGGTTGGTCAGATGGTTGCAAGGTTGGTTGGTTGGTTGGTCAGATGGTTGGGTGGTTGGTTGATCGGTTGGTCAGTTGGTTGATTGGTTGGTTAATGGTCAGCTATGGTCAGTTGCATGGTTGGTTGGTCAGATGGTTGGTCCATGGAGACCGTGGTTGGTTAGATGGCTGCAAGGTTGGTTGGTTGGTTGGTTGGTCCATGGAGACCATGGTTGGTCAGATGGTTGCATGGTTGGTTGGTTGGTTGGTCAGATGGTTGGTTGGTTGGTTGATCGGTTGGTCGGTTGGTTGGTTGGTTGGTTAATGGTCAGTTATGGTCAGTTGCATGGTTGGTTGGTCAGATGGTTGGTCCATGGAGACCATGGTTGGTCAGATGGTTGCAAGGTTGGTTGGTTGGTTGGTCAGATGGTTGATTGGTTGGTTAATGGTCAGTTATGGTCAGTTGCATGGTTAGTTGGTCAGATGGTTGATTGGCAGTTGGTTGGTCAGATGGTTAATTGGTTGGTCAGTTATACATGGTTGGTTGGTCATGGTTGGTTGGTTTGTCAGATGTTTGGTTGGTTGGTTGGTTGGTTCACTTTTTCTGCAATTAATCAGTAACCATGATCTGTATCGAAACGGCCGCTGAGTACCGTATACTAATTCAGCTGGTTGTATTTTTAACGCACCTCAGAGTAAATCTAAAATTTAGTGGGCCTGACGTTTCGATCCTAGCAGGACCTTTCTCAAAGGCAGAGGGTCCTGATAGGATCGAAACGTCAGGCCCACTAAATTTTAGATTTACTTTTTGGTAATTTTAGTCAGTAAGCAGTTTGCAACATTTTTGTATAGCACCTCAGAGTAACTCAATTCCCAATCTGTAGAACTGTATATTGATCCGTGATAAAAAAAACCCACACAAATCATTATTTAGATTTGGTTTCGTTTTGCTTCGTTTTGTTTCATTAGACAAAAGCTCGAATCCGCCTTCCAGTATATAGTTTCACTTCCCTACACCTCCGTCCTACACCCCCTCAAAACAATTACTTGACTGTCGTATTGTCGAAATTCAACGTGCTATGATTAATCCCTCCAACTTTTATAACCCTTCTATCTGACTATACCCGTCTTTTTTTCTCTAATCGCAATGACACCAGGAGCCAAAGTGCACATGACTCAGTTACATCCTGTTCACTGTTGCAGTATCCATGAACGTGTGGAAACCATAGCTGTTACTGATAATAGTGATACAGTGTACCAACAAAAATACAATGCGCACTATCCATAGACTTGCCTAGTCCGCTCGGCTCTCCTACTCGCCTTCAATCTATTTCAGTACATTGTAGGCCTATACGTTTCCCCATCCAACAACTCGCGAGTAATAAGCTATTTCTTAGCTTACACCACTAGAACGGTGCGAAACCCGCGACGGTTTGTTTGTTGTCCTTGTCTATACTTTCTCAGATTACCATTTTGATCAAAAACCTTCGCAGGATTTCTTCTTTGGAATGTCTTATGGTTCAACACACAAACTGTGGCAATCCTTTGACGTTTACCAATGCTGTATAATTATATAGGGCCTTTTTACGGTGTGATGAGACGATAGAGTGAGATGCGCTTCATCCACCACCGGGGCGACTGATACAAGTTTAGTTCCACATATGTAACCCGGCACAGCATAATGAGGATAACCCCACTTTTGAGATTTTGAGGTTTTCTAATGATATGAAATGATGTGAAAGAGTATACCATTAGCTTTCAAATGATATCAAAATATAATATCCTCTAATACTTAACATTTCCCAAAAAAAATTAAACTAATTGATTTGTAATCAAATTGTGAAGAAACTTTAACTTCAGGCGTTGTTTACTCAAAAAGTGTTTTGGTGGGATATTCCTCATGTCGTTGTGCCGGGTCACATATATCCCCCATTCTCCTTTATTATACTACTAATGGGCGCTGTATGGGTAGGGTGCGCGTACATCATAACGGGAACCCGGATGCGGGGCCCGCCCATGACAGTACATGTACAGTATATCCGTCAACAGACCACGTGCTGACATCCGGCTCGCCGATCACCACCACCCACGGCCTCCCTCCCTCCCTCCCTCCCTCCCTCCCTCCCCGCCCAAATCACTGGTGTCGATGTAGGCCTGTTCGCTCAGAAATCTATCTAACAATACCACCATCGCCAATTTGAAACAGACTCTATTTTGTCTGGTCCTATAAGACTTGGAGTCAGCCCACTGGCCCAGGTGTGTTCGTGTGAACACGCACGTAATTCTGCGAGCGGTGTACTGTATAGTACATGTACAGTACATGTGTGTACATGTACGTACAAAACAACTATTGAACTATACGTACTCATGTGCCGGTCCTCAGTTTTTTTTTTTTTCGAAGCGGCGTGAGTGTGATCAGTCTGCGAGTGTGAGGAGGACGTATTGGATGACGTCGGCGATCGTGCTGCGTCGACGAGCATCAGGAATCGCTTGTCAAAGCTTACGGGACTACTCGGCCGTGAACTACCAACCTATATACCCCGCTGGGCCCACGTAATCCGGTTAGATTGATCGGCGGTGTGTTGCCGTCTGTAGACCGTGCACATTATTGACTCATCCAATTATTTTTTAGAGAGGTCTAGAAAATTACAGCAGTGGCACTGCTTGATGCTGTAGATAGAGTATACACCACTTCAAGAAGTTTACAGCGTCTGAAATTAGAGATAAACGATCCTAGTAGTCCAGAAATTGTGTGTAGGCCTATAATTGTGAGTGATCGGAATAATTAGACCAAAAATAGAGATCATGAAAGCGCTGGTGCCTTCTCAGCTCGCGCTGAACGTGCGACCCGTGCACGTGAACGTGAAGTCCGCGACGGAGCGGCGCGGCAGCGAGAGCAGCCGGGTCAGCAAGCCGTCGGTCGGGAGCTTCGCGCCCCACGAGCACGCCGGCAGGCGCCCGGTGGCCAACCGCCAGGACGATCTCACACGGAGGAAGTGCAGGAACCAACTGGTAAGTCAAATTGGTTGATTTTGTTATTTTATACAATCGTGTACTTGAAAAACAAACAAATTGACCATTATTTTGCTAAAGCGCTATTTGTTTCTCGAACAAAAATGTATAAGGTCGAGTTTGTATACCGACTCTTTTCAGAGCCATACTTCTTGAAAGAGAAGATATAATTTATACAGTCATGGTGTCACCGCAAACCTTCCACTATAGTTTGCCTGCTTTTCATATCGGCTGATCAATGCCGCCCCCCAAAAATACAATCCCCGTGAACCCGGCAATGAATTTCACTGCAACTTCCAGTCGTGGTATCATGACATCATCCTGGAAACATCCAAGCGAAAAATCCCCTCGTGACCGATTTATAACGTTTCCTAAAATAAACCGCTGGGGATGACTTTTTGGACATTACATCCGCGACGTGCATCTGTGATCTTTTTGAAGGACTAATGGGGGGAAAAGACAAATACCACAATGAATTTGGTCAATCTGTGTAATCGGAATTTTCCTTTTTAAAATCCCCTGCACAACATTGGTCGAGGTCAAAGAATAGCGTCCATACGTTGTCTGATCCAACGTATGCATGAAATAGCACGCCTGTGAACATTTGTGACCCGGCACAGCATAATGAAGAATAACCCCCACTTTCGAGATTGTGAGATTTTCTAATGATGTGAACAAGTATATCATTAGCTTTCGAATGATATCAAATTTATTTCCGTATGAACTTTGTTGTAAATAGTACAAGGGGACTTCGCTCGTTCATTTGGTACCAGACTACCAGCACCAGTCTAACTCTTCGAAAGCGGCCATTCAAAAAGGCAGGAACTTTATATTTTCATGAAAACAGTACACAAACACTCCCCCGAAATCCTCGTTTTTTCCACATTTAGAGACGGATTTCGGAAAAATCCTTTGGACATAATATCCTCCAATACATGAACTTTCCAAAAATACAAAAAAAAGAAAAAGATTTTTTATCGAATTGAGAAGATACTTTGACTTCAGGCGTTGTTTACTCGAATAGTGTTTTGGTGGGATATTCCTCATGTCGCTGTGCCGGGTCACATTTCAGCTCAATCCGCCAACCGAGTCTCGAGACAATCGTGAAAACCGCTTCATTCGTTTCGCGAAAATGCAGCATTCAACGCCGTACTGTTCCGAAAATTAGTTTAGATCTCGGTGAGATGTGAAGTATTTCTTTTACTCATTTCTCCCAAAATACAACATTTTAGGCAGAAATATTTCAGTGAGAGGTTTTTACTATAACCATCTTCAAATTGTATAAGTTTCATGTAAATCTGTGAACATTTCTGTTTTTCGATCTTACCAATGTTGTGTAGGGGCTTTAATAGAATCTATTCTTTCGACAATAAAAATTAATGTATGAAAGAAAATTATTAGAAATATCGGTATGATAACAAAATGTAAATATTAACCTGTGGGCCTATACACGAGAACCGTTTTCCTTTTCACTGACGAATCGAAAAATACATGAAGTCATTTACCAGGGTTTATTGAACCTATATATACATGTATTTGGAACTGTTCATTAACGCAAACGCAGTGGTTACCACGGCAACGGACTGCGTGACCTGATATACATGATGATGGAGCGTGGCAGTGGCGTGCACGTGACGTCATCATGGCCGCAGCTGACTTCCGCTTTGGGTTCTGTCGGTACAGGCAGGCGATCTCGTGATTTCGAACTTTTTCCTCAAACCTCGGTCTATTGAAATGCTGGAACCATAAATGCAGCAGTCCATGCACTATAGCTCCGTATAGGTTTTTGTTATTGTTGCGTGTGCGTGTCACGCGGAACTTCGGTCAGTGCGCGGATCACGGGACAAAGTCGGCCAGTTGTTGCGAAACTTCCCCTTTGTTCAAAGTAGCACGCTGGATGACTATGCGTTGAAGGAGAAAAACAACAAGGAGTGATTATTCAGCGATTGAGTGCATGGGGTACAAGTCCACGTATAACTACAAGGCCACTTCAGGCCGGCAGGAATACGGGCAGACAGGGGACTATATGTGACCCGGCACAGCGACATGAGGAATATCCCACCAAAACACTTTTCGAGTAAACAACGCCTGAAGTCAAAGTACCTTCTAATTCTCAATTCGATATTATTTTTGTGTGTGTGTGTATTTTCGGAAAGTTAATGTATTGGAGGATATCATGTCCAAAGGATTTTTCCGATATCTTTCTCTAAATGTTGCGTTTGTGTACTGTTTTCATGAAAATGTAAAGTTCCTGCCTTTATGAATGGCCGCTTCTGAGGAGTTAGAATGGTGCTGCTACATTGTGTCTGGTACCAAATGAATGAGCGAAGTCCCCTTGTACTATTTACAACAAAGTTCACACGGAAATAATTTTGATATCATTTGAAAGCTAATGGTATACACTTTCACATCATTAGAAAATCTCAAAATCTCAAAAGTGGGTGTTATTCCTCATTATGCTGTGCCGGGTCACATATATGTATACATGCTCAGATAGACAGACTGACAGGCAGGTAGACAGGTTGGAACACAGACAAACGGACAGACAGACAGGCAGGTAGAGAGAAAGGTATAAATAATTCAGATTAGACAGACAGAGGCGGGTATAGCCAGGTGGCTAGATACTAAGACAGGTACACAGATAGACAGACTGACAGGCAGGTATACAGGTGGAAAGAAAGACAAACGGACAGATAGACAGGCAGGTAGAGACAGAGACAGACAGACGGACAAACTCTAGTCAGGCATGCAGGCAGTCAGGTATATAATTATGCAGACGGACAGGCAGACAGAGCGGCGGGTATAGACAGACATAGACATAGAAATGAAGATATATAGACATGCAGGCAAGCGAGGAGGTAGAAATTTAGACAAACAGACAAAATAATAGATAGGCTAGCAGAGAGAAGTATGGTGGCACAGAAGGGACATCGCAAATCGCAAATATCTGCAAAGATATTTGCAATTCGCACATTTTGTCGCAAATATGTGCGCAAATATTTGCGACAAAATTTGCGATTTGCAAATATGTGCGCAAATATTTGCGACAAAATTTGCGAATTGCAAATATCTTTGCAGATATTTGCGATTTGCGATGTCCCTTCTGCGCCACCATAGAGAAGGGCAGGCATAATAATTATACAGAGGGACAGACATATGAAAATAGATTGACACCGACAGACAGACAGACAGACAAGCCGACGGATAGACAGACCCTCCATGGGCAGACTGAGAACACATGCACGCAGAATTAGAACACCATTGTAAAGTACTACAAGCTACTATAGTATAACGCCATCGATTAACCTGTTTCATTGGAAACTCGGGGCCGGCCAGTTCGTACTGTCTCAAATCGTCAACTGAATTTCCGGTAAAAACATGTACGGAACACTGACTGCTTATGATTCCAGGAAGCTATAAATGATTATAATGCAGTATGGATCTCGTGGAAATTTCCTAGTCAGCGGCACTCGGCTGACCTGGCCTTGTGGTAAACGGGAACTTTCCTACTTACTCAGTCCTTGGAGAAATGAGTGGGTGGTGCTGGTACCGGGTGGTTCCTGTCCGTACGGCACAACGTACATAGTGTGGAGTGTGGTGTGGCTTGCCTGTGGGTTCAACCATGGAGGTTTCTTCCTCCATGGTTGAACATGTGTTCCCCGTGTGGGCCTGAAAGCCACTCAGAATCGAATCGGAGCTTAGGCCTATCAGTTTTCACGGAAATGCATGGCCGCATTATGACCTTTGAGTTAAACTCGTCGGCTGAGGGTTCCGAAAGGGGAACCGGATAGGTGGCCCAAGGTGTCATATCAATTCAAAGGGTCTCTGCAATACATATCACGCATTCACAGTCGAGCTCATTTTCTGCTGTCATCTAGGGATCTCAAGTGTACAAACAAACATATTATTATTGGCAAGCTTCTTTTTTCTTACCGGAGTCATAAATTGGTCATCTTTGTTTTACCTTTAAAAATATCCTTATAAAAATGAGAGCGCTATTGTAAAGTCATGTCAGGAACCCACTGTTTAAAAAAAAGAAGCAAAACTAACTTTCAAACTGCTAATTGATTCCTTTGGATTAGGTTTGATGAAAAACTCCTTCACTAAACGTATAAGCATAATTACATTTTGGTAGTAAATCAATAGGTGTATGAATAATTGGATAGGTCTGCAGAAAAACCCAGACATTTTCAGAAACCAGTTGTACACAACCAATTGGGTTTCTGATGCATGATCCTGTGTGATCACAAATTTGGGCTCACGACTATTAAAAACATAAAAAGTGAAAACTTGCCAAAAATAATAACGATTGTGAAAAACAGATTGTTAGCAACATTGCAAACAGTTGCAAACAGTTATCTTTAGCATGAATCTAAATGATAACAATGTCTGTTGCAGAGACTGTTTACTTTGAAGGCCCTAACATTGGTAAAGCTAAAGGTCAGAAGATGTCCCCAGTTTGTGTTAAACCATTAAACCATTAAAAAAAAACAATACTGCGAAGGTTTTAGCTCAAATGTGGTAATCTGAGAAAGTAGAAAAGGCAAAAAACCGTCACGGTTTTCGCACCGGTCTGTAGTGTAAGAAATATAGTTCATCACTCGCGATCGAGTAACTGTTTTGTCGATGTTTGAGCCTGAGGGAAGATTTCTCGAAAAGTACAGCATCCCAGACAACATGAGGATTATATCACGACCATCTACAAACTGTGTAAATATTAGAAGGAAATTTGTGGACATTGATGTTTTATGATCTTCCCAATGTTGTATTGGGCCTTTAATCATTCAGCAAAAGAACAGCGAGTGTTTTACTATAGACGATCTCAGCCACGGCGATAGCCCGGCCACAGACCCGCATGCACGGACCAAGGCCGTTCGTGACTTCGGTCACCGGGTCAACAACATTGAGACAAAAGGTCCGGCCACTTTTCTAAAAGTAGATTTCTTGGAAGCCCGCCTGCAGTATAATACACCCACGCTGCTCGCCCGCAAATTAATCGGAGGGGAGGAGGGACTAGCATAGGGAGACTGAACGCTATCGCCAACGCTTCAAGGACATGTGTCACAGAGTGGAAGTGGAGTTTCCAATAAATTGAATAATCATTCAGAGTGATGGAATCATTATACCGCGAAGCTGACACTACAGACGGAGGTGTGTATTTATTCGTTCGACCGTCTCTGGTGATTCTACTAAGTACCATAGTTCTGCTAGTGCTACTGGGGTCACTTTCTGAAATTCAATCTCTCAAGCGTTTTAGTAGTACGTTTAGCAGTACGTTTTTCAACGGCAGAGCATGGAGCAAGGACAATTAACCACAAGGCAACAAACTAACAGATAGGAACTTAGTTGTTGTTTGTCGTTCTGTCATTGAGAAAGGTCCTAGTGCTACTTCCATGGGATCGAAAGCACAATGTTGGAGATCTAGCCGTTTTTTCCGGGTTTTTTTTTCGTTCAAGCTCCTAGCTACCTCCATTGTTCAAGTCAGTAAGCGGTTCCATTGAAGATCTGGACGTGTCCGAAGCCGGGCGTCTAGAGCTAGGTCTAGGTCTTCCCCCTATTGGAAAAGTACACGGACTAGATGCGAAGACAATAAGTCAATAGCCCTAGTCGTAGCTCTGGAAACCCGTTTCGGACACGGCCTCCGTTTCGTATAGGAAAAACTTCATCCACAACCATCGGAAAGGCGGGTGCCACAAATTGCTACAGTGCCTAGGGAAAAATGTGTCGATGAATAACTCTGTCGAATATCGGTTTTTATTTCATTTGCGTTATAAGATTTTAGGCATAGATTAGGCCTATAGGCTTATACTGATAATTGTGTGGGTTTTTTTTTCTTTCTCCAGGTCAATTCGTGGTTAGCGCTTAAGAGACATACCGCCACGTCGTCCGCTACGGTCAAACGAGACGACACGACCACGGTGAACAGCGATATGCCGGCAGGTCCAGATGTGAACGGGAACCGCGAGTGCGGCGGCGGCGGTGGCCGGACCGGTGTCAACCAGACTACGTCGTTGGACGCGCTTTCCTTGCCAATGGGTGAGCGACTTCGCCTTTAAGCTTAAAGGGGCCTGCGCCCATTAATCTTAGCTTTAAAGAGCACTTAACTTGAGCGTGGTTGCAGTTTTTCTATTTTATTGGAGTTTTAGATTGATTTTTATAGACTTGTAATCGAATTGAAGATGAATGATTGATTAATAGAGAACAATTTGCAGTTGTTTTGCAGTAAAAATGGACTGAAACAAGTGCAAGACCCTAGCCAGCATTTTTGAAAAGCCAGAAAAAAAAGCAAAAATCTAAATTGCTTTAGTGGCTCTTTAAGTAAAGACACTGTGTTCTTTCAGATTTGAAAGTATTTTTTGGTGATTTTTTGTCATTCAAAGTATAATAGCTGGGCAGATTAGTTATTCTTCAGAGATCATCCATGATTAACTTACCTTGAGGGGCAAACATGTTTGTCTGAAGTTGAACTTTAAGGGCCAAATAAAATTTCCTTTCCAGAAGAATTTTTTGAATAACCAGGTAATGACCAGGGGGCATCAATCAAGGTATAGTAATGACCTGGGGTAGATTTCACAAAGCCTTACAATGCATCGTAACTCTACTTACGATGAATACTCATCATAAGTTGTGATACTGATAGCCTGTATGGTTTCTGTGCATCGCTCATAGCCTTGCGATTGCTTGTAAGTTACGATGAGTTTGGTAAAATCGATCGCAGGGGAGCGCACCAAGGCAGTGACCATGCAGGGGGCACCAAGGCTATGGCCAGTGTCAAATTTCAGGGCCCAAGCGCAAAAAAGCCACGATTCATGGGGTCAGCTGCACAACCCAAACGTCGCTTTTGTTTCATGCTAGAAAGTAGAAAGTAGAAGTAGAAGAAGAGTGGAATACACACACAAGTCAAAAGAGTTTGGGATCACATCGAAGTGGGGTTTGTGATCCTATTGACACAAGGAAGACTATTTACGCGGGTCTAGGGAATTGGGCCCAGGGGGCACTAAGGCCATTTCCTTCATCCAATTTCTGTCCCCAATTTTTCAGACCCGAGAACGTGGAGTCCGTCCGACGTCGAGTGCTGGGTCGACCACATGACCCTCGTCCACGGCCGGGACGTCGACCGCAGCTTCTTCCACATGAACGGCCGCGGCCTCTGCCTGATGACAGTCAAGGGGTTCATCTTCCGGGTGCCAGACTACGGCCAGCTCATGTACAACGACTTCAGGGAGCGGCTGCGGCGGAGTCTACCCGCGACCGCCGGCCCGAGCGCCAACGTCGGCGATCCGCAATTCAAGCAGGCTGGAACGGAGACTAGAGCAGTGGACAATCGGAACACAAGTTTCACAAGCACAGCTCCATTGGACTTGTCCTCGTCCCCATTGGACCTGACATGCAGGAAATCGCCTCTGACCTATCACACGTTATGAACCCACTACGGGCCTAGTCTCTTTTCAAGTCGTTGAGAAAGGGTGAAAAGTTGTCCCACTCCCATCCTGGACCCAATTAAAAAATTGCAGGTATTCCAAATTAAGAGGGTCTGGGTTTGACATCAGTTAGCCTTATGATGCACTGTAACTCAACTTACGATGGAAAACACTGTAAGTAATGATAGGTCATAATCATATGGCTTCTGTGCATCGACTCACCGTCTTGCCATTGGTTGTAAACTGAGTTTGATGAAACTGACCTCTGGTTGTTCAGTGTTTTAGCAGGACCTACATGTATATCAAAGGCAGAATGCCTTGTAAGGCAACCGTTTATAAACTTGTGCGAGTACCCTGTCATTGTGTGCACAGTACAGATAGTCTTGAGCAGCCAGAGTTGAGAGAAGTGTCAGGACTGAGTCAAGTCTAATCTCTCCTTGGGGCAAATACGATGCTAACACTTTTTTAAAAAGGACACAAGGTCTTGCCCTAGCTGAAGGCCAACAACTAAGTAGAATTTCCAGTGGCCAAATGGAACTCTAGGTGGCCCAAAACTCAGGAATTTTTGTTTGAACTGTTTTGAAATGTGGCGTCAAGGAACTACGACTGGACCGGGACTTGAACCTGAGACCTCTGGTTTTGCGTGCCAGTACTCTTAACAAGCTATGATTGGCGATGATAGTGTAGGCCATGTATATATTTGTTTGGTGTCCATTTACACTGACCAGACCAGCAAGGCTACTATGTCCAGAGATTCTGGTGGCCTTGATGCCAGTTTAGTGGCCACTTTTATATCCCTGCCTTGGACAGTAACACGATTAACATCATGTTAAAGACTTTCACGGACTTTAGTTTAATAACTAGGGTTGATGTAGATGCATTTCAGTTAACACAGGTACGTGTATGTTGCAGTGACTGTTGCAGTGTTGTTTGTAAATAAAATAAATACTTTTATTAAAGTAAATAAAAGTGGATCAGTGAAACAGCTGCAGATATGAAGTACATGATTGATTTCATGCCTCCAGGCCAAGTATTTGCCTTGTGAAATGTAGATTTAATTTTCGTTTGAATTTTACAAGACATGATACAACAGTGTACATATATTCAATTACAAATTTCCTTGCCAACATTTTGTTTTAGTACCATATTGACTATTGAATCAATTTTAGCAAAATATTTTCTGGTCAAAACATTTTGACCCCTGGGGCTGAGGTGGCAAGTTTTTGGAGACAATTTTTCAGAGAAACCTCTGAGGTGGTCCATCCAAAGTGTGAGGTGTTGCCACCTCACTGTTTCATATGCTAGGGGGGGGGAACCTTGTCTCCAGGGACCAAGCCTTCCTGCGTCCATTCCAGATCGTGCAAATAAGTTTAGCCTGGGGGGGGGTAGTCCGAGTTGTGAGCTTGTGACTCAGGAGTCGAGGAGCAGTTTGTTGCGGGCAGGCGTCCGCAGCAGCTTCGTCCGACGACGGAGGCTCACACGAAGCCCGTAGTCCGCCTCCGGGGTGTCGTACTCCAAGACCTGGCCCGGCCTTGCCGCCGCGACCCTCCTGGGCCTCGTCGAACGCCTCGGCCTCAGGCCAGTCTCAACCCCCGAGCAAGCACCCGGATCCTTGACGGATTCACACATTTGCCTACGGCGCGGTTCTCTCGACAGAGGCTCCTTTGCAAGGCCTGCCTCGGGGGAAGGATACTTCTTACGACCCTGCGCCGTTGTTTGTCCATTGGTCGTAGGGCTATTCCTTTCATTCGGAGTCAAATTTGGGCGGCGTGCATTCTCACTGTCGTTTTCCTGGTCGGGCGATCTGTCCGAGAGATCGGACGGCGGCGGCGAGTTTCCGAGACGGTTCTCGTGCCCTGCGGGATTCGTCGGAGGGCTGCCTCCCGCGTCCGTTGTCCCGAGAGCCGCGGTCGCTGCGTCCTCGGCATTTCTCCGGAGTCCTCGGCTCGGGTGTGGGGGGCACGATTGCGATCGCCGACGCCGGCCGCGAGTTTGGCTCGCCGCGCCGATCTCCCGCAGGGGTCTCCTGGGTCTCCGCGGCGCACCGTCGGCCGATAGCCGGTCCCCCGCCGAGCCCAGGCGGTGAATCTCCCTCGACGGGTCCGAATCGGTCGACGATTCTGCGTCGGCGCTCGCCCTCCGAGCGATTCTCGGATCGGCCGGATTTCTGTTGGCCCCGAGGAATCGCAAACCGGTGAAGTGGCGACCGCCGGTGTCCTTGCGCGCGATTTCTCGCCCGCGCTGCGTCGGTTGCGTCGAAGGATCGAGAGAGCATGCCGCCTTGTTCCGCCGCGTTCGGCCGCGTCTCGCAGGCGTGCAGGGAGCGTTCGGGTCTATCTGAGGGGAGACCTTCGGATGAAGACAAGAACAGGAAATTCTTAAACTTATTATTTCTTAACCCTGAACTTATTGTAAAGGTAAGTTACAAACAATAAAGGTCCGTAAATTTTAAGGCCTACAGTATCATCTTTACAATGTTCATCTAAGTTAACTGTGCGGCACTTGACAAGATGCAGCACTGAGGTGCATTCTGTAGGCACTACCCATACTGCTCTTAACAAGACAAGATACATGCAGTGTATGTACATACAGTGAGTGCATCCGTAGACCCTAACTCTGTTACACTTGACAAGATGCAATGGGTATGCAAGATGCAATGGGTATTTTTACCGTATTGTACTTGTAGCTACACTACAGTAACTAGTCTGTAGCCCTTATACTACTTACTAGATACCCGATTTTGATATACATGTCGTACATGTCATGTCAATTTCAAAATCGTTAAATGTGTTACAGGGCTACAAATACTGTGGCTACAATGGGTGCATTCTGTGGGAATTCTGTGGGGATTCTGTGGACCCTAACCCTGCTGCACTCGACAAGATGTAGCAGTGGGGTGCATTCTGTGGGGATTCTGTGGACCCTAACCCTGCTGCACTCGACAAGATGTAGCAGTGGGGTGCATTCTGTGGGGATTCTGTGGACCCTAACCCTGCTGCACTCGACAAGATGTAGCAGGGGTGCATTCTGTGGGGATTCTGTGGACCCTACCCTGCCGCACTCCACAACTTGCAACAGTAATATTCTATTCAAAAAATTCTTTGTACTTTGTTACTTCGTACCCATTCTTGTTCTTTTTCTCTGACTGAGACAACATCTGCCCCGACTGGATTTCTTGCTGCGAAGACGGGGCTGGGTAAATGACGACTCTCTTCAACCGGACTCTCGGCAAACAGTAGAGGGCGCTTTCGTGTTGACCCCTTTTTCTTCCTCCTCGCCATTACGACTTGGGCCTACGTACTGGTACACGTGCTCCTGGAGTTACTAGTAAAATTTATTAAGGAAATTCTGGGGTCAACATTGTTCAAATTGATATTGATGATAGCGTTTGCAAGCTAGAAGCTAGTATGTACAGTGACTTGGACTGCAGTGCAATGCATTTTCAAAGGAAGCTTTTTAGAATTTCAATCATTGTACTTTTGTAGCTAGGGAGCTAGGTAGTCCTTGGAGGAAGGATTCCGAGTAACTTGGACCCGACAAGTAACAAATTTGGAATACCGGTATCCAAATTCCAAATTTTGTTAAAAAAAGGGTGCCTTGTCGGGTCCAAGTTACTCGGACTAGGACTCTAGGAGTCATGACTCATGGATAAGAATAGTTCACAATTGCGAGTCGCGGTAACTGCGAGTCTGTAAGTTGTAACCCCGTAACCGTACACGTACGTAACCCCTACTCAAAAAGTACAAGTATTAAATAGTATAATATTATTATTAAATACAGTAAACTTAGCCACTAAGTCTAAAGAATAACTAAACTAGGAATGATAGTAAATAGGGTTTATAACTTTTATAAGATTGAGAAACATTTTGGACTACAGAGTAAAGTTTTGAAATTATAATTTTGATTGAATTAATAATTTTTCATCCTTTTTTGAAAATTGTATTAATATTTATGCTAAATACCGTTACAAATACAACTTACAAGCAGGTATTTTTATCGAATTTTGAAATTTTGAGATTCGGGTGACAATCACCCGAATCTCAAAATTTCAAAATTCGATAAAAAAGGGTGACTTGTTGGGTTCAACTTTAGTTACTCGGACCATGGGATTACCTCCAAATCAAAACAACATGATTGTATTTGTAAATTGTAATGTAAACTAAACCTGACTAAACTAAACATGTCATTTGAAAAATTGCCAATTTTGGTGGAAAATTAAATATTATTTTCAAGACGACCAAAATAATAACAGATTTTAAAAGCGAGCAAAGGATACGGAGGCGAGCTCCAGGAATTTCTTTCAAAATATTGTCCACTCAGCCATTTTTTTCGCAGACAACCACCGACACACACACGGGTCCTGTCTTGTCCGAATTTCAATTTCCCCGCGTGACCCTCGACTGACCCCATACGATTTCACTAAACCGTGTTATCATTGGATAATTTTCTCCCCATCTGCTAAAAACCGCCAATCAGCTATCGCGTACGAAATATCAACCTTCGGCCTCCTCTCGCGATACTTGGCGAGAAAACGGGAGAGAGCGGTTCTCGATTCTGATTGGCTGCTCGGACCACGGGGAAGTTTAAATACACGTTTGGAACTGGAGCCGCACGAAGAATGATCGTTCTTATCTGTCGTCGGTCGCATTTTCTGTGATAACTTCTCAGCTTTTTTTTGGCCCACCAGGTAAGTAACACTAACAGGAGAACCATTTAGTATAGCATTAAGTATGTCCTCGGTGATAAGTACTGTGTTTGGGGAGGGTTCATTGGCATTTACAAAGATTTTAGGGCCAAACGTTTTTCGTTCTTCGTGGGATCGGCTTCGGCCAAGCGGTATGAAATGTTGCTATACACAACATGCACAGTGCATTGCATGCCTACATTATTTTTGTACAGTAGCCAGTACAGTAGGCAGTAGTCAGTACATTTTACATTTGGGCTTTATATTGTTTGATCATGGTTTGGTAGCCTTTGGTTAATTTAACGACAGCATAACCTTCAGACTAAATTAAGTGATATGATTAGTCCAAGTAACTTGGACCCGACAAGTCACCCTTTTTTATCGAATTTTGAAATGTTGACTTTGAAGCATGAGTTTGAGATTCGGGCTACAGTCACCCGAATCTCAAAATTTCAAAATTCGATAAAAAAGGGTGACTTGTCGGGTCCAAGTTACTCGGACTAGATATGATAGGCCCTATAGTATTATTGTATTAAGTATTATTAATAATATTATTGTCTTGATAATATTATAATAATAATATTGTGAT
The DNA here is from genome assembly GCA_949987565.1 of Luidia sarsii. Lineage (NCBI taxonomy): Eukaryota > Metazoa > Echinodermata > Asteroidea > Paxillosida > Luidiidae > Luidia > Luidia sarsii. Next base: position 3,877,223 of record OX465120.1, on the reverse strand, counting down.
AAATTTTCATGTTCACTTTTTTGAGTTTTTTCAGTGTTTTTTGGGGGGTCACTTGTGAGTTGTGTTCATTTGATTTTGAGATTTGCTCAAGAAAGCCACAATTTTCATAGAACTATTTATTTGTATCTATTACTATTATTAGATGAGTATTACATGTATTATTAGTTACACTTACAGCCAGACAATTTGCCATGTTTCTTATGCCTGTACTGTAGGCTGTACTGAGTTTGAGATGGCGCTGCCTGTGCATGTGGGGTTTACCAGGAACAGTATCCATGGGCAGTATTCAGTAATACTAATAAGTATTACTAATAGTATACCCCATGCAACAAAATCTGACATGTCCTCGTGCTTGCGCAGTTGCAGTGACGTAAACTAGTATAGAATTAGAAATGGAAACTGCGTTACGGCTGCTGTAAGTGTAACAATACAAAATTACAATTAGCCACTGCGTTAATATTAAGTGGAATGGCAAAATAGCATAAATTTGCAGATGAGAAAAATGCATGACAGCAAAATATTCATGACACATGGAACTTTTCCCTTTTGTAAATGTAAGCAGTAAGCACTGTCTTTGAAATTAATGCTTTTATTTCAAATTTTATCCAGTTGCCCTCAAGTTGAAGACATCTGCTCTGGACTGTAGTCCTGTCTCATATGAGCTGATTATATGAGAACAGAAGGCTAAAGTCTAAAAGAATACCCTTTTCAAAAACAGAATTAAAACTTTCAGTACATATAATTTTTATTGGTGTATGGTATTGGTAATAAGTGGACCAGTGGCAGACTTGCTACTGCTAGTGAGTAGTGGCAGTGTTACTCTGTTTTAAAAACCATGATCAAAATATCAAAAGACATCTAAAATTTAGAAGTCAATAACTCAAGAGACTTTTCAAAGGCAGAAGGATGCCATCTTCTCTTTTTAAGAATGATTCTGCTGGAATCACAATTTGGTCAATTTTGACTTCAAAAAGAAACCCATTTTTTACACTTTTTTTTTTTTACACACAGCATCAAAGGAAGCATATTCCGAATCAAGTTCCATTGACTGATTATGATATATTAGTCCGAGCAAAATGGCTGAACGAGTGGACTTGGCCGAGGCTCTCCGCAGGATCCTGGAAGACTCGGAGGACGGAGAGACTGAAGAGGAGCAGAAAGAGAATGTCGGCGAAGTGTTGTGCCGTGACCCCACCCTTAAGTTTGGCTCGCCCCGTGACCCGTCCCATTCCTGCCTGAAGCCCATCAACCGGGCGCTGAGCTACGTCAAGACCGACGCCGCGGGGACTGGCGCGTCGCCCTCGCTTGACAGACGGCGGAAGGCCGGGCCGGCCGACGACCCTTCCCCGCCAAAGAAGCGCCGTCACGCCAATCACGTCATCATCCTCCGTCCGCCCCGCAGCAAGACGAAAGCGCCCGTCCCGTCCGCCGAGCAGCCTGCCGGGAAGACCGTCAAGACGGAGCCGCGGGATTCCCAGCCGCCGTCCGTCCCCGCCACGGGCAGAATTCAGTCGGGGGGCCTAGAGGGAGGTTTCACCGTGGAACTGGAGACGGGCGTTGCCGGGCAGATTGACTCGATGCCGGCTCCAGCGAGTAGTAGCAGCGAGGCGGCCCTGAGTGCTGCCGCGATGCGGGGCTACTCACTCCCTCCGACGGGACAGTGGCCGGGCGTCGGCGACCTGAGCAGCCCGCCCTCGCGTCGTCCCGTCCATGCGAGGGCGCCCTCTTCGTCCGAGAAGCGTCTGGAGGCCGCCATCGACCGCCAGATCTGTCGGGGAGCGAGCGAGGAGGAGCTCGCCTCGGGGCTGACCGTCCTGGAAGCGCTGGACACTAACGGCGACTCGTCGGCAGCGAATTTCTTCGACGCGTCGCAGCCGCAGCTGGACGGAAGTCAGGTGATCGTCTGGCCGACCGGTCAGGAGGAGGCGTTCCCAATGCCGACCAATCAGCAGCTGTTGCCGTGCGGCGGGCAATTCTTCAGCGGCATCTGCCAGCCCCCGTTCCAAGGCGACGGAAATCCGGGACAGTGGCTTGCAAGAGGTTGGTGTTTGAAAATTTAAGGAAACTAAAATTTGAAGACCCCCCCCCAAAACCCCCCCCCCCAAAAAAAACCACTTTGTGTGATCCCCAAGCTTCTGTCACCAGGTTAACAACAATTTGTTGTAGGCATCTGAATGAAAGCGGGGATGTGATCCCTGGAGATCGTATACATATTTTGCATACGAATGCTTCTTATTGGTGCCCCCACCCTGGCAAAGACTAGCTGACTATTTGAGAAAGTCCCCCACCCCAAGGGCTGGACAACTCAGGCCAGAGTTCCAGGGGTTCACGTCTCGGTTCAATAAAATTGTCTCTGTTATTCCCCCAGATTTATTAAAAACCAACAAATTTCCCTGTCCATTTTGTTCGTACACACTATCCGAACCTTACTCTATCTAAATATCATATCATAACTGTGTCAGGGCTATTTAAAAAGCAAATTCGACTATCGAGAAACCCTGGGTAAGCTGACGTTGCTTGATTATTTCATCCCTCAGGTGGAAGTGCAGATGAAAGCTTGACAAACATCACTTGGCTCAAGCGGATGTCCGCTCCTGATCTGGACCCCAACACTCTCCAGACAGCCCAGGTAACATCTTGGTCTTAAAGAATACACCGGCACTTGATTATCTAAGTAAGAGAGGGAAAGAGAGAGTAGAGGGAGAGAGAGAGAGAGAGGGAGAGTGAGTGAGGAGAGGGAGAGTGAGGAGAGGGAGAGGGAGGCAGAGAAAGGGAGAGAAAGAGGAGAGGCTCTTTCAAGACCGAGACCCAGCCCACCCGAAACTGAGACTCAGATACGACAAGATTGAATCCTCAAGGAATGGGTCTTGAGACGGTCTCGAAACCGTCAACACTGGTGTGGTCACACTCTGCACTAGACCGAACCGAAATCACAAGGCTCAGTCTACAGTCTACACACATGTATCAGACATTTTGACCCCTCACCCTCCCTGCTTTCCTTGGCTACGTACATCGGTTAGACGATCATGTTTGATTCAATGGGGGGTTTGCCCAACTCGATGTGATAAACACTGGGTGCTCAGTGCTTTGCCCGATTGCCTGCTGAAAGAAAGTACAGGCAGCTCGGAGCGGGATTCGAACCCAAAACATAATCGCCCAAAACAAGGCTAAAAATCCACTCGAGGTTAAAGAAGAATGAAACCCAGAGAAAATAGTTGGCTTATCTCTTTGGTTGATAAAACCAACCTACAATTACCCATGTGCAACTCACCTACGAGTTTCATAAAGAGGGAAAAATGATGGAATTCGGTGGTCGAATTCGCGTTCCCTGTACCCGCCATGTTTTCGAAATTCCCGGCAGGTCACTGCGGGGGGTATGATATAATGACGGGCAACCCCCGCATGGGCCCGGACGTATCCCTACAACATGTGTGTACACAACACATGTATACTGCGTGCAGTTTATATACACTCGCGAGTGTACTGCCAGGCTTTTGGTTGTAACAATGCCAGCGGAAAAAAAGCTAGGGAAATCTGTCCATGCAGTTCCTAACAAGGCCAAGAGACCTGACTTGTTTGGGAAGTGGGCTGCGGCCATACAAGTAGAAAAGTTTCTCAATGTCGGCTACAAATATAGTCGAAATGACGTGATTTGTAGCGATCACTTCACGGAGGAGGAGTTGGGATCGAGGTTGACTTGCGGGCCAAACTCACCGGCTCGAAGCCGAGAAATATACTGAAAGAACATGCCGTTCCTTCAGTATTTTCACATCGACCAGCGGTGGCATCACGTTCATCGACAGCTTCACGAATTGCCGCATTGGAATCCAGAAAGCTGAGTTAATTTTGATGTTTTTCCTGTATGATACGATCGACTTTTGATGTATGTTTTCGTTTCGGTCCTGGCGTGATTTTTCTCACATGCACGTTCTGCCTAGTCTTTCTCGCAGACCGCTTATCTGTAACTCATGGAGGGTAAACTCCATGGATATATACATGTATTGTACCAATTACCATGGAGGAAGAAGGGGGGATATACGTACCGTGCCGTATTTTTATTTGTGCTGCAACAAGAACATGGAGCTAGGCCTAATTTACACGTTATCGGAACGCGACTCCAGTCGCCCGCACTGTTTATTCCCTGGTCGCTGACCGCAACTCCTGTCACCCAGCGCTATTGTGTGCATGACCCCTGACCCCCACTAAACTCCACACAGCTTCGCTAACGTGTACAAATTCCTCCATGGTGCAACTGAAATCTCTCCAAAACATCGACCATCTCTTGAATCATTTCTCGTATTTTCCTATTAAAATTACGCGAGCTGAAACAAAAGCCGGACACAGTGGGCTTCCAGTCATAGTTGTCGGACCTTTATTAAACTCAGCCCCTGGTGTATAAGTTATTTTAGGCCTACTTGTTCAGCTGTTATAACAGGTCGCCATTCGGCGAAGATCAAGAAAACAGAGAACCAAAATTGCGCAGCGTTTATTTTGTTACAGATATTCCTCCATGCAGATACCAACGTAATGTACAGGTGTACAGTAGTACATTACAAGTAGGACACAACGTGTACATTGTACACGTGTACAGTACAGTAGTAGTGTGTACATGTACTGTACAATTACATGTAGTACACAACGTGTACATTGTACGTGCACTGTACATGTACATGTACATGTACATGTACAGTCCGTGCAACGTATGCAATCAGGAAGCCGTGAAAGTGTTTGTAGATCAAGACTATACGCAATCCACAAGAATAATTCAAATAATGACCAAAGCGAAAAACAATAAATCTTCAAAGGATTATAAGATTATTTTCTCACACATTGAGGTATAATTCTTTTTTAAATGTTGATTAATATTTGTAGTTTAAATTAAAATGATTGAACAAGCCTAACTGACCAATCAGACAGGGTCGTCTCCGCCGTGATGTCATACCCCCGCAGTGACCTTCCGGAAATTTCGAAAGCATGGCGGGTTGAGGGAACGCGAATTCGACCACCGAATTCCATGATTTTTCCCTCTTTATGAAACTCGTAGGTGAGTTGCACATGGGTAATTGTAGGTTGGTTTTATCAACCAAAGAGATAAGCCAACTATTTTCTCTGGGTTTCATTCTTCTTTAAGGGCTAAAGAAAGAAGGAGTTAGAGAGAGACTCAGGAAGGCCGGAGATAGGAATTGTCATTCCTTTTAAAAAAGGGCAAGATCTTAGGCAGGGGGAAAGCAAGAACCAGGAATGGAATTCCAGAGAGAGGCAGAATGAGGGACGAAGCTTTTCGGATACCTCTCCGTTCTACACCTTGGGATAGTGAAGACGTCTCCGTTCTACACCTCTCCGTTCTACACCTCGGGATAGTGAAAACGTCTTATACCACTGGACTACTGATCTTGTTTGGCTCGACGTAAATTCCCTCCCTCTTTTTTTTTTGGTGGTTCTTGTCTGGGAATCCCGTCCAGATGATGGATCCCCGCTTTGAGAGGCCCCCCTACTCCTACAGCCTCCTGATCCAGTTTGCCATCAGCGGCTCGCGCTCCGGCAAGATGACGCTGCGGGAGATCTACGCCTGGATCGAGGACTCCTTCCCCTACTTCAAGACGGCCAAGGCTGGCTGGAGGGTAAGCTGGAAGGCCCAATACAACATTGGGAAGATCGGAAAAACATCGATGTCCACAGATTTCCTTCCAATTTACACAGTTTGTGGATGGTCATGATAGAATCCTCATGTTGAAATCTTACAGTCTTAGATGCTGTACTTTTCGAGAAATCTTCACTCAAACAGTTTATTAACCCTAACGCTATGCACCTCCCGCACAGGACACACACTGTATACCGCAATTTACCACAGTGCCCACAGGGGTGCAGGCTCACATACCACAGGACACCACCAAAAACCCTGCTGTGGAATGTCCTGGTGCATGGCCCTTATCCTCCCACAGGAGAAACCGTGTGTGGTTTCAATGCCGGTTAGGGTTAATAATCTATTTCTTACACTACAGGACAATGCGTAAACCGTGATTTCTTTTTTTCATTTTTCTCACTTTCTCAGATTACCATTTGAGCAAAAACTCATTGGTAAGTCTGTCAGTGACACAGTCTGTGTACTCGTGCTTTTGCTGAGCACTGGACCCAGTGATCCATGCCCGAAACGTTCTCCTTATCAATTGTTAAATTGCTGCCCTTCATCCAGAACTCCATCCGTCACAACCTGTCCCTGCACAAGATCTTCGTGCGGGAGCCGCCCCTAGCCCACGGCCAGCCCGCCTTCTGGACGCTGCAGTCGGGCACCGTGGTGCGACTGCCCGAGCGCCGCATGTACGTGGCCGACCCCGAGAATGGCGGCACACTCCTCCAGGAGGTGGCCCCGCCCTCGGCTCTCCTCCCCTCCTCCTCCTCCTCCTCCTCCTCGGTGGGCGGGGCGTTGCCGAGGGCCAGGCCCTACCTGGTGGGCGGGGCACTTCCTCACGTCGTCATGATGCCCGGGGCGACTGGGGCCATGCCCAGCGGAAAGTCTAACGACGGCTCAGGTACTGCCACTCCTCAATTCTGGTCAATGTTCCAATGAGGCTCGTGTTTGGATCCCCCCACAAAAAAATGGGCATTGTAAGTCTGTGTGTATCAGTGTAAGCCTTGTCCCAGCAACTAAGTACTTTGGGCATGGTAAGTCATTTATTGGAATACAGTGGAACGTCGCTATAACAAACATCCCGTTATCCATGAAAATTGTTCTCTACTTGGCAGTTGCCGCCACATATTTTGCACACAAAAATCGGGAGCCAAAGGGAGTGTTCATTATAGCTGAATATTTGGTATATCCAATGGGCTCTTCCATCGGAGCTATCCAGCCCTTAGATGGTGGCCTTCCCTGATAGTCAACTCGTCCTTGCTGGGGTGGGGGCGCCAGTCAGAATCCACTCGTCCATTAACTGCCTGTATATATCTCTTAACTTGTTTTGATTCGATAGGCTGTGGGCCCCGGACCAAGAAACCGCCCCTGATCCTGCCCCGCGGCAGCCAGCCCTACGCCTTGGTCCCCGTTCCTTTGCTGGTGCCCCCGGGCCAGACCGGAGGCGGGGGCCAGACCCCGGCCGGGGAGAGAGCGCCCGCCGTCCCCCACATTCTCTCCCCGATCCTCATGGGCGGGGCCGGCCGCTTTGCCCCCAACGTCGCGGCCCGGACGGTGGGCGGGCGGAAGGTGGTGCCCATCGCCCCGAAAATCCGAGCCGGCGATGCTACAGCGACATCAGCGCCGACAGCAACAGCAACAGCGGTGGGTTTGAGCAACAGCAGCAGTAGTAGCAGCAGCTCCGCCTGCAACACCAGCTCCGGATCGGATTCGGGCGTCGACCTCAGCGCGGCCGAGCCGGCCCCGCCCGCCGGCGCCGCCGCCGCCACTCCCAACCGCGACCTCCCCTTCAAGAAGCGGGCTCAGGCGGGCGCGTGCCGGAGCTCGCTGCCCAAGATCGTCGAGGACAACGGCGAGGAGTCGGCGAGTGCGGAGGACTCCTTCACCGCCTTCTTCGAGCAGGAGCTAGCCTCGCCCCCGCGGGGGCCGCGCCCGGCCCGCGCCCTGCCCGTCATCTCCACCCCGTGCAAGGCGGGGGCGGCGGCAGGGGGGACGGGTGCAGCGGGTGCGGCGGGGGGGAGCCCACTCCTCCAGGCCTGGTTCTCCCCGCTGCGCGGCTTCACGCCCTTCAAGAGCCCCCTCGCCCTGGACCCGGACAGCGGCATCTACCACGAGCTGGAGGAGGACGTCCAGTTCTCGGTCACCCTGACGCCCAACTTCAAGGGCGCCTCGTCCCGGCGGGCCGCGTCGGCCCGAGGTCCCAGGTCGGGGGTCGGCTCGCTGGGCGACCTGGGCCTCCCGGGGCTGACCCCGGAGAAGGGCGGTCACCCGCTGGCGGGGCCGGACAGTGTCCACAACCAGAGCTTTGGGCAGATCTTTGGCGACCTGGGCACCTTGGATATGGACACCGAAGGGCTGGACGTCGGCAACCTCAGCTGGACCATGTTCTCGCCAAACAAGCACTCATCCACGTAGCTGCGTTCACACTTCACACTCTCACCCGATTTACCTCATTCCACAATCACGCTGTGAACTGGTACTCTCAAATTTGACCACGTAGCTGCGTTCACACCCAAATTACATTGTCATTCCACAATCACGCTGTGAACTGGTACTCTCAAATTTGACCACGTAGCTGCGTTCACACCCAAATTACATTGTCATTCCACAATTACGCTGTGAACTGGTACTCTCAAATTTGACCACGTTGCTGCGTTCACACGCTCACCCGAATTACATTGTCATTCCACAATCACGCTGTGAACTGGTACTCTCAAATTTGACCACGTTGTTGCGTTCACACGCTCACCCGAATTACATTGTCATTCCACAATCACGCTGTGAACTGGTACTCTCAAATTTGACCACGTTGCTGCATTCACACGCTCACCCGAATTACATTGTCATTCCACAATCACGCTGTGAACTGGTACTCTCAAAATTTATTAACGATCTGTGATCGATTTCAACAAACAAACTCATCTAGCTTATTGTCCGACGTCACCAAAGCTACAATGCATACGACCCATTGTGAATACGATGGATTATAGGCCTGGACAGTACAGACGAACCGGGTACCCGTAACCCGAACGAGAATAATGGGTACCCAGTTCCATTTTGTGGATTTGAAACGATTCGCCGATTCGATTGCCATGTGAAGCAAGGACACTTTTTTTGCACTGCTATCCCCTTTAGATCCTCAGGGAGTTTTGGAATTGTCTATTGGGCAGTCTGTGCGCGCAGATGTAAACATCTCCTTGCCCCACAAAAATAATCCCGGTCCCACCCAAAAAAGTACTAATTTTTGTTCCGTTTGCCAAATTTTCTGTCATTTCCTGGAAAAAGAAGAATTTTCAGTGAGTTGTTTGCAAGGTTGAATATCATCTTTATCTTAGGGTTGCTCTTGAAGTAAAATGTCCAGATGCTAATGGCTGCAATGCGTACAACAGTAAAAAATAAATTTTCATTTTAGAAGGTCCGAAGAAATCCTCGATCAAATTATTGTCTCTTTATGCTGTCAGCTTGATTTCTACAAGTGTGAGAATTATTTTATCATTATTCTTTTTGCTGTGGTGACTTCTTTTAAAAAGTATACTTTTGTGACCAGCATGGACAATTTGACACGAAATGAAACAATATTATGTTCAAGTGCTTTAGGCTTCCATGTGGGATAACAAACTGTTCATTTGCAGTTCATTTTGTGCACAGCTTAACAAATTGTATTTACTTCTAAAATCAAAAACAAACAAAAAGGGACGGAAGGTATCCCAACTGTTGGTTTTTATTGCGTTTTCTTTATGTTTAGAAAAAACAAATTCATCTGTATTTTGTAATATATTTATGAATATTACTTGTATATAATGTGTATAAAAGGATTGTTCAGGTTTTATATGTACATGTAAATTGGTTTCAATGACAAAAGTACTTGGCCCAGAGACTGAGAAAATGTTGCAAAGTAAAAACTAAACCTTGCACTTAAAAACTGGGACCCCCCAGCCTGCCCCAGGGAGTGGTGACTAGTCTTGAAGCACGGTAGACTGCCAGCCAATGCTGACAAATAGAACTGGGAGGGAGTGACTAGTCTGAAGCAAGGCATGAGCCTCCATCCCTATTGGTGGTAGACTGCCAGCCAATGCTGACAAATAGAACTGGGAGGGAGTGACTAGTCTGAAGCAAGGCATGAGCCTCCATCCCTATTGGTGGTAGACTGCCAGCCAAGGCTGACAAATAGAACAGGGAGTGGGTGACTAGTCTGAAGCAAGGAATGAGCCTCCATCTCTATTGTATTGGTAGAGCTGCCAGTTACACTGTACATCAATATTCATGTCTAAATGTCATGTGATTTACAGAATATAGTTCTTGTGGACTCAAGATGATGTGTTTGACTCATAATTTTGCATGTGGTGTCGTGTTTACATTGTTTATTAAGTGCAGTTTGCTTCCCCAAACCAGAGGACTATCTTTGAAGGGAGTTGGGAAGTTAACCGTTAGCCCAAGGCCTAAGTCTTAATAGTCTATCAGCCTAGGCTGACAAATATGTAGAACTGGGAGGGGTGACTAGTCTGAAGCAAGGCATAAGCCTGCATCTCTATTCTCTATAGTATTGGTGGTAGACTGCCAGCCAAGGCTGACAAATAGAACTGGGACGGGGTGACTAGTCTGAAGCAAGGCATGAGCCTCCATCCCCTATTGGTGGTAGACTGCCAGCCAAGGCTGACAGATAAAACCCGGAGGGGTGACTAGTCTGAAGCAAGGCATGAGCCTCCATCCCTATTGGTGGTAGACTGCCAGCCAAGGCTTACAAATAGAACTAGGAAGGGGTGACTAGTCTGAAGCAAGGCATTAGCCTCCATCCCTATTGGTGGTAGACTGCCAGCCAAGGCTGGCTGACAAATAGAACTTGGGGGAGGGGTGACTAGTTTCAAATAACGCAATTGTTTTGTCTAAAAGAACATAAAAACATTTATATTTCATTCTGTTTTATTGACACTCGCATGTGGGAAAAGAAAAATGAGAAAAACATCTTTATACAATGGCTATAAAAAAGATTATTACATAAATTCAATGAAAAATAATTGGTTACACTTCAAAGCACCGGTGGCTATTCAGTGCAATATTCTACCCTGGGTGTTGTAGTATTAATAGGATATTGTGAAAAAAGACAATTCAATTGTTTATAGCCTACTTCTATCTATTTACATTTCGGCAAATGCGATACAAAAACTTCCTATTTATGTTCTGGAAACAGAGTGTGTCAGTGAACATCGCTTAATCACTGGTACCCCGACAAGCTACTTGGCAGTCTTTTCATGATCTGTGCTAGTGCGGTGATGCAACCATGAGAAGCACCCGTACACAAGTCTATGGGGAGTGGGGACTTAGCTGGTAACCAGATTGATTATCAATTTATAGTCAAGGTGCGGTTGAAAAACTGTGGAAAATAACTTATTTTTAGAATGAGTTGAAGCAGGACATTAAGGCCAACAGTTTAAGTAAGACCGTTTCTAAGATTAAAAAAAAAAAAAAAAAAAATGCTTAGACTCTGGCTCACTCTTGGTCTCAGTTATCCAAGACGAAGAAAGTTTTTAAAATAATTTTGAAAAAATGGCAAAGAGAACTTTGACTGGACCGGAATGTGAACCCGAGACCTCTGATTTTGAGTACCAGCACTCTTATCACCTGAGCTATTCAGCCCTTAGATGGTGGCCTTCCCAAAAGAGTCAACTAATCTTCTCCAGGGGTATCATCCAAGATTTAAAAAAAAATATCCAATTCCTGTTTTTATCTTGCTTGAATTCTGAGTTCTTATTCAGCTCGGAATTTCTCTCTCAGAATTGTCGCCAAAAGCCTGGACTTGGACCCATTTTGTTCCTCCCAGAATTCGAAAAACTGAAGCCGAACCCCTGGTTGCAAAAAGCCAGACAAATCACACACAAAAAATACTCTGAAAGAGAATCTCTGGTGTGTGTTTTTCCCCCCTCGTCACTGGTATGCCCGCAACACTGGTTCCTCCCTATTCGTTCGCACACAGTCAGCAGAATGTGCCATTCTCTTTGGCTAGGCCACACATCGAAACCCGCAATAGGGGGGGGGGAAACAAAAGTAGAAGCTTAAACTATGCAACATGTAAACCTCCACACTAACTCTCTTGCGGGAAAATTGCTTAAGTTTCCTTACAAATGCCACTATTTCATAGGAAAGGCAGTGTGAGAAAATGATCAACTACATTTACTGGGTAGCTGACGTCTACTTGACCTACTGGCCGTAAAACTTGTTTTCCCTTTTTTCACCAAATAATACTACCACGAATTGAATACCATTTCAGATTCATGTAAAACTTTGTATCATTGACTAACACAAAAAAGATGATAGAAAAACGAAAGAGTGGATAAACATAGTATCCAGGCCAGGGGGTGCCCCATGCTTTACAGGTGCTAGGATCCTATCAGTGTCACCTCTATAGGTGCTGGGAGCATAGATAACCATGGTCTACCCAGGCTGGGAAGGGGGGGGGGTGCCCCCTGCTTTACAGGTGCTAGGATCCTATCAGTGTCACCTCTATAGGTGCTGGGAGCATAGATAACCATGGTCTACCCAGGCTGGGAAGGGGGGGGGGTGCTCCCTGCTTTACAGGTGCTAGGATCCTATCAGCATCACCTCATAGGTGCTGGGAGCATAGATAACTATGGTCTACCCAGGCCAGGGGGGGGGGTGCCCCCTGCTTCACAGGTGCTAGGATCCTATCAGCATCACCTCTATAGGTGCTGGGAGCATAGATAACCATGGTCTACCCAGGCTGGGGGGCCCCCTGCTTCACAGGTGCTAGGATCTTATCAGCATCACCTCTATAGGTGCTGGGAGCATAGATAACCATGGTCTACCCAGGCTGGGGGGGGAGGTGTTGCCCCCTGCTTCACAGGTGCTAGGATCCTATTAGCATCACCTCTATAGGTGCTGGGAGCATAGATAACCATGGTCTACCCAGGCTGGGGGGGGAGGTGTTGCCCCCTGCTTCACAGGTGCTAGGATCCTATCAGCATCACCTCATAGGTGCTGGGAGCATAGATAACCATGGTCTACCTAGGCTGGGGGGGGAGGTGTTGCCCCCTGCTTCACAGGTGCTAGGATCCTATCAGCATCACCTCATAGGTGCTGGGAGCATAGATAACCATGGTCTACCTAGGCTGGGGGGGGGAGGTGTTGCCCCCTGCTTCACAGGTGCTAGGATCCTATCAGCATCACCTCTATAGGTGCTGGGAGCATAGATAACCATGGTCTACCCAGGCTGGGGGGGAGGTATTGCCCCCTGCTTCACAGGTGCTAGGATCCTATTAGCATCACCTCTATAGGTGCTGGGAGCATAGATAACCATGGTCTACCCAGGCTGGGGGGAGGTATTGCCCCCTGCTTCACAGGTGCTAGGATCCTATCAGCATCACCTCTATAGGTGCTGGGAGCATAGATAACCATGGTCTACCCAGGCTGAGGGGAGGTGTTGCCCCCTGCTTCACAGGTGCTAGGATCCTATCAGCATCACCTCTATAGGTGCTTGGAGCATAGATAACCATGGTCTATCCAGGCCGGGAAGGGGGGGGGGTGTTGCCCCCTGCTTCACAGGTGCTAGGATCCTATCAGCATCACCTCATAGGTGCTGGGAGCATAGATAACCATGGTCTACCTAGGCTGGGGGGGAGGTGTTGCCCCGTGCTTCACAGGTGCTAGGATCCTATCAGCATCACCTCTATAGGTGCTGGGAACACAGATAACCATGGTCTACCCAGGCTGGGAACGTACTGACCCTTGCTTCAAAGGTGGTAGCGACATACACTTTGATCACCTTGATTCGCAGGTGCTCAAGGCGTGACCAAGGCCCATAGGTGCTGGCAGGAGGAAGGGAGGGGGGGTTACTTTCAAACCTCGGTCTTTGGGCTGTCGGGCTGATCTGAGAGATGGCAGGGCGGAGGCAAAGCCTTCCTCTCCTCCGGATATGTACAGTGGGTGGGTGTTTGAAAAATGGGGGGGGGAGAGGGAGGTAGAGGGGGTGGGGGAGGGGGGGGATGTTACACGGAGGCAGTTGTTCCGTTGGTGGTGACGCTGGGCGTCTGTTCCAGGAGCGAAGGGGGATCGGTGACAATCTGCGGCGATCCACTCAGCATCTCCAGGTTGATGTTCAGAGAGCTGTCCGAGTCGGAGTTGCCCGCCTGGTTGTTGACCGAAAACTGCGGGAGAGCGAGGTACGGGGAGGTCAGGGGGCGACGTAAGCCGCGCTTCCACTGGACTTATTTCGGCCAAAGTAACCGAGACTGCGGTTACTTTTCCCCATTTTTAAGTCCAGTGGAAACGGCCCCGTTGAATTTCATCTCGGTTAATTTAACCGAGACGAATGGTTACTTTTACCGGCCAACCTCTGCCCAGTAAAAGTGACCAGGGGTGGATTTCACAAAGCCTTACGATGCATCGCAACTCAACTTACGATGGATGACCCATCGTAAGTTGTGAATTCTTGTGATAGGCCGTATGGTTTCTGTACATTGCTCATCGTCTTGCGATTGATCGTAAGTTACGATGGGTTTGGTGAAATCGACTGCAGGTAAGTTTAACCGAGCCGATTAGTCCAGTGGAAACGCACCACTCGGTTAAATGCGACTCGGTGAAAAAACCACATCCGGCCTAAGACGTAACATGTACATGCACTGTGCACAGCATCTGCTTCATGTTGCGCGCCTAAATGTACACACTTACATTGTGTATCCGGCTGACACTTGACCTTCATGAGCTGTTATATTGCCAGCTCGGTTACTTTAACCATCGTCTCGGTTAAATTTGACCGACTCAAAAGTCCAAGTGGGAATGACGGTCAAATTTGACCGTTAGAAATTTAACCATCGTCTCGGTTAGATTTTAGTCCAGTGGAAATGCGGCTATAGGGCCGGTGTGTGCGTGTGTGGTAGCGAATCTTGCCCCTGGTGGAGTCCTAGTCCAATAGGCTGCATAGGTCTCCACAGGGAAATTGTAAATGTGCATAGGACTCCAAGAGGTTTTCACGAAACTGGTTTTTGGCAATGAAGCAACACCGTTAGGGGTTGAAAACTATACCTCGCCCCAAACCTAAATCGGTGAAGATATTTCTAGGGGTTTCGTCTGAATTCGCAGTTGCCATTCATATTCATGTCATCGAATTCAATGAACAGTCACCATTTTCCTGCGCTGATGCATACGCAAAAACCTCAGTTTAGCAGAGCCCTGAAGTTGACCTCTATAAACAATTGGGTATCAAACAATCAAGAAACGTGGCGGCCTCCGTGACAAGGTGCCGCCGTTGTAAAGTACGCGGTGATTGTTGCACTAGCTTGTTGGATCGAGGCTTAAAATTCTCTCTCGAAATCTATGAAGATTTGGTAACCCGAGACCTTACCGGATTACCCGCAATAAGTCACGTGATGACATCGCGCGATCGGTCTATCGGGCCATGGAAGCGGCCGACAGATCCGTCGCGTTTGTTTACAGCTTGGATTTTGTTTGTTTGTTTGTTTGGGGGGGGGGGGGTCTCACCTGCTGCTGCGGCTGCTGCGGCTGCGGCTGGTTCTCACCCGGGGCAAACTTGGAGCGGGGCACCATGGTGGGTGAGTCATCCGAGTCCTGCCGGTTGCCGTGGTTGAAGCGCCCTCCGTCGCCGCGGATCCGGTTCATGGCGTGAGCGTGCCGCGACTCGTGCAGGTATTTCTGTCGCGATGTAAAAAAAAAAAAAAAAAAAAAAGGCAGAAAAAAAAAATGAATGAAACAAAATCAAGCCACCAAAAAATAATAGTTATGCTTCAGGTTTTTTGGGGGCGACGTTTCGATACGGTTCATGTCCGTTCTTTCATAAATCAGTTGGAGGAACCGTTAATTAACATCAATAAAGCCCAAAAAATATTGCATTTTGCAAGCTTCGACTTGTCACATTTATCCGCCAGTAAAATGTTCACATTTCATTTCATTTCATTTTCAATATTAACCGAGAACACTAAACGAAAATCAATATAAAAATCCCAAGAATAAAACGTGCTAGAGAGGTCAAACTTGCATCCAAATATTATATGCTTGTTTCATGCTCTTTTGAACTATGGGCCTTTTTTGAAGAGCAAGTCACATGTGACTCGCTCCAGGAAAAGGTGATATAAGTTGCCAAAAATAAAAATCAAGTTATACACATGACTGCCGGGAAAGCCCACATTGTAAGCTTTCTTTTGGTATAATAGCAGAGCTCTGTACCCCTTTCCTGTCTGTAGTTATGACACATCTGCATATTAATTAGGTCCATGGAGTTAAAATTACAAAAGGCGAGAAAACAGGCTTTGAAAACTCTAACTCTGCTGTGAGGTGTAGGCACGTAAAAATCACTTTGTTATTTTACACGTTTCATTGATTAAAAGCGCCATTTTCATGAAAAAACCTGAATGTAAAAGCATTGAAGAAATGATTTCAGAAAAAAAAATAAAAAATAAAAAAAAAAAAAAAAATTTACAGAAAATTCCAACCACACAACATTGAGCGGGCCATTGCGTGCAAATGCGTTGCGCGACTTATATCACCTTAGTGGAGCAGGTCACAAACCAACGAAGAAGGGGAGGTTAAGCCACGCCTACCCTTCTCTCCTTAGGGATCCGCCCCTCTGCTTCCAGCTTGGCGCGTGCTTGTCTTCGCTTGAGAATCCGGTGGTACTGCTTGGCGTTGACGTACAGCGGCTCCTCCTCCAGAAGCTCCGCCCCCGGAAGGGGTATTCTTTGCATGGTAGACAGCCCACCGGTTCCCGGCACCATCTGAGATGAGACGAGACGAGTTTATCTTCAGTTTCATTCATTTTTTTCGGGGGGGGGGGGGGGTTTCGTTCTGTGGAATTTTCGTCGACCCTATCCTCGCTGCAACTGACGAGATGGATGCAGCAGTGGGGTGCATTCTGTGGGGATTCTGTGGACCCTAACCCCGCTGCACTCGACAAGATGCAGTATTGGGTTGCATTCTGTGGGGATTCTGTGGACCCTAACCCTGCTGCACTCGACAAGATGTAGCAGTGGGGTGCATTCTGTGGGGATTCTGTGGACCCTAACCCTGCTGCACTCGACAAGATGTAGCAGTGGGTTTCATTCTGTGGGGATTCTGTGGACCCTAACCCCGCTGCACTCAACAAGATGCAGTATTGGGTTGCATTCTGTGGGGATTCTGTGGACCCTAACCCTGCTGCAATCGACAAGATACAGCAGTGGGGT
Source organism: Luidia sarsii (assembly GCA_949987565.1). Taxonomy (NCBI): domain Eukaryota; kingdom Metazoa; phylum Echinodermata; class Asteroidea; order Paxillosida; family Luidiidae; genus Luidia; species Luidia sarsii. The sequence continues at coordinate 3,860,405 of OX465120.1, read as the reverse complement.
GCATTCTGTGGGGATTCTGTGGACCCTAACCCTGCTGCACTCGACAAGATGCAGCAGTGGGTTGCATTCTGTGGGGATTCTGTGGACCCTAACCCTGCTGCACTCGACAAGATGCAGCAGTGGGTTGCATTCTGTGGGGATTCTGTGGACCCTAACCCTGCTGCACTCGACAAGATGCAGCAGTGGGTTGCATTCTGTGGGGATTCTGTGGACCCTAACCCTGCTGCACTCGACAAGATGTAGCAGTGGGGTGCATTCTGTGGGGATTCTGTGGACCCTAACCCTGCTGCACTCGACAAGATGCAGCAGTGGGTTGCATTCTGTGGGGATTCTGTGGACCCTAACCCTGCTGCACTGACAAGATGTAGCAGTGGGGTGCATTCTGTGGGAATTCTGTGGACCCTAACCCTGCTGCAATTGACAAGATGCAGCAGTGGGTTGCATTCTGTGGGAATTCTGTGGACCCTAACCCTGCTGCACTCGACACGATGCAGCAGTGGGTTGCATTCTGTGGGGATTCTGTGGACCCTAACCCTGCTGCACTCCACAAGATGCAGCAGTGGGGTGCATTCTGTGGGGATTCTGTGGACCCTAACCCTGCTGCACTCGACAAGATGCAGCAGTGGGATGCATTCTGTGGGGATTCTGTGGACCCTAACCACACTGCAAGATACAGAAGTGGTTGCATTTAGTAAACCAATAGTAAAATCGTCAATTTCAAAGGATGCGTTACCATGACGATGCCGCCGTCCGTGTTGACCGGCATGGCCGCCATGAGGGAGTTGGCGTTGGGAGTTGCATTCTGGGTGGTCTGTGGCACGCTTGCGGCGCCCTCGTTGTTCGCGACAGGCTGGTAGAGAATCGTCTGTCCGTCAGCTGTCACAAACTGCTGTAGCTTCAAACGGAAGAGAGACCAATGATGCACATTCAAAAAACATATTTTCAAAATTTAGAGGGCCTGACGTGTTTCGATCCTAGCAGGACATTTCTCAAAGGCAAATTGACAAGGACATACAATATACATTTTCTTAAAAGGGACAATTTCAAGAATAGCTTGCAACTTCAAGGAAAACTGTCAGTGATAATCTAAACAATTTGAAAATCAGTCAAGTAGTTTTTGAGATAGGGGTTAATTAACTTTTGGACTAATTAGCATGACCTGCTATGTTTGGACAGCTCTATCTCGAAAAGGGAAGCACCTACAGAAATAAATTTGAAAAACCATTTGAAAGTCAGTAAAACTGGCTTGTATTGTGCTGGGGCAGATGATTGTTTGGTATGGCCCGAATGATCTCTACATTGTTGGGAAATAAGGGGAGAGGAGGGATGAGATAGGGGGTGTGGGCTGTGGTTATGCGTAGCTGCCAACCTAGCCTTCCCAAATCCTGCAGAATCCTATTTGCCTTTTGCCGGATTCTGCAGGATTCAGGGCACATGAGAGTTGACACATTGCAGGATTGTGCAGGATTGAGGGCATTAGGGATTCATGACACTGTAGGAAAATGCAGGATACAGGCTATTAGTTTCAAAGTGCTGGAAAAGGATTTTGCAGGATTGAGGGCACATGAGAGTTGACACACTGTAGGAATGTGCAGGATTGAGGGCATAAGGCGATTTTGTCTGTAGGAAAATGCAGGATGCTGGTAACAATTCGGATGTCATTGTGGCTTTTGTCAAAAGATTATCCGTTCGAAAAAGGGCCCACTGTTCTAAGCTGAAAAGAGTCTTTGTTTAGAATGTGGTCTAAAACTCCATAAACTCAGTGCAGGATTTGGCAGGATTCAGGCAATGGTCCACAGTAGCCAGTACTGCAGAATTTGGCAGGATTCAGGTCACATGGAACTTTGAACAAGGTAGGATTGCAGGATTTTGCAGGATTCAGATTATATCTTACAAAATATTGGTAGGGGGTTAGGAATACCGGTACTCCTGCAAAAAAAGAGGAATCACATAGGAATATATGTGTATTTCCAAGCCAAAAATCGGAATCTGTTGTCAAGAACTTGTAAAAAGTGATACATTTTTACCAAAAAATGAGGTATGATTCCTCCAAAATAGGGATGGTTGGCAGCTATGGTTATGGGGGAGGGAGTCACTGACCTGGAGTTGACCTCCACCCTGCCCGGTGACCTGCGGCTGCTGGGCCGACTGCAGGATGATGGGCTGCGACTGGGCCTGCTGCACCGTTATCTGCTGCTGCTGCTGCTGTGCTTGCTGCGTCACTTGCTGCGTCACTTGCTGCGTCACTTGCTGTTGCACCTGCTGCGTCACTTGCTGTTGCACCTGCTGCTGCTGCACTTGCTGCTGCTGCTGCGCTGGCTGGGGTTGGGCGGCGGTGGTGGTGACAGCCTGCTGCGGCTGCTGCAGCTGCACCTGCTGCTGCGGTTGGGGCACGAGCTGAATCTGCGGCAGAAAAAAAAGAAAGAAGAGAGGACAGAATTAAAAAAAAAAAAAAAAAAAAAAAGTGGACGAGAGCGAGCACAAAGATGTGATGTAAGTGACTGACAAAGTCATTTCCTGAAAATCATTAAAGGACAATAAATTGTGCGACTGCGAGTGAGCGCTCACAAGAACGTGAGATTCACGGCAGGGTTGCGGACGTCCTTCAGTTTTTCAAGGTTTTAACAGATAACAATGAGCAGTTTGAGATTTGAGCAGTTTGACATAAAAAAAAAGAAGCCTTTTCCAGAAATGCGGAAAATTCCCTAAGTCTTACATTCCTGACAAAGATTTTGGTGAAGACGAGGATGAAGGAGGAAGAGCAAAGAGGAGAAGGAGAAGAAGAGAGAAACGAAAAGTGGACGCTGAGGAGGAGGTAGGGCAGGAAGAGGAAAACAAGAAGATGTGGAGGAAGGAGGGAGCGCAGAGAATGAGGATGGAGGAAGAAGATGAAGAAGAATTAGAGGGAAAAGGAGAAGAGGGACAAGAGGAAGAAGAGGGAGAACACAGAGGAGGAAAGGGAAAATGGAGAAAATGAGAAGACGAAGCAGACAAAGAATGTGACAAAGGCGACGGACAAACCACCCGAGCTGCCAACATTTTTTTTCATCAGGCATCGGGCAAAGCACTGGGCATTCAGAGCTTAGTACATTCGCGCAGGGCAAACCCTCATAGAATTACATTCTCCTCGACGCAAACGTCCTGTTACATCTATGAGATGGATAAAAGATCGAGTATTAAAAAGGCAAAACAGTCAGAAAAAAACCCCAGGTGATTTCAAATAAACTACCGATACATTTTCAAAAGCTGCATCCAAAAACAATCAGACGATTGAAAAAAAAAAAAAAAAAAAAAAATCTTCGCCGTCCAACTGACCTGTTGCACTTGACCGTTCTGACCTGTGACCTGCAGCATCTGACCGACCTGCTGGAGCTGCACGGTGCCCCCTTGACCTCCGGCCAGCTGGATGGTGATTGGCTGGCCAGAGGTCATGACCTGGCCGCCACTTCCAACCTGAACAACTTGGGCCTACAGAGGGCGGAGTGGAGAAAAGAGCACATAATTATTCATCTAGATTTTCACATTTTTTGGTTGGAATTTTTACCCGTACGGGAAACAATCATTCAAATGGTTGGGGCAGGGTGTTTCATTAACCCCTTGACGGCGGGATTATTTTAGTGCCCGTGGCCGGCACAGTGCCATTTCAGAGTGACGTCTGCGTGGCTTTTGTCAAGGGATTATCAGCCCTCAAAGATGGGCCTTTTGCGTGTATTCCAATGGAGCGTCGGCTGTGCGACACGACTCCGAGAACTGTGTGTGCTGCTACCCTTTGACCGCAAACATACCTGCACTCCAGTGGACAAAGGATCCAGCTGGACGGCCTCAACAGAGCGTGCAATTTGTGGTAAAAAGGGCAGCGTGTGCATTCCATAGTCTGTCCGGTGACCGCATTGGTTGCGGGGCAGGCCAGCACACTGTCTCTCGTAGTAGCGCGCAGACCCTCGATCGTTCACAATGAACCCCACAAAAGCCATTGTTACCGCTGATCTGGCAATTCATGCAGCAAATGTCGTCAAAAAAGGTGTTTGTCATGATAAATATTGCTGAACAGAGTCTTTGACTACAGTTTGCAGCGTCCAAATTTTGAAACTCCCCAAGCGGCTATAGACGTCATCCGTACGCAATGGGTTAACAAATTCGTTATGAAGAATTTGTGTAGGATTGCGGCAGTGTGTTTTCCAATGGTAATCCCATCGAATTCCTATTTTCTTTTCCCTGTTTCAATAAGGTATTGCCGGTTTTCTCGCAACGACTGGGTACCAGCTAACCTGTTGTTGACCGGCCTGCTGCACTTGTATCTGCATGGGCTGGGCACCAGCCTGTGTGGTGATGTTCTGCACTCCGGCACTCATTGGTTCTACAGTTGTCAGTCCACCGGTAACAGTTGCGTCCATTTACATGAAGAACCGCCCCCAAAAGATCTGAAAGAAAAATTAAACGTGGAACCAGAAATACAACTGCAAGTTACTCGTGTCAGATTCATCTCATTTTTCAAGACTGGACTTTGAGTCACGATAACCAGTGACTCAGCTAAATAAGACTTAAGGCTTTTCATGGTGGGCGAAACAATATGTAGGAGGGTTTGCGGTGACACCATGTATAAGGTCTCTTAAAGAAGAGGTGTGGTTCTGAAAAGAACCCGAGTGATAACCCGACGTTCCGGCCAGTATGCTCTGGCCGTCATCAGACGAATGCCTTGGACTCGGTGGTTGAGTGGAGTTACCACTCAGGTTCTTTTCAGAATCATACATGTACCTCTTCTTAAAGAGACCTTATAGATGGTGTCACCGCAGAGTGACTATCACAGTATCAGACTCAAACTCGGACCCACTGGCTCGGACTCGCAGTTGATTCGGATGACATGTGACTCAAATCTAACAGGCAGGTGATATTCACCCGGCAACGCCGGTATTCTTCCGGCAAATGCTATTCAGCCGGTCCCTTGCTTTGATTGGCCAATTGTCATATCACGTGTTGCCGGCTTTCTTGCCCGAAAGGTTATTCTGCCGGAGGTCGTTCCAGCATGAATAACCCTTCGGGCAAGACAGCCGGCACGAAGTCAACAGTTGTACAGGACCGGCAGAATAGCGTTTGCGGGAAGAATGCCGTTGCTGGGTCAATATACACTGCAAATAAAATAACTGATCTGCGAACGTTAAGCCTTGTGCGGTCTTCATTTCTGCGCAATGTCCCCTGCGAACTACTTTAAACATGGGTAATTAGGGCCTTAATTTAGGGGTTGCAATTAGAGTTAGGGTTGGGTATAGTCCAGGCTAACCCCTAGCCCTAACTCTAACCACCAAATCAAACCATTGCGCAATCGTAAGGACCACCCAAGGTTTACAGTTTGCGCACAACAGTTTCATAATAAACTGCCTGTAACTTCAATTTTCAAAAACTTACTTCACGTGTCAACTTTACAAGTTACAAAATACAAGGTATTTCATCGTGAGCTTTTTTAATGTTAAGAAACCTAATGACTGAACTTGTCCGTAACCTGTTTTTCTCCTACTTCTGAAGAAACCTAGTTAGGGATAAAATACAACAAACTTTTCTTGAGGGAACTGTTATGAGTTAACGAGTTACCTGACTAGGCTAAGTCTTTGACATCAATGACACAAAATGCAAGTTGGAAATACAAGAAAATGAAATAATTCTTATTCAAATCGACAGTATGGCGACTAAATGGGCTTTTCTAAACACAAATAAGCAGTGAGACTTTGAAACTAATGCAGTTCCAGTTGGGAAAAGAGACTTTTTCGCTGTCAGATTTGGCATTTGCACTGGGAGGGTTGAACAACCGATTTCGGTTTAGAAAGTGAACACGTCATTTGTCAACAACGCCAGTGAATAGTCACTTAAAAAATATCTCCACACTCGAAATACTCGTCCCTGGTTGACAATCGGGACGAGTACTGAGTGGGACAGGAATTGGGTTGAAGTTCGAGCGATCGATCAAGGGGAAGAGGTGGGATTTCGGTGTTAGTTTTTCCAGACTCCTAATGGAGATTGGGGGACGCTGGTCGCTTCGTAACGCCATGCACGACACGGGCCTCGGCGTCACAAAGGGACGATCGAAATGCGAGCACGCGGCACCCGACTCTGCCAACTTGGCCGCGGGTTTTCGGGGTTTTTTCTCCCGATCCCCCAGAAATCGGGGCCCGGGGCGGCCGAAAGCCGCCGGCCGGGTGTCCGGGACGGTAGATGGTCCAGAGTTTTGGCCGATCGAGGGGAATCCAAGACTTACAGGTGCACCTGAAGTTTTTGATTGGCTGTAGGGAGCGTACTGTCCACGTCCAACGAATAGGAAGATAGACGGAGTGGCGGTCCCCTCCACTGAAAAATCAGCACTCTATCAAATTAACATCTCATGAATATTCATTTTATCTGGTCGTCCCGATCAGGAATTTCAGCCACAATCGTCATTTGGAAAATAAGGGGTGGAAATACAATTGGGTTTAGAATGTTTTTTATTAAGAATAGGGTTATATCTTTTAACGATTTGACGAATTGTTTTTGAGAAACTAAGAAAGGAATTGTCCCCAAACAATTATGATGACATTGTTGCGTCTGGCAGACGCGCCAATCAGAGGAGAGAGTTTGTGTCACGTGATTAGTGGACGTCTCATTTGCATAGGGGCTATATCGGGTAAGGTACATTATGTTGTCGCGATCCTCTGCCGAGTATGAATATACATCTCATATGACGTCACAGCACAACGATCCGCATCCGTACTACTCCGAATCCGCACCACTGACAACAGTATAGAATGCAGCCTACTCTGATATCGTGCCAGGTGTGCAGTTCTCACAACTTAACTTATACTGTAGACAATTGCAGCCAGTTATTCTCTGCTGAGACGCGCGCCGTCTCTTCACAGTGTCGCGACAGTTATAGTCAGTGGTGCGGATACGGATCGGTCGTATCCGGATCGTTGTGCAGTGACGTCATACCTGATGAATATTAATACTCGGCAGAGGATTGCGACAACATACGTTACCCTCATTTGCATAGAGCCTATATCGGGGTGTCGAAAGGCATTCTGGGACGTCAACATGGCTGCCTCCAGTAGAGTTCTGCTGGCCTGGGTAAGAACGGCTCTGGGTTGACGGCGAAATTCTCGCTAGTGAACGCTTTCGCACGGAAGTGAGAGATGCACAGTTTCGGGAGGTCGGGGAGCCTGGGAGGTCCCTCACGGTTCGCCGCCTGTCGTGACCTCGGGCTGCGTATTTCACCCCAGAAAAAGGAAGAATTCTCGGCAACCGGCTTACTTTCCCCTTTCCGCACGTCGGCTGAGCAACGCCCGCTTTTGTTTTCTCATGCATTCATTGCGCTGTGCGTATAGGCTCGTCAATGCACAATTCGTCTGAATTAAACTTAAAAGTGTTCTGTAGAACTGAATGCGGTCTAATTCAACTATTTATTTAGAGATTAAAATGGTTGTCGAACCAGTTGGAGATGAATTTCTTTTGACAGATGTTATCATTATCAATATCTTATCAATAAAATCAATTCATTCAGTTCATTCATCATGCCTGGTGATCATGACTTTGTCATGTTTTTCGTTATTACATTTTTACAGTTTACACCTCAAAATAATATGATTGAACCACTGAGTTTATTTAAACAGTATTTTGTATTTTTCAATTTTTTTTTAGCACTCCATAGACTTAAGAATTAAGACTTACTATTATACTTTAGCCCAGTTTAGGCTACAACTTTGTACAAGTACAGGGTAGCATATTAAATTTCTACCACTACCACTACACATATAGTCCGAGTAACTTGGACCCGACAAGTCACCCTTTTTTAGGGTCAGGTGACTTAGTACTAGTAGTGAGTAGTGCCCAAACTAGAATGTGGGTGTGTCATGTCACTCATTTGCATATTTTTGTTTACTAAATATCAAAAGTTAGAGGGCCTGACTTTTCCATCCTAGCAGGACCTTTCTCAAAGGCAAAATTACTAAATAAACTGTTTAAAAACAGAGGAACAGAAGAGGAACAGAATTTGTGTCTACAATTGCAACAAAGCTGTAGATATCTAATCCCCCAGAGATCTGTTGGAAATATTTGAGTTTTGATACCTACACCATAATTAAAAGGGTGGTTTGTATGCACCGTACTGCAGCTAATAAACAGAATCATTTTGAAAAGTCTCACTATAAAGTCGTAGTGGAGTTCCCACCAGTAATCCTGTGTATTGTTTCTGCGCACACACAAAAATGAGGAGTTTGGCTCTCGATTCAAATCGTGATCCAAATAATCACCTTTTTTTTTTTTTTTTTTTTTTTTTTTTTTTTTGGGGGGGGGCACAGTGGATACGGCCCTATTGTTGAACTTGTGTTTTCTTTGCTACCCTCCAGGGAGCCAACAGCTTTGGACAGCTAGCTCTTGGCCACACCAGGGACTGCCTCATTCCCGAGGTGGTGGAGCATCCCCCAGAAGACGTTGTATCGCTGACAGGTGGAGCGGGACACACCACCTTACTGACAGGTAACCGAACATACCCCCCCCCCCAAAAGTCCAGAGGGCCCGGACGCTGAGTGGCAGCGCTTTATAAGATGAAAAATTAGGAAGGCTTGTACGCTTCCATCCTTGTAGGACATTTCTGCTTCCATCCTAGTAGGACCTTTCTGCTTTCATCCTAGTAGGACCTTTCTGCTTTCATCCTAGTAGGACCTTTCTGCTTCCATCCTAGTTGGACCTTTCTGCTTCCATCCTAGTAGGACCTTTCTGCTTCCATCCTAGTAGGACCTTTCTGCTTCCATCCTAGTAGGACCTTTCTGCTTTCATCCTAGTAGGACCTTTCTGCTTTCATCCTAGTAGGACCTTTCTGCTTCCATCCTAGTTGGACCTTTCTGCTTCCATCCTAGTAGGACCTTTCTGCTTCCATCCTAGTAGGACCTTTCTGCTTCCATCCTAGTTGGACCTTTCTGCTTTCATCCTAGTAGGACCTTTCTGCTTCCATCCTAGTAGGACCTTTCTGCTTTCATCCTAGTAGGACCTTTCTGCTTCCATCCTAGTAGGACCTTTCTGCTTCCATCCTAGTAGGACCTTTCTGCTTTCATCCTAGTAGGACCTTTCTGCTTCCATCCTAGTTGGACCTTTCTGCTTTCATCCTAGTAGGACCTTTCTGCTTCCATCCTAGTAGGACCTTTCTGCTTTCATCCTAGTAGGACCTTTCTGCTTCCATCCTAGTAGGACCTTTCTGCTTCCATCCTAGTAGGACCTTTCTGCTTTCATCCTAGTAGGACCTTTCTGCTTTCATCCTAGTAGGACCTTTCTGCTTTCATCCTAGTAGGACCTTTCTGCTTTCATCCTAGTAGGACCTTTCTGCTTCCATCCTAGTAGGACCTTTCTGCTTTCATCCTAGTAGGACCTTTCTGCTTCCATCCTAGTAGGACCTTTCTGCTTTCATCCTAGTAGGACCTTTCTGCTTCCATCCTAGTTGGACCTTTCTGCTTCCATCCTAGTAGGACCTTTCTGCTTTCATCCTAGTAGGACCTTTCTGCTTCCATCCTAGTAGGACCTTTCTGCTTCCATCCTAGTTGGACCTTTCTGCTTTCATCCTAGTAGGACCTTTCTGCTTCCATCCTAGTAGGACCTTTCTGCTTTCATCCTAGTAGGACCTTTCTGCTTCCATCCTAGTAGGACCTTTCTGCTTTCATCCTAGTAGGACCTTTCTGCTTTCATCCTAGTAGGACCTTTCTGCTTTCATCCTAGTAGGACCTTTCTGCTTCCATCCTAGTAGGACCTTTCTGCTTTCATCCTAGTAGGACCTTTCTGCTTTCATCCTAGTAGGACCTTTCTGCTTCCATCCTAGTAGGACCTTTCTGCTTTCATCCTAGTAGGACCTTTCTGCTTCCATCCTAGTAGGACCTTTCTGCTTCCATCCTAGTAGGACCTTTCTGCTTTCATCATAGTAGGACCTTTCTGCTTCCATCCTAGTAGGACCTTTCTGCTTCCATCCTAGTTGGACCTTTCTGCTTTCATCCTAGTAGGACCTTTCTGCTTTCATCCTAGTAGGACCTTTCTGCTTTCATCCTAGTAGGACCTTTCTGCTTCCATCCTAGTAGGACCTTTCTGCTTCCATCCTAGTAGGACCTTTCTGCTTTCATCCTAGTAGGACCTTTCTGCTTCCATCCTAGTAGGACCTTTCTGCTTCCATCCTAGTTGGACCTTTCTGCTTTCATCCTAGTAGGACCTTTCTGCTTTCATCCTAGTAGGACCTTTCTGCTTTCATCCTAGTAGGACCTTTCTGCTTCCATCCTAGTAGGACCTTTCTGCTTTCATCCTAGTAGGACCTTTCTGCTTTCATCCTAGTAGGACCTTTCTGCTTTCATCCTAGTAGGACCTTTCTGCTTTCATCCTAGTAGGACCTTTATGCTTTCATCCTAGTAGGACCTTTCTGCTTTCATCCTAGTAGGACCTTTATGCTTTCATCCTAGTAGGACCTTTCTGCTTTCATCCTAGTAGGACCTTTCTGCTTTCATCCTAGTAGGACCTTTCTGCTTTCATCCTAGTAGGACCTTTCTGCTTTCATCCTAGTAGGACCTTTCTGCTTTCATCCTAGTAGGACCTTTCTGCTTTCATCCTAGTAGGACCTTTCTCTAAGGCAGAACACTCTGTGGCAGCCTTTATAAGACCAAAGATTAGGAGGGCCTGACGTTGTGATCCTAGTAGGACCCTTCTCAAAGGCGGCTGGTAGTAGGCCTAGCTGTTAGCATTTATAAGGCCAAAAATTAGGAGGGCCTTACATTTCGATCCTAGCAGGACCTTTCTCCAAGGCGGCTGGTAACATTTATAAGACCCAAAATTAGGAGGGCCTGACGTTTCAATCCTAGCAGGACCTTTCTCCAAGGCAGCTGGTAACATTTATAAGACAAAAAAAATTAGGAGGGCCTGAAGTTTTGATCCTAGTAGGACCTTTCTCAAAGGCGGCTGGTAACATTTATAAGACCAAAAATTAGGAGGGCCTGACGTTTCGATCCTAGCAGGACCTTTCTCCAAGGCGGCTGGTAACATTTATAAGACCAAAAATTAGGAGGGCCTGACGTTTCGATCCTAGTAGGACCTTTCTCAAAGGCGGCTGGTAACATTTATAAGACCAAAAATTAGGAGGGCCTGATGTTTCGATCCTAGTAGGACCTTTCTCAAAGGCGGCTGGTAACATTTATAAGACCAAAAATTAGGAGGGCCTGACGTTTCGATCCTAGTTGGACCTTTCTCATAGGCGGCTGGTAACATTTATAAGACCAAAAATTAGGAGGGCCTGACGTTTCGATCCTAGTAGGACCTTTCTCATAGGCGGCTGGTAACATTTATAAGACCAAAATTTCGGAGGGCCTGACGTTTCGATCCTAGTAGTCCTGACATTTTGATCTTGGCTGGAAGGGGCCGTTTACTCCAAAAAGGACTTTGGGAGCAGATGCCTCATTACTCCATCCTACTGTTGGTCACATTTGTTCAGCCCCACAAAAACAGCACTGGTTTGCTGCTCTTTTTCTTCAGACAAGGGCAAAGTGTTCATGTGCGGCAGTAACTTCAAGGGGCAGCTGGGCCTGGGACACACGCAGAACATGTGCAGGCTTGTGGAGGTGCCGGAACTGCCGAGGATCGTCCAGATAGCCTGCGGCTGGGACCACACGCTTGCAATAACCGGTGAGCATGAACCCTCATCAGGCCTGACCCTCATGGTTATTCAGTGGAAAGTATGTTTATTCAGTGGAAAGTATGTTTATTCAGTGAAAGTATGTTTATTCAGTGAAAGTATGTTCATTCAGTGAAAGTATTTTTATTCAGTGAAAGTATGCTTATTCAGTGAAAGTATGTTTATTCAGTGAAGGTTTGTTTATTCAGTGAAAGTATGTTTATTCAGTGAAAAGTATGTTTATTCAGTGAAAGTATGTTCATTCAGTGAAAGTATGTTTATTCAGTGAAAGTATGTTTATTCAGTGGAAAATATGTTTATTCATTGAAAGTATGATTATTCAGTGAAAGTATGTTTATTCAGTGAAGGTATGTTTATTCATTGAAAGTATGTTTATTCAGTGAAAGTACAGTGTATGTTTATTCAGTGAAGGTATGTTTATTCAGTGGAAAGTATGTTTATTCAGTGAAAGTATGTCTATTCAGTGAAAAGTATGTTTATTCAGTGAAAGTATGCTTATTCAGTGAAAGTATGTCTATTCAGTGAAAGTATGTTTATTCAGTGAAAGTACATGTATGTTTATTCAGTGAAAGTACATGTATGTTTATTCAGTGAAAGTACATGTATGTTTATTCAGTGAAAGTACATGTATGTTTATTCAGTGAAAGTACATGTATGTTTATTCAGTGAAAGTACATGTATGTTTATTCAGTGAAAGTACATGTATGTTTATTCAGTGAAAGTACATGTATGTTTATTCAGTGAAAGTACATATGTATGTTTATTCAGTGAAACTGTTCAATCAGTGAAAGTATGGTGTTACTGCAAACCTATTATTTCTTCTGCTATTCTCACCACGAAAACTACTAAATATTGTTGGTTGTGTACATTGAACAATTTTTATTAACATATGCAAATTATGGCTAAGTAGCGAATGGTCATTTCCTGGGCACTTTAAGTGACTTTGACTTATTCGTGAAGGTTGTGTTAACCCTAACCCTCCCAAATCCTACAGAATCCTATTGTCCAATTGTAGGAATTCGTAGGATTTGGGGCATGTGGCAGTTGATGCATTGTAGGAATTTGTAGGATTTGGGGCATATGGAGTTTTGTCACTGTAGGAAAATGTAGGATCTGGGCTACAAGGCCCAATGTGATGGAGGAGGATTCTGTAGGATTGGGGGCATGTGGAGTTTTGGTCAATTGAGGAAAATGTAGGATCTGGGTTACAAGGGCCAATGAGATGGAGGATGAAATTTTAGGATTTAGGGCACTTTGAAGTAAAATTATACATTATCACAAAAGGGGATATGTACCAATGGTCCAGCGAAATGCTGTTTATCTTTCTGGCTTGGGGTTGCACTGGCCTGCATTCGTGGGTGGGTTTACCCACCGGCTCTAAGTCATTTTCTGGTCAAGTGTGGAGTGTGTAGCAGTGTACGGACACTGCTTTCGTGGGTAAGTTTACCCACGAGCTCTTGCTCATTTTCTGGTGAGGTGTTGGAGTCTCTCGGGCAGTGCACTGAGACTGCTTTCGTGGGTGAGTTTACCCACGAGATCTTGGTCATTTTCTGGTCAGTTGTTGGAGTGTGTTCCAGTGAACTGACAGTGAAAGTACATATGTATGTTTATTCAGTGAAACTGTTCAATCAGTGAAAGTATGGTGTTACTGCAAACCTATTATTTCTTCTGCTATTCTCACCACGAAAACTACTAAATATTGTTGGTTGTGTACATTGAACAATTTTTATTAACATATGCAAATTATGGCTAAGTAGCGAATGGTCATTTCCTGGGCACTTTAAGTGACTTTGACTTATTCGTGAAGGTTGTGTTAATGAATTCAGTAAGTTTACCTCTTGAAGTGCATGATGCAAATATGCAAAACAGAGGTAACTTGTAGACACCAACATGTGGAACTGCCCACGTGCTTAGATCGGATTGTGGCGGTCACCCCCCTACTGTCAGATACTGAATGGGCGGTGTGTTGCTGTTAATCGTTTGCTCACAGACAAAGGTCATTTGTACTCGTGGGGATCCAACATGTTTGGTCAGTTGGCGCAGTCTGCCCGCGGCCCAGCCAGAATTCCGGTAAGCATAGTCCTTGCAGTCATCGTTGGTTTCCGAGGCCCGGGGCCCATTTTGATAGAGCATATTCATGAGGGCCGTTCCCACTATGAAAATAATCGCAATTTAAATCGCGCTTCAAAAAGCTTTTTTTTTTTTTTTTCGGGGCAAATAATCGCGTCTCAAAGAAACGCGAGCCAATTGCCGTTAGCATGTGGTCAGCATTCCAGAAAGATTGACCCTAGGTTGACCTGGCTCCCCCGCGAACGTAAACAAACCCTGTGCTGCACTTCCTGGCAGGAAATGCCATGCGCGCGCAATGCATCGTGGGCTTAAAAAAAAAACCGGTGCGATTTGAGTGGAGCATTCCCACACACATCGCGTCGCAAATAAATGCGATTATTTGAAAAAAAAACCTCACTCTTAGTGGAGTCCAAATCGTGATTCAAATCCCACTAATAATCGCGTTTATTGTGTCCCCACACTCAAAAAAAGTGGAGGTTGATTCGCGACTCAAATCGCGATCCAAATAATTGCGTTTATTTGGGGTAGTGGGAACGGGCCTAGAGAGTGAGTAATGAACTATTTCTTACACTACAGAACGGTGCAAAAGCCGTGACGTTTTTTTGCCCTTTTCTACTTTCTCAGATCACCATTTAAGCTAAAACCTTCTCAGGTTTTCGTTTTTGGAATTTTTAAAAATGGTTTAACACACAAACTGTGGCAATCTGTTGACCTTTTACCGATGTTGTATAGGGCCTTTAAAACAACTGAAACGAAGCCTGTATTCTCTCCTGTCTTTTGCGTGGCAGTCCATGAACTAACTAACATGACTAACATGACTAACACTAAAACTAACTAATGACTAACACCATGCAGCTTTCTGATAATCCTTCTTTTGTGTTCACTCCTCCACACTTCTCTCTTTGATCTGCCCCCTTCTCACTAATCCCTACCCTACTCCTTCCCCTTCCCTTTGAGCTCTCCGTACCAGCTTTACTCTATGTCCGTTGTTTCTCATCTGTGTCCTATTCACTCTCTTCCCCCTTCCTTTGTGTACATGTATCTGTTTTGTCCTTGTCACTCTGCCTTTGAGAAAGGTCCTGCTAGGATCGAAACGTCAGGCCCACTAAATTCTAAGCAGCATGAACGTTAAACTGTAGCACGAAATGTCACCTTTTTTTTAAACTGATGGCCGTCTGTTTTGTGTTTGCGTGGGCCCTTGATTGGCAGGCATTTCCCTCCGGCCAGAAGGTGATGGACATCGCTGCTGGCCTGAGGCACTCGCTGGCCGTCACCGAGGACGGTCGCGTCTGGTCCTGGGGCAGCGGGGTCAAAGGTCAGCTGGGGCGGTACGAGGACCAGCGGCCGGCCGGCGGCCAGGCCGGCGCCGAGGGCCGGTCGGTGCCCGAGAGATCGGAGCAGCCGCAGCCGGGTGAGTCACTGACTGTGACTGGCCAGTCCACAGCTGACTGGATGCTGACGGGCTATAAGTGTCTGTCTTGTCTCTTGGTTAACTTTGTGGAAATGTTTTTGTCTCGTCCTCCTCAATTCAAAAAGGTCCATGAGACTCCATCTCCTGGTCCTCCTCTTTCTTTGGATCCTCTCTCTCCTCCTCCCCCTTCTCTTTCCCCTTCTCCCCTTCTCCTTCCCTTTCCCCTTCTCCTTTTCCTTCTCCTTTTCCTTCTCCCCCCTTCTCCTTCCTCTCCTTCCTTTCCTTCTCCTTCTCCTTCTCCTTCTTCTCCTTCTCCTCCTTCTCCTTCTCCTCCTTCTCCTTCTCCTCCTTCTCCTTCTCCTCCTCCTACTCCCTCCCCTCTTTCTCTTCCTCCTCCATCTCCTCCCTCCCCTCTTCCCCTTCTTCTCTTTCATCTTCTACTTCTTTTTCTCCTCCTTCTCCTTCCTCTCCTTCTCCTTCTCCTTCTTCTCCTTCTCCTCCTTCTCCTTCTCCTCCTTCTCCTTCTCCTCCTCCTACTTCCTCCCCTCTTTCTCTTCCTCCTCCATCTCCTCCTCCCTCCCCTCTTCCCCTTCTTCTCTTTCATCTTCTACTTCTTTTTCTCCTCCTTCTCCTTCCTCTCCTTCTCCTTCTCCTTCTTCTCCTTCTCCTTCTTCTCCTTCTCCTTCCCCTTCTCCTTCTCCTTTTCCTCCCCTTCTCTTCCTCCTTCTCCTCCTGTGTCTCCTTCCCAATCCTCTACTACCTTCTCCTCCACCCTCACAAATCCAGGTGAAACAAATCTTTATTATTATTATTTTTTTTTTCAGTTGATTTTGGCGAGGAGGAAGTGAGGATTGTTCGGGCGGCAGCTGGTGCAAACCACAGTGCTGGACTCTCAGGTGAGTGTGGACTTTGCAGAACCAAAGAAGATACAAAAAACCTGTCAGCGATTGGTTAGGGGTTCCGGGGTGGATTTCACAAAACCTTACAACGCATCGTCAAAGTTTTTTTTGCCATTTTTTTCAATTTGCTCAAAAAGTTTTCAGTCAGATTTTCCTTTGCTTGTTTGACTTTTTAAGAAAAAAAATCTTCCTTTTTTTTCTTTCTTTTTTGGTGGGGATCTTCTTGTTTCAGATGAGGGCATCGTCTACGTCTGGGGCGAGAACAAGAGAGGGCAGCTTGGGGAGTCGACCCAGTCGGACAATGGCGGCCGGAACGGCTCTGTCCCCTTGCCCAAGGCCCTCGGCCGGGAGTTCTTTGGCGGACGGTCAGTGCTGAGCGTCCACTCCGGATGGACACACATGGTGGCGCGACTGGGTGAGTTGGACAGCGGCCTATTAGCCACTTGACCGAGCCAGGGTTCCAGACTAGTGATATATAGCAGTCAGCGGTTAGCCCATATCTGCCGAGTTACGGGATTTCATATAGGACCTAGAAAAGCCATAGGTTCTTTGAATGAAGGCGGGGGTGTGATACCTGGAGATTATTTGGCAGTTAATGGTTGATTTGCTTCTAATCTGACTGGCGCCCCCAACCCCCGCAAAATCTAGTTGAGTATTTGAGGCCTTTTCCTAAATCCGTCTTAGGCTCGGCGTCCGGCTTTTGGATAACAGAGACGAAGCCGGAGCTGAAGCCTAAATCGGGTTCTGGAAAAGGGCCACGGGAAGGGTCTAGTCAAAGTTTTATTTTTTTACTTTTGAAAGCCTAAAATGCTCTCTGTCTCTCTCACCCTCTATCATAGAGGATGGAACCATTGTGACGTGGGGTCGGAATGACTATGGTCAGCTGGGACGGTCAACCGAGCTCGTGGCCAACGATGCGGAAGAGGCAGACGACAACGGCGACGAGAATGGAGCGCGGAGTACCAGCCAAAACAGCTGCGAAGCAGTGGAGGTGCCAACACTGCAAGGATGCACACAGGTATGGGACCGGTGGAAAAAAAAAACGGAGAAGGGGGACGGGTCCGAAAGGCAACTGTGCACAATGCACATGGCACGGAAAAGCCACTGCACAATGCACATGGCACGGAAAAGCCACTGCACAATGCACATGGCACGGAAAAGCCACTGCACAATGCACATGGCACGGAAAAGCCACTGCACAATGCACATGGCACGGAAAAGGCACTGCACAATGCACATGGCACGGAAAAGCCACTGCACAATGCACATGGCACGGAAAAGCCACTGCGCAATGCACATGGCACGGAAAAGCCACTGCACAATGCACATGGCACGGAAAAGCCACTGCGCAATGCACATGGCACGGAAAAGCCACTGCACAATGCACATGGCACGGAAAAGGCACTGCACAATGCACATGGCACGGAAAAGCCACTGCACAATGCACATGGCACGGAAAAGCCACTGCGCAATGCACATGGCACGGAAAAGCCACTGCGCAATGTACATGGCACGGAAAAGCCACTGCCCAATGCACATGGCACGGAAAAGCCACTGCACAATGCACATGGCACGGAAAAGCCACTGCACAATGCACATGGCACGGAAAAGCCACTGCACAATGCACATGGCACGGAAAAGCCACTGCACAATGCACATGGCACGGAAAAGGCACTGCACAATGCACATGGCACGGAAAAGCCACTGCACAATGCACATGGCACGGAAAAGCCACTGCGCAATGCACATGGCACGGAAAAGCCACTGCACAATGCACATGGCACGGAAAAGCCACTGCGCAATGCACATGGCACGGAAAAGCCACTGCACAATGCACATGGCACGGAAAAGCCACTGCGCAATGCACATGGCACGGAAAAGCCACTGCGCAATGTACATGGCACGGAAAAGCCACCGCGCAATGTACGTGGGACTCAATAAGCGATTGAGATCTGAAGGTTTGCATGCTGAGAATAGTAGGAGTAATGGGTTTGTGGTGACACCATGCAAAGCTCGCTTTTGTGAGTATGTGTGGTTCTGCAAAAGAACCAGAGGAACTCCACCTTTCGAACAGGCTCCTAGATCCTGAAGACGAACCAAGTATACTGTTCGAAACGTTGAGTTCCTCCGGTTCTTTTACAGAACCACGCATGCTCACAAAAGAGAACTTTGCATGGTGTCACCGCAAACCTATTAATAGCGATTGTGGACAGTGTAAAGGAATTTGTGAACATCTGGTTCCTAATGTGGTCTTTGTTCTACTTTCAGATTGCTTGTGGGGCTGAACACAATCTTGCAGTTACAGGTAAAAGATATTTTTATTTTGATTGATTGATCGATTGACTACCGTAATTGATCGATTGATGGACTCACAGATTGATTGATTGGCTCTCTGACTGATTGACTGCTTAATTGACGTCAGATTGACTGGTGGATTGATGATTGATTAGTTGATTGATTGATTGACTATGGTAATTGATTGATTGATGGCCTCACAGATTGATTGATTGGCTCTCTGACTGATTGACTGTTTGATCGATGATTGACTGGTGGATTGATGATTGATTAGTTGATTGATTGATTGACTATTGTAATTGATTGATTGATGGACTCACATATTGATTGATTGGCTCTCTGACTGATTGACTGTTTGATCGATGATTGACTGGTGGATTGATGATTGATTAGTTGATTGATTGATTGACTATTGTAATTGATTGATTGATGGACTCACAGATTGATTGATTGGCTCTCTGACTGATTGACTGTTTGATCGATGATTGACTGGTGGATTGATGATTGATTAGTTGATTGATTGATTGATTGACTATGGTAATTGATTGATTGATGGCCTCACAGATTGATTGATTGGCTCTCTGACTGATTGACTGTTTGATCGATGATTGACTGGTCGATTGATGATTGATTAGTTGATTGATTGATCAATTGACTACGGTAATTGATTGATTGATGGACTCACAGATTGATTGATTGGCTCTCTGACTGATTGACTGTTTGATCGATGATTGACTGGTCGATTGATGATTGACTGGTCGATTGATGATTGATTAGTTGATTGATTGATCGATTGACTACGGTAATTGATTGATTGATGGACTCACAGATTGATTGATTGGCTCACTGACTGATTGACCGTTTGATCGATGATTGACTGGTTGATTGATTGCTCGACTGATCAGTTGATTGACTTAACAATCTCTCAATTGGGCAACACATAAACAGTGTTCCTACCTAAGCCTGTATCGCATTGTGCATTGCAATGTGCATTACAAGATAAATGTCAGCTTTTCCAAAAAATGAAACCCAAACAACAGAACAGTGATTGGGATAACACCATCATTTTCACAACCCTGAAAATAGACCACGGAATTCCACGTAGTTCGGCATTTGTTTCTGCGTCCTACGGGAAATCCCGTAACTCGGCAGAAATGATTGTTGGATTTTTTGTCAATTCATTGGCACGTTGACTTTGTGAAAGATTGTTTTTTGGGGGCTTTTTTTTTTTGTGGACGACCGCAGAGGATAACGTGCTGCTGGCGTGGGGCTGGAACGAGCACGGCATGTGCGGAGACGCTCGCATCATCGACGTCCGCCTCCCCAAGAAGGTGGACACCCGGCTGGGAGGCAAGCCTGTCCTGATCGGGTCTGGTGCCGGCCACTGCCTGGCGCTGTGCGAGTAGAGAGGCACGGGAGAGCGTCGGGACGCCGGACTGCTCCCCCTTCCTCCTCCTCCTCCTCCTCCTCCTCCTCCTCGTCCGTGGAGGGGAGGCCAGGAGATGTCGTGGAGAATGTGTCGAGGGCCGCGGTCTCGTGAGTAAAATGCTGGACCTGCAGTATTTTTCGCCGGGGTTTTGTGCGACCGCTCGGAGTTTGTACCCACTGCCGATCACGAAAGAGTTACCGTATCAACGCATCCTCCCTCATCCTCCCTCCTCCAGAAGGGAGGAGCTTACCTCACTTTCAGTCCGAGAAAATTTGGGTCGAGGTTTGGCCATTCCTTTTCCATGACGAGGATCCAGGGTTGGATCCAAATTTGAATTTACATTCTGGTGTCGCTCAGGTCTTGCAATTACCCCCCAAAAAATTGTGTTTCCTTTATGAAGAGCCAGTCCTATTTAAAAAATAATAATAATTTCTGATGATGTGTGTATTTGTAACGAAAAACAACAGAATAAGAACATTTCATGAAATGAAACAATGTTCATGAAATTGCAAGCTATCCACTTTCCTTTGATCTCATTTTTCCTTTTCCTATTCTTTGGATTGTCCCACGACTATTATATGTAACCCGCTCCAGGAAAAGGTGATATAAGTTGCAAAAAGTAAAAATGAAGTTACATATAATTATGACTGGAAAGCCCACATTGTCAGCTTTCTTTTGGTATATAGCAGAGCTCTATACCCTCTTCCTGTCTGTAGTTATGACATTATTATCTGCATATTATTTTTGGCAGAATAGAGCTACAACTGGACATTTCCAGACCAAAAACGGTTCTGATATGAATTAAAAAAAAAAAGGAAAACAAACAGTGAATAAAAAGTGACCCTTTAATAAGAAAAACACCCAACATTGGTACAGGAAACACAATTCTTTTCTCTGCCTGGCCTGTGCTTATTTCATCACCAGTTCAATCTATCTCAAGTGTAACTTTAAAAGATAAAAAACCTACCCCAAAACTGAAAAGTTGAAAAATCTATGCTGATTATTCACATTGTAAAAAAAAATATTAAAAAATAAAAACATACTTATCACTGCCAACTGATGTGGACTTTGCACAAATTAGTGTCCGAAAACAATCCATCCCAATTTTTTTTTTTTTTTTTTAACATTGAAACCACAATGTAAAAAATAATAATAATAATAAAAAAATTGTGAATTTTCCTTAGAATGTGAAGATTCCTAGAGTCAGACCTTTTTTTTTGGTCGGGCTTTTCCTGAGCCCAGGCATCCTCCCCACTGGTCAATAACCTTGTGGATCGCGATTGGATTTTGCTCCTCAACTTTACCAATGAGTAACTCTTGTGATGTGGTATACGGTAACTCTAGTGGACAGGAGAAGTGCAGTCCCATAGCGTTTGACAGCTCAGTAGTCATTTTGCTCTTATTTTTTTTTTTCATGTAAACTTATTTCGGCATTTATTCATCTGTATTCTACTTGCTACCCTTTTTTCGGGGGCGTTTTCCCCCTATTTATCTCCTTTTTGTTGTTGTTGTCAAAAGTATTATTCACATACGCATTTTCGGTATATTTTATTCGGGCATTTATTTCGTCGTTGTTGGAGGAGTTATTTGTCTTATTCAGTAGAGAAATGAATACAAAATGGGCTTTGAGGTGAAAGTTGATAAGAGGAAAAGAGAAAAAGTGCCAAGTTCAAAGTAAAAACCTGAGAAGGTTGCGGCAGAACAGAGATCAGACTGGAGACCTGAAGTAATGCTGTTTGAATGAGATTTTTTACAGCTTTGTTGAAATTTCAGTCAAGGCGGGCTTGCTAATTTTGCAATGGCCCTGTGGCCGAATGACAGTTAGTGGCCAGTTGAAGGCCACCTACAACCTAACAACCATCCTAGCCGGCCAGTTTTGAAGGCAAAACAGCCCGCAGGCTGCAATTTTTCTGGCAGAGGCCTGGTGACCAAAAGACAATTGGTGGCCAAATGACAGTTAGTGGCCAAATGACAGCTAGTGGCCAATTGAAGGCCAGCTACAACCGGTCTAGCTGGCCAGTTTGGAAAGCAAAACAGCCCGCAGGCTGCAATTTTTCTGGCAGAGGCCTGGTGACCAAAAGACAATTGGTGGCCAAATGACAGTTAGTGGCCAAATGACAGCTAGTGGCCAATTGAAGGCCAGCTACAACCGGTCTAGCTGGCCAGTTTGGAAAGCAAAACAGCCCGCAGGGTGCAATTTTTCTGGCAGAGGCCTAGTGGCCAAATGACAATTGGTGGCCAAATGACAGTTAGTGGCCAAATGACAGCTAGTGGCCAGTTGAAGGCCAGCTACAACCGGTCTAGCTGGCCGGTTTGGAAAGCAAAACAGTCCACAATTGGTTAGGTTGAAATTTAACTATAATAGGCAGGGTGCAATTTGTTGCAGTGGCCTGGTGGCCGAGTGACAGTTGGTGGCCAAATGACAGTTATAGTGGCCAAATGACAGTTAGTGGCCAAATGACAGTTAGTGGCCAAATGACCATTAGTTGTAAGTTGGAAACCAGTATGTCTGGAAAACAAACAAAACAGCCCACAATTAGTTTGATCAAAATTTCACTTAACACTAACAATAACAACAACAACAACAACAACAACAACAACAACAACAATAACTATAACAACAACATAATGCTTTGACCTGGTCCATCTATGGTCCCGATGAGGTTGCTGTGGTAATTGGTAATCATGGATCTTTGGAAGTTTGAAGAAGTGAAACTTTTTCAGGCGTTGAAGGATGTGAAATGCTATTGATTTAGGAGACAAACAAAGGAAAAGAAGAAAACAAAATGTTTTTCTTCAGCGACCAGAAAAGTAAGAGTTCCCAGTTGGCACAGAATATCTGCATCGTGTCAGCAACTATTTACAATTTGCTGAATATTCATGAACAGGTTTTGGATATGCATATAATCATCTGTTTTGTGTGCAGCTTGCACACTTAAAGGTGGGGGTACTGTACACACTTTGTGAAGGGCAAAGAATCCCTTTAATATTTTTGTCAAACTCAATGTATACATAATTATAAGCATGATATAACACACCTGCTTGAGTTTCGGCTCAATCTTTCAACCATATCATGAAATAGACCGTAGAAATGACATCAAATACCCCAGTACAGTACATACATATATGTACTAACCTATCAGAAAATAGAGTGCGGTATTTGTAAAATGAGCCAACAATTTTCCTCTTTTCTCGAAAATGACTGATTTTCGAGTGCTCAGATTTTACGGAATGTTTGATACCGTTACAAACTTCCTGACGAGTAGGTGATTTCTCAAATTTAGAATCCGGGAATTGGGCACTTTGTAATTGGGCACCCTCCCTTCAAAGAAAGACTCGATGGTCTAGGGTTCGAATCAAACCCCAGTCACTAGTCAGTGATATTTTTTTTTTTTCACTTTTTAAAGTAAAAAATCAGGAGGACCTGACGTTTCGATCCTAGCAGGACCTTTTCTCAAAGACAGAAATATAACCGAAATTTCAGGCCCTTAAGAAACGTATTTTTGATATTTGCATTTTGGTCACTTTAGTCGGTAAGCAGTTTGCAACATTTTTGCATATTGCCCTTTTTGTGTGTGTTTCAATGAGACTTGTTTTTATTTTACACTGCAAGATTTCTGTTTAATCCCCCTTGAATTTTACCTTCTTTCTCGGATAGTATTAAGAGAATCACCAATTTGGGATTTTGTTGTTGTTGTTGGTTATTTGGGTAATTTTTTTCTTCCATCGTTATCATTTCAGTTGTCAAACACTGGGTTTTATTATATTTAATATTGGTTTTTTTTCCATCGTTTATTTCAGATTTGTTGCTCACAATACGTACAGTCAGCCCCCCTGGCTATCATATCATTTTGACACATGGAGTTAGAGCATGATTTTAACTCGCCTGGTGTTAGTAATGGAACTTCTTAAATCCCCCCCCCAAAAAAAACCCATATATTATTCCAGATTAATTTGGTGAGACTTTTTCGCCCCGAAAATTGTCAAAACCTGAAAGGATTGTCTGTTTTCCCTATCTCCTGCCGTTTCACAGAAAAGGGCCAGTATTTGTTAATAGGTGTACTACTAAAAAAAAATCAATTGATCAACTCGGGTTGGAAAAAATCGCAAAATGGAACGATTTTTGTTGTTCCATTATAACGCGTGCGCCACGTTCGACTCACTCGAGTCCAGCCAATGGTGACGTCACGCCGATCTTCACGGTGAAGGCCGCGGCGTTGGCTTTTCCCAGAGTGCAACGCGCGGAGCGGCCTGACACCCCCCTCTGGTAAATGGACGTTCCCGATATGGCGTCACAATCAGTGACGTCACCAGGCAGCTGGTGCCCCGCGGTTCCTTGGTTCCCTTGCGGTTCCCCCCCCCCAACCAGCGTCGTCTTTGAAAGCGAAAACGCATTCAGTGTTATCACAGAGTAAGGAGACCGAAGGAGTTACATGCAACTCAGCATGCCCATGCAATTAAGATGTGGATTCGATTTAATCTCTTTCCACGAAGACTCCCCCACCCCTAAATTGCACCGAGCCCCCTCGGAGAGCTCCGTTGCCATGGATACCAATATAAGGAAGAAGTGTCATTTTCAGAAAAAAATAATACAAATGACTTTCGCCGTACACAGTATTAGTAGAACTGCCTCGTACACGGCATGCACGCCTGCAAATGAGGGCCATTTCTTCTCTGAGTTTGGTTACCAGCCCCGAAATCACACTGGGGCGTATGGTTGTAAACTGGTACCCGGCTCTGCGATGCTGAGTCCCAACATATTGTGGATATCTGAAATCAGCATCAATGTTTTTTATTTATTTTTTTCGGAAAGAAAAACTGCACCAAAAATGAAATTGACGGAATAGTTGTCACCAAAGGGTGGGTATTAATACCGATAACAATTATTGTAACTAGGGTGACGCAGAGGTCACGTGGGCATTTATAGATCGTTCGTTTCTTTCCCTGGTGCAACGCACGTTGTCCGTGGTGAAGCGGCTTAGAGCGCACGCGCAGTGGAGACGAACTGGCGCATGGATATCAGCCGTTTGAGTAAACCGCCGTTCTGCTCCGACCAAATAATATCCGTGCGCCATCAAAGAAATAGCGCACTTGTTCGAAGACCGCTTCCTAGGTTGACATTACTGCTTAGGTTCTTTATCAGTAATCAGTGTACGGTGGTGAATTTGGTTATGAAACCTTTTTGTAATTCTCCGGCACCGAATCATTGCCCTAGGTGTAATTCTTATGGATAGTAAGTTTTTGGTTTAGTCTCTAATGAGTTAGGAGACTCTAATGTTATTGTCGTGTGTCAGACTCACGCACAGACTATTTTTTTTTCGTACGCAAAGATGCATCACATTAAAGGCCCAATACAGCATCGGAAAACATTCGATGTCCACAGATTTCCTTCTAATTGACACAGTTTGTAGATGGTCATGACAGAATCCTCATGTTGAAATCTTACGGTCTGGGATGCTGTACTTTTAGACAAATAGATTATTACTCGCGAGTAATAAACTATTTCTTACACTACAGAACGGTGCGAAAACCATACCGGTTTTTCGCCCTTTTCTACTCTCTCAGATTACCATTTGAGGTAAAACCCTAGCAGGATTTCAATTTTGGGGGATGTTTGATGGTTTAATACAGAGACTGTGGCAATCTTTGGACTTTTACCAATGTTGTATAGGGCCTTGAAGCGAGGGCTTATAGTCAGCTTATAAGCGTTATCGGTGGTTGTGTCTTGGGTCTCATGGGCCTAACAGACGAACCTAAACTTTGTACTAAGGGGCCACCAAAAATGTTTTTAAATTTCGATATTTTTGGGGGGATCTAGGAAATAAATTGAAAATCGAAATTCACTTTAGTGCAAAAGGGGGAGACCATCAGCTTCATCACGCCGTCACTAAAAAGGACATTTCTATCTTTCACCATGCATAATCAATACTTTAATATCAGCCATCATCTTGTCATACTGTGTTGCATTTTTAATTGATTTGTCCGTGTAGGGCCTATTTAAATTTACATCAAATGTATGTACAATTTGGCAGAGGGAAAACAAAATCACTTTTTGAATCGAAATCAGGAGTGGGTGAGTTGGTCAAACAGATTTAAGTGAGAGAAGAAAAAAAAAAAATCGAAATTTAAAAACATTGAATTTTTTAGTGGCCCCTAAAGCTGTGTAAAAAAGGTATATAAGATTATACAAACTACTAGGGAAGACAGTCTATCATGAAGCCGTATCTCATGTTCAAATGATGGAGTGAGTGTTAGTCGAATAATGTAATCTTGACAGGACAATTTCCCTGTTGGATCTGTAAAAATAAAGAAAGAGCATCACTTTATTCCACTATCTTGCCTGGTGTCTGTGGTCGGTTCCATGTTGTTCGAGTTCAGAGTGTAACACTTTCTTTCTTTCTTTCTCTTTCTTTCTCTCTCTCTCTCTCGCTATTTCTTTCTTTCTTTCTTTCTTACTTTCTCAAGTAATTTCCTTGGTTTGTTTGACTTGAATTGAAAAAGCTGCATCCACTTTGTGTGATCCCCGAGCTGCCGTAGACAGGTGTTACAACAATTAGTTGTTTGCGTCTGAATGAAAGCGGGGGTGTGAGCCCTGGAGATGAATTGCTTCTGACTGGCGCCCCCACCCCAGCAAAGACTAGTTGACTATTTGGGAAGGCCACCATCTAAGGCCTGGATAGCTCAGATGGAAGAGCATTGGTACGTTAGTCCTGAGGTCTCGGGTTCAAGTCCCGGTTCAGTCAAAGTTTTCTTGGCCAATTTTTCAATTTATTTATTTATTCATTTTATTTTCCAGGGATACACGTATGTACACATCACAGCAGGCTCAAATACAAATAAATGGTAAATAGATTAACGCTAAAAGATAAATAAAACAGATGCAACAAACCAATGAGCTCTCCCTAGGATCGCCCAAAAGAAACTAGTTTTTGTCAGGGGGTGGGGGGCTCTACAAACTAATTTGATGACTAAAACTGTACATTGTACACTGTATAATGAACGAAGAACTATTAAGTAAAAGTACATGGAGTTATTTGTCAATTATAAACAGAAATGATAAATCTTTTAAAGACATTTAATCATAATAATGACAATCTTAAAATTTAGTGGGCCTGACGTTTCGATCCTAGCAGGACCTTTCTCAAAGGCAGAGTGACAAGGACAAAACAGATACATGTACACGAAGGAAGGGGGGAGAGAGTGAATAGGACACGGATGAGAAACAAAGGACAAAGAGGAAAGCTGGTAGGGAGAGATCAAAGTAATGATCATAATAATGACAATGTCAAATATGAAAATTGAGGAACATTTTATATAATTATGAAATGAAAACAAATTCTGAGAAAAATTGCAATAAGTAAGTGTCTTCTAAAAGGAGTTTGAGATGGGGTTTTGGTAGAAAATGGTGAACACGGAGCTTAGAGCATTGAGGAAAGATCGAGAAGAAGGTTCAAGACAAAGATCACGAATATCACTTGGAAGAGAGTTCAAAAAAATATTGGGGAAAAAGGCTAAACAATGAGAATTTTAGAGAATTTGATTTTTGAGAGTTAGTTCGGTTGTATAGATGTTTGAAGAGCAAGACGTCCGTTTTCATGTTGTTTGGCTGAGGGAGAAAAGGTGAATGGATGATATGTTCATAGATACATTTTACCCTTTAGAGAATATAGTGGCCACATGCGGCTGATACCACAGACATAAATTACCTATAGACCGACAGCCATACACAACGCCTATGGAAAACGACGTCAGGATACTGTATTGGTGACGGCGCCCGACTAATGTGAAACCATGGGCGGAAGTAGATGGACAATGTGCACAGACATATTATGGAGAAATCCCGGAATGATGGATTCAAACTGGATTTTTGGAATGAAACCATGCTGATTGAGATCAAAAGCCCTTTTAGGAGATGACTACATACACCATTACAGATATGTATTTGGGTGTTTATTAGAAATAATTAGGAATCAAAATTTGGCGGTCATTTTTCTCGCGGATGACGGGCCAGTATGCGTAATCTTGCACTGAGTTGAGGGAGAGTTTGTGGACGTACGTCGGCCGTTCGTGTGACGTGACGAACAAGTTTGCCCGTGGTTTTTCACGCGTCCTGAAATTACAGTCTAGCGCCCGCTGTTGTCCGTCTATAGGTTATTATGTCTGTGGCTGATACCCATTGCGACCACAGCGGCCGGAGATGGCGGCTGTGAAAAGTCTTTTTTTTTCAAGGTCAAAGGTCACAAAAAATAGGTCACCGGATGACCACGAACAACGTGCCGTTTTTACAATGTGCATTGCAACCACCCCAATCTATTCTGAAATAAAAGATGTTTCGTTCATAAAATAAACACTTTTCCACACGAATAACTGGGAAAACTTGGCGCATAACTGTGTCTGATGGATATAATGCACAGTTTGCCTTTGAGAAAGGTCCTGCTAGGATCGAAACGTCAGGCCCACTAAATTTTAAGGTTTGTAATTATCATTAACCACAAAAGAAACACTCAAATAAATCAGTCTATTGTAGAGGAGGATATTCTTCATAAATGAAGTAAAGTATATAATAGTAACGTTATAATAATGTAAGGCATGATTTTGTAAGGCCTCTTGTCAAAAAGATCATCGGTTGAGTGCCGGTTGAATTCATCCGACCGATACAATTTCCCCCGGTAGAAAGCCGATTGTACTGCACTCTGGGGTGAACAATTCACGATGGCTATCCGGTGGAAACGTCATCGGACGGGTCAAATCATCTGATACCCAACCGATGATCTTTTTGACAAGATGCCTAAAGAGACGTCGAATAGTTTCAAGACACTGGATTTTGTTTTGGTGCGGTACGGTAGCCACACTGGTGATGGCGTATTCTAGAACAGGTCTGCAGAGGGAGGAAAACAGTTTTAAAAGAACTTGAGCATTTTCTGGATTTAACTGTTCGGCGAAGGAAACCAGCTAGTTTGGAGAATTTGGCACGGATCATGTTAATATGGTTATTCCAGGTAAAGTCATTAAAAATGATGACACCAAGGTATTTGTAGGAAATCTTATACAACCTTTAGGGGGACAGAGTCAGAACAAAAGTACGTTGCCTTGAGCGGGTTATGTACATAGCTTTACATTAATTATCTCTGAGTTTAACTGCATTATGGTTCTCTGCACACCACTCCTTAATCGAGTTGAGATCATCTTGTAAAACAATACTATTATCTGGACAATTAATTGTTTTGTACAAAACAGTATCATCTCTCAAAATTTAGTGGGCCTGACATTTCGATCTTAGCAGGACCTTTCTCAAAGGTAGATTGACAAGGACAAAACAGATACATGTACACGAAGGAAAGGGGAAGAGAGTGAATAGGACACGGATGAGAAACAAAGGACAAAGAGTAAAGCTGGTAGGGTGAGATCAGAGGGAAGGGCAAGGAGTAGGTTAGGGATTAGTGAGAAGAGGGGGAAAGATCAAAGAGAGAAGTGTGGAGAAGTGAACACAAAAGAAGGATTATCAGAAAGCTGCATGGTATAAGTCATTACCCTCCTGGATGTTGAGACCACGTGGTTGAATAGTCCGAAGTCGCTTCATACACATTTTGGTAGTCACACGTTGACTACCAACGATACAAACCGTGAAGTTTATCGTCGGCACATGACCTATACGGGCGATTCACAATAGTGCGCCCTCAAGAGTTTGCAAGGCGTCAGCCAATCACAATGCGCGAAATCCGTCGACCAGGCTTGCAAGGCGGCCGTGGCCGTGCGGGAAGCACTATCTGGGCTCCAGCCGGGTGGGTCATGAATAATTCAACTAAGTGACGTAGGAGTGAAGTGAATATTTTAATATGTACATGTACATTGTACATTGTGCAGTACATTGTACGTTATTCATATGTCATAATGTTGAATTATTCATGACCTATACTTGGCTGGAGCCCAGATAGTGCTTCCCTGGCCGTGTATGGTGATTGGCAAAGGCGTTGCAAACTCTTGAGGGCGCACTATGCGTGTACTTGATGCGGTGGTCGTTCGTTGTCGGGATGCCAACAGTCAGGGAGGTTTTCCAGACTGAGCACATGCGTTGACTGAGCCACAAAGGCAGCAACGCATGGAGTAGGGCACTGAATGAGCGACGAGCAATTAAACCAGAACAGATTGTCGAGATGAGCTGTTGCCTTGAACATTGTATTCATCAGCAGAGCAGATTCTATCATTGGGAAAGCTAAGCGCTTTAGTTCCTTCTCTCCACCTCAAGTCAACTCACTCGATCTGTCTCTCTTCACTTCTATCTGCCTCTGTCTCTCTGTTATCTCCCTTCTATCTATCTCTGTATCTGTCCCCCTCTCTCTCCCCTTCTATACATCACTGTCTCTGTGTCTCTCTGTTTTCCCCCTTCTATCTCTTTTTCTGTCTCTCTTCTTCCCTTCTATCTGCCACTGTCTTTCTACATCCCTGTTTCTCTGCACCCATCTCTCCCTTTCTGTACTGTCTCTCTACCCTCTCTCCTCTGTGTCTCTGTTTGTGTCTCCGTTTGTACCTGTCCTTTCTATCCCGCTCTCTAGCTATGTCTCTCTGTCTCTGCCTTTTATGTCTATTTCTCTTTCTCTTTCTCTACCTGTCCCTCCCTGTCCTAGTCCCGCTTTCTGTGTCTCTCTGTCTCTCCCTTCTATGTCTATTTCTCTTTCTGTCTCTACCTTTTCCTCCCTATGTTGTCGACCGGGGGTTCAGAAGCAACTGGACACTTTCGGTACATGAGTGTCGTCTTTCATGAACACCGGTGCCTTAGCTTTGTGTGTGCCCACCTTACTATCTTAGTAGCAGAAACGGTACGAGGTTGGAATTCTGGAAGACCGCCAATCACGAGAATCAAAGCTGCCGGTGACGTCATCGACCCAGCCTGCACAGAAGACAGGAGCGGACAACGCTGTATTGTAACAACAGGGGTCTCCCTAGTATCACCTCCTTTCTTGTCCATTTGATTGAATTATAGATTTCACATTTTGGAAACTCAGTTATTGCCTGTTTTGAAATTTCTTTCTTGCGTTTTTCTGGCTTCCTTTCCCTTCAACTGGCGGGTTTTGGCTCCCCAAAACAGGGACTCCTTTTAACCTATACCGCCATATCATGTAATGGTTTTATCCCTTGCACCGTTCTCGTCGTGATTATTATGATCTATACAAAGCCACTGTCCCGTCTTGAAAGCAGGAGTCGCTGGCTCGAATCCCGTCCGAGCTTCCCGTATTAGCCTGCCGAGTCCGAGTCTATGGCCTAACGGCTCGAAAGTACGCACGAGTCTATGGCAGTCGTCAACAAGCGGCTGCAGCCAGTTCCCATAGGATTGCGTGTTACTTCCAGCCGCAGCCAATAGATTCGGACACGGCCTTATATAGTGCGTTCAGCAGGCAATCGGGCACAGCATGAACTGAGAGTAGGCCTATTCAGTGCTGATTATATCATTAAGTCGAGTATGGGATGCGGGGTGCCGCTCGCCGATTGGTCAGCGTCTGATGACGTCAGAATGAAGACAAGCGTCGGCCACTCGCCGCGCTCGATACACCGCTCGGCGAACCGTCTCCAATGTCGGTGAACTGACAAGAGATGAACGCTGGGGGCGCCAAACGACACGAGCATGGGCAGCGGATAGAGCGCCTGGAATCGGGCCGATTCCATCAGCTGCTGGCGACAGCGTGGCGGGTTGCGCAGAGGCTGATCCGACGACTGTTGCATGAACCCACACGGGCGCACTAAGCGGCCGCCTGCAGTATTCCAAGCTCGGACGATGCTGTCGGCGCAATTTCCTCGCACGGCCGTTCCGAGCTGCAGGCAGACCGATTTCAGCTCCGCTAAGAGAAAACTGAAAGGCAATTTGATAATGTCAAGCTGTCGGGATCGGCAGTGCCAAGATTCCTCGCTTGCTACCGGGACCGGTTCTGGGACGTTACTTGCGTCTCGACCCATTGCCTTGTGTGCTGCATTCGTCCCCCTCCTCCTCCTCCTCAACACCCCTTCCCCGGGCTCGTCAAAGTCGCTTGTTCTCTCGAGACGAAGCTTCTGACCGCGATCCATATCGCGACCCGAAACATGCGCGCTCCTGCGATCTGAAAGCCCGCCCTCTATCGATGTATCACTCCCGGCCTCGTCTTCGTCGGGGGTCTCTGTGCAGAGACTGGGGATTCCGCTGTCGTCCGTGTCGGTTGCACTGCTGGATGCGTCGCTGGTGTCCAGCAGGGCCTCCTCCGTGCTGTCGTAGGCGGCCCGACAGCTGGTACCCTCGTCAGGCCCCGCGAGGCATCCGCAGCTGTAATACGTGGATGTGGATAGTCCACCGTGGCGGTTTCCGTCTAAATCCCTTTGGTGCCGCGGTTTCACGTGAGGAGCCTCCACCGACGTTCGGTAGCCGGCCTCTGTCTGCTCGAGAATCTGTGCCCGTGGCAACTTCCCCTTCTCCTCAAAGCTGTCTGTCTCATCGGCTGTGGAAATCCTGGGCCCAGTGATGAACACTTGGTTCGCTTCCTCTTCGCAGTAGTCCACCGCGACGTCTGTGCATGAATTAGTGCCGTTGCTTCGCTCCGAGGGTAAGCCCGACTCTGTTTGAACTCTGCAGCTATGATGATGGGGTGAGAGGGAGTCGAGGAGGTCGGATCTGCACGGATCCGGCTCGCTGTTGACGATGGACAGAACCACACACTCGCCGAAGTGCACCGTGCGAGCAGAGCGAAGGACCGCCGGGCTGGACTCGGCCGTGACCGGCGCGACCCGGCCAGTCGTCTCGAGCTCAGGCCGGGCCGCGGCTTCCCGGCCACGGCTCGCCCCACCGCCGCCGGCATCCGCGTCTCGGTCTCCGCGAGTCCGGAACCCGCCCTCGCCTGATGAGGCTTCCCCGTGAGCGGCCCCGCTCCGCCGCCGATCGTTACAGACCCCGCCCCCAGGTTCATGCACCACCACCACCGCGCGGAGGACCCCCACCGAGCTGCCCGCCTCGGTCACGTGGACGGTGACGTCACAGAGGCCGGCGATCACGTGATCCGCGACCTCCAATCTCGCCTCGCCGCCGGGGCCGCCGCCGCCGGCCGAACAGAACTCGTCGTCTTCGTCGGAGAAGCCGTCGTCGAAATCATCTTCGTAGTAGTCGTC
This sequence comes from Luidia sarsii, assembly GCA_949987565.1. Classification (NCBI taxonomy): domain Eukaryota; kingdom Metazoa; phylum Echinodermata; class Asteroidea; order Paxillosida; family Luidiidae; genus Luidia; species Luidia sarsii. The sequence continues at coordinate 3,827,502 of OX465120.1, read as the reverse complement.
GCTGCGTTCGTCGTCCGTGTCGATGTTGGGCGCTAGCGGCGATCCTCGCTGCTTCTCAATCGGGCGCCCGTTCGCGATCGGGCACCCTCTGGTAGACGGGGGTTGCTTGGATACCAAGGTCACCACTCGGAGCGTCGCTGGCGTGCTCAGGTCGCCCATCAGGCCCGCCTCCATGATCACGGGAACGGTGCCCATGTAGCCTTGGAAAAGGAGATCAAAGAAATTATAATTATGTCTTCTACCCAAAAGGTTAATCATCATTTTATTGAAAAACTGGCTCTGAATTTTATCGGAGTGCCTCTTTGCGGTCATGAAAAATGATTGAAAACAAGATGGAAGAGATATATATCTGCGACCCAATAAGAGGCTGCAATAGGAATATCTAATTAGATCAGTACTACATGTATTATCTGGGGGTTTTTTTTCAATTTCTTTTTCACTCAGCGTTTTTTTATTTTTTTTTTACTCCGTAATCTATTGATCAGTTAGAATTGACTGATGCAACAACGGTTTAAGGGCAAACAGTGTATACATTGTATAACTTAGTGATGGGAAATACCTATTATACGATTGCATTCTTTATGTGAAATGAGATTTCAGGTTTTCATGGTGAGAGTAGCAGGAGTAATAGGTTTGCGGTGACACCATGTATAATACACATCTCTTAGTATGTTCCGGTTCCAGAACCCCACATACTCAAAAAAGATTATTTTACATGGTGTCACCACAAAACCAATCATTTCCTCATTCTCCTTGTGGATTAAACAGACGACAAACAAACACAGGAAGCAGACGAAACGGTCAAATGTATTAAATAATCTGGAAATCTTAAAATTTACTGGGCCTGATGACGTTTCGATCCTAGCGGGACCTTTCTCAAAGGCAGAGTGACAAGCCAATAATCTGGAATTGTTAATGTACAAGGGTATTACAATGCGTGGGCGAATACACCTGTTTGACATAATTATTATTACCACACAACGGTAGCATTCAACAGGTCTGCGGTCGGTCGTAAACATGGCATTATAATAAAATTGGCACTGCGAGTTCAGTGCTTTTCGCGAAAATCTATTGTGTATAATTATACGGCTTTGCAGCTGGGTACGTGTGTCTATTTTGTTCGTTGTGTCATCCTCTTCCCACCGTTGCTATTGAGCGCCATAACTGCCTTCCCCTTGACATTAATATACCCACTACAACATTGGCAAGATCGGAAAACATCGATGCCCACAGATTTCCTTTTAATTTACACAGTTTGTAGATGGTCACGATAGAATCCTCATGTTGAAATCCTACGGTCTGGGATGCTGTACTTCTTGAGAAATCTTTACTCAAACATCGACAATTAGTTTTTACTCGCTAGTAATAAACTATTTCTTACACTACAGGCCGGTGCGAAAACCGTGACGGTTTTTCGCCCTTTTCTACTTTCTCAGGTTACTATTTGAGCTAAAACCTTCGCAGGATTTCAAAAAAATGTTTAATGGTTTAACGCACAAACTGTGGCAATCTTTGGACCTTTACCAATGTTGTATAGGGCCCTTAATCGTCACCAGGTGCGCTCTATATTTCATAACAAGTTTCAGGAACATTCCTACATAAATGTTGCTCAATAACTTTGGGGTTTGGGGTTTGTGTTTTGGGGTTTGGGGGTTTGGGGTTTGGGGGTTTGGGGTTTGGGGGTTTGGGGGTTTGGGGGTTTGGGGGTTTGGGGTCTGGGGTTTGGGGTCTGGGGTTTGGGGTCTGGGGTTTGGGGTCTGGGGTTTGGGGTCTGGGGTTTGGGGTCTGGGGTTTGGGGTCTGGGGTTTGGGGTCTGGGGTCATTTGGGGTCTGGGGTTTGGGGTCTGGGGTTTGGGGTCTGGGGTTTGGGGTCTGGGGTTTGGGGTCTGGGGTTTGGGGTCTGGGGTTTGGGGTCTGGGGTTTGGGGTCTGGGGTTTGGGGTCTGGGGTTTGGGGTCTGGGGTTTGGGGTCTGGGGTTTGGGGTCTGGGGTTTGGGGTCTGGGGTTTGGGGTCTGGGGTTTGGGGTTTGGGGTTTGGAGTGTAATACAAGTCTAAAGCAACTGATATCGCATAAATGCCGGGTTTGTAAAGACTTTTCCTGCTTATTTCCACGCTTAAGCGGCTCTATGAAGTTGCATTGGCCCTGAGTGATGATTACCTCTCGGCCTGCGGAGGCGACCTGCTTGGGACCGCAGCAACAGACTGCACAGGAGCATCGCCAACACGAGCACGAGGAGGGTCGACGAGGAGATGAGCAGCAGCTCTTGGCAGGTCCAGGCCGACTCGTCACGGACGGCCGCCAGCGGGGCAGGCACGCTGGCTCCGATGGGGGCGAACGCGGCGATTTCCCCCTGAAGTGTCGGAGAGACCGCTGGTAGCTGACCGTGCTCGTACTTTGTTTCCCTGCATTTTTTTTTTTTGGGGGGGTGGTGAAAATTAATGGCAAGGAAAACTTTGACTGGACCGGGAATTGAACCCGAGTCCACTGACTTTGCGTACCAGCGCTCTTTCCATCTCAGCTAGCTATCCAGGATTGAGATGGCGGCCTTCCAAAACGGACAAATTATCTTTGCTGGTGTGGGGCTGCATTTAGACATTAACTTCTGAATATCTCCTGGGATCGGCCGTCGGCGCAAGCTTTGACGTCACGGAGTGCTTATTTACTTGCAGTCAAACTAGGTCTAAATACTGTAGGTCTTATACGGCCGTTTTCGAAATGAAGGATTAGGCTCGGGCTTAGTCTTCGACCGTGTTTATCTTACTTGTTATAATATCACAGGCATCTAAAAGCAATCGTTTGGCCCCAGTTTCTTGGTGAATACCCTGTACCTCTCAAGCCAACAAACCTTGAAATTCGGAAACAAACCAGGACCTGGATTTTCAGGTTTTGTCAGACGGAGACGAAGCCTGAGCCCCGAGCCTATAAGCCTTAATTTCGTCAAATAATGGCCATTATGAAAGAGACAAATGATAATCGAGTCTAACCTGGTCGAGGGTGATCTCTTGCGGGATCCGGTGGTGGACCTTTGCTCGATGCTGGACGAAGTGGCACTCTCGGGATGATGAATGGCGGGATGTGGGCTGTTGTTACGAGAGGGCCGTGGTGACCGCGACGAGGCCGACTCTGAGGCCGTGTCTGAGGCCGTGGGCACCGGGGGCTCGGCGGACGGCCTACGGTCGGCCAGCCACTGGCTGAGTTCATTGTGGTTGAAGCCGCCGCTTAGCACCTTCTCGTGCTGGCAGGACGACGTGCCTTTGTCGAACCGAAAGCCCGGGAGACGACAGTGCCGCCCGCAGACTATGTCGCTGTACTGCGTGCACGGCCGTAACACCTTTAGGGGAGATGACATTGATCTTGATCAAAGATCTTATAGCTCGCAAGATGGACTACTCCGAGCAACTGGACGCACTGGACGTCATTTTATAGTAAGCAACGGAATCTGTCGTTTGCTTTCGGTGCTCCGGAAATGAAGCCAGAGAGTCACAAACAATGAAAAAAAGATACAATTTAAAGCGTGAACAGAATGTGATAACTTTCGATGTGATGTGACCACGAAATGGAGAGAATGTGTGCGACTTTGCTTAGTAAAAATGGCGCCCAGTGCGTACCCGGATGCGTGTGATCTCGCAAGAGTGGGCTATAAGATCTGTGATCTTGATGAAATGTATGGAGACTTGGGTTTAGGGGATATGGGGGTTTTGGGTTTTGGGTTTGGGTTTGGGTTTGGAATTAGGTTTGGGTTTGTGTTTGGAATTGGGTTGGTGTTTGTGTTTGGATTTTGGAATAAGGTTTGGGTTTGGATTTGGAATTGGGTTCTGGGTTTGTGTTTGGGTATTTGGGTTTGGGTTTGGATTTGGAGTAGGTTTAGGTTTGGGTTTGGGTTTGGGTTTGGGTTTGGGTTTGGTTTGGGTTTGGGTTTGGGTTTGGGTTTGGGTTTGGTTTGGGTTCGGGTTTGGGTATGGGTATGGGTTTGGGTTTGGGTTTGGGTTTGGTTTGGGTTTGGGTTTGGGTTTGGGTTTGGGTTTGGGTTTGGGTTTGGGTTTGGGTTTGGGTTTGGGTTTGGGTATGGGTTTGGTTTGGGTTTGGGTTTGGGTTTGGGTTTGGGTATGGGTTTGGGTTTGGGTTTGGGTTTGGGTTTGGGTTTGGGTTTGGGTTTGGGTTTGGGTATGGGTTTGGTTTGGGTTTGGGTTTGGGTTTGGGTTTGGGTTTGGGTATGGGTTTGGGTTTGGGTTTGGGTTTGGGTTTGGGTTTGGGTTTGGGTTTGGGTTTGGGTTTGGGTTTGGGTTTGGGTTTGGGTTTGGGTTTGGGTTTGGTTTGGTTTGGGTTTGAGTTTGGGTTTGGGTTTGGGTTTGGGTTTGGGTTTGGGTTGGTTTGGGGTTTGGATTTGGAATTGGGTTACGTTTAGGTTTGGGCTTGAGTTTGAGTTTGGGCTTGGGTTTGGAATTGGGTATGGAATGACCTGCAATTTATAAATCTCTAAAGTTAGAGGGCCTGACGTTTCGATCCTAGCAGGACCTTTCTCAAAGGCAAAGCAGTGTGAAAGCGGTGGTCGAGGTCGTGTGGTGGATTCGAATTTTGTCTAGCGGTGGATACCGCGTTGCATCATAGATATAATGACCACCAGCTCGGTGGTCCAGTGGTTAAGACGTCCGTACTAGAATTCGGGGGTCGCGGGCTCGAATCCCGCCCGAGCCTCCTGAAATATTGTTATCAGGCACCGGGCAAAGCACTGAGCAATCAGTGTTTATCACGTCGAGTATCAGGGCCAAACGTCATTGAATTACATTCTCCTCGACGACAAAAAAAAAATCATTATAGGCCTATTATGTTACCTTAGCGGAGCGGGTGACATTATTTTGTTTAAAGTCCACTGTGTCTGGAAACCGCAATATGGGGCGAGTGGGGGGGGGGGGGGAAGGCAGCTATAGCCGGCTAGCGTTGTTTCAACGTCGAACCAGGAAATATCCGCTCGATTTCGCAAGCAAGCCGGGAGTTTCCCGAAGTAACGTATGATTATACTAGGTGCATAACTGAATGTCAAAGGTAAATGTCAAAGGTAAATGTCTAATAAAACCCTATTGTACACACACACACACACACAAACATCTCATCTTGCATGACCCTCGGGATGTCACATTCAAGGTCACGGAGGACAAATCGAGGTCACTGAGACCGTTGATTGGAGATGGTTTAGAACAGCCCGGCTAAGGGATATCAGAGGATAGGCTTATCAATCTATTGATTTTATTTTGACAAACGATTACCATTTCCGAAGCATGTAAGGCTACTCGCGCGTTTGTATGTATAAACACGAAGTAAATACCTTTACTGGAAAGTATTTGATAAATCTTAAACGTACCTTCTTTTTACTAGCTATAGGCCGTTTGCATTAGATTCATTTGGCGCGAATAAAGAGATAAGAGAAGAATTGCTTCTGATTGTGAAGGATTCATATTACTATTACTACTGCTACGATAATTTTTATAATAATAATAATATCTATTGTTTAAGTTTGTGAAAATGATGGCTTTATCCCATTCAGTGACACCGCCTCTCTGTTGACACGTGAAACCAAAACCTTTTGACCACCTGCAGTGTTCTTATGGTGCTATAGGCTATTCAGTTATCTATGGGGGTAGCCAATTATTAGCCATAAAGCAAGAACCTTGCTCTTTGCGTGGACTAGGTTGGGCTTATAATTGCCTCAGTCCCGGGGATGGAGTCCTGGAGAGGGGGGGGGGTACCTAGTGCATGGGCACTACAATGTCTGTGAAAATGATGGTGTTATCCCATTCAGTGATACCGCCTATCTGTTGACCCGTGGAACGAAAAATGTAAAAAGCATTTTAGGACCACATGCCGTGTTCTTCGCTATAATTATTCCAGGGGGGTAGTCAATTTAACCATGAAGCAAGAACCTTGCTCTATGCGTGGACTGGGTTGTGCTAATATAGCAGGCCATAAGATCGGAAGGTGCTCTCATGGAAGGAGACTAGGGACGCTTCGCAGATCCCATGGTGTCGCAATAACATGTTTTCATGCCATCTGGGCAATCATCAGTTGCGGTAGTGATCTTGGCAGATCAGTTCATCTCAATATGGGTGTGCCGGTATAGAAATTGGTTGGAGTGGCCGGACTGGGTATTATTGGGTGATTTGTTCCTCAAATAAGGAGAGCAGATTGTCCAGGGTTTCAACCAGTTCCTCAAAGGGACTAGAATCGTCTGGGACGGGGGTTGTTGTGGGCTTGGGAAGGTTAGCCCGGATGAACATTCCCGTAGGTTTTTGGCATTTTTAGTCAGCAATGAGGGTTGTGTTTGGGAAAATATCCCTGAGTTGTTCATTGCTTTGGAAGTGCTGCCAATGTCTACTGTCTGCTCGTTGCAAATCACAGTGGTTGTCTTCATCATATCGTGTTTCGTTTTGCTATGGAATCAATCTGAAATTTGATGTATAGGCCTAACCACGGAGCACAAGGCAGGGACACCCATATAGGCCCTACCTGAATCTGTATCCTTGTGGGAACATGGCTTTGGTCTCGTGCACTCACAACCGAGTGGGAAACAATGTTTTAAAATAGTCCTCTTTCAACCAAGTTCTCTTTTCCACGTGGTCTCACCACCTGTGAGGCATTTTCCTGGCGCTCCCTATAAAACAAATTGACCGAGGGGAAAATCCACCAAAATTCTTGCATCCAAAACAAATTATCATTAGTCATGGCCTGAGGCCGATTTGAAAATGTTTTACAAATTTAAAATGTATAATAGCAAGAGGATTATCAGTTATTAATTTCCAAATAGGCCCTATAAAAAAAACCTTCTTCATAAGCCACCACCGAGGACTTGCATTCTACAGTCAAGGACATGTCGGATTGAATCTCATATATGTGACCTGGCACAGCATAATGAAGAATAACCCCCACTTTTGAGATTTTGAGATTTTCTAATGATGTGAAAGAGTACACCACTAGCTTTCAAATTATATCAAAATTATTTCCGTGTGAACTTTGTTGTAAATCGTATACAAGGGGACTTCGCTCGTTTGTTTGGTACCAGACACAATATATCAGCACCAGTCTAACTCCTCGAAAGCGGCCATTCAAAAAGGCAGGAATTTTACATTTTCATGAAAAACAGTATACAAACACTCTCCCGAAATCCTCGTTTTTTCAACATTTAGAGACGGATTTCGGAAAAATACTTTGGACATAATATCTTCCAATACATTAACTTTCCGAAAATACCAAAAAAAAAATAGATTTTTTTTTATCAAACAGAGAAGATACTTTGACTTCAGGCGTTGTTTACTCGAAAAGTGTTTTGGTGGGATATTCCTCATGTCGCTGTGCCGGGTCACTTATGGTCAACAAGCTGCAGACGGCTCCGAAAAAAACCCCACATCGATACACTCGAGAAAGATGTCCTTGAAATGGACGTTATTTCCGTAGCTTCAATCTTCCCCCTTTTTTTTGGGGGGGGGTGGGATTCCGGAGACCACTGCATCGGGTCCCGAAGACCCATACGATTTTCAAGTACATAGGGCATCATATGCTGTTGCCAAAAAAACCTCCCAACGCATAACAGGCCGTTTGTATATCGTTCACGACACTACCTCCCGCCTGTTTTTCAGTATTAATTTCATATAAAAAATATTATAGGAAGGTGGAAAAAAGGGAATACTTGATTTCCAACATTTACCGAATTCAGTTTAATATACTGGCCTTCTTCTCATGTGAAACTGGACCTTATGTCCGTTTATAAAACCATTTTTACCGTCGGAATTTTACCCTTTCAAAATTTTCTCTTTATGAGTTATTCCTAAATACCTAGGCCTATACATCTTTAGATGTGGAGTAGGAATCCTTTCAACCCATTGCCCCAGACCTTTACAATGCAAACACCCCTATCTGTAGTTATTTCAAGGCATACCCCCACAGGCAGACCGACATGTGTGTGGGTTATGTACACCGTGTACAAAATATACTTTTTGTATCCTTGTGGAGACATTGCTTTGTTCATGGAGGAATTTCCTTCCTCCGTGCTTTGTTCTTGTGCACTTTACAACCGAACGCGAAACGATGTTTTAAAAATGCTCTTATTTCAGCCACATTCACTTTCCCGGGCAGAAATTTGGACCGTATGTCCCGTATATAATAAAGGCTAACACTTCAATTTGCGACGGATTCTTATACCCTTCACAAAATACCAAAATTCAAAAAAATTCCACAAGTTCCAAAAACCTTTACAATCTCCCTGTGGAGATGCCTTCACCATTGTAGTTGTATAAAAGATTTGTTGGATTTGTTGGAATACCAGTACCAGTAGTCAATTTGAGTTCCTCAAAGCGAAATTCTCTATAGGATTAGAACTTCGAGTAATGCCCAACAATTATTATCAAATCGAAATGTGCCAGTTGTTTTCCAATTTGTGACAAGACTGGGTGGGATGGACGTGTGGCAAGTCTAGCCCGCCGTAATTAGAAGTTTAGAAGGTTCTAAGCCGGAAGTTGGGGGGAGTGGTGGCAGAATGAGTGACAGGTCTGCTCCAGCGGGCGGCCTGGAGGGGCGTGGCGTGAGCGTGATCGTCGCGTGGCGGCCAATCGCTCTTTGACACGGTCCATTGACGTCTAGACAGCCTTCTTATTGGGGGAAAAGGGGACGGCGGGAGCCATATCCATTTCAGTTAGGGAACGTTACGGACGTGTTCTGATAATAAGCCTCCACAGCAGCACAAGGCGTGAAGTTTGGTGGCGCGGTAACGTCAAGCAAGCCCCGGGTGAGTAGGCCTACCATTGTTTTGTCGGTCCATGGAGGTACCTTGGTCGGTCTGAGTCCGCCGGATGCATGGGGCTGCCAGCGACCCTACGTCCGCGGTATGTCCGTCCTGCAACTTGCTTGAGTGCGCTGCAGATAATAGTGATCTCATCGATAATTTGAGTGGGTCTCTATAGTTGCGGAAATTGCTGGCGTACGATTGTATCGCAGTGATTTGGGTAGCATTTGAGAGCCGAGTTGAGGGCTAAGCGGCGGCCAACAGGTAGTTTGAAGATGAACGTGTCAATGGGAACTATACCCATTTCATATGCGACCAAAGCTAAAGGCCGCCGCACACGAGAGCTATCTGCTGAGCAAACAATTAATTCTCTCGAGGTCGTTAGCTCAGCACGTTTAGCTCTCGTGTGCGCTGCTCTCCTTATTCCTCCATGGTGAGACCAATATCTGTCCTGGTTTTTTTTTTCGCCTCTCGTGGATGAAAACTCATCGTGTGTGCGGCGACTTGAGCTGCGTGCTGAGCAAACAAACATAGCAACTGGCCAATGAAATCAAACATACAGCATATAGGTAGCATACGGGAAACATCAATGGTGCCAATAATAGCCGTGACAAGATTCTTATCTTTGATACCCTCCACCCTCCAGCTCCCGTCGTTGTTAAAGACAGAGGTTTATATATTGTCCGTGGGTGAGCCATTGCCGGGTCTGCCTGGGTTGAAAGCCTGCATGCATGATGAATTTTAGGGTGGAGGTAGAATCTGACAGGTGTACAAAAAATTGATGACTGACGGGAGACGGGACTTTGAGTTGCTTATCTGTTAAGGAGGTACTAATCTCCTTCATTGCCCATTCCTTCTCAGCTTTCATTCCAGGCAACTGTGACTTCGTGATCAGTAGAGCCTGATGCTACAAGTTGGGTAACTTTGGTCTATGGGGTAACTTTGGTAAGTATAGCCATTTCAGTTTTGGATTCTTTTATATTTCCTTCCATGTTCGGAGGATCGATACGTGCTTGGTGTCATTTTATTCAGAAAATAATGATCGTCATTTAGCAATAATTTTTTAAATTGTATAAAATATTTGTTTCCATTTTTAGAAATCCTCTCAAAAGTAAGATCGAAATACAGAAATGTTCACAGATTTACACGAAACTTATACAGTTAAAGATGGTTATAATAGAAACCTCGCACTGAAATATTTCTGCCTAAAATGTTGTATTTTGGGAGAAAAGAGTAAAAGAAATCGTTTACGTCTCACCGTACATGTACATGCCATGTACATGTACATGCCATCTACACACGTGCACATGTGTAGTGTGTACATGTGTGTTACCAGCTCTGCAGCGAACACAACAATACCGGACGGACACTTCCATTTTCATTGTAGGGGACAAATTAAATTGTGGTTGTGGAATGAATTAAATTTTATTGGTTTACAGGACTTACATGCATAGCTTTGTGTCATGCACGCATTTTGATGTTTTGTAAGCCATTTATTCTGAAATGGTTTCAGAACTTTGGTAAAATGTGTGTCTATTTTTGTTTAACTTAAGAACTTGACTCTATTAACCCCCCTTTCCATTTTTGGAATGGGCCGGTGAAACTGTGGACTCATCATGGTCATGGCGGCCGTTTTTACAGCGCACGTGTTAGTGTTACAATATTGCTTCCGTGCAAAGCCTCCCAGAAATGTGGACCTCAAACAGGGAGTTGTTTCGTCTCTAGGCATTTCAGAATATTATGGAGAAACAGCAACTCCAACCTTTCACCAACCAGTTAATTATCCTCTGGAAGAAATAGTACAATCTGGTCGAGCTTTCGGTGAGGTTGATAATTTTCCGTGAAGGGTGAACGGATTAGTCCGCAACTTAATTCGCACGGGGAAAATTAACTTCGCTGCTAATAATCACGGCACGGCGTGAGTTCGTAAAATAAAAAAACTGAACTGTCGGAAGGAAAAAGTCTTTGCAGGTCGCGAAATGTCGGTTAGTCGACATTTCGTCCCAGGCCTATAAAGAACTAATTGAGAGAGGAACCACTATTGAAGCACAACTTGTGACGTGCCACATTTCATTCGTTGAAATATTACCGAAACTGTCTTTTCATGCTTCTTCGCAACGCTCATACACATAAAAAGCAGTTTTATCTTATACTACGAAGGAGCTAAATGAAACAAGGATACACATGCTATTATATGCAGTTATTAATTTATTCAGACAGCATGGGAGGTAGACTGCATGCACAACGATGCATACTGAACTGGCCCTTGACAAAATCAAAGAAGCCATAACCGAGAAATCAGATATTGACCCAGCGATTGAAGTTCTTCGAGACGCCGAACTTCTGATAGCAGAGAGGAAGAGAAAAATTCGAATCGCGGACCAAAGCAAGGTCGGGGTAGTAGAGAAGACGGTGAAAATGTATAGAGCAACGTTCAGCGTGTGTGTGTGCATGAGCCTACAGTGGAGCGCGTTGGGTGGGGCTAAAGGTCTAATGCGCATGCGGAATGCATTGCATTACGTAATGGGGAACAGATTCTGCGCTCCAAACAAAACTAAATTTATTTCCACAAAAAGAAAGTACGTGCGAAAACGAGTTGAGAATAAAAGGACTTCCGGTGCGATCGATCAGACGGACTGCGAAGGTCCTGTCCTCCCGCGTGAGCTTCTTAGAAAGTGCTTGGCGGTCGCACGCGCCGTGCCCAGCAACCGACAACCATAACACACGCATCATTATAAATTATCAAAGACCAAGCCCAAGGCCGGGAGGAAACAGGCCGGGAGGAAAAAGCCATCATTAGCATAAAGGATACCCAAATCTTGATTGTAGTACATGTATATAGAGTGAACATATGTGACCCGGCACAGCATAGTGAGGAATAACCCCCACTTTTGAGATTTTGAGATTTTCTAATGATGTGAAAGAGTATACCATTAGCTTTCAAATGACATGAACATTATTTCCGTGTGAACTTTGTTGTAAATAGTACAAGGGGACTTCGCTTGTTCATTTGGTACCAGACACAATATAGCAGCACCATTCTAACTCCGCGAAAGCGGCCATTCAAAAAGGCAGGAACAGGAACAGTACACAAAACACTCCCCCGATCGGATCCTCGATTTTTCAACATTTAGAGACGGATTTCGGAAGAAAAAAGTTTGGACATAATATCCTCCAATACATTAACTTTCCGAAAATAAAAAAAACCCACAAAAAATAGATTTTTTTTTATCGAATTGAGAAGATACTTTGACTTAAGGCGTTGTTTACTCGAAAAGTGTTTTGGTGGGATATTTCTCATGTCGCTGTGCCGGGTCACATATCTATGATAACCATGCATATAGAGCTCTATAAATAAACTAGAGTGCGCACTTATCGCGTGACGCGTGCCGACAAGGGGACAGCGACGCCATTACCAAAGAGGACAAATGCATGGATCTCTATGGGGCAAACTAATCCCATTTTTTACAAAAGAAAGTAGGACATTACAATTCGCCAATCCATTGAGGTATTGATGGCCTTTCCTTTCATTGCTAAAAAAACATTTCTATAACATTTCAGTTTCCGCATTCACAAACTTTCGGCTATACTTGTCCCCATTCATATTACGCGCGATTGCTACTGACATCCGGGCACTTCGAGCTGAAGTTGCCCTCTTTGGTAATGGCGGATGCGCGTCCGTGTCGGCACACGTTCCTATATACCGCGCGTTGATAGGGGAGTGCGCACTAGTTTATTTATAGAGCTGTATGATGCTTACTCACACCCATTTATGTCGCCGTTGAATAACTTATAACCTTTTGTGCGCTGCCTGGGCTTGGGGCCCGTCCAGTCATCTGGCCCTCCGTGGTTTTTTTTTTTTAGACACAATCCATAGGAATCCCATAGGCCTATGCATTACCGTGCGCACGTACACCACCTGATTGCGAAATGTCGTTCTGACAATGGTCTCGGCTATTGTGCAGCACTGCACCCTGAATCATTTATTTACAGCGCGGAGAGTTTGTTTGCATTTGCTATACCGGTTTGGTAGTACATACGATATGCATAATTATTATGCAAATGCGAGAGCATTCACCAATCAAAACAGGGATCCGGTCCATCCACGACACACACGGCTCGGCTACCACAGTCAGGATTGTTTGTCGGCGCGGGCTGGCCGGGCGCGTTTTTTTCTTCTTCCCAGGATGGGAAAGGCCACCATTAACATAAACGCGCGCTATTGGTTGCATTTTATCCAGACATGGTGAATTATTCATGATAATTCAAGGCATTCTCCTGATGACGACCAGAGCATATTGGTCGAAACGTTGAGTTACCACTCAGGTTCTTTTTCAGAACCACACCTCTTCTTTAAGAGACCTTATACATGGTGTCACCGCAAACCCTCCTATATAGAGTTATCGCTCAGGTTCTTTTCAGAACCACACCTCTTCTTTGAGAGACCTTATACATGGTGTCACCGCAAACCCTCCTATAGAGTTATCGCTCAGGTTCTTTTCAGAACCATACCTCTTCTTTAAGAGACCTTATACATGGTGTCACCGCAAACCCTCCTATATAGAGTTATCGCTCAGGTTCTTTTCAGAACCACACCTCTTCTTTGAGAGACCTTATACATGGTGTCACCGCAAACCCTCCTATAGAGTTATCGCTCAGGTTCTTTTCAGAACCACACCTCTTCTTTAAGAGACCTTATACATGGTGTCACCGCAAACCCTCCTATATAGAGTTATCGCTCAGGTTCTTTTCAGAACCATACCTCTTCTTTAAGAGACCTTATACATGGTGTCACCGCAAACCCTCCTATATAGAGTTATCGCTCAGGTTCTTTTCAGAACCACACCTCTTCTTTGAGAGACCTTATACATGGTGTCACCGCAAACCCTCCTATAGAGTTATCGCTCAGGTTCTTTTCAGAACCACACCTCTTCTTTGAGAGACCTTATACATGGTGTCACCGCAAACCCTCCTATATAGAGTTATCACTCAGGTTCTTTTCAGAACCACACCTCTTCTTTGAGAGACCTTATACATGGTGTCACCGCAAACCCTCCTATAGAGTTATCACTCAGGTTCTTTTCAGAACCACACCTCTTCTTTAAGAGACCTTATACATGGTGTCACTGCAAACCCTCCTATAGAGTTATCACTCAGGTTCTTTTCAGAACCATACCTCTTCTTTAAGAGACCTTATACATGGTGTCACTGCAAACCCTCCTATAGAGTTATCACTCAGGTTCTTTTCAGAACCACACCTCTTCTTTAAGAGACCTTATACATGGTGTCACCGCAAACCCTCCTATCGAGTTATCACTCAGGTTCTTTTCAGAACCACACCTCTTCTTTAAGAGACCTTATACATGGTGTCACCGCAAACCCTCCTATAGAGTTACCACTCAGGTTCTTTTCAGAACCACACCTCTTCTTTGAGAGACCGTATACATGGTGTCAGCGCAAACCTTTCCTCTACTGGTATTATTTTGTGTTTCATATTTTATAATTTAAGTGCTGTTACAACATAGACCCTGACCGCTGTGTCCTTTATCCTTCTCCTCTAGCTCTCCAGTCCGCCAGCAATCAAAAGAACAAACCGGCGTAGCAATATTCACCCCAAACAACACCACCCATCTCAGCCCCGCTTACATATGTGACCCGGCACAACGACATGAGGAATATCCCACCAAAACACTTTTTTGAGTAAACAACGCCTGAAGTGAAAGTATCTTCACAATTCGATCACAAATTAATTTTCTTTTTCTTGTATTTTCGGAAATTTTAAGTATTATAGGATATTGTATTTTGATACCATTTGAGAGCTAATGGTATACTCTTTCACATCATCAGAAAACCTCAAAATCTCAAAAGTGGGGTTAATCCTCATTATGCTGTGCCGGGTCACATATGTTCACTCTATATACATGTACTACAATCAAGATTTGGGTATCCTTTATGCTAATGATGGCTTTTTCCTCCCGGCCTGTTTCCTCCCGGCCTTGGGCTTGGTCTTTGAGCGCACGTTGCGCAACGGTTCTTGTGCGTGTAGGGGGACACCCGAACCGTACGCGAACCGTTTTCGGCGCATGCGCATTGAATCGATAAAGCCGGCGTTCATTCAGCTCAGTGGCTTCTGTTTCTCATTGCTCGCTGCGCTGCCGGTGCAGACGGTTGCCCAATCCTCCGCCTCAGACGCAAACTCACCGGGACGTATTACATCTATACCGGTGAGTTTTCTACTATACCCAAATAAACGCGATTATTGGAATCGCGATTCAAACTCCACGGTTTTTTTTTTTGCGTGTGGGGACACAATAAACGCGATTATTATATTAGTGGCATTTGAATCGCGATTCGGACTGAGAAGAGTGAGATTTTGTTTTCAAATAAGCGCGATTATTTGCGACGCAATGCGTGGAGGAATGCATGGAGGAATAAGGAGAGACATGCACTGCTTGTTTACGTTCGTCAGCGAGTCCCGCCATTCCCGCTTGCGCAGCGCGACCACATGCTAACCGCAATCGGCTCGCGTTTATTTGCGATGCGATTATTTGGCCTGTGTGAACACGGCCCCCCCCAAAAAAAAAAACACCCCGGTTTTTGAATCGCGATTATTTTCGTAGTGGGAACGGCCCTGCTTCGTTCTCTTTCTTGTTTGTATACTTTTACCTGATAGGAAGTTTAGAGGGAATGAGTTCTCAACGTCTGCCCGATGTGTCGGATCTAATCTGTCCCCCTCACGGTTAGCGAGCCTAACTCTATTCTGCTGATCCCAACAGTACCCAACAAGCATGAAAGTGTGAAGCCTGCTGATCCCAACAGTATCCAACAGTGGATATTGTTTGGTTCAGCAGGGTCCTGCGATGATGGTAACATTGCATTAACTTTGCATACAATGCCAGGCCCAACAAAATCCAACTGTATTGTATAGTACTGTTGATCCCAACAAAGACGAATACTCGAGTAACAGACAATTGTTCGGTCTTTTCTTTTGGGACTTTTCTTTTGTGCCCTTTCTCTTGAGCCTTTTCTCTTGGGCCTTTTCTTAGGGGTATTTCCCTTTAATTTGTTTTGGGGCTTTTCTATAGATTGTTTTGACTATCTTCATTGTGTGGCTGCCCCTGCCCCATAACATTAACACCAGACCAGACAACCATGCTGACCCCAACAATCCTCAACACAGTTTTTTTTTAGTACTGTACACTGCTGAACCCAACAGAGGACAACAGGCCCCAACATTTGTTGCCTTCTGCTGGGTTCAGCAGCTAGGTTAGGTTTTGGTTTATCTGCTGCGTCCATGTCTATACGCCTGATTGAAGAATCCTCTCGCACTGGTTGGTGTCCAATACAATTAGGGGACTCGTTGAGAACTTCAGGTGTACATCGCATTCTTAAAACACCTACGACATCATCTTCACGGGGTTTTGCTAGATCAAGGTACACTCTTTCCCATGATTACCTCAGCTAAGAGGAGACTTTTGTTTTCGTCGAGAAAAATAAGAATTTACGTCGCACTTTTTCAGTCGATTTTTCGGTAAAATAACAACCCTCAAAATACATATTATTCATCCTTTTGGAAAAGAAAAACCTTATTGGAGGCACGCATTAGATCTTCAACTACCTAGAAAAGTTGGATTTGAAAGGATTTGACACGCTGAGGCATAGAAAACGACAATTTTCCGAAGCCTTTTTCAAGGCCGCTTTCGCTGTGCTCACGTGACATTCGATTTGTGTGGACGAGAAATTTGGGGTTGTGTGACACGTCCACTGGCTGGGAAACAGGTAAAGTGTGTTCGTGCTGGTCATGTGAACTGCGATTACTGACAGTTAAAACCAAAGTAATCTCCTCCACGGCCACTTGACTCTTCGACCAGCTTACGATTTCACGTGTAAAATTTACCATGTTCTTTCCCAATAATTATAGCCCTATAATTACCTTTTGACGCAAAATTAAATTGCATACAAATTCTCAAAATGGCAAAGAAAACTTTGACTGCACGAGCGGGACTCGATACCGAGACCTCTGGATTACTGTACCAGCGCTCTCCCATCTGAGCTATCCAGCCCTTTGGATGGTGGCAGTCCCAAGTACTCAACTAATAATTGTAGTCTTTGCCGGGCTGGGGGCGCCAGTCAGAAGCAATTCAACCATTAACTGCTAGTATATCTCCAGGGATTATTCGATGCACACAACCTATTGTAACAGCAGTTCGGGGACCACACAAAATGAATGCAACCTTTTTTCATGTTAAGGCGTTAATAATTTCCATTATTCTCATTAACACCTTGATAATGATATTGAGAATCAGCTGTAGCAGTTGATGCCGTATTTTTTTATTTTTTTTTGGTATTTCCCTGCAAAGTCTATAATTATTTCCTTTCCATTAGTTCGCAGAGAAACCTAGCCAAGCCTATAGATTTTTGTTTGCGTTGTACGTGCGGGTGTGCTACTCACGTAGAGGCAAATTGTCTACTAGTACTAGTACACACAAATGCCTCCATAGCTGGTACATGGTGCGTGCACGACGTGTTCAGCCAGTCCTTATCTTTACTCGTCGCACTATATTTGCTAGTTGCTACGGTACATGACTTCTGACTGTGAGATCATACAACAGACATCTTCCGTGCTTCTCGTTCTTCACCAATGTTGTTTTCGGCCATAGCGCAGGTTTATAGATTGGTTTACCTCTCAAACAATGGGATTGGTTTATTTCTCAAACAATGGGATTGGTTACTGGGCAACCAACATATTGGTCAGAGTTAACCAATGAATTGGTTGAAATGATATACAAAAATGTTGCAAACTGCTTACTGACTCAAATTACCAAAATGAAAATCTTAAAATATAGTGGGCCTGACGTTTCGATCCTAGCAGGACCTTTCTCAAAGGCAGAGTGACAAGGACAACCATGAATGAATTGGTTAATGAATTGATTAATAGATTGGTTTATCGCTCGAACATAATGGGACTGGTTACTGTGCATTGTGTGCAACCAACGTATTGGTCACCGTTCACCAATAAAATGGTTAATAATCTTTCAGTTCGATGCATATGTAACCAAGTGGTATCAAATTAAGGAAATAGGGGTTAAGTTTTTACCAACAGAGGCCGAGGAATCAAAATAGATAAGCTATAAGTACAAATCATGATTTTTAATTTATTTCAGAGAAAAACAACCGTTTGTGGCATGTACAATTTGGCTGTTTAAATGCAGGTGTATGATAGCATAAAAAATGGCCAAACGAGGCACGATTTAAAAATAAACAATCAATACCTGATAAAATACAGGACTCCAGGCAAGACAACACTACACAACACCATGGCCCATGTGCTGAGGCACAGCTACCGGTAAATACAACCACGCCCTATCAGTCAGAACAGCAGAACTGACCATGGTCCCCACACAATTGTCTTATATAGGGCCCATGCCAGCTCTGCAACAAAAGAACTCCAAGCCTGCCAGCAAGTACGCAATAATAGTAAGGAGCAATGTACAGGTGTACTGGCATTCAAGAATTAGCCAGATGCAGGCAGACAGCCTAGTATTTGTATCAATATTAAGAAAGGCCTATACAGTATAAGTAGGCCTAACTTGATGGCATGTAGACAGTGGTCGCGCATCGTGATGCGGTGTTGGTCATTAGTCTTACCTTGATGCCATCCGGGCACCTCGCGCACTTGGTGCACAGCCTGTCCGACTCTTCCACGGCATCTCGGCCGTCCTCCAGGAAGAACTCGCCCGCTGCGATCCTGCGCAGGTAGTGGTCCACGGGGCACTCCCGGTACTGGACCAGGACCACGAAGGTCCCGTTCTCCTGCGTGAGCTTCACGCCCAAGTGCTCGGCCGCGGCACCGGTCGCCCGCGGCACCGCCGTGCCCATCATCATCAGCGGCCACAGGAGTGCGAGCAGCGCGGCCGGGCAGCGGAGCCCGCGGGGCCGAGCGGTGCGATCGCCGGTACCCCGCTCCGCGTCGACACGGTGGTGGGCGCTCCGTCGACCGGAGTGCCGGCTGCCCCGCCGCGTCAGATTCCCGACGCAACAACAGCGTCGGGTAACCGACTCCAAGTGAACCATGGCCGGGCCCGATTGGAAGACGACAGAATCCACCGCGCAGTCGCTGTGCCTGAGTCAGTCGATCATCCGAACGGCAATTCAGTATTTCCAATAAACGGGTGTCTGCACGAGTTTTAACAGTCATCCGAGGCTGTATCGTCGAGGATTTTGTGAGCCGTTTTCTTTCGAAACAAACCGCTCTTCCCATTTTCCTGCTACATTTTGCAGACACCAGATGCAGACAAAGCGGAAATTCCCCGCGTTTCACAGACCTGGGTTTTCCCAACCACGCAACAACGCGTTGTCAGCATGAGAGCCAAAACGCAGCAACCGTCATAACACCCTATCGCCGTCACATAACTTAACCTTTGTGCTCTGTGCTCAATGCACATACATTGATTATTATGCAGTTCTGCACAGTAGCTCGAGAGACCATTATTCACAACGACCCTTTGACATTGCGTCAGGTGACATGTACATGTACATGTACGTGTAGGGTAGTGCATAATATGTCTATTTCAAAGCAGTTGCGTGTGCCAACGAGTAAGTCTACGTCACATTTAAGTGCCCCGAAACACCAAGAACATGGAACTCAAGACAGATACTTCACTGGTTAACACGGCAAAGCTGCCAGTGAACCGATCAACCGGCCACCGACCACTCACAGGTAGCCACCCAGCCAACTAGCGGTCACCTACACCCAGTTGCTAAACCCACCGGCCAGCCAGTTAGTTAGCCACCCAGCCAACTAGCGGTCGCCTAGGCTACAGCCAGTTGTTAAACCCACCGGCTATAGCCAGTTAGCCACCCAGCAAACTAGCGGTCACCTGCACCCAGTTAATAATATTGGTAAACCCACCGGCCAGCCAGTTAGCCACCCAGCCAACTAGCGGCCACCTACACCCAGTTGGTAAACCCACCGGCCAGCCAGTTAGCCACCCAGCCAACTAGCGGTCACCTACACCCAGTTGGTAAACCCACCGGCCAGCCAGTTAGCCACCCAGCCAGCTAGCAGTCACCTACACCCAGTTGGTAAACCCACCGGCCAGCCAGTTAGCCACCCAGCCAGCTAGCGGTCACCTACACCCAGTTGGTAAACCCACCGGCCAGCCAGTTAGCCACCCAGCCAGCTAGCAGTCACCTACACCCAGTTGGTAAACACACCGGCCAGCCAGTTAGCCACCCAGCCAGCTAGCGGTCACCTACACCCAGTTGGTAAACCCACCGGCCAGCCAGTTAGTTAGCCACCCAGCCAACTAGCGGTCGCCTACACGTACCCAGTTGGTAAACAAACCGGCCAGCCAGTAACTGTTAGCCACCCAGCCAACTAGCGGTCGCATACACCCAGTTGGTAAACCAACCGGCCATCCAGTTAGCCACCCAGCCAACTAGCGGTCGCCTAGGCTACAGCCAGTTGGTAAACCAACCGGCCATTCAGTTAGCCACCCAGCCAGCTAGCGGTCACCTACACCCAGTTGGTAAACCAACCGGCCAGCCAGTTAGCCACCCAGCCAGCTAGCGATCACCTACACCCAGTTGGTAAACCAACCGGCCAGCCAGTTAGCCACCCAGCCAGCTAGCGGTCACCTACACCCAGTTGGTAAACCAACCGGCCAGCCAGTTAGCCAGGTAGGCTCACAGCAATCAACCAGTCAATCAACCAGACAGCCTGCAACAAAGTGCAAGCCAGCCAAACAGTCAGCCGTTCAGTCATGCATCCAACAAACGGACAAACCTACTATTTAACAAGTCAGACCCATCAATCGGTCAACCAATCAGTCAGCTAACCACCCGGCCAGTGAGGGAGCATTCAACCGGTCAGACACCTCACCAACCACTCTGTCAACCAATCAGTCAGCTAACCACCCGGCCGGTAAGGGAGCATTCAACCGGTCAGACACCTCACCCACAATCAGTCAGCTAACCACCCGGCCAGTGAGGGAGCATTCAACCGGTCAGACACCTCACCCACCAATCAGTCAGACAATCAGTCAGCTAACCACCCGGCCAGTGAGGGAGCATTCAACCGGTCAGACACCTCACCCACCAATCAGTCAACCAATCAGTCAGCTAACCACCCGGCCAGTGAGGGAGCATTCAACCGGTCAGACACCTCACCAACCACTCTGTCAACCATCTAGTCAGCCAAACACCTTGCCAGTGATGGAGCATTCAACCGGTCAGACACCTCACTCACCAATCAGTCAACCAATCAATCAGCTAACCACCCAGCCAGTGAGGGAGCATTCAACCGGTCAGACACCTCACCAACCACTCAGTCAACCAATCAGTCAGCTAACCACCCAGCCAGTGAGGGAGCTATTCAACCGGTCAGACACCTCACCCACCAGTCAACCAATCAGTCAGCTAACCACCCAGCCAGTAAGGGAGCTATTCAACCGGTCAGACACATCACCAACCACTCAGTCAACCAATCAGTCAGCTAACCACCCAGCCAGTAAGGGAGCTATTCAAACCGGTCAGACACCTCACCCACCAGTCAACCAATCAGTCAGCTTACCACCCAGCCAGCCAGTAAGGGAGCTATTCAACCGGTCAGACACCTCACCAACCACTCAGTCAACCAATCAGTCAGCTAACCACCCAGCCAGCCAGTAAGGGAGCTATTCAACCGGTCAGACACCTCACCAACCAATCAGTCAACCAATCAGACAGCTAAGCATGCAACCAGTGAGGAACATGATCAGCTCCTTCAAGGGGGGCACCGATCTAACCACCCAGCCAGCCAGTAAGGGAGCTATTCAACCGGTCAGACACCTCACCAACCAATCAGTCAACCAATCAGACAGCTAAGCATGCAACCAGCGAGGAACATGATCAGCTCCTTCAAGTGGGGCACCAATCTGATCTTGTAGATCCGATTTAAATCAGTGATTTAAATCGACGTGATTTAAATCAAGCAACCCTGTTAAAAAAATCAGACGGGATTCAATGGAATGTTCGCCCTGCTCGTTGTGAACATTGTATAGCGGCGAGTAAAGTTTCATGTTTTCTAAATATAGCACCCGCCGGGGCCGCCGCACGTCCTCGGCCTCCCGTGTGATGCTGGCTGGGCGGGACCAACGTCCAGGCATGGGGGTTCAAGAATTTAGGCGAATTCCGAAAACCTGTAAAATTCTGGTTGAAACGACAAATTGTGGTCAGGACTATCATTCTTCGGCGCTCCGTGCATAGCGCGAAACCACGTTTGTCATGAAAGGCCTTGTTGTTAATAGACCTCTGCTAGATTGCACCTCAAAAGGACGACCACCACCCCCGCCGTTAATTAATGCTAGAGTCTGAACGGTCACACGCAGCATGCCGGGTACCGGTATATAAGCCGGCGTTCATTCAGGAATATTTCATTTCCATCCAGTTCCAACAACTCGTGGTACTTGTTGCTGTTCGTGTGGTATTGCCCTCCCTCGGCAGCAAAGTCAACCAGATTTAATTCTGTACCGGTAAGTTTTCTTTTGCCCACTGCTCAGTCCCTTTCACGATTGTACTGTTCCTTTTTGGGGGAAGCTTAGAGTGAATAATTTACATACTTGAAAAAGTACCCGATGTGGAATAAAATCTCTTTGCGGTTGTGAAAAGGGAACGTGGTCGATCGCTAACGCAACCAGGGGTGGTGTCAAATATTGTACGGTACTCACTTATATTGAGCAAAGCGTTTTATAGCCAACGATGAAGTCGAAATTCTTACGCACCTTGATTGTGTCAGATCCTTACTGCTCAAGAAATGACCACTATTGGCAAGAGAACGAGCAGCCGTGAGGGATCAATCAACCGGGTAGATCCGCTTCATTTGTTTCGCGAAAATGCAGCATTCAACGTACTGTTCCGAAAAATCGTTTAGATCCAGGGGAGACCGAGACGTACACGGTTTCTTTACTCTTTTCCAGCATTTAAGGCAGAAATATCTCAGTGAGAGGATTCTACCATAACCACCTTTAAACTGTACAAGTTTCATGTACATTTTATGTTTTTCGATCTTACTAATGTTGTGCTGCGTGCCTGGAACCCTCCTCAATCCTCCAATGTGAGTTTGTGCAAGATCCTCACTGCCTCAATCCTCCACAATCCTCCAATATGAGCTTATGCAAGATCCTCACTGCCTCAATCCTCCACAATCCTCCAATATGAGCTTATGCAAGATCCTCACTGCCTCAATCCTCCACAATCCTCCAATATGAGCTTATGCAAGATCCTCACTGCCAGAATGGGCTTGGTGTACTGACCAAATCCTGGTAGCTTGCATGGTCCTTATCAGGAGAAGTCTGTCTCATTGTTTCAACACCAACATTCAGAGTGAAAAAATACTCTTCAGGAAGTTACAGGTATATTGACAATAACCTTCAAACTGAGTGTTATCGATAGTGATTTATACCCTTTGTACTACTGAAACATCAGACTAAATAGTAAACAATTCAATTCAGCATTGATTAGGTGAAACAAAACGCTACAATATCTCGTAACACGAACTTCCATGTGCGAGGCATTCGAAGGCACTGAAATGTTCGTAAAGAAATTCGCACGGGGTGTAGTTGCGCAATAAGATGGGGGGAATGTCCATAGATAGCTCTACACCGCTTGAGCTTGCTCGTGGGGATTGCGCAATCACGGCAGTGGGACACTCCCACATTCAGATTTTGGCGGGAGTTTATCCTGGAAGTTGTGTCCGGCCTGCAGACGACGTAAAACAACAACCAAAACAAACCTCGCAAGACTCAGGAGAGAATTTCCGAGGGGTTTGGTTACTTTGCAATTTCACGCCGAAGATTTGTCGGAGGTCCGGACCTATATACGACAAAAATATCTCTCAAGAGTTCACCGGGGACGTCTGTCACTCTCTAGCATCGGTAACCTTTCACACGATGGCACTTTTGTAGGATTTCTCATGCATGAGGCATTTTCTCAAGCCTTGAGAGTTTTTTCAGCATCGTGTGAAAGGTTTTTTTCGGGGGCAGACTGCCGAGCTAGGCTAACCTAGTTGTTATATACCCACCCAGTGAATCTGACTTAGTAATCTACAGTTATACTTACCGCCCGTTATGCCTCCTGGCATGTAGGGCAGCACCAGCAGTCCCCCACTCAGTCTCTGGATTGAGTGGCAGTTCTTTTCGAAGTTCTTCAGTTGAGTCGCCAGGTGGTCTTGAGACGTCGCCAGCCTCTTCCTCTTCCCTTCTTGGGATCCTAAATGTAGATCTGTATTTAAGGCCGCGCCGCTGCACAAGAGAGCTATCTGCTGAGCAAAAAGTCTCTCGAGGTCGTTAGCTCAGCACGTAGCTCACCGTGTGCGCTGAACTTTTGGTGAGTTTTCTGCCTCAAGAGGCCGTGAGACCAATATCTATCCTGTTTGATTCGTTTCGCCTCTCGTGGATAAAAACTCATCGTGTGCGGCGACTTGAGCTACGTGCTGAGCCAAAATTATATTATTCTTTTGGAAACCATCACATGAACAGAGCGTGTGCTTTCATTGGCCAGTTGTTATTTGTTGGGCTAAGCACGCAGCTCAAGTCGCCGCACACAATGGGTTTTCATCCACGAGAGGCGAAAAAAATAAAGAGAATTGTTGCTAAGCAGATAGCTCTCAGGTGCAGCGGCCTTAAGTGGTGTCAGTCTGTTCCTTTCTCAGGGTGTGCCAGATTCGTCTCCATCTTCTGTTACTAGTGTGTATTCCATGCACTCCTGATTGCATCTAGCATGCGATTCCTCGTTTGTCATAGGACGATTCGGAGAACACGCCTTATATGATTATGTTTTGTCCGAAAGAAACGCGTTGGATCAAAACGATCAGAATAAGTGGATAGGACCAACAGCAAAATGAAAATCCGAATACAAGAACACTGCAAAGAAGAATAAGTCTGTGGGTCAGAGGATGCAGAAGTAAAATGAATTACTGTTACACGCAGGTATGCAGCCCCGCACTTAACCTAGACACTGACGGGTAAATAACAGAAAAAGAAAAAAAAGACCCCACGGGCGGCCGGGCGGTGAACAAAATGACGGATTTATAAGTTGACACCATGACATTTAAGCCCTGTGTAACCAAGTGGTATCAAATTAAGGAAATAGGGGTTAAGTTTTTACCAACAGAGGCCGAGGAATGAAAATAGATTAGCTATAAGTACAAATCATGATTTTTAATTTATTTCAGAGAAAAACAACCGTTTGTGGCATAAACACAAACGTTTGTGGCATGTACAATTTGGCTGTTTAAATGCAGGTGTATGGTAGCATAAAAAATGGCCAAACGAGGCACGATTTACAAATCAACAATCAATACCTGATAAAATACAGGACTCCAGGCAAGACAACACTACACAACACCATGGCCCATGTGCTGAGGCACAGCTACCGGTAAATGCAACCACGCCCTATCAGTGAGAACAGCAGAACTGGCCATGGTCCCCACACAATTGTCTTATATAGGGCCCATGCCAGCTCTGCAACAAAAGAACTCCAAGCCTGCCAGCAAGTACGCAATAATAGTAAGGAGCAATGTACAATGTGTACTGGCATTCAAGAATTAGCCAGATGCAGGCAGACAGCAGACTACAGTACAATGGGGAACTTAACAATGTAACTGCCACAAGTAGCAGGTAGGAAAGCAACTCTGGAGGAAACCACAAAAACTATTTATATAACAGTGACCAACCAGGTCTGGTATGGTCACACCTGTCAAAAAGGCTTGCTAAATACCAGTTATTAATTGGGACCAATCTGTGGCGTGAATCAATAATTATCAATATACACTGAGTGCACAAAAGAGTCAAGACCAGTACATTTCAGACGTCTGCATGCATGAGTTTTGATTGACTATCATGTACGATGACGTGTAAATTGCAATGTAAATGTTGAAAGTTTACCGACAGTTCCTGAAAAAGGTCCAACACAACCTTGTGGGAAGATCGGAAAACATCGATGTCCACAGATTTCCTTCTGATTGACACAGATTGTCGATGGTCATGATACAATGTACAATGTGTACTGGCATTCAAGAATTAGCCAGATGCAGGCAGACAGCAGACTACAGTACAATGGGGAACTTAACAATATTTAACTGCCACAAGTAGCAGGTAGGAAAGTAGCACGTTCCAATCTTACGGTCTGGGATGCTGCACCTTTCGAGAAATTTTCACTCAAACATCGACAATAGTTTATTACTTGCATTTGTCTACTTTCCCAGATTAACATTTCAGCTAAAAAAACGCAGGATTTATTTCTTGGAATGTATTAATGGTTTCACACACAAACGGTCACAATCTTTTGACCTTCACCAATGTTGTATAGACATGCCAGGGTTTTGTGCAAGTCATGCGTGGCAACCTGTATAGCCACTCGCAGTGTAGACAACAATGAACGAATGCACGTGCAAGTGGTTTCGCAATACCCGTGGCCCTTGAATGGGGAATCCCTCGCTATCAGCTACACTAGTCTAGCCCCAACACGGCAGCGCTCCCAGTCTAGGGTCAAGGCACTGTTATCGTTTGGATACCCCACCACGAGAGGGCGTTCTTCCGCAGCCACGCGCAAGTCCGCCCGCACGTCCGGACGCACGTCCGCACCACTGCACGCACGGCGAGTGACTTAGCGCATGCGTGCGGGCGCCGCGGGCGGGCGTGCGTGCGGGTTGCTGCGGAAGAACGTAGTCAGAGGGCGTAGTGGCGTGGCGTATGCAAACGACAACAACGTCTAGAACCTAGCTTACAGCACTCCCTTAGCGGACTCGATCGTGCGCATGGGTGCAGAACACTAAATCGTGCTCCCGTTGAACACTGTACAAAAACACCCACTTTCGAAGCCAATAATAATCCCACACCTCAAAGTTTCTCAACTCTCTTGTAGCTGTTCTGAAAATTGTAGTCTTGACCTTCATCTCACAGATTCTTTTCAATTTTAGTGCCCTTAGCCGATTATACTTTTTGCTAATTACCCCAAGAAAGAAAAAATCCTATAAATGTGTAGCCGTCCAAGCCAAATTTCTGGGATGGACCCCTCCACTTCTACAGCCAAATAGGGCCACATTTAAAGCAGATGTGGTCCAAATTGAAGAGTTAACCCCCAGGTTGTCTCGGTGCTTCACTTATTCTACAATGCACCAGTTAATTAGCCTCATAAAACCCTTATTAATAGAAGGTTTTTAGTTCACACTTGGATAGAATTAATGTGCTGCACTCGTATACCGCGAGCGCCGAGTTGTACCAACTGACGACTCGATCTTCCGTCTCAGTAATCTCCTACAATAACTAACCGTTGAACTTTGTCTTCCTTTTTTTGCCCCTCCGTGGTTCGATCTGGCGCATGTCCTCGCGCTTGCGCAGTTGCAGTGCCGTAACTATTGAAAACGGAAACTGCGTTACGGCTGCCGTAACAATAGCCACTGCGTTTAAAAACATGCCTTCTTTCGAAGCGGTATCGCTGATACATTACACATTTACAATCTCCTCATTATTCATCTGACCCAAATGCTTCATTCTGTACCGAAAGACCATCAATGCCTGTCGCCCTTCGCCTTTCGCGTTCTGCTACTGGCATCAGAGCCATCATTTTGTATGGTTAAATTTGTGCGTGTAGACTGTATAATAGTTTACGACGAGCCACAGACACGTCTTAACTTACGACGTGTTTCACACCGTTGTCAAGGAACTTGCGACGCGTTTAACGCAGAGCTTTATGAAATCGGGCCCAGTATTGCTAAAAAATAATGCAGGTAATTTTAGTCAGTGAGCAGATTGAAATAGTTCTTTTTTATTTACTTCAGGCTAACTATAATGGTTAAAAATTAATAATCATAAATAATGAATTTCAGTGTTTTCACGAGAGGGCGCAGTATAATTATAGCCATCGGCTGTCGAGGTCTGCTGTCTTGGCCCAAAACTAGGCCTATAGGACTAAGCCATAGGAATTACACACAGCTATGTTCGCTGCGAACCAACATTGTACGGATACCGCAAGAGGACATGTATTTTGTTTATCTCGATCCTTACCTTGATATTATTTTCGTTCGCAGCAGTTATTTCCAACGAAACAATAACGAATGACTCCCTGTGGACACTTTCCTTTCAAGTTTCCTTCAGTAACTTGTAAATAAATTTAGGTAGGGTTGGGTAGGGTTGGGTTGAGTTGGGTAGGGTTGTGTTGGGATGGGTTGAGTTGGGTTGAGTTGGGTTGGGTAGGGTTGGGTTGAGTTGGGTTGGGTTGAGTTGGGTTGGGTAGGGTTGGGTTGGGTTGAGTTGAGTTGGGTACGGTTGGGTTGAGTTGGGTTGGGTTGAGTTGGGTTGGGTACGGTTGGGTTGGGTTGGGTTGGGTTGGGTAGGGTTGGGTAGGGTTGGTTGGGTAGGGTAGGGTAGGGTTGGGTAGGGTTGAGTTGGGTTGGGTAGGGTTGGGTTGGGTAGGGTTCGTTAGGGTTGGTTGGGTAGGGTAGGGTAGGGTTGGGTAGGGTTGAGTTGGGATGGGTTGGGTTGGGTTGAGTTGGGTACGGTTGGGTTGGGTTGGGTTGGGTAGGGTTCGGTAGGGTTGCTTGGGTAGAGTAGGGTAGGGTTGGGTAGGGTTGAGTTGGGTTGGGTAGGGTTGGGTTGGGTTGGGTAGGGTAGGGTTGGATTGGGTAGGGTTGCGTAGGGTAGGATTGTGTTGGGTAGGTTTGGATGGCAAAGAAAATATAAACTGAACAATATCTGGTTGTTGTTTCAGGTGTGATGGCCGTCTGGTTGCTCCTACTCGTGACGCTGTTCCCTGCGGCTTCTCCAGCACCCGTCGGTGTGAACCAGACTAAATGGAAGAAATGGCCCGAGTGCGATAAAGGGAAAGAGTTTGTGGTCAAAATTAGGCCCCAGGATCGCACGGAGTGGGTCACGGATCACACCAAGACCGGACTTGGCGGCCGCACCATGTAAGTGGGAACTACAGGCTCTTCCAAGTCTGTGTTTGTTACGCAATCATAATTAAGCGTGACACGGCAGGAAACTTTGCAAATCGGATCGTTGCATGTTCGTTCAATCGCGAAATAAATCCCACTGAAACAACCTATAGTCGCGTTTATTGTGTCCAGACAAAAGTGGACTAAAATCGCGATATAGGAAGGTTTGCGGTGACACCATGTATAAGGTCTCTTAAAGAAGAGGTGTGGTTCTGAAAAGAACCTGAGTGATAACTCTATAGGAGGGTTTGCGGTGACACCATGTATAAGGTCTCTTAAAGAAGAGGTGTGGTTCTGAAAAGAACCTGAGTGGTAACCTGAGTGGTAACTCAGGTTCTTTTCAAAACCACACCTCTTCTTTAAGAGACCTTATACATGGTGTCACCGCAAACCTTTCTATATTGATTAACCCACCATGCAAGGCCTTAAGTCTTATTTATTTACAATCGCGATCCAAATCGCGATCCAAATAATCACGTTTATTTGACACATGCAGAGCCATTGTGCTACAGGCTTTACTTGCTTGTGCACATATGTGACCCGGCACAGCGACATGAGGAATATCCCACCAAAACACTTTTCGAGTAAACAACGCCTGAAGTCAAAGTATCTTCTCAATTCGATTAAAAATGAATTTTTTATTTTTTATTTATTTTCGGAAAGTTAATGTATTGGAAGATATTATGTCCAAAGGATTTTTCCGAAATTCGTCTCTTTAATGTTGAAAAACGAGGATTTCGGGAGAGTGTTTGTGTACTGTTTTCATGAAAATTTAGAGTTCCTGCATTTTTGAATGGCCGCTTTCGAGGAGTTAGACTGGTGCTGCTATATTGTGTCTGGTACCAAATGAACGAGCGAAGTCCCCTTGTACTATTTACAACAAAAATTACTGAAATGAATTTGATATCATTCAAAAGCTAATGGTATACTCTTTCACATCATTAAAAAATCACAAAATCTCGAAAGTGGGGGTTATTTCTCATTATGCTGTGCCGGGTCACATATCTATTGCACTCTTGACTTATTTCTCACGTGTCTATTTTTTGTTCATTATTGTTCGGCCATTTTCAAAACCAGAGGTCTCGGGATTGAATCCCGGTCCAGTTGAAGTTTTCTTTGCCATTTTATTTTTAAATTTACGACGGGCAGAGTACACACTACCCGAAACGTTGAGTTATACTGGCTCTTTTCAGAGCCACACTCCATCTAGAAAGAAAAGTGCTA
The DNA here is from genome assembly GCA_949987565.1 of Luidia sarsii. Taxonomy (NCBI): domain Eukaryota; kingdom Metazoa; phylum Echinodermata; class Asteroidea; order Paxillosida; family Luidiidae; genus Luidia; species Luidia sarsii. The sequence continues at coordinate 3,797,532 of OX465120.1, read as the reverse complement.
TAATGGTGTCACCGCAAACCTTCCACTTAGTATTTCCACCATGAAAATCTTAAAGTCTTATGTAATTTTTCAATTTAACGTGATATACAAAAATGTTGCAAACTACTTACTGACTAAAATTACCAAAATGCAAATCTTAAAATTTAGTGGGCCTGACGTTTCGATCCTAGCAGGACCTTTCTCAAAGGCAGAGTGACAAGGACAAAACAGTTTGGATTGGGTTGGTTTGGTTGGGTTGGGTTTGGTTTGGTTGGGTTGGGATGGGTTGGGTTGGGATGGGTTGGGATGGGTTGGGGTGGGTTGGATTAGGTAGGGTTGGGTTGGGTTGGGTTGGGTAGGGTTTGGTCGGGTTGGATTGGGTTAGGTAGGGTTGGGTAGGGTTGGGTTGGGTTGGGTTGGGTAGGGTTGGGTTGGGTTTGGTCGGGTTGGATTGGGTCGGGTCGGGTTGCATTGGTTTGGTCGAGTTGGGTTTGGTCGGGTTGGATTGGGTTGGTTTGGGTTGGTTTGGGTTGGGTTGGGTTGGGTTGGGTTGGGTAGGGTTGGGTCGGGTTGGGTTGGGTTGCATGGGTTGGGTCGGGTTGGATTGGGTTGGTATGGTTTGGGTTGGCTTGGCTTGGCTTGGGTAAGGTTTGGATAGCAAAGAAAATATCTGAACAATCTGGTTGTTGTTTCAGGTGAGATGGTCGAGGCCATTGAATTTGAATTTGTAGAAGATATCCCAGCTGTCCCTTGGTTATGTCGCACTGGCAGGGCGGTTAAGATCCCCCCTTTTCTTAAACCCACAGTTGACTCAAGATACATACGACTCACGCTGTCTCTCTGTTCGATTGCAGTTTTTATAGGTGCTCCCCGTGCACGATGTGCTTTTCGGGGGTACTGCAGGACTCATCCTGCACGGAGTTCAACGACACCGTGTGCTCCGACCCACCGAGGTGTGCCATCCAGCTATGCACGTACTCTCAAGGGGTGGGCTGCATGTTGACAAAAGGCTCTGCCGACATGTCGGCGGGGGAACTCATGGATCCCTGTGACCCCAAGCCACACACGACGGCAGGTGAGACACTATACGGTCGACTCCTTTATCTCTCTCCCTGCCTGCCTTCCCGACTGCTTCGCTGTCCCTGCCTTCCGATCCTCCCTGTCTGTCTGTCTGTCTGTAATGTCTGAGCTGCCTGTATTTTTCGTTTGTTCAGCAGTCGGCAGTCGGCCAAAGAAGCGAGCACTCATATCATCAGTGCTTGTTACGTCGGGAAAGGCAAACCCTCAATGAATGACCTTTCCCCTTGTTTCATACTTAGGTCCGGCCACTCAATTAGGCAGGACAACGAAGGGAAGACCACCGAGCACAGTGGTGCAGCCCACCACTAACACCACCGCCTTGCCACATGCAGGAACCAAGTGGCAGGTGATACTAGGGGTCGTGGTCTCTATAGTGGTTGTGTTGATCATACTAATAACGGTTTTTAAATGGTACTTTACGAAGAAATGCCAGGAGAGCCGGGAAATGCAGAGAATCCCGTCAAGTGAAAGAGCGGACATTGAATTGTCGTCACGGGGAGTGATTGAGCAAAACGGATTGAGATAATGGCTGCGTCTAGGAGTTCTTCACTTGGCGAGAACTATAGCCTCTAGCAACCAAGTTACTGGCACGTGTATGGCGGCGAAAGTCAGACTCATTGGAACATATGCGCCTCAATCTGAGGGGCTGGCTGTAAGCTATACCAGCCTTACAGTGTCTAGGGTGACAACTGGAGGAATGGAGATATTGATGAGTGTCGGTGGGCTTCGAATACAAGTCAGTAGTGAGTGTATTGAGGTCTTTCCGGACGGTGATGTCCAGAAAGTGGGTCTGCTGGAGAGACTGCTCCAATGTGAATTTGATAGTCCTATGGAAGGAATTGATGTGGTCAAAGAAAGCATTCAAGCTGCTACCGTCCCTAGTCCAAATGAAGAACACGTCATCTATGTATCTCCACCAAATCCAGGGACGGCATGGAGCCTCACTGAGCATGCGTTCCTCAAGGTCACCCATGAAGAGGCATGCAAAGGAAGGAGCCATGCGCGTGCCCATGGCAGTGCCATGCACTTGAAGATAGTGCCTGCCAAGAAAGGAGAAATTATTCTTGGCCAGCACTAGCCTCATAAGGGTGGTTATGTCGGAGATGGGTGGAGAAGACTGTTTTCCCTTGGCCAGAGCCGAGGAGCAAGCTTGAATGCCTTCTTCCTGGGGGATGTTAGTGTATAGAGAGGAGACGTCAATAGTACCAATTATGGCAGTGGCAGGAATTTGATCCTTGACACTTTCCAACTTTCGCTGAAAGTCGGGAGTGTCATGGACGTATGAGGGGATTTGGGGAACCAAGGGTTTGAGAAAAGAGTCAATGAAAAGAGATATGTGTTCCGTAGGTGAACCATTGCCAGAGATGATGGGTCTGCCTGGGTTGTTGGCCTTGTGAATTTTCGGGAGAAGGTATAATCTGGCAGTTCTACAAATCGGTGATAGAAATCTGTGAGCTTTTTTACTCAAATGATCACGTGATTGCATGTCATCCAAAACTTCCTGAATTTGCTCTGAAAATTTGCCAGTGGGGTTAGAGTCCAGACATTTATAGTGCTGGGGATTGTTGAGTTGGCGATTGGCTTCATCAATATATTTTTGGCGATCCATGATTACTACGGCTGACCCTTTATCTGCTGGCTTGATAATGATGTCACCGCGGGAACGTAGAGTGTTGAGAGCAAGACGTTCTTCCCTAGGGAGATTGTCGTGGGGCTTACGGGTAAGATGAGAGGAGTTGGAAACTTGAGAACTGACAGCTTGCACATACGTTTCAGGGGCTGGAACACGGTTCTTGCGGGGGACCCAGGTGCTTTTTACTCGGAAAGGTTCTTCTTTACGGGAGCCAGAATCGAAGAAGAACTCAGTCAGACGAAGTCTGCGGTAATACTCAGTGAGATCTTGACTGAGCATTACTTGGTCAACTTTGGGGGGAGTTGGACAAAAGTTCAAGCCCTTGGAAAGTAACGTATGCTCTGCGTCAGTTAGTGAAGAAGAGGAAAGGTTGACAACAGTGTGAGTGGGGGGTAAAGGTGTACACTGGGGACTCAGTCTGAAGCGGTTGTGTCTGCGTTGTTTGGCAACAAGGCCACCAATCTTCTTGTTTCTCCTGTCGGTGAGAACAGAATTGAGGTTAGAGAGACCTTTCTCAATCTCATTACTGAGATCCTTGTACTGGCTTTCAGAACAGCTGGAGCGTAGTTTGTAGTCCAGATTAGCAATGTCCTGGTGGACAGCCTGAAGGGTGATTTCACATTGCTCAGAGAGGACCTTAATGAGCTGAATGGAAGCACTATAAAGGGGTGTCCATTTTACCGGTTTTGATAGTAGACCTAAGGCCATAGATCCGTTTTTTGAGGGTGTTTTTGGTCTCGCCAACATACTGAATATTACAAACTCTACAAGAGATGAGGTATATGATGTTTGAGGTAGTGCACGTGATAGAGCCATATGTCGTGTGGGTAGTTCCAGAAGAATGACCATTGAAAGAGTCTATTTCCTTGACATGTGTCTTGCAAACAATGCATTTCGAGGTACACTTAAATGTACCAAATTTGGTTGGAGGGGAAGAGTAAGGGGGAACCTCTGCTCGGACAATTAATTAAGTCACGCAGGTTACGGGGGCGCCTGAAAGCCAAAACAGCCATTTTGTTAAAATGGCTAAAAATTGCATGCTTGTTGTCTTCCTCGTTTTTTGGTACTATCGCACAGTATTTTTACAAATAACCGGTGCATGATAATTTGAACTAAATTTGGTTTCACCCCACAACCAATCATTGGCTTAGTTTGGTATTTTGTTTTCTTTTCGATTTTCATAATGCAGAGTTTTTAGGCTGGGGACACAGCCCACCTTTAGGACAGACCACCAAGATTACATTTAAGTACCTTATTGTATCTATATTAGTTTATTTGTAATCTGTACAATTGGGAGTTGTTAGGGAATGAGTTGATTCGTCGTAATTAAATTTTCTTATTTTCTGAAGTTTAACCTCTTCTGATTAGGTTGAATTTGTTGTTGTTGTTTGGTGTCTGTCCGACCTCCCGTCCAATTTAACAAAATGGCACGTTCCATCTGTGACATATGCGTGTAGGTTTTTCTTGACGTAGAGCCTGGCTCGTATAGTACTACAATGCACTAGCGTCGAGATTGGTGCGTACACCTTTTCTGCCTGGCTGTATAGGGCCTTTAGGGTAGAGTGAACGCTGCCAAATCGGTTCCTATCCCCGCTTCAGACCAACTGCTAGAAACTATACTAAATGATAGCAGGACCAAGGTGCTACGGTGTTGTCTCCACGAGGTGTGGCTGAAGACTGAGTTAAATGCACCGAGGAAAGGCGTCAGCTTTTTCTCCCCAAAAGGCCTAATAAAAGAATGGCTATTGTGCCTCTATAACTTGGCTTAATAAAGGAAGGATTAGATAACTCCCTAGCCAGGGTGGAGTCCAAACTGTTTACAATAGTGGCTACTTGCTTTAAACTAGCTACAATGCAGGGAGTGGGTATGGGCATCCTAGCTATCACACGTGGATTCTAACTGACCCAAGGAATGTGCAGGATTTCACTACAGGCCTACTACTGTCCTGTGATATAATATGCCTTGCGCTGAACTCACGATCTTTCATTGTCTTTCATTGGTGTAGTATACACTAGTTACCGGTACATTGTGTAGGCATACACACATCATGTACACCTAATTATGTATACTCAAATCAAGATCTGAGTGGGTACTAAGTGGAATGAAGTGGAATGATTATCATGAATAATTCACCACGCGTAGACAAAATGTAACCAATAGCGTGCATTTATGCTAATGATGGCCTTTCCCGTCCTGGGAAAAAAATTACGCAGCCCGCGTGGATATGTACCCCTACAACATGTATAATTATACTCGTGAGCTGAACGATGGTGTACTGCCAGGCATTTTGGATGTCAAAATGCCAGCAGGAAAAAGCTGGGGAAATATATTTCCATGCAGTTCTCAACAAGGACAAGAGGCCTGAATTGTTTAAGAAGTGGGCTGCGGCCATCACAGTTGAGAAATTTCTCAAAGTCGGCTACAAAATTCAGTCGAAATGACGTCATTTGTAGCGATCACTTCACCGAGGAGGATTAGTTGGGAGAATTCGATACCGGACGCCCGCATTGAGAGCCTGGCCTCGTCGAGACCCACCGGGCGACCAGGAACCACCGAAGAGGGCGTTTTGATGGCCTCAGAGGGCCAGTCAATTACCAGTCATGTGGTAGGTCAGGATGAGAAGGGGAAGAGATGGGGGCAAGGACTGGGGATGAAGGGGAAGAGATTGGGCAGGAGGGTAAGAGGGAAGGAGTAAACAAGCAGAGTAAGGACAATCCAATCTAAGATGGCCAGGAGGAACACAAGTGAAAAACACTGCGACTCAAAAGCCTGTGAAAATTTCAGCTCAATCCGCCAACCGAGTCTCGAGAAAATCGTGAAAACCGCTTCATTTGTTTAGTAAAAATGCAGCATTCAACGCCATACTGTTCTTAAAAATAGTTTAGATCTCGGTGAGACGTAAACGATTGCTTTTACTCTTTTCTTACAAAATACAACATTTTTGGGCAGAAATATTTCGGTGCGAGGTTTCTACTAAATTCATGTAAATTCATGTAAATCTGTGAGCTAATCTGTTTTTCGATCTTACCAATGTTTTGTAGGGGATCATTCAAAAGACATTTTTATGCTCTATCAAAATAATGAATAAAACTTGTAACACAAAAAAAGTTACAAGAAAAAATCATTATAATTATTTCAGATCAATCAGGATGTGTCATTTTATTCAGAAAAAATACCACAAATGTCTAAGGAGAAATAACACTCAATAAATTATACATTTTCAGTGAGTGCTAAAGGGTTAAATAGCTATGATTATAGAGACGCGTGTTTTTAACACTTAGGCCTGTGGCAGTTCATTATTGATTTGTTGCACCCATTGAGTTCGGTAAAAAATAATAAACAGAGCTCAGGCCGTTTTCGAAAAAGAGGGCGTAGGGTCGGGCTTAAGCTTCGATCATAATTATTTGTTTGGTTCTTTTACTCGTATTCACACTTTCACAGGCATCTATAAACCTAGCGTTTGGCCCCAGTTTCCTACGGGGAATACCCTGTACCTATAATTTATCAAGCAAACCTTCAAACAAACCTTCGAATTCGGACACAGACCACATGCCTGGATTGTTCAGGTTTCGTCAGACGAGGCTTAGGCTCGGGCTCAGGCTTCGTCCGTCTTACAAAACCTGAAAATCCAGGTTGTAGTATAATATTATAGTGTTTCCGAATTTGAAGGTTTGTTGGCTTGATAGGTACAGGGTATTCCCCATTAGAAACTGGGGCCAAACGCCTGTTTTTAGATGCCTTTAATTTGGTATTATAACGAGTTAGATACAAATTAATGTGACCGAAGCCTAAGCCCGAGCCTAAGCCTTCATTTCGAAAACGGCCATAATGGCTGCCCCTTAAAGACTATTGAGGGCGCCCTTCATGAACTCCACACGTGCGCACCCGGGCATGGGGTCATCCACCTTCGCCAATGTTTTGGTGCGATTTCGCGCGGCATGTCTGATCTGTGTACATCGTGTCACAGTTGTGTTAGTTTGTAGGTAACATTACACATCGCTGTCATTTATCGAAGCATCTACGATGTGATTGACGATCGAGATGCAATGAGCTGAGAGTGATAGTTGTGGCTGGTCTCTCGAAAGACTGGTGAGTTCGATCCGTGAATAGCTTTTTTTTAATTGAGCGTTTTCTAGGCAGGGACTAATCCGAGTAACTTGGACCCTTACAATCGCCCTTTTAAAAAACGCAGTGGCTGTTGTTACGGCAGTCGTTCGTGTGGTTCCCTGACTTCACAGTATTTGTCAGGATGTTTAGCTCTTGGAACCAGCTAATAGACTGGTTCAACCAGCGTGCAATGCTGACGAAATACAATCAAGTCAGGGAACCACACGGACGACTGCCGTAACAACAGCCACTGCATTTAAAAAAAAAATGAGGGGTCGGGCGATAGTACTTTACTAGTAGGGTCCAAGGAATCCTACTGGGAAACCTGGTAAGTAACTACTGGTATGTGTTCGACTCCATGACTACCCCCGACCCAAACCCCCAGAATTTACCCCGAAAACACCCGTGAAACCGTCCCACGCACCCGTCTTTGGATTGAGTGAGAATCACCGATTTCAATACTGGTCATTTGTTTTACTCATGTTTGGGGAAAAAGGAGAAATTCTCCCTCACTCCTCAGGTTATCGAGGGATTCCTTGGACCCTAGTACTAGTACTATCGCCCGACCCCTCAAAATTTTTATAAAGGGCGATTGTAAGGGTCCAATTGCAAGTTACTCGGACTAGGCAGGGACAGGTTACGTGTGACTGTGTGTGCACGGACCGGACCACAGTGCAAATGCTGAACATTGCACAGTATGCACACACTTGTGCCCAACTAGTCTACTTACATTCATTACATTTACATGTCATGCATGTGTAGAGACGACAGGACGTAAGTTTGTCAGTTCTAGAATGTCCGTCTGTTGTTGCATTACACCGTGTCACGAGCAGGATGCTAGAAATGATTTTCAGGAGCTTGCCATTATCGTTGAGGCTTAGTCCGAGTAACTTGGACCCGACAAGTCACCCTATTTTTTAATCAAATTTTGAAATTTTGAGGGACGGGTGACTGTAGGGTCCAAGGATCTTGGCTATGCATCGTGGTAATGTCATCTTTGAAAAATACCCCCGACCGAAATCCCCAGATTTACCCCCCAAAGCACCCGTGTAACCGTCCGACGCGCCCATTTAGGATTCAGTGAGAATTACAGATTCCAATACTGGTCATTTTGTTTTACTCATGTTTGGGAAAAGGGAGAAATTTCCCCTCAGTTGACCGAGAACGGGCCGACGAGCTGAGTTGGGTGGCCATCTTGGATTTGAAACTTGATGACGTCACTAGGTCTGGGTGCGGAGTGGTCTGCGTGTGCACGTGGTGCGATGTCCCGGACGTTGGTTTGCACTGCTGTTCAGGAAACAGTCGTAGGACACTTCCGCAGACCACTCCGGACCTGGTGTGGAATTTTATTGAAATTTTATTTGGAATTTTATTGGAATTTTATTGAAAGTTAACTGGCAACTTTCTGACAATCCGCAACTCGGATAATTTTTCCTCTTCTTTTTTGTTCGTGTGGCTGGACAGAACCCAAACCTAAGCCTGATACCAGGGATTCATATTATGAGATATTTTTGGGGTTTTTGCCACAGGTTAGTGTGTCAACAGATATGAGAGGCATAGTCATGAGATCACAACCGTGCCAGGAACATGCAGTCGTTGACGAGGTTACCGCGGTTACTGTCGCCCGCGGCGCGCAAGCACCTGGGGCCGGCCGCGCCCTGCCGAGACACGCCCTCCGGCCGGACTGGGGCCACACCCCCGACCAGAGAGGTCGGCCCTGCCTCTGAAACCGCCCAGCCCCTCGTGAACCTGGCGTGGCCAGACCGGAACCAGACTGCCCCCCGTCGGAGGCAGACTCGGAGATCGAACTCACCGCGCCCCGGGAGCCCCGCCCTAGAATGGAAGGGCGTGGACAGAGGGGCTGCGGAGATTGGAAACCCGTTGCCCGCTCTGCGGTTGCCACGCCCTGGCCACACCCTAGCTTCAGACGCGAGGACGTGTTTGGTGCGTCCGGGCGGGCGGGTGCGCAGTGCCCGCCCTAGGGAGTCGTGCTCGAGATGCGGCCGTGCCCACTGGGCGCGGCCCCCGCCCGGGCCACGCCCGACCCCCTCCAGGGCTTTTGGCACGGCCACGCCCAGCCGGCTGGCCTTCAGCTCCCTGGAGGGCGTGCCCGCCACGCCCAGCCTGACCGAGATGAGGCTCCACCTGAAAGGGGCGGGGCTGAACTTTAGGGAGGGCCACGCCTGCCTGGTTGGGGCGTGCCCCTTCTGTTGCCACGGCAAACAGCCAGAAGAGGAGGACCCAGCCCCAAGAGACAAGAAGATGTTCATCAATATGACAACAGGTGCGGTGCACAGCTATTGTAATATTATCCACTTAGTGACGGAGCACTTCCCCATGTCCGCCGCACGGGAGTTTGGAACAATGTGCCATTTTCAAAAAAATCGACTTGAGTGATACCAAGACATTGAAGAAACTGCTTACTGACTAAAATGACCAAAATGCACCCCTCAAACAATAGGAGGGCCTGAGTGCCAACCCTAGCTAGGACCTGTCTCATAGGCCCCTCCAAATCCTTGAGATTTTCAAAATGCCGCTCAACAATCGGACAAAATAAATACCTGCTGAATATAAACTCAAAATAAGAGTGCACTGTGTGTACCAGCAAGTAGAAACTAGAAACCAGGTACATGTACAGTCAAAGTGTACCTGTGGGGCTTTTGCCATGCTACATATTGCTTTGTGGTAGGCTAGAGACAGTCTTCGTTTAAAACTTCCACAATAGTGGTGGGCCCGGCGCATAGCAACCAACAGCGCTCTGAAAAGTCTCATTCAAAGAAAGAACTTGAATTTTTAGACTGATGAATTTTAGACTAGCAATTTTTCCCATATACTTCAGGGCTCGACCTTAGCACTAGCCCGCCGGCGGTCATTGTCTAGTAAAAACAGAGCTGTGGGCTAGTAGGAATGACCCACTTTGCTAGCCTGGCGGACTAGTAAAAAGTAGACAGCGGTGTGGCGGCCAAAAAACGATGCGAGCGGGGATGATCTGAGAAATTAGTTTTACTTGACCTAAAAACCTTGTGTTAAATTCAATATAAAATTTACAGGGCTAGTAAAACTTGCTGCAGGCTAGCAAAAAACTAAACTTACTAGCCCGGTGGGCTAGTACAAAGGAAACCTAAAGCGCGAGGCTTGTACTTTGAACACAAAATGTGATTGGTCGTTTTCAGGAAAGTGTAACCTGGGCTGTTTTGTACTGTTCTATATTTTTTAGAAATAGTAATCAACAAGATACTCTGTTTCACCAACAAGACAGACGTAACTCAAAATTTAGTGGTTTCTGAAAATTTAGTGGTTTCTGAAAATTTAGCGGTTTCTGAAAATTTAGCGGTTTCTGAAAATTTAGTGGTTTCTGAAAATTTAGTGGTTTCTGAAAATTTAGTGGTTTCTGAAAGTTTAGTGGTTTCTGAAAATTTAGCGGTTTCTGAAAATTTAGTGGTTTCTGAAAATTTAGTGGTTTCTGAAAATTTAGTGGTTTCTGAAAATTTAGTGGTTTCTGAAAATTTAGTGGTTTATCAAAATTTAGTGGTTTCTCAAAATTTTGTGGTTTCTTAAAATTTAGAGGTTTCGATCCTAGCAGAAAGGTCCTGCTAGGATAGAAATGTCAGGCCTACTAAATAAAGGTCCTGCTAGGATCGAAACGACAGGCCCACTAAATTTTGAGATTTGCATTTTGGTAAATTTAGTCAGTGATCAGTTAGCAACATATTTGTATATTAATCTAAGGCCGTTTACGAAATGAAGGCTTAGGCTCGGGCTCAGGCTTTGTCTCCGTCTGAAACAAGCTGAGAATCCACGTCGTGGTTTGTTCCGAATTTGAAGGTTTGTTGGCTTGAAAATGCTTGCTTTTAGATGTCTGTGACATTATAACGAGTAAGATGAATGTGACCAAAGCCTTAAGCCTTCATTTTGTAAACGGCGTAAGACAGACTTTTGTCACTGGTGGTTTGTTTGTTCATTGGTCTCCTGTACGTACATGCAGGCTACTGTGTCTGTCAGTGCGCTAAGGTCATGAGCAGCTGGCCGGATCTACAGGACAGGATGGCCGTTGCCAGGCAACAGGATGCCGCCGACAACGACGTCGCCGCCGCGCCCGCAACTGCCTCCGGCGGGGAGGGGGAGGAGACGGGGGTGGTCGGGGGTCAGAGGTCGGACGCGGCCGAGCTGGACGAGGTGTGGGCGGAGTCGGTGGCCTTGGGGGCGGTCCGCCGGGATGTAGTGGAGCGTCTGAAGGCATCCATGGGCCTTGAGGTGGGTAGTGCCTCCATTTTCATATCGTACTTCTGTAATTGGCATCATCACAAAATAAATTCTACAATACATCGGGAAAAAATGTTATCCAGGACTGTATTGTATACGAGCACAGAAGTGCTGAAATAATTTTTTTTTATTTTGAAGTCCAGTCTCAGGCGTTTTTTTGGTTTTTCAAAAAGGCTTTGTTTCTTTTTTTTAAATTATTTTTTTTACCACAGTTTTTCGGTATAACCGATAACCAGCACAACCTTAATTTGAGGAAATGTTATTTCAAACAAAGGAAAAACTGATTGGGAACTTTTGATCAAATTGAACAACTGGCAAAGAAAACTTGGACTGGACCGGGCGGGACTTGAACCCGAGACCGCTGGAATAGTGTTTTTTTTCTTCTCTCAAATACATGACGCACGTCCCTCCAAAACCGTTTATTCTATCACCCTTTTAGTATAATGGTACTATGGTCCGCACTGCTCTCTAAGGCAAGATGGCTGACGATTTAGGAGCTGCAAGGAGGATAATTTTTTTTTTAGGAGATTGGCAGTTTTTAGATGCTTTAGCTTGTATTTTCAAGCCAAAATGTCGTTTGGGCAATAATGTAAGGTCAGCTACCACTTTTGTCAGTAGTTGTGAATGTTGTTTGGATGTGTTGACGCCACTCAAAGAATTTTGATGAGTGCTGCTTATTCTTGGCATTTGCAGTGGCCCTGAAAAGCATTGGCCAGTGAAAATGGCATTTGTTCTACCCGGTAACCATGGTACATTGATCAGTGGTCTAACTATCCAATCTCCTAAAGAATAACTGGCTGAAATTGAAAAAATACGCTTCTGCTTCAAAATCCTTAATTTGTTTTGGCGGGTTTATGCGGCAAAAATTTCTTTCAGCAAATTACAACGGATACGCTTGAACACTTTGGCGCACACTACAGTCGACAGCGAAAGGCGTTCATATTCCCCTTCCACGGCCACGACAGCCAACTGCAAGGGGTCAAGGTCGTCGAGGTCAAGAAGGTCAAGGAGGGGTCAGAGGTCGTCCAGACTCACCACCCCAGGTCAGTGCGGGGTTTCTGATGATGGTTTGTCCCATGCCTTTCCAAAGAGCCAGCTTCCACAAACTTATGCTCTGGCGCCCTCTGTTGTCCGTCTATGTATTTCTGAGACCAAAGTGCTATGGCCGTTTGCGAAATGAAGGCTTAGGCTCGGGCTCAGGCTTTGTCTCTGTCTGACAAAACCTGAACAATCCAGGCTGTGGTCTGTGTCCAAAATTCGAAGGTTTGTTGGCTTGATAGGTACAGAGTAGTCACCAAGAAACTGGGCTTGTTTTTAGATGCCTTTGATCTTATAACGAGTGAGATAAAATAATACCGAAGCCTAAGCCCGAGCCTAAGTTAAGGCAATGGCAAGTGTCGCCAAGAACCACGAAAGCGAGCTGTTGCTGTTATTATTTTGCTTCACAAACAACTGAAGTAGTGGTAATTTAGACTGCATTTAAAGATTATCTGAAATTCTAAGTTGTTTTTATTTAACTGTTGACTAAAATGCTCAGAAGACGAAGCTTAACCCGGACGTGTTTTCTCTTCGTCCTACAGAATTAAACTGTGATCGAACTCCAGAACTCTGCCTTCCTCTAATTATTTAAAACCCGTTACACCTTCATTTGGTAAACGACCTAACTGTTTTGCCAAGGGTTTTCCAAAATGGCGGCTACCATGAACTTATGCTCTGGCGCCCTCTGTTGTCCGACTATGTATTTCTGAGACCAAAGAACTAACTTTCGCCCGGGGTTTATTAAGAAATTTACTGAAGAATGCTGTTGTCAAGACCAGTGGTCTAAGTGCATTTCTCTTCCCCCTTGATCTCAGGCGGAGACCCCTGGGATTGTTCGGTTTCCAGCGGGTCGGGCCAAGGGAGGGAGAGGTCGTCCTGGTGTCCAACGTCCTAGACGCCTTGGCCCTTCACCAGACAACAGGCAGGACCGTGCTGGCGCTGCCCAACGGGCGTGCCTGCCTGCCGCAGCAGGTGAGGCATCCAGGGTCAGAGGTCGACCATTCGGTCAGAGGTCAATTGGTAATGGGCTAATGTCAATACATTTCTCTCTCTCTCTCTCTTTGATTCTCACTATCTCTCTTTAGGCGCGTCCGCACTGGACTTAAAATGGGTAAACTAACCGAGCAAATGGGTAAATTGACCATTTTAAGTCCAGTGCGGACAGCCCAGGAAATTTTCCTCCAAGGTAACTTACCCGACTCCAGTGGGTAGTTTAACCGACCAACTTCTGCCCGGTTAAATTGACCAGGTCAGTTTAACCGAGTCGATAAGTCCAATCCGGACACGACGTCTCGGTAAACAACTCGGTCAAAAACCACATCCGGCGCCCCGCACGTTGCGTTACTGTACGCAAGACTCGTGCGGGCGCAGGGTAACCACGTGTTTGTGTACCTAGAGTACATGCACATGTACATGAGTCGGTTAGTTTTACCGATCGTCTCGGTTAGTTTACCCGAGTCGAAAAGTCCAAGTGCGGACGCCGGGAAGATTTACCCATTGGAATGTTACCTACGGGCTCGGTAAAAAATAAGTCCGGTGCGGACACGGCTTTACCGTCTGTATTGCTCTCGCTCCTCTCAGATTCTTCCCTTGTTGGAGAGCTTCCATCAAATCACTTTGTGGTTTGGCAACGACTTGCGGTCCTGGGAGTCGGCCAAACAGTTTGCCCGCAAGCTGAGTACCAAACGCTGCCACTTCATCAGGTGAGAGCGCCACCTAGCTGGGTATTGCCGCGCTTTTTTAACGTTTTATCGGTGATCCCCAAACTCCTGTCGCCAGGTTTACAGCAAATACACGTAGTTATTTACATCTGAAATTCTGAATAAAGTATGGGGGGTGTGAACCTTGGAGATAAATAGGACAGGACAGTTAACGGTTCAATGGTTCTGCCTTTGAGAAAGATCCTGCTTGGCTCAAAATGTCAGGCCCACTAAAATTTAAGAATTGCATTTTTGTTAATTTTAGTGAGTCGGCAGTTTGCAATATTTTTGTATATCACACACATTCTTGAGTTAGATACGATACAAAGGTTTGCGCAGTGGAAATACCAATTACAAGGTGTGCTGTGACACCATGTACGTCATCTCTTAAAGGCCAATACACCATTGTGCAGATCGGAAAACATCAATGTCCACAGATTTCATTCTAATTCACACAGTTTTTAGATGGTCTTGATAGAATCTTCATGTTGAAATATTACGCTCTGGGATGCTGTACTTCCCTAGAAATCTTCACTCAAACATCGACAAATAGTTTATTACTTGTGAGTTATAAACTATTTCTTACACTACAGAAAACTGTGACGGTTTACTTCATTTTTCTACTTTCTCAGATTACCATTTGAGCTAAGATTTTTCGCAGGATTGCTTTTTTGGGATGTTTAATGGTTAAACACACAAACTGTGGCAAACTTGTGACCTTTTCCAATGTTGTATAGGGCCTTTAAGAGAAGGAGTGTGGCTCTGAAAGGAGCCGGTAAGTCAACGTTTCGGGCAGTGTGTACTCTGCCCGTCGTCAGGAGAGTCTTTAATATTTGTTGAGTTGTTGCTGCATTTATTCATTGCTGCTGCAGGCCGCTGGACTCTCACCCTCCAGCCTTGGTGGCGCTGCAGCAGGGCCTGAGTCTGGGCCGGATACTGCAGCAGGCCCAGCCCATGAGTCACAAGTCCATCGTGGCCTTCCGCTCGCTGCGAGACGAGGTGCTGGGAGAGCTCTCCCAATTGGACCAGGTGGCCGGGGTCAAGGTGAGTCGGGGTGGGAGGATCGGGGGGGGGGGGGGGGAGTCGGTCCGCGAAGTCGTCGCGACGAACAGACTGCAGCAGCAGCAGCGGCAGGAGCTGCTGTTGTGGGGATGCGACGTTACAGCACGGACGGTCGAGGGATGGGGGAACCGCCACGTCCCGACAGCCAGTGGGAATCCAACCACTGCCTTCACCAGATATTCCGCTCTGGGTTCGGGACCAACCACCGTTTGACGATTTGGCCCGGCCTGGAGTGAAGGCTAGTCTGTGGCATCCAGTCCTTTCTCTTGTGTTTCTCAGACAAAACAGTGGTGGCCCATGTTGTCGACCTCCTAGTTGGTGTGGGCCTACCTGGTAACTGGTCTCAGCTCTTCTGACTGACGGAGCCCAGGCGAACTACAACACTGCTTGAGACGGCAGCGCCTCTAATTACTGCTTGCCTCATACCCAAGAAGGAGAAGACTTTAGTGGGACCCATTTTGGTCGACCTCCTCCTTGGTGGGCCCTGGTAACTGGTCCCTCTCTTCCGATTGACGGAGCCCAGGCGAACGATAACTTGAGACAGCAGCACCTCTAATTGCCGCTGTGCAAGAATGAAAAAAAGACAAATGGTGCACAAACCCTTAGCCCAATTGTGGAGACCAAAGACCACATTTATTTATTATTTTATTTATTTCATTTTTTTGGTATACATGTACAGCATTCACATCACAGCACACAAGTAAGAATACAGTGGAAAACAGAAATACATCAATAAGAAAAAAAAAAGACAAACAAACAAACAAACAACACCAGCAACAATAACAGAAACAACATCCAATTAACTCCCGCTGGATTGCCCAAAAGACACTAGTTTCTGTCAGGGGGCTCTCCAAACTAATAGGATGAAAGAAAACAAAAAATATAAAATATATATATGGAAAAAGGACTATTGCATAAGTAAATTACAAATATGCAAAATATACCAATTACAGAAATATTAAATCTTTAAAAAGATATTATTATAATAATGACTATTAAATATCAACTTCTTCCTCTTTAGTGGAAACGCTACCCGATGTTGAACAAGCTCCTGAAGGGACATAGGCGGGGAGAATTGTCTGTCTTCACCGGACCCACTGGCAGCGGAAAGACGACCTTCATGGCCGAGTATTCCCTCGACCTTTGCACCCAGGGGGTAAGCTTTATCAATTATCATGCCCCCCCTTTTTGTTTTCTTCAAAAATCCCGGCTTGGGCTTCGCCGAGTTAGTCTGGACAGATGCCAACTTGTACGATTTAGGCGTAATCTTTACCATTGATTTTAGTCCGGTTTACGATTGCATACGATCAAGGCTAAGATTGTTACTATTCGCGACTCCGGGGCACACGGATGTACTCAACAACGTGATTGCTGGAATGCAACCCAGGTCTTGGTCTTACCGTAGCAGCCTGTATCAGACGTGACCATTTGTTTGTTTGTTTGTTTTTGCCAAGGTCAACACTTTGTGGGGGAGCTTTGAAATTCAGAACGTACGACTTGCCAAGGTCATGTTGACTCAATATGCACAGTGAGTATCTCCAATTATCTGCTCTCTTTTTTGAAAAATGGCCCCCATAAAAAACCTTCGACTGGACCGGGACTTGAATCCGAGACCTCGGATTTTGGGTGCCGGCGCTTTAACCACCTGAGCTAGCCAGCCCTTAGATAGTGGCCTTCCAAAATAATAAACTAGTCTTTGCCAGGGTGGGGGCGCCAGTCAGAAGCAATTCAACCATTAACTGCCGTATATCTCCAGGGGTCGCACCCCCGCTTTCATTCAGATGCGAACAAACAATTGTTGTAAACCTGGCTACGGCAGCTCGGGAATCACACAAAGTGGATGCAGTTTTTTCAATTGAAGTCAAACAACTTGAACCAGGCATGCAACTTTTCCGCGGATCCGCGGATTTCCGTGTTTTTTTTATTCGGCCGTAAAAAAAAAAAAAATCTGTAAAAAAAAAAAAAAAAAAAAAAAAAAAAAAAATCTCGGTGTATGCCTTGAAAAAGGTTAAAATCTGTCACTCAGCTTAAAGTCATAGGTTGTCACAAACTGCTCAGAATGCACCACAGAGCATCTAGAATCCAAAATGTTCCCGGGCCCTTAAGCGGGCCCCTAACCACACGCCGTAAGGGTTTCGCGCTCGCAGTTTCATTCGGACATTTTCCTCTCTTTTTTTACAATTCAAGAATTGCATGCCTGTTGAACCTGAGACCTTGAGTTTTGCGTACCATTTTCTTACTTTCGGAGCTACATGTATCCAGCCCTTACATGATGGCCTTCCCAACAAGTCAACTAGTCCATGTTGTTTCAGCGTCGTGATCATAGACCCAATTGCAAAATGCTTGATTGGGGAAGGGCAGACACGGGCCCTTTTCCAAAACCCGGCTTAGGCTTCGGCTCCGGCTTCGTCTCTGTTATCCAAAAGCTGAAAACACAGGTTGGAGTTCTCTGTTGGAGTTGAAGCTTTGGATTCCTTTTTCAATACGCACTAAAACATTCCAAAATGATGTCAAAGGCTTACTGTTTATATGCTTTATATAAGAAATGGAGGAAAGAATTAGAGACAAAGCAGGAGCCGGATTTTCTTTGTCTCCCTTCCCTCTAATTGTAGACTCAATTTAGAGAAGAACCTGGACAAGTTTGACAAGTGGGCAGATCGTTTTGAGCTCCTGCCGTTGCACTTCATGACCTTTCACGGTCAGCAAACATTGAAAACCGTCATCGAGGTAAGAATTGTAAAAAAATTAGCCTTAAAATACTGAACAAATACAGGAAAAAACTGACTGGGAACTTTTGTTTGGTTTCCCCTGGAGTGGTTCAGGCTAGTTTCTGTATGGTTCCCCAGGAGTGGTTCAGGCTAGTTTCTGTATGGTTCCCCAGGAGTGTTTCAGGCTAGTTTCTGTATGGTTCCCTAGGAGGGGTTCAGGCTAGTTTCTGTATGGTTTCCTAGGAGTGGTTCAGGCTAGTTTCTGTATGGTTCCCCCAGGAATTGTTCAGGCTAGTTTCTGTATGGTTCCCCAGGAGTGGTTCAGGCTAGTTTCTGTATGGTTCCCTAGGAGTGGTTCAGGCTAGTTTATGTATGGTTCCCCAGGAGTGGTTCAGGCTAGTTTCTGTATGGTTCCCCAGGAGTGGTTCAGTCTAGTGTCTGTATGGTTCCCCAGGAGTGGTTCAGGCTAGTTTCTGTATGGTTCCCCAGGAGTGGTTCAGGCTAGTTTCTGTATGGTTCCCTAGGAGTGGTTCAGGCTAGTTTATGTATGGTTCCCCAGGAGTGGTTCAGGCTAGTTTCTGTATGGTTCCCCAGGAGTGGTTCAGTCTAGTGTCTGTATGGTTCCCCAGGAGTGGTTCAGGCTAGTTTCTGTATGGTTCCCCAGGAGTGGTTCAGGCTAGTTTCTGTATGGTTCCCCAGGAGTGGTTCAGGCTAGTTTCTGTATGGTTCCCCAGGAGTGGTTCAGGCTAGTTTCTGTATGGTTCCCCAGGAGTGGTTCAGGCTAGTTTCTGTATGGTTCCCCAGGAGTGGTTCAGGCTAGTTTCTGTATGGTTCCCCAGGAGTGGTTCAGGCTAGTTTCTGTATGGTTCCCCAGGGGTGGTTCAGGCTAGTTTCTGTATGGTTCCCCAGGAGTGGTTCAGGCTAGTTTCTGTATGGTTCCCCAGGAGTGGTTCAGGCTAGTTTCTGTATGGTTCCCCAGGAGTGGTTCAGGCTAGTTTCTGTATGGTTCCCCAGGAGTGGTTCAGGCTAGTTTCTGTATGGTTCCCCAGGGGTGGTTCAGGCTAGTTTCTGTATGGTTCCCCAGGAGTGGTTCAGGCTAGTTTCTGTATGGTTCCCCAGGAGTGGTTCAGGCTAGTTTCTGTATGGTTCCCCAGGGGTGGTTCAGGCTAGTTTCTGTATGGTTCCCCAGGAGTGGTTCAGGCTAGTTTCTGTATGGTTCCCCAGGAGTGGTTCAGGCTAGTTTCTGTATGGTTCCCCAGGAGTGGTTCAGGCTAGTTTCTGTATGGTTCCCCAGGGGTGGTTCAGGCTAGTTTATGTATGGTTCCCCGTGAGTGGTTCAGGCTAGTTTCTGTATGGTTCCCCAGGAGTGGTTCAGGCTACATGTAGTTTCTGTATGGTTCCCCCAGGAGTGGTTCAGGCTAGTGTCTGTATGGTTCCCCAAGGCTGGTTCAGGCTAGTTTCTGTATGGTTCCCCCAGGAGTGGTTCAGGCTAGTTTCTGTATGGTTCCCCAAGAGTGGTTCATTGTCTTGATGCTCAGCCTCTCAATGACCTGCATCAGGTGTTGTCATGGCTTTCCTCGCTCGCTCAAGTATCCCTGCGGAGGGCTGTGCGTGAAATGCTGGCGTGACCCCCCATCATCCCTGTTCTCAGATAGACTCACAAAGAATCCCCAGAAAGCAGAATATGAAGGGGGAAAAAAAAAAAATAATAACTCTGGCCGAATGACAGGAAGAGATTTAAGTGATATTTCCTACGTGGTGGTCTAACTAGGCCATACGTTTATCAATTACATCCTGCGGTAATAGGCTCTTCCCTCCTCCCCACCCCCCCCCCACCTCAATTCCTCTCTACCGATCCCCCTGTCCAAGTCCCTGCCAAGAAAAGGGGCCAAGTATGACAGTGGGCACTTCTGTGGCACTTCTGAGGTGGTTAGTCTGAGCAAGGCATGAGCCTCCATCCCTATTGGCAGTAGACTGCCAGTCAAGGCTGAGAGATAGAACTGGGAGGTGGGTTACTAGTCTAAAGCAAGGCATGAGCCTCCATCCCTATTGGCAGTAGACTGCCAGTCAAGGCTGAGAGATAGAACTGGGAGGTGGGTTACTAGTCTAAAGCAAGGCATGAGCCTCCATCCCTATTGGCAGTAGACTGCCAGCCAAGGCTGAGAGATAGAACTGGGAGGTGGGTTACTAGTCTAAAGCAAGGCATGAGCCTCCATCCCTATTGGCAGTAGACTGCCAGTCAAGGCTGAGAGAGATAGAACTGGGAGATGGGTTACTAGTCTGAAGCAAGGCATGAGCCTCCATCCCTATTGGTGGTAGACTGCCAGCCAAGGCTGAGAGAGATAGAACTGGGAGGGGTGACTAGTCTGAAGCAAGGTATCAGCCTCCATCCCAATTGGTGGTAGACTGCCAGCCAAGGCTGAGAGATAGAACTGGGAGATGGGTGACTAGTCTGAAGCAAGGCATGAGCCTCCATCCCTATTGGCAGTAGACTGCCAGTCAAGGCTGAGAGATAGAACTGGGAGGTGGGTTACTAGTCTAAAGCAAGGCATGAGCCTCCATCCCTATTGGCAGTAGACTGCCAGTCAAGGCTGAGAGATAGAACTGGGAGGTGGGTTACTAGTCTAAAGCAAGGCATGAGCCTCCATCCCTATTGGCAGTAGACTGCCAGTCAAGGCTGAGAGAGATAGAACTGGGAGATGGGTTACTAGTCTGAAGCAAGGCATGAGCCTCCATCCCTATTGGTGGTAGACTGCCAGCCAAGGCTGAGAGAGATAGAACTGGGAGGGGTGACTAGTCTGAAGCAAGGTATCAGCCTCCATCCCAATTGGTGGTAGACTGCCAGCCAAGGCTGAGAGATAGAACTGGGAGATGGGTGACTAGTCTGAAGCAAGGCATGAGCCTCCATCTCTGTTGGTGGTAGACTGCCAGCCAAGGCTGAGAGATAGAACTGGGAGGTGGGTTACTAGTCTGAAGCAAGGCATGAGCCTCCATCTCTATTGGTGGTAGACTGCCAGCCAAGGCTGAGAGAGATAGAACTGGGAGGGGTGACTAGTCTGAAGCAAGGTATCAGCCTCCATCCCAATTGGTGGTAGACTGCCAGCCAAGGCTGACTAATAGAACTGGGAGATGGGTTACTAGACTGAAGCAAGGCATGAGCCTCCATCCCCTATTGGTGGTAGACAGCCAGCCAAGGCTGAGAGATAGAACTAGGAGGTGGGTGACAAGTCTGAAGCAAGGCATGAGCCTCCATCCCTATTGGTGGTAGACTGCCAGCCAAGGCTGAGAGATAGAACTGGGAGGTGGGTGACTAGTCTGAAGCAAGGCATGAGCCTCCATCTCCTATTGGCGGTAGACTGCCAGCCAAGGCTGAGAGATAGAACTAGGAGGTGGGTGACAAGTCTGAAGCAAGGCATGAGCCTCCATCCCCTATTGGTGGTAGACAGCCAGCCAAGGCTGACTAATAGAACTAGGAGATGGGTGACAAGTCTGAAGCAAGGCATGAGCCTCCATCCCTATTGGCGGTAGACTGCCAGCCAAGGCTGAGAGATAGAACTAGGAGGTGGGTGACAAGTCTGAAGCAAGGCATGAGCCTCCATCCCTATTGGTGGTAGACTGCCAGCCAAGGCTGAGAGATAGAACTGGGAGGTGGGTGACTAGTCTGAAGCAAGGCATGAGCCTCCATCTCCTATTGGCGGTAGACTGCCAGCCAAGGCTGAGAGATAGAACTAGGTGGGTGACAAGTCTGAAGCAAGCATGAGCCTCCATCCTAGTGGTGGTAGACTGCCAGCCAAGGCTGAGAGATAGAACTGGGAGGTGGGTGACTAGTCTGAAGCAAGGCATGAGCCTCCATCTCTGTTGGTGGTAGACTGCCAGCCAAGGCTGAGAGATAGAACTGGGAGGTGGGTTACTAGTCTGAAGCAAGGCATGAGCCTCCATCCTATTGGTTGTAGACTGCCAGCCAAGGCTGACAACTAGAAACTGGGAGATGGGTTACTAGTCTGAAGCAAGGCATGAGCCTCCATCCCTATTGGTGGTAGACCTGCCAGCCAAGGCTGACAACTAGAACTGGGAGATGGGTTACTAGTCTGAAGCAAGGCATGAGCATTCATCCCTATTGGTGGTAGACAGCCAGCCAAGGCTGAGAGATCGAACTGGGAGGTGGGTTACTAGTCTGAAGCAAGGCATGAGCCTCCATCCCCTATTGGTGGTAGACTGTCAGCCAAGGCTGACATATAGAACTGGGAGGGGGTGACTAGTCTGAAGCAAGGCATGAGCCTCCATCCCTATTGGTGGTAGACCCTCAGCCAAGGCTGACAAATAGAACTGGGAGATGGGTGACAAGTCTGAAGCAAGGCATGAGCCTCCATCCTTATTGGTGGTAGACTCTCAGCCAAGGCTGACAAATAGAACTGGGAGATGGGTGACAAGTCTGGAAGCAAGGCATGAGCCTCCATCCCTATTGGTGGTAGACAGCCAGCCAAGGCTGAGAGATAGAACTGGGAGGTTGGGTGACTAGTCTGAAGCAAGGCATAAGCCTCCATCCCAATTGGTGGTAGACTGCCAGCCAAGGCTGACAGATAGAACTGGGCGATAGGTGACTAGTCATTGAGTCACTTGAGTCAAGTTAGAGTCATTCATTATCACGACTTGAGTCTGAATCTGAGACGTGGGAAAGAAGACTCCAATCTGAGTACGAGTCGCACAAGTCTGCCTGACCTTACAAAGTTTGAAGCAATCTCGTCCAACCCACTCCCCTTCTCCCCCCCCCCTCCTCCTAAAAAAAACCCCCAAAACGGACAAATTAGGAAGGACGGCCACGTTGCCAGTGTGCATTTCTTTTTTCCTGCCGTAAACATCCCGTAACCGGTGTCC